>JARQOC010000002.1:733602839-734249736 GCA_033576535.1 Allobates femoralis
CCCATCCTGGTGAATATGTCCCCCATCCTGGTGAATATGTCCCCCATCCTGGAGTATATGTCCCCCATCCTGGAGTATATGTCCCCCATCCTGGTGAATATGTCTCCCATCCTGGTGTATATGTCCCACATCCTGGTGTAAATATCCCCCATTCTGGTGTATGTGCCCCCCATCTTGGCAAAAATGCCCCCATCATGGTGTATATGTCCCCCATCCTTGTGTATATATCCCCCATCATGGTATATATGTCCCCCATTTAAAAATCCATCAGAATAAATACATTAATTCCAAATTTAAATAACATAGAAGCACAATAAATAAATCTAAAGTATAGCAATTAAAGATTTGCTTTTTTAATATAAATGCTGTAATATTAACAAAAAAATATCATTATTAAACTTAGATTTTTGAGGAACTTTTGTTGCTCCCTCAAAGTTTTCTGAGTTTATTTTTTGGACATGGTCCCCCTCCTCCCTACTCCAAAAAGTATGTTAAAGAAAAGTCACAGTTTTGGTCGTCACTGTGGATTTTAGGTAAAGTCCATTTAATTGAAATGAGATTGGGAAACACTGGATCCGTCAGACATAAGTCGTCCGCGGTTCTACAACAACTGCTTTGTGTGTGACTCAGGTAGACACGGATTTTTTATGCCGTCTGAACCTCTTAAGTTGCGTCTAACGTCTTCTCCGCACGTGATTTGTGTCTGCACATTATGATAATGAAAGGTTCTTACGCTGATGAAAGCTGTAGATTCACGGCACATGATGACTCACGACATGTGATGACTCACGAGGGTTTATACAAAATATGTAGGAAAGAATTCTGGAGTTTTGGGAAAGAGAAGTTTTAATTAGAAGTGAATCAGAATCTCCTAATCTAGATTTATATTGTATGACCCCCTACTAAAGTCACTTTTTATGTTATTTTTGTGATGCGAGTCACTACAGTACTGGTCCCAGAAGTGGAAAGCAAGACTACAATTACAGATAGTAATTATATTATAATACTACTAGTGGATAAGTAAAGGGAGGTTAAATGATCTGAGGTCAGGTCCAGGAAATGGCGCCGTACAACAAGGGGTAATCAGAGACAAATTCCACTTCATGAGCCGGGGTCGGAAAACCAGAAAGACAAGACAGTTTACAGGGAGCAGCAAAAGAGTAGTCAGGTCACAGGCAAAGGTCAAAGTCCAGGGAAGGGAATAAAGTCAGGCTGGGTCAGGTACAGAGCACAGAGGGATCAGTCTACACAGGCAGCAACATAGTGTACGATTGACACTGGATGGAGGAGTTAGCATGCTTAAGTAGAGGACTAATCAAGGGAAGTGAACACAGATGATTGCAGCACAGACCCAGCACAACCAAGACAGACATTTTTTGCATTTTAAATCCTCCATATGACTTTACAGATATGGGCCTTGTAATTTATGTTAGTCCCAATGAATTAAAAAACATTATAAGAATTTCACACTAAAATTGTCAAGGACATATGTTTTTACCTGAAAATCCTTCAATTAACTTGACAAGAATAATCCCCTTTCCCTTTCCCCAATCAATAATGATAATGCTGGACTTGGATCTTGATCAAATTAAAGGGTCAGTCTATTACTTTTATAATAACTTATTTGTCAGCTAATTAATCATGTAACCTACTGATGTATGGAAAACACTGTTGGACTTAATAGCGGTATAAAAGTAAATACATTTTATATTATTATTCATTATTATATTACATATGAAGCTGCCATTTTAATAGGAACTGATCTTCAGTAGTAGCACTGGCCACGAAAGAGTGTATGGCACTGTGGTGTTCCACTCCGTGCGCTGTTCTCTTATCCTCGGGATGACCCTTCTAACCATGATGTTATGCAGTCATGTTGTACATACATATACATTACTGATCCTGAGTTACCTCCTGTATTATACTCAGAGCTGCACACTCACTATTCTGCTGGTGCAGTCACTGTGTACATACATACATTACTGATCCTGAGTTACCTCCTGTATTATACTCCACAGCTGCACTCACTATTCTGCTGGTGCAGTCACTGTGTACATACATTACATTACTGAATCCTGAGTTACCTCCTGTATTATACTCCAGAGCTGCACTCACTATTCTGCTGGTGCAGTCACTGTGTACATACATTACATTACTGATCCTGAGTTACCTCCTGTATTATACTCCAGAGCTGCACTCACTATTCTGCTGGTGCAGTCACTGTGTACAAACATTACATTACTGATCCTGAGTTACCTCCTGTATTATACTCCAGAGCTGCACTCACTATTCTGCTGGTGCAGTCACTGTGTACATACATTACATTACTGATCCTGAGTTACCTCCTGTATTATACTCCAGAGCTGCACTCACTATTCTGCCGGTGCAGTTACTGTGTACATACATTACATTACTGATCCTGAGTTACCTCCTGTTTTATACTCCAGAACTGCACTCACTATTCTGCTGGTGCAGTCACTGTGTACATACATTACATTACTGATCCTGAGTTACCTCCTGTTTTAAATACTCCAGAGCTGCACTCACTATTCTGCTGGTGCACTCACTGTGTACATAAAATTACATTACTGATCCTGATACCTCATGTTTTATAATCAGGAGCTGCACTCACTATTCTGCTGGTGCAGTCACTGTGTACATACATTACATTACTGATCCTGAGTTACTTCCAGTATTATACTCAAGAGCTGCACTCACTATTCTGCTGGTGCAGTCACTGTGTACATACTTTAAACTTTACTGATCCTGAGTTACCTCCTGTATTATACTCCAGAGTTTGCACTCACTATTCTGCTGGTGCAGTCACTGTGTAACATACATTACATTACTGATCCTGAGTTACCTTCTGTATTATACTCCAGAGCTGCACTCACTATTCTGCGGGTGCAGTCACTGTGTACATACATACATTACTGGTCCTGAGTTACCTCCTGTTTTAACTCCAGTGCTGCACTCACTATTCTGCTGGTGCAGTCACTGTGTACATACATTACATACTGATCCTGAGTTACCTTCTGTTTTATACTCCAGAGCTGCACTCACTATTCGCGGGTGCAGTCACGTGTACATACATACATTACTGATCCTGAGTTACCTCCTGTATTATACTCCATAGCTGCACTCACTATTCTGCTGGTGCAGTCACTGTGTACATACATTACATTACTGATCCTGAGTTACCTCCTGTATTATACTCCAGAGCTGCACTCACTATTCTGCTGGTGCAGTCACTGTGTACATACATTACATTACTGATCCTGAGTTACCTCCTGTATTATACTCCAGAGCTGCACTCACTATTCTGCTGGTGCAGTCACTGTGTACATACATTACATTACTGATCCTGAGTTACCTCCTGTTTTATACTCCAGAGCTGCACTCACTATTCTGCTGGTGCAGTCACTGTGTACAATACATTACATTACTGATCCTGAGTTACCTTCTGTATTATACTCCAGAGCTGCACTCACTATTCTGCTGGTGCAGTCACTGTGTACATACATTACATTACTGATCCTGAGTTACCTCCTGTATTATACTCCAGAGCTGCACTCACTATTCTGCTGGTGCAGTCACTGTGTACATACATACATTACTGATCCTGAGTTACCTCCTGTATTATACTCCCAGAGCTGCACTCACTATTCTGCTGGTGCAGTCACTGTGTACATACATTACATTACTGATCTGAGTTACCTCCTGTATTAAACTCCAGAACTGCACTCACTATTCTGCGGGTGCAGTCACTGTGTACATACATTACATTACTGATTCCTGAGTTACCTCCTGTATTATACTCCAGAGCTGTACTCACTATTCTGCTGGTGCAGTCACTGTGTACATACATTACATTACTGATCCTGAGTTACCTCCAGTATTATACTCCAGAGCTGCACTCACTATTCTGCTGGTGCAGTCACTGTGTACATACATTACATTACTGATCCTGAGTTATCTCCTGTATTATACTCCAGAGCTGCACTCACTATTCTGCTGGTGCAGTCACTGTGTACATACATTACATTACTGATCCTGAGTTACCTCCTGTATTATACTCCAGAGCTGCACTCACTATTCTGCTGGTGCAGTCACTGTGTACATACATTACATTACTGATCCTGAGTTACCTCCTGTATTATACTCCAGAGCTGTTGTTGGTCCAATACACACAAATGAAATAAATGTGTGGATAACAAAACGTTTGTGATTACAATACTTTTCTGGGGATATGCTTAGTCTTTTGGAACAATCTCAGGGGTGCCAACACTTTTGGCAATGACTGTACAGTTGTGGCCAACAGTATTGACACCCCTGCAATTCTGTCAGATAATACTCAGTTTCTTCCTGAAAATGATTGCAATCACAAATTCTTTGGTATTATTATCTTCATTTTAATTTGTCTTCAATGAAAAAACACAAAAAGAGAATGAAGCAAAAAGCAAAACATTGATCATTTAACACAAAACTCCAAAAATAGGCCAGACAAAAGTATTGGCACCCTCAGCCTAATACTTGGTTGCACAACCTTTAGCCAAAATAACTGCGATCACCGCTTCCGGTAACCATCAATGAGTTTCTTACACTGCTCTGCTGGAATTTTAGACCATTCTTCTTTGGCAAACTGCTCCAGGTCCCTGATATTTGAAGGGTGCCTTCTCCAAACTGACATTTTAGATCTCTCCACAGGTGTTCTATGGATTCAGGTCTGGACTCATTGCTGCCACCTTAAGGTACCTTTACACGCCGCCACAACCAGGATGGATACCAACGGCTACTTCACGTGCACGAGCACGGCCGAACGGTTACAAACGGGAAACGCACCCTCTTTACACGCCGCCACAAGGTGCGCTACGCTACGCATACATTTACAGCTAGCTACATCGCCGGGTGTCTCAAGTCGCCACCTGTAGCTCAGCGTACCTCATTTACACACCCGCTACAACAAGCTAATATGGGCGGACCTGGTGCAGAAGGGACAGCACATAGGCGTGCCACAATTGTGGATTACGAGACGTCCGTACGCTGATAGGACAACGCAAGAACATCATGATTGGGCAGGCATCGCAGGAGGCTGATTAATACATGACGCTCGAGCGATTGTGTAGTGTGACTGTCAGCTCCTTAAATATGCCGCCCTGTGCAGCGACAACCAATCGCAACGAAGGAGCTTCCTCCAATGATCGCTGAAGGGGCGTGGTATCCCGGAGCCTGGGTCACGCCTAGCTACATTGCAGCTACATCGCCGGTGTCCACAGTTCCCTTCTGGGGGTTCTTTACACGCCGATACAGCTCGCTACAATTCGGCGATGTAGCCATCTGTTATGGGCCGTGCACGGATACAGATGTATCGTACCCGGGCTGTGTCGTCCCGTCTTCAGACGCCGCTACTACGGGCGATATTGGCGCGACAAGCTAGATTTGTAGCCTGTAGCGGGTTGTATCCACCCCTGCAGTGGCGGCGTGTAAAGGTACCTTTAGAAGTCTACAGTGCTTTCTCTCACACCCATTTTCTAGTGCTTTTTGAAGTTGTTTTGGTCATTGTCCTGCTGGAAGACCCATGACCTCTGAGGGAGACCCAGCTTTCTCCACACTGGGCCCTATAAAATGCTGCACAATGTGGGGGGGGTAGTCTTCAGACTTACATAATGCCATGCACACGGTCAAGCATCCAGCCCGAGGCAACAAAGCAAACCCCAAAACATCGGGGAACCTCCGCCTTTGTTTGACTGAAAGGGACCCGTTTCTTTTCTTTGAATGCCTCTTTTTTCTCCCGTAAACTCTATTTGATGCCTTTGCCCATAAAGCTTTTACTTCTGCCCTCATCTGACCAGAAAAACATTGTTCCAAAAACATTTTAGGCTTTCCATTAAGTTGTGGCAAACGCCAGCCTGGCTTTTTATGTCTCGGGGTAAGAAGTGGGGTCTTCCTGGGTCTCCTACCATACAGCCCCCTTTTCATTCAACCCGACGGATAGTACGGTTACACTGTTGTACCCTCGGACTGCAGGGCAGCTTAACTTGTTTGGATGTTAGTCGGGGTTCTTTTCCACCATCCGCACAATCTGTTTGAAATTTTCTTGTCAATTTTTCTTTTCCGTCCCATCAAGGGGGTTAGCCACAGGTGCCCAAGGGCTTTACACTTCTTGATGACACTGCAACACGGTAAACACAGGAACATTCAGGTCTTTGGAATGGACTTGAAACCTTGGATTGTTTCGGGCTTCCTCACAATTTGGTTTCCAACCCCCTCAACAGTTCTTTGGTCTTTTTTCCTTTCTCCATCTAAATTTGGGGTAAAACACAAGGACACAGGCCCAGAGTTGAGTCAATTTTAAAATTCCCCATGTCAACTGGCGAAAATGTGATTTGGGTTATTCCCCAACACCTTTTTAGGTGCCCAGGTAATTACAGTGCTGTTAATTACACAAATTAGAAAGCTTCACATATTTTTCAAAAAGTGGCCAATACTTTTTTCCACCCCCTTTTTATGTTTGGGTGGAATTAACCATTTTGGCTTTAGGACAATTCTTTTTCGTTTTTTTTTACCTTGAAGACAAAAAAATGAAGATAATAATACCAAAGAATTTGTATTGCAATCATTTTCAGGAAAAACTGATATTATCTGAAAAATTGCAGGGGTGCAATACTTTTGGCCACAACTGTATTTGGAACCATGCACATGAGCCTTGTATCTGGACCTGATAGTCTCAAAGTTCAGAACTCGGGAGAATTAATACTTAAAAAGATTTTTTGAGTCTTTGAGAGAAACAAGTCATTAAATCATTATTATTACCAGAATAAGCCGGTAGTTCCCCGCCTCACTCCAATTATTGGACTTTTTAACCCCCTTAGTTCCCCCCGCCCCCACCCAAATTATTGGACTTTTAACCCATTAGAATTGACATCTTCCAGGAATTTTTGGAGTCTCCGTCCTTGAGATCTCGTTTATTAAAAATTGACATCTTTCCCCTGAGTCTTTTTGGAATCCCGTCCTTGAATCTCGTCCCATTAAAATTGAACCCTTTCCCTGAATCTGTTTTTGGGGTTCCCGTCCTTGAGACTCGTCCATTAGACTGTGACATCTTCCAGTGAATCTGTTTGGAATCTCCGTCCTTGAGATCTCGTCCTCCCGCTGTTTTTTTCCCGGGGTTTCTTTATAAGCCAGCATTTACGAGTACGTTTTGTTCTTCCTCGATTTCTTTCTTGTCTGAAAACGATATGGAGTTGAATACCCCCCAGGAACAAAAAGACATAAAGCAAGCCCCAATTTATGACATCAATAAAGAAAAATCCCATCACAGAAAGGAACGTTTGTTTTTTTCCTTATGTTTTCAGTCTTCTCGCAAAAGAACGCCCCTTTTTAAATTTCCTCTAATGAGGTCTACCTAGTCCTAAAACCCATTAAAACCAAACACCTACTCCATTTTATGTCACAGCAAAATATTTTTAAATACAAACTGTGTCCTGATTGGCTGGATCGGGCCGGGGCCCGAACGATCATCCCCCCCTCAATGGGGGAAACAATTCGTAATAAACATTCCAAAAATAGAAACCAGGGTTTTTCCGGCGACATCTGCTGGCTTTTTTTGTTTTTTTTTTTTTTTAACAGTCAATACACTAAACTTGTTTGCCCTAAAAATAAAATTACGCTATAAACTATTAACGGAAAACAGGATCTTGACATCTCATACAAATATGTTTTTTTTATTATAAGCATTAAATCTATTTTTTTTAATATAAAAATTCAAAATTAAGTAAGTTTTGAAGAATTTTGGTTCCTCCCACTGGTCACTTCCTCAGTTTTCCTTGCCAGCTTTGCTTTAAGACTGGGACAGAATGAGCAAGTCATCCAACATCATTACAGGTAAAAGGGTACGAGATGTAATTTTAAAAAGTGAAGGGTTCGTTATTTGGCAATTGGATAAGGCTGATGCGACCCCCACCAGGGCCGTGGGGTACTTGGGACCCCAAGGTGGGTTTCAGTCTTTTGGGGAGATCCTTTGTGGCGATGACCCGGCTTCCGTGACCCGGGTGTGCAGTAAAGGGGATATTTACGGGGGATAGTTTTTTACGCCACCTGGGCGTTCGACTAGGGAAGGCCGATGCTGAAATTTAGGATTGCTGGGGCAGATGGTGATGCATCCCGGATGGAAATCGCCTCCCGACAGGGCAAAGGAAAAGTCTTATTTAAATTTAATAGCGCTGCTGGGCACCACCGCTGTCCATTTGCTCCTGTTCCAGAGCTTTACTCCATTGCGCCGATCCGCATACCGGCTTCCACGCCGTCAAAAACCAGGTCCCCTGGTGCAAAACCGGGCCCAACGGGATTCACTTCTGGCCCACAGCATAATAAATATGGCAAAAAGCACTCACCGGGTCCTGTTTAAAAAACAAACGGATGGTAGTTGTAACCTTGGAAGCACCGTTTAGGACCGAAACAGTCTGTTGTTTTTTGTTACAACCCCTTCCTCCCCCCCCCACACCCCCCCTGTATACAGCCTACCCCCACCGTTATGAAAAAAGTTTGTTTTTAAAACCAGGATGGAAAAGTCTATGGCGGGGAGGGGGTTTTCAGGATGAAGAGGGAACGGGGTGTGAAAGAAGGACCCCAAACACAGTTTGTGAAGTTCCTTTACCTTTACTCGCTAAATCCCCCCCCCCAAGGGGGTTTACCCAACCGGGTGTTTGACCTCCAAATTTGAAACCAGGTTAGCCCCGGGGGAATTAGGATCGCTCTGCCCATACACCTTTTGTGGCCTTTCCCCCAAAGGTTGCTGTCTCCCTGTCCCTGGATTCTCTCCTGCCCAGGCGCCTTCAATAACAGGGCCCCCCAGGCTAGTGGCTGCGGGCCTTGTTGGTACTGCGGGGGCACATACCAGGGACCTTAGTTCTAACACCCTTCTGGCGGATTTTCCACGGTTTGTGGCCACTGCTCCTGCGAGCCAGGGCCTTTTGGCTTCCTGGTCGGGGCCTGGAGCACCCCAAGCCAGGTCGGAGGGGGGGCCTCCTTCGGCAACCAGTCCCCTCCACCCGACTCAGTCACGCCAGATTCGGGGCACACGGGTGGATCCCCCCCCCCCCCCGGCCCCCCAGGGTTAGAACACCTTCCTCCTCCCACGCCTCCTCCTCCGACGTTCGTACTCTCACTCACGCTAACCCCTCCTCCTGACTAGAAATGGGGATCTCCCTCTCATAGGGTCCACCCGAAACCCCAGCCTGGAATTGGATGAGGTTGTGTACAATTCCTGGGTGTCTCGGTTTGCAACCCCTCTTATCTGGAACCCGGGGAAAACCACCCCATGGAGTAAAGCAGCATCACTGGGCGGGCCATCCGCAGGGGTCACACTGACATTAGAGGTATATACATTTCCAGGAAACGGGAGTTGTTTTCCCCCTCACCCCCATTCTTAAATATAGGAAGGGTAGAACAAATCCTTGAAATTCAATTCAGTCGGGTTCGCTCAATTTTAGGGGAACATTTGATTCACATCCAAAAATTCAGTGCACTCTAGATATCATGGTGCCAAATTTACGCTGTTCACATTAGACTTCCACACTCAAAAATGTGGTTTCTCTGGTGCTTCTGAGATCAATAGTTAGGCTCGGGCTTTGACCAGCAGCGTTCTCATTAGTGATCACCCAGCAGGAGTTTTCTCTGCTAGATGCTGATTACTTTCGGGGATCTCATGTTCTGGGAAATCTATTACGTCACTCCCTGCCTTTTTAAGATGGTGGGATCTGTTTCCCAGCCGACTATACTTTTTTCAAAACAGGTCCTTATGTTGCTGTGATCCCCTTTTCTGGAGACCTTTTTGATGCAGTTTATGTGCTGTGAAAATTTCCCCTCATCGTCTGTTTTTTTTCCCCCCTCTCTTTATTTTCCTCCTGCTCAACTTTTGTCTTATCACTGTGTGTGATTTCTGTAATCGACACTTTGTTTATGTGTTTTTGTATTAGGGTGGGGCTTTACCACTTCTGCCCCACCCTCCTGGGGGGAAGAGGGGGCATTAGATCGGGGACTGACCAGGAAGCAGGGCAAGGGGGTGGCCCAAACATCTTCAACCGTCCGAATTTTTCCCTGCGATAAGAGGCATCTAGGCCCCCCCCAGCCTAAGAGACAACCTAGGATTCCCCCCTGTAAACCCCTACTACTCCACGACCTAAATTTGTGCCCTCCCGCGGTTAGGGATCCCGCCTTTAATTAGCTGATCCTTGGTCTTTTTTATCCCCCCTAACGTCTTCCAGTGGGCCCCCTGTATGTTTCTTTTAAACGCATTTCGCAAGGGGTTTTCCTTTGTAGGTTATACGGGCCCAAACCCAACAAAAAAATTTAGCAACTTGGCCCTATGCGGGACAGAACGGCCATCGGGTGCTTCATTTACCTCTTAAGGAATTGGAGGGCAGGTCCGGAGTGCAATTAAAGTGAACGGGTTTCCCCTTTTATGGTTTTAAACTAAGAGCGGCACGGGGCCAAATCCCTGCTTTTCCAAAAGGTGATATTATGCTGTGACTGCTCCTTTACACAGAATAAATATTTTTATAAAGTCCCTCCCGCCCTGTAATTATCATTACCTGAATTTTGGTCCGATAGGCTAGATTGTCGCGCCCCGGGTTGCCCGATCACCGGCTGCTTCTTTTTGTTTTGACACCTCCGCGGCATCCACATTGTCGGGTTTCCCCCGGAGACAAACGTTTTCACACATGCCCCTGCACCGGCAACCTAGGTTATAGGGCTTGCTTGAAAGTCCTGATTTGAAAGCCCCTTTCATTCTATGCTGTTTGCGTAGGGGACTAGAGCGCCACCACACAAGATCTCCGACCCCTGCAAGATCTCCCCGGTAATGTTGGATGACCAGAAGGAACAATCTAAGAAAAGGATGGTATCGGCCACAGACAATGGAAAACAATCCCATCGACCTAAACAAGGTCATTAAACAGGGCTGGAGACTTTTTAAGTTTTTTATTCTTCTACAAGGGTAACCAGGGCATAATAGCCACCTTCTTAGAATGCGTTAAAGGTACCTGCAAAAAAAGAAGGAGTGCCGGGATAGAAAGGGCCCCCAGAGTAGTATAAAGAAACTATGAAAAAAAAATGAAAAATAAGGAATGAAAACTGCTAAGAAAATTCGCCCTGCTTCCTAACGCAAACAGAAGATAGAGGGCAGGGTGAAGAGTAAAAACAGCAGAGGGTTTAAACCCTCCACTGGTCTAAAGGGCCTGTCACACGGGGGTCAATATCCCTCACATCTCGGCTCCCACGTGACTTTCAGCGATATTGACGCTTGTACATACTGCATCAACCACGATAAATCGCTGGTTATATCGCCAGGTTTCAGAACCACTCAGAAACCTGGCGTTTGTCCCGCCCGGGACACGCACATCGTGCGTTACCCCCGGGACAAAAGCGATATTCCAGCCTCCCGGGCGCCCTCTCACAAGCGCGGGAGCTGGTATCCAAGGTAAAACTGCGGGAACTAGGCAGCGGGGCGCTCCTAATACCCGACGGTCCCCTTAGTTCCAGCCTTCCTCAGCTCACCCGGTGAGCGGAGGAGGCTGTTAAACTAAGTAAAACCTGGGGGTACTAGGCAGCGCGCGCGGGCCTAGTTACCCGCATTTTACCTTGGAGACCACCGGCCCCGCTTCCACAGGGGCGCGGGAGCAGGACATGGGTGGAAACGATATTTTTTTAAAAAACGTTTTCCATGATGTCACGGTCAATTGATCGCTGGTGAGGTCTGTCCTGTGTGACAGCTCACCAGCAATCCCCGTCAAGTCGTCAGCGGTCACTCGCTGACGACATTGACACGGTGACACCCCCCTTTTAAATCTGTTGGCAAATACAAAGCAGTAGGCTACATCCACATGAGAATTCACCCAGCAGGAAAACACCAGCATGGAATTAACCCTAGCCACAACCAAATGGGATTAAAAGGGCAACAAATGGAAAAAATAAAAGCACATTTCACCTAACAACTAAATCAATGATAACGATAGAAAAAACCCCAAGAAAGGTGTATCTACCTTTCAGCTCAGCAGACGATAGCCGACCACAATGAACAGGGTCACGGGTTCAACCCCGACACAACAAAACAGCCCCGGCAAGGTTGCAAGCTATCAATATGATTGCTACCGTGTTTCCCCGAAAGTAAGGCCCTTTCTTACATTAAAATTACCCCCAAAAAGTCCCCCCCTGCCTTACTTTCGGGGGGGGCCTTCCTTAAAACAAAAAAATACTCCCCCCCTCCCTGTGGGATGACCCCCACTCCCCCAAACCCTGTGTGCATGACCCCTGCAGCTGCTCCCCCATCCCTGTGTGCATGATCCCCTGCAGCTCCCCCACCCTGTGTGCATGATCCCCTGCACCCCCCAGCCCTGTGTGCATATCCCCTCACCCCCCCCCCGGGGTGCATGATCCCCTGAAAGGGTCCCCCTTTCCCCAACTCTGGCCCATGTGCTCCACCACCCGCACGCACCCCATACACACACCCGGTTTCGGTATCTTTAAACCGTCCGTTCTTTCCCTTTTCCTCTGCGGTCCCCGGGGGGAGCCTTCTGCTGCAGGGACGCTGGGCCAATCACCCTTTCGAGCCTGCGGGCCGTGACGTCGCGGCTGAGGCCAATCCAGACTTTGAGCTGATGGCCAATCGGGTTGCGAGCCTGCGGGCCGTGACGTCGCGGCGATCGGCCAACCCGCTGCGACCTGCAGGGGCCGTGACCCGGGGCAGGATAGAATGGTGGAGCGGCCCACCCAAAAAGCCCGGAACCGAGAATGCGGGTGACAGCTGAGGGGCCTAACAAAACCGGAATGGGGCCTTACATTCCCCAGCTACCCCCCACCTTTGGCGGCCTTACTTCCCCACAGACCCCCCCCGAAAGCGGCCTTACAATCGGGGGTGCCTTACATTGGGAATCCTGGGCACCCCCCTACCCTGCCTTACTTTTCGGGGGGGTCTTATATTTCGGGAAACACGGTACACACCAAATTTATGTACTTCATGTTGGTCAGGCACATAATATTGGTTTCTTTCTACCGAACCTTTACCATTTAAGGCCAGTCAGCCAAGGAATGTTTGACCAAAGAGGTACCCCAAATTTGGGAAAATAATTTAAAAGTTTGTTGTCCTCAGGAAGACAACAGGCAACAAACTAACTTCTTTCTGAACAAAATCCATATAAAATAAAACACTGTGTGACCCTTAGCTGTGAGGAACAAATCAACTTTTCCACCGGATGGATAGTAAATTCATTTTTACTGTTCACAAGCTAAGAGGGAGGGGATGAAACCAAATAGTCCTTCCATTTGTGTTTCATAGACCATAATGCAATCAGGTTTGCATTACCATTTAACTCCTCTTTTAGCATATATTCTATGGACAATTTTGGCGGGCTGGTTTCTGATCCTTGTGGCCCTGGGGTATTGCATTTTTGGTCACCCCTTACCTAAAAGCGCAGAAATGCCCAGTATGATACAAAAAAAACTTGTTAAAATCGTTAACAACCTAGGGTGATTATTCCCAACCCACAAACTTCTCTTAATTGCGGTCCCCCTTATTTTGATGTTTTTTTCTGTACTTTAAGGGTTTTGTCACAAGTATGTCTTACCCTGGGGATACCTCGGTCATTTTGGAACCAGAAGGTCACAACGCCTATTGACCCACAGGCCCTACAACTTTTATTTGAGTTACACCTTCTTTCTTTAGGTGCTGTTGGGGTCAAGAACTGTTTCCTATCTGACTTTTTCTTTGTACCTCAATTTCAGGTGAAAACCCTTTTTGTACTACTCCCCTCCACTATAAATAGTCACCATGTCTTACCATTTGATGCTGTTATCCATTCTCTTTCATGCTGAACACTTTGGAAGGAGCCTTCCTCTGGAAGAACCTGAGGAATTATATTAGCTCTGGAGTTTAGCGCATAAAAACGATTTTGGAGTGCTTTCTAATTTGTGTCTATTTTCCTCTGTCTGGGGTCCAATCCTTTATGTTAAATTATTTCAGTGGTGCAACTAGTTTTCCATCGCGGGTCTCCACACACCAAGCCCAGGTCGAGCCCCGGGGCCGCGAAGGCCAAGGCCCGTGACTGGCTTTGGGGAAAGAACCCGTATAGGGACAAGGAGCGTAGGGCATCGACTAATTGAATGCCGGGGGGGGCCCCTTTTTTTATATCCCATGCCCATTTAAAACCCTGTTTTGCGGCCACTTCCCCAGACATCCTTATGTTTGCGGCGTAACCGGGTTTTCTATTTTATTGGTGACCAAAAAAAGCCCCCCCAAAAAAATCCCAAGGGGTTTGGGTTTAGTGTTACATTTGGTGTTAGGGTTGGGGTTAGGCTTTGGGGTTAGGGTTAAACCCGTGGGTATTTTTCCCTGTGGACATTTTTCAGGGAACCCAAATTATCCTGGTGGTTTGGGAAAAATCCACCAATCCCCCCCAGCTGGTGGTTTTTTAAAGACCCTGGTACTCTTTTTCTTACCTCGGGGTTGTTAAAATGGGACTGGTGGTCCATCGAGAACTCAATTACATCCTTGCCCTACACTTGAAATCTACACTTTCTCTTGGACCTCGTTCATTTTCCAATGAAAGTATTTAATACTGCCAGGTCTCATAGGGGTTTTGAGTGCAAGACATCAGCATTAATTTCGGCAATTACACATATTTTTACGGCCGGGTTAGTGCTGCCAAAGGCACCCCCCCCTTCAGTTTTATGATTGGGAGAGCTGGCCGGGGCATAAATGCACTTGGACCAAGACCATTCTGAAGTCTAAGTGCATTAATATGTCATTAAATCATCGTGACTTCAAAAATAAACCCCGTAACAATTGTATCCTAATTTACCATTTTGCCGCAAGCCATTAGAGTACAGTTTAAGCTGCAAAGTGTAGAAGCTATACTTATAGGGGTGCGATTATCAGAAAATGGCCTTAGTTTAAAATAGGTTTTTAGATAAATAATTTATACGGTGTAAATATATATTGGAATTCACTCACTTTCAATCAGCTGGGTAGAGTCAGCTCCCTGCCAGCCAGGGCTGGAGGAAAGCCGGGGCTGTAACTTTTCGGACGCCCCTGATACCCAACACAAAATCCAAACAGTTCTCAGGACTATAATTTGGAGAAAGTTCGCCCCGGGGCCGTTTGGGGGGTTTACCGAGGCCGGGCCCGCTGCTGGGGGCAGGGGGTCACGGTGGCGAGGCCCAGTCTCATGGACCGGGGGACGGGTTAAAAAGGGTAAGGTTTCTGGCCTAGAAATTGGATAAGATTTTGTCGTGACACCACTCATGGTAGGGGGGGGCCGTAGGGACCGCGCTGTCGATCAAGACCTCTGGAGATGATGGGGGTGGGGGCAGCGTGATGGTTTTGCTTCCACGGGAGGAGCGGGTTTCCCCCGGGCAAACTGGTAAAGTCTGTGGCGGTTGTATGCCGTTTGAGGTGCGGGACTGAGGGTGCGGAAATGAACAACAGACACAAGGGGTGAAGTCTCCATTACCTTTACTGGTAGTAGTAGCAGGTTCGGCCAGGGTACCGTCCGCAAGAATTTTGGGAATCCGGGCCTGGAAAATTTGGGGTTCTCCTCACCCGGCAATTCTGAGGCCCCCCCTTTTGCGCTTCCTTGGGGGTCCTGGCTGCCTGCAGCTATGCTGCAACCCCTCTCCCTCTTCTGCGAAAATTTTCCCACCCGTATAGCAGGCAGCTCAAACCCTCTCTGAGTTACTCTCCTCTGGCTGCTCTCCTGAGCCTCTGGTGCGCTGTGTCTCCTGGGCTTCTTGTGGCTGGGCGACTTGAAATCTCCCCCCTCTGGTGTTGGCTGCTGGGCCAAGAACCCTCAACCTTGGACCCCAGTGCCGCTTCTGGCGCTTTTGGCACTGGGGGTGAGCCTGGCTACTACTCCACCCCCAGGCCTTCTTCATTTCCTCAAACCTTTCCCATGGTCCCCAATTGCTGGCTATTCTCGGGTTCCCGGACACCTTACGCTGTTTCCATTCAAAAGTACCTTTTCCCCAGCCCTCCTAGGAACTAAAACCTCTTAACCCCCCCCCAGACCAGAATTTATAGGAGGGGACCTCCCCTTGAGATTTGGGTTTTAGAGCTCCCCCTTCTGGTGTGCGTTGGCAATATGTTTTGTGTTTGGCTAACCTGGGTGTAGGAAACCTTTTTCTTTCTTCCAAAGTTCCCCGGGATGGCCCCGGGTGGGGGGGAGGCACGAAATCGGGCAACCGGACTCTGGGGTGCCACACATGCTTCTTCAGGTCCTAAACCACCGATGGCCTTCTACAATAATTGTACAAGAGGAGGAGGGACGGGTTTTATCAACCCTTAAATTTTGAATGGGGATCCTGTGTTATCTACTGTATATAGAGGTTTATCGCCATTGTACAGGAGAGGAGGTGAGCTGTGATATCACCTATTGTGAATGGGGAAACCTGTTTTATCTATTGATTAGAGGGGGGGTATCAAATCATTGAAAAAGGAGGAGAGGTAGCTGTGATATCACCTATTGTGAATGGTGGATCCTGTGTTATCTACTGTATATAGGGTGTTAATAGTCATGTACAAAGGGGGATTTAGCGTGAAATCACCTATTGTAAGTGGATCCTGTGTTATCACTGTAATAAGGTTTACAGTATTGTACAGGAGGAGGGTGACTGTGATATAACTATTGTGAATGGTGGATCCTTTTGTTATCTACTGTATATAAAAGGTTATCAGTCATTGTACAGGGGGGGTGAGCTGTGAAACACCTATTGTGAATGGTGAATCCTGTGTTATCTCCAGTAAATAGAGGTGTTAACAGTCATTGTACAGGAGGAGGGAGGGGTGCTGTGATATCACCTATTTGTGAAGGGAATCCTGTGTTATCTACTGTTAAAATTTGAGTGTTATCAGCCCTTGAAAAGGGAGGAGGAGGTGAGCGTGATATCACCTATTGTGAATGGTGGATTCCTGGGGTTTATCTACTGTATATAGAGGTGTTATCAGTCATTGACGGGAGGAGGTGAGCTGTGATATCACCTAATTTGAAGGGAATCCTGTGGATCTACTGTATAAAGAGGTGTTATCATTAAATTTTACAGGGAGGGGGGTGAGCTGTGACATCACCTATTGTGAAAAGGGGACCTGTGTTATCACTTATATAGAGTTTTTATCAGTCATTGTCAGGAGGAGGTACTGTGATATCACCTATTGTGAATGGTGATCCTGTGTTATCTACTGTAAAATAGGGGTGTTTCATCATTGTACAGGAAGGTGAGCTGTGATACATCTATTGTGAATGGGGGATTCTGTGTTATCTATGTATATAGAGGGGTTATAGTCATTGACAGGAGGAGGGGATCTTGATATCACCTATTGGAATGGTGGATTCTGTGTTATCTACTGTAAATAGAGGTGTTATCAGTCATTGCAATCTGGTCTATTTTTAAAGAGGATGTTGCAGTAAACTTCTGAAAAACATAAAGCCCAACGTCTATTGTGAAAAATTCCAACATTTCAATTTTGTAATTTTTTTCAATAAAGATTATGGTGTAAGAAGAGACATTAAAAAAAACCCTTTTTTTTAACAATAGGTCGGTTTTTTTGATGACAGTTTTTTTTTCATAGACCCCGTGGAACTGAGATTTTTTTGGGGGTTTCCCCTAACTGCCCCCGTAAGGGGAATGGGCAAAGGGTGGGCCAAAAAAAGCAGTTGGAAAGGAGACACTCATGAAACATCAGGTCTTGGCCTTGGGGGAAAAATACCCTAAAAAGTTGTTCATTTTAAAATTTTTTTTCACTTTTCCCCAAACAATATTATCTATAGAGATAAAAGAAAGAATACATATATGTCAAGTGGCTATTTTTTTTTCCCCCCCACCCCTATATATTGAAAAGCTTGCCCCCTTTAGTCCTTTTTTCATATGGCCCTAATGGGGTTTAGTCTTGTATAACTAAAAAGAAGGGGTTTCCCCCCCCTTTTTTAAAAAAATTTTGGCCTTTTAAGGGAAAAGCAAGGCGGAGCCTGCTGACCACAGCTGGTGGCTTTTCCTTGATTGATTTTCCAATACAGATGCCCCCCCAATTTTTTTTTTTTAAATTAGTTTTTTTAAAAACCAAAAAAAATTATAAAAAAAAAATTTTTGTGTCCCCCCCCCTTTTGGGGAAAACCAGCCAAGGTACAGCCCACCCCGGGTCGGGGGCTCTCAATTTTTAAGGGGCCCCAATTTTAATAGGTCCTTAAAAACCCAAAAAAAAAGGGGCCCCCAGCACCCCCCCCAAGAACAAGTGCCTAAAATAAGATTCGCCAATTTTTGGTGTTTTCCCCTCAGTTCTTTTTTTTTTTCCCTGGGGGGGGTGGCTTTGGGGGATAATAAAAGGGTTTAATGACGGGATGAGTATTGACAGCTGTAAATTAAGCTCAAATTAGTGATATTCAGGCGTCTGATAGAAACTCATTCTGCACTCGAAGCTTGTGCTGATAAAAAGGGCCTAATCCTTCAGCACACCTCTGATGCAGCAAGGTTATGTGTTTTGGGTGGGAAAACATTGTGTATTTTTCATTGGAGGATATTTTGGGGGGGGCGGAAAAATTGAAAATAAGGGCTGTTTTGTTTTTTTTTAATTCTAATAACAATATTTCTTTTTTGTTTTTTTTAAAAAAGATTTTTTCCCTCTGTTGTTTTTTTTTAAAACTCCCTATTTCCGATTTGGTAAGGTGGGGTTTTACATAATCCTGAACATTACCAATTAGGCTTAATAACAGCTTTTCATTAACCCCTTCTACACCTGATTGCCAATGCACCAGGCAATTGAGAAGAGTCAGGTAAAGCGCAAGGATTTGGCCTTTTCTAATGAATTTTTCCAAATTCTGGGGCAGCTGCGACTGTTATTCTTAACCTGGGAGCAGAAAATAACTATGTTTTTTGGGGGGGGAGGAGCAAAAACTAACGTAAGGCAACTAAGCACAGACACCAGTACAGATTGTGGGGGAGCAGCTGGTGCAACAGCCAATCATAGAAGCGGTCATAGGCAGTGGGCATCTTGATTGGTTTTGTTGAAAGTTCAGTGCAGTGAATACGGAAATTAATATTGTTAATTTTTATTTAAAATTGCTGCGAGTGCAATCCGTTGTTTTATTGGATTGAAACCCCGATTTAATACGTAGATGTGAGCGAACTCTAATTGATATATACGGCCCTCATATTATTTTTCACTTACATATTCCGGGCGCTGTCCCTTCTTTTTCCTGACTTCCGTCCAATTTCCCTAAATTTCCAACCATCCAAACTTCCGGTGCGGCTCCATATTTTCCACAACCCAAGTCATGGTTAATGTAAATATGACGGCCCGCAACACTCCCCCCCGGCACGATGCCGATGAACCCCTTTCCCCTGCTGCTTGGTCTTCCCCCCATCCCCTCATCTCTCCCCTCTGCCGGGTCTCCCCCTGCCACTCGGCCCTCCCCCATCGTGGGTTTTTCCCCCCCCTACTTGGTCTCCCTCCCCCCCCCCCCTCCTCTTGGTCTCCCCCTCTGCCCCAGTCCTTCCACCCCTCCTCTTGGGAAATCCCCTCTCTGCCCCCATTCTTTCCCCTCTCCTGTCCCCCCCCCCTTCCACTCATCCTCCCCCTTTATCTGCCATTCCCCCCCTCCCCCTTTTTTACTGTCCCGCCCCGCCTCGCTTCTCCACCCCTCTGCCTGGGGCTCTCCCCGCTGCTGACACACAGGTGGGAAGACCGCTCAATGGAGACGCACTTAAGGGGAAATACACACAGGGTGAGAGACCACACCAAAGGGTGAGAAAAGAGAGCAAACAGAGGGAGAGACGCACACAAGGGGGAAAGCACATTAGGGAGACAACTGAAATGAGAGCGCTCGGGAGGGAAAAAAAAACAGGCAGACGGACAACGCAGAGGGGGAAAGATGGCCACCAAAGCCAAGAGTATCCCCATCGTGATGCCACCGCCCTCCCCGATACCAAAAAAGCATCGGACCTCCATCTAGTAAGTAAATAAACCCGACATAATGAATGGAAATTCGGAGTAAATAAATGAGAAGTTACCGGTGCGGCATCCCTGGATAGTTTTACATTGTGTCCACCGATCTGAGCCGTGTTGCATTTACTCCCATGACTCCCGCGCCAAACTTCCAGCTTCTCGTAAACCTCCGGTATTCGCTGCTGTTAGACCTTTATCGTTGATCTGGGCGCCACACCCTGATATCTGGGCTCGACATCTCCTCAGTCCTGACATTTGGAGCCGTGCAATGTACATAACTGAAAACTCATGTAGTCTTGTTCTGCTTTCCATCGCGCATGGGCTTTGATATACAGCCATATATTATTAAACCTCCCGGTTTCCCTTACAAAAGGAACATATGAAAAACGTCGGAGAAAAAATATGATTAACATTACCTAAAAGTATACACATGTGTGCTTGTCAGGCTTTTATTTAATACGTTCTCCAGACCGAAAAATGTCAAACGAACTGGGGCAAATTTCCTAGCATCCGGAATGACATAGGGATATCCTCTGTGGTGTTTCACCCCCCCCCCCCCCCCGCCAATTCCTGCACTAAAGGTTACAATTTTCTATACTTTTTGGTTGATTTCTTAAGAAAATTGTCCCTTCTTTATTATTTATACATCATATTCACCAACCTTCATTGAACCCCGCCTGCATGTTATCAGATGTAAGGGCCCTTGGCCTTCCAAAATCCTGTGTAGACATATGTTTTCACCCCCCCCCTTCATCTAATAATGTCCCCGAAACTGGCCCCCCCTTTCCTTTGTGGGCCCCTTCCTGGTATAATGTCTCACTTTCCCCAAATATAATGTCCCCCATCCTAGAATAATGCACTCTATCCTTGCCCCTTCTTGGTATAATGTCTCCCTTTTCTGGTATAATGTTCTCTCTTGTCCTGGGCGACAACTGATATATTGTCTCTTTTTTTTCTGGTATACAGTGTATATGGAAAGTATTTCAGACCTTTACATTTTTCACTCTTTGTTTCATTGCATGCCATTTGTTAAATTCAAAAAAGTTCATTTTTTTCTCATTAATGTACATTCTGCTCCCCATCTACACTGAAAAACAAATGTAGAAATGTGTGCAAATTTATATAAAAAAAGAAAAACTGAAATCTCACATGGTCATAAGTATTCAGCCCCTTTGCTCAGTATTGATGATAAGTATTCAGCCCCTTTTCTCACTATTGATAAGTATTCAGCCCCTTTGCTCAGTATTGATGATAAGTATTCAGCCCCTTTGCTCAGTATTGATGATAAGTATTCAGCCCCTTTGCTCAGTGTTGGTGATAAGTATTCAGCCCCTTTGCTCAGTATTGATTATAAGTATTCAGCCCCTTTGCTCAGATTTGATGATAAGTATTCACCCCTTTGCTCGTATTGATGATAAGTGTTCTGCCCCTTTGCTCATTATTGATGATAAGTAGTTCAGGCCCCTTTGCTCAGTATTGATGATAATTATTCCAGCCCCTTTGCTCAGTATTGATGAATAAGTATTCAGCCCCTTTGCTCAGTATTGATGATTAAGTATTCAGCCCTTTGCTCAGTATTGATGATAAGTATTCAGCCCCTTTGCTCAGTATTGATGATAAGTATTCAGCTCCTTTGCTCAGTATTGATGATAAGTATTCAGCCCCTTTGCTCAGTATTGGTGATAAGTATTCAGCCCCTTTGCTCGTATTGATGATAAGTATTCAGCCCCTTTGCTCAGTATTGATGAAAAGTGTTTTCTGCCCCTTTGCTCGTATTGATGATAAGTATTCACCCCTTTGCTCGTATTGATGATAAGTATTCAGCCCCTTTGCTCAGTGTTGATGAAAGTATTCAGCCCCTTTTGCTCATAATTGGTGATAAGTATTCATCCCCTTTGCTCAGTATTGATGATAATATTCAGCCCCTTTGCTCAGTATTGATGATAAGTATTCCAGCCCCTTTGCTCAGTGTTGATGATAAGTATTCAGCCCCTTGCTCGTATTGATAAGTATTCAGTCCCTTTGCTCAGTATTGATGAAAAGTATTCAGCCCCTTTGCTCAGTAGTGATATTTGCACCTTTTGATCTAGTACAGCCATGAGTCTTCTTGGGAATGATGCGTTTCCCCCCTGGATTTGGGGATCCTCTCATTCTTCCTTGCAGATCCACTCCAGTTCCGTCAGGTTGGATGGTGAACGTTGGGGAGCCATTCTCAGGTCTCTCCAGAATGCTCCATTGGTTTAGGTCCGGCTGTGGCTCCGGTCAGGAATGGGCACAGAGTTGTGGTGAAGCCGCTCCTTTGTTATTTTAGCTGTGGCTTAGGGTCATTGTCTTGTTGGAAGGTGAAGCTTCAGCCAATGTCTGAGGTCCAGAGCTCTGGAAGAGGTTCTCATCCAGGAGATCTCTGTACTTGGCCTCATTCATGTTTCCTTCAATTGCAACCAGTCCGTCCTGTCCCTGCAGCTGATAACAACCCCCATGAGCAAGATGCTGCCTCCACCATGTCTCACTGTTGGGATTGTGTTGGGCAGGTGATGAGCAGGGCTTGGTTTTCTCCACCGTTTAGAATTATCACCAAAAGCTCTATCATCGTCTCATCCACCCAGAGAATCTTATTTCTCATAGTCTGGGATCCTTCATGTGTTTTTTTTGTAATCCTATGCGGTTTTCATGTCTTGCACTAAGGAGAAGCTTTCCGTCATGGTCAACTCTGCCATAAAGGCCGGACTGGTGGAGGCTGCAGTGATAGTTGACTTTTCTGGAACTTTCTCCCATCTTCCTACTGTATCTCTGGAGCCAGCCACAGTGATCTTGGGCTTCTTCTTTATCTCTTTCACCAAGGCTCTTTTACCACGATTGCTCAGTTTGTCTAGACAGCCAGGTCTAGGAAGACTTCTGGTGGCCCCAAACATCTTCCATTTTACGGATCATGGAGGCCACTATGCTCTTAGGTACCTTGAGTACTGCAGAAATTAATTTTGTACCATTGGCCAATCTGTGCCTTGCCACAATTCTGTCCTCTGAGCTCCTTGGCAGTTCCTTTGACCTCATGATTCTCATTTGGTCTGACATGCACTGTGAGCTGTGAGGTCTTATATAAACAGGTGGGGCGCCTTTCCAAATAAAGTCCTGTCAGTATAATTAAACACAGCTGCACTCCAATGAAAAAAGGGGTAGAACCATCTCCAGGAGGATCACAAAGAAATGGACAGCATGGGACTTAAATATGACCTAAGGGGCTGAATACTGTGATATTCCATTTTTCTTTTTAATACATCTGTAAAAATATCTACACATCAGTTTTTTTCAGTCAAGATGGATGCAGAGTGAACATGAATGAGAAAAAAATTAGCTTTTTTGAATTTACCAAAGTGGCTTCAATGAAACAGAGTGAAAAATGTAAAGGTCTGAATAGTTTCCATACACGCACTGTCCTCCATACTGTACCCCTTCCTGGTTTAATGTCCTCTATCCTTGGATACTTCCTGGTATATTGTCCTCTTTCCTGGGGCCGTTTTAGTATAATGTCTCCCATTCTATTAAAATGTCCACTATCCGGGCCACTTGCGGGTATTAGACTGCGTTTAGAGCGCGGCATGTTTGCCACGTATTTTCGGCAGAAAAGCGCGACGTCTGAATGCAGACAACACTTTTTTGCGCAAGACGCATGCAAAAATAGCTCCACTGCAAAATAAGCGGCAAAAAAACCCCCTCTGTGAATGCAGCCTCTTTTTTTCGGGTTTTTAATATCCCCCATCCTGGTTTTAAATGTCCTCTATCCTTGGGCTCGTTATTGGTGTAATGTCTCCCTTTTGTAATATAATGACCCCTATCCTGGTATAATGTCCTCTATCCTGGGTCACAACCTGCTATATTCAGGAAAGGAGAAGACGTGGTCTTGTAGTTGTTGGGTAGCAAAAGGCAGGAAGATGATGGTTATTAAAAAAATTCTTCTTTATTAGTCAGACATGACTATGCATTTCAGTGGTCTCCTATGCCTTTAAACAGGTGACCTGATACACGCTGAAGGTTTTTCCACCGAGTTTGAGAAAAGGGTGCACAACCCTAAAGGGCTGTTCACTACAAACCTTCTGCCCCCCCCACCCCTCTAAAAACTCCAGGTATCACCCAGGAGCGCCCTGCTATTTCTTTTCTTTTACATGTCTACACAATCTGGTATATTGACTTTTTTATCTGGTATAATGTTCTCCATACTGGCCCCATCCTGGTATATTGCCCTCTATCCTGGGCCCCTTCTTGGTATTATTCCTCTATCCTTGGACATTTCCTGGTATACTGTCCTCAAATCCTGGGCCCCTTCTTGGTATTATGGCCTCTATCCTTGGACATTTCCTGGTATAACTGTCCTCTATCCTGGGCCCCTTCTTGGTATTTTGGCCTCTATCCTTGGACATTTCCTGGTATAACTGTCCTCTATCCTGGGCCCCTTCTTGGTATAATGCATGCCTTTCCTGGTATAATGTCCCCCATCCTGGTATACTTGTCCTCTTTTCTGGGTCCCTAACCTTATATTATGTCCTCTATCCTGAGCCCCTTCCTGGTATGTCTCTTTTCTGGTATAATGTCCGCCTCCATCCTAGTATTATTTTCCTCTATCTTCGGCCCCTCCCTGGTAGAATGTCTCCCTTTCCTGGTATAATTCCCCCATTCTGGTATAATGTCCTTTATTTTTGGGCCCCCTCTATAATAATGTCCCTGTTCCTTCTTAACTTCCGTTGCTCGCACAATTACCCCCATCCTCTTCTACAGATGGTGCAGAAGCCAGAAAATTACTTCAGAATGCAAGTACAAAGCAGCGCATGACGTTACTGCCATACGCCACCTGTGATTACACGCCAATGTCAGCTGCTGGCCTCTGATTGGGGCCGGTGGCGTGTACTGGCATGCAAGGACTTGGCGGCTCTCTGCACTGCAAATACAGTTCAGCCAAATTTGCATCCTTGCACCTGAAACACCGCTGGCATCGGCCCTCTTATCTGTTCCCTGGATATGATCGGGTTTTAAATTTTGTTTGGAGCTGCCTTCCAGGACATTTTGGTGGCATCCTGATAATTTGCCAATTCTTCTGGAAGTCCCGGAGGTCTTTACTTTTTCAAGGAACCTCCGGGGCGTTACAAGAGAGGTTTTCACTTATACAAGAATACAACTCGTCAAAGGTTTAACGTGAAGCTCCTTGGATCCAATGTCAATTCATAACAGACCACTCAACCCTCATGAGACTTTATATCACTGATCTCTAGAATTGGGTTTAAGAGAATGTATTGGCTCCTTAAGGCTCATCAATGCAGCAATATTTCAACATCGCCAATCATAGGAAGATTCCTCTGTTGAGCTAGGACAAACCCTCCTTACTACAACTGCTCATGGGAAGGGTATCCCGTAATTATCAGTAGGCCCCCTGGGAAAAAAGGGAACCCTCCATCACTCCTGGAAGTAAACTCTCAGTTTATGTGAAGCCTCTCAATAATTTGTTGATATCTGGGCTTCCAGACGCTTCTACTGTGTGACACAAAGTGGAAGAGAGCGGCAGGGAATACTACACTGTGTGGGAGATTATTAGGGAAATGAGTATTGTGATCACATGATAACTTTTTATCCATGTTGTCCTACTCCAAGCTGTATAGGCTGAGAGCCAACTACCAATGAAGTAAAATCAGATGATGTGCATCTCTGTAATGAGGGGGGTGTGGGGTAATGACATCAACACCCTATATAAGGTGTGCTTAATTATTAGGCAAATGCCTTTCCTTAGGCAAAATGGGTCAGAAGAGAGATGTACAGCTCTGAAGAGTCCACAATTGTGAGATGTCTTTGCAGAGGGATGCCGCAGTCTGGAAATTGCCAAACTTTTGAAGCGATCACCGGACAATCAAGCGTTTCATGGCAAATAGCCAACAGGGTCGCAAGAAGCGTGAGGGCAAAAAGAGCAAAATAACTGCCCATGAATTGAGGAAAATCAAGCGTGAAGCTGCCAAGATGCCATTTGCCACCAGTTTTGCCATATTTCAGATCTGCAAACGTTACTGGAGTATCAGAAAGCACAAGGTGTGCCATACTCAGGGACATGGCCAAGGTAAGGAAGGCTGAAAAACCACCAACAAGAAACATAAGATAAAACGTCAAGACTGGGCCAAGAAATATCTGAAGACTGATTCTTCAAAGGTTTTATGGACTGATGAAATGAGAGTGACTCTTGATGGCCAGATGGATGGGCCAGAGGCCGGATCAGTAAAGGGCAGAGAGCTGCACTCCGACTCAGACCCCAGCAAGATGGAGGTGGGGTACTGGTATGGGCTGGGATCATCAAAGATCAACTTGTGGGACCTTTTCAGGTTGAGGATGGAGTGAAGCTCAACTCCCGGACCTACTGCCAGTTTCTGGAAGACAACTTCTTCAAGCAGTGGTACAGGAAGAAGTCGGTATCGCTCAAGAAAAACATGATTTTCATGCAGGACAATGCTCCATCACATGCATCCAATTACTCCACAGCGTGGCTGGCCAGTAAAGGTCTAAAAGAAGAAATAATGATATGGCCTCCTTCACCTGATCTGAACCCCATAGAGAACCTGTGGTCCCTCCTAAAATGTGGGATCTACAGGGTGGGAAAAGCCCTAGTAGTAGTGTGTATAATGCCCCAGAGCCACAGCTGTATGGCCGGGTCCACATATGTCTGGCTCTGCATCAGATGGAATCTAATGGAGGATCTGATACTATTGTTTGCAGTGGGATCATTTCCACCTGTGCGACATCATTTTTGTGCCGAACAGGTGCAGGTGCAGATTCATGTCATTTTTGGGATCTGGTCCCTGACATGGGGTAAATAAGTAATACAAAAAAACACCTGAAGGTAATTGAGGCATTTTAGGATTAGGGTTATATAATAGAAGTGTACCAGGCTCAGAAAACTAAACCTAATGCTATGGATATTTGTATGTGGACAGTGTAAAGTGTAACAAGTATGGAAATGGACAAATCCTATGGTGTCCACAAAGTTCTGTTACTGTCCATTTTTCCTTCCTCTATATGATTTTCAATATAACATTCCTAGTCAGTGGCGGAAGTAGATGCTCATGGGCCCTGATGCAATAGCTCCAATGGGGCCCCCAATTATTGCAAATCTTTAATAGCAATAATCATTTTCTATAGGCCAAAGGGACGATTGCAACCCCTGCACCTGTCGTAACTACGCCCCTGTACCTAGCACGTGATCTACACTTTTGTTGTTCACATTTTGCCATGTTAGTTGAGAACAGTGTGACTCCACCCTGGATGTGACTATAGGACGTGATCCAGAGCGGCCACTCTCTGTAGTTCAGGACTGGATGGTAATCAGAATATCTTGTCCGTCTCTGTATCTGCGGTACTTTGTGTATGTTCTCTTCTCTTCTTATCATCAGCTTATTGTCTCAATCTCGCCCCTCCCCAGGACACGATGCCACGTTCCTTCTTTTCTTCCTCCCAGTCTGATTGTTGCGGCACAGATCAGTTTCCAGGATCTTCTCTGTGGACGGTGACTCTCTCAGGCTCCATTCTTCCTTTGTCTTCTCATTTAATGACATCCTCCGGTGACCCCGGCGAGGTACAGACACATGTGACTGCCAGCGACTCCAACCGCTCCTGTGAACGCGGCTTATCTCCTGATCATTTTATAGGATTATTATTGTTATCAATATTATTATGTAATAACTTTTGTAGCATTTTAATAATAAATACAATCACTTCTTCTAGGTCCCATCTTTTCAGAAAAGTAGCACACATACATATACAGTCATGCCGAAAGTGTCGGCACTTAGAAATTGTTCCAGAAAATGAAGTTTTTCTCTCAGGATTTTCTCCCAATTCCCCTTGTTTTTGTTATACACATGATTTTTCCTTTGTATATTGGAAAAAACGCAGGAATGACAAAGGAAAAACAGGCAAATTTGACAAAATTTCACACAAATCCACAAAAATGTCCTGGACACAATTGTCCCCCTCACCTTAATATTTGTTTCCCCCTTTGTAATAAATCCCAGCCCTCAGTCTCCTCCTATAACCTCCACAAGCTTCTTCTCCTCCCGCAGTTTCTCCTCTTCTTTATAATCTGCTCCCGGTCTCTCATCTTCTCCCAATTTTCAGATCTCTCCACAGGAGATCAATGGGATTTAGATCCGGTCATTGCTGCCACTTCAGATCTCTCCACAGGGGATCAATGGGATTTAGAAACCGGTCATTGCTGACACTTCAGATCTCTCCACAGGTGATCAATGGGATTTAGATCCGGTCATTGCTGCCACTTCAGATCTCTCCACAGGTGATCAATGGGATTTAGATACGGTCATTGCTGCCACTTCAGATCTCTCCAGCGCTTTGTTTCCTCCATTTCTGGGGTTCTTGATGTATGGGGTCATTGTCCTGCTGGAGACCCCTGACCTAGGACGCCCCGATTCTGACACCAGACTCTACATTGTCACCCAAAATCCTCTGGGATCTTCAGATTTCATGATGTCTTGCACACATCAAGACCCCAGTGCCAGAGGCAGCAAAACAACCCAAAAACCTCTCTGACCCAGACCTCCAATATATGTGACTGTGTTCTTTGCAGTCATTAATAATAGCTTTTTTTTTTTAACTTTTTGTAAATGTTATTTATAATTAAGATTAGGACTTGATTAATAGCTATGTTTAGAACTCAGGCTAGAATTAGCACTAGGATTAGGACTCGGACTAGGGTTAGCACTAGGGTTACGACTCGGGCTAGGGTTAGCACTAGGCTTAGGACCTGAACTAGAGTTAGGACTCAGGCTAGGGTTAGTACTAGGGTCAGGACTTGGGTTACAGTTAGGACTCAGGCTAGGGTTAGTACTAGGTCAGGACTTGGGTTACAGTTAGGACTCAGGCTAGGGTTAGTACTAGGGTCAGGACTTGGGTTACAGTTAGGACTCAGGCTAGGGTTAGTACTAGGGTCAGGACTTTGGCTAGGGTTAAGTCTCAGGCTAGGGTTAGTATTAGGGTCTGGATTTGGGCTATGGTTAGGACTCGGGCTAGTGTTAGCAGTGGGGTTAGGACTTGAGCTATTGTTAGGACTCGGGCTAGGGTTAGGACTTCGGCTAGGTTTATCACTGGGGTTAGAACTTGGGCTATGGTTAGGACTCGGGCTAGGGTCAGCACTGGGTTAGTACTTTGGCTAGGTTTATCACTGGGGTTAGGACTTGGGCTAGGGTTAGCACTAGGGTTAGAACTCGGGATAGGGTTAGCACTAGGGTTAGAACTCTGGCTAGGGTTAGCACTAGGGTTAGAACTCGGGATAGGGTTAGCACTAGGGTTAGAACTCTGGCTAGGGTTAGCACTAGGGTTAGAACTCGGGATAGGGTTAGCACTAGGGTTAGGACTCGGGCTAGAGTTAGCACTAGGGTTAGGACTCGGGCTAGAGTTAGGACTTCTAGTAGGGTTAGGACTTGGACTATGGTTAGCACTAGGGTTAGGACTTGGGCTACAGTTACCACTAGGGGTATGACTCAGACTACTGTTAGCACTAAGTTTAGGACTCGGGCTAGTTGCATTAAAAATCTATAATACAATTATAATGTAGAAAAATACAATATATAACTTTTTGAATTAAAATTTGATGTCTGATTTCAGCAAAAAAAAAAAAAATAGAGGGTTAAATAAGAAACTATAATTACATCAAAGTTTTCTTCAAAATGCAATAGATTCAGGGACAAAATTAAAACCCGGATTGGTGCTAGCGGTGCACATGTTACAGCGTGCAAAACACTTGTCTTGCTCCGGGCGCCGGCTCCTTTATTATTACTCCAAGCAAGTTAATAATAATACGATTGTATCTGAACACAATAGTAGTACTATGTTATTATTATTACTTATACTTTTATCAGAACTAGTAATAGCTCTAGTCTATAAGAATGTTTATTCTCAGTGATTTTATCTTGAGTTATGGTAATTTTTTAGCAATAGTTTATCACTAGGGGATATCAGAATAGGTCGTAGATTTGTGATCACTGGTGATCCAACTCCTAGGATCCCACTGATAAGAGCATGGGTCATAGGCATTATTGTGAGTGATGGTGCCCGCTACTGCTTCAATAAACCCTAGTGAATGGATAATATACGCACACTACTGTGTTATCAATGGCACAAGGTTAGAGCAGGGATGGGGGGCTGTTACAGATTTAGTATTGGTGCCCCCACAATTATTTATGCTCATGTGTCTTGAGACATAGACTCTATACAGTCATGGCGAAAGTGTCCTTGGAATTGTTACAGAAAATGAACTATTTCTCCCAGAATATTATCACAATCCCCCATGTGTTGTTATACACAGGATTATTTCCTTTGTGTATTGGAACAACACAAAAAACTGAGAATGAAAAGGCAAATGGACAAAATTTCACATAAAACTCCAAAATTGGCCTGGACACAATTGTCCCCCTCACCTTAATATTTGTTTCCCCCTCTGGAATAATCCCTTTGATCAGTCGCCCCCTATAACCTCCACAAGCTTCTTCTCCTCCTGGAGTTTCTCCTCTTCTTTATAATCTGCTCCCGGTCTCTCGTCTTCCTCCAATTATCAGATCTCTGCACAGGGGATCAATGGGATTTAGATCCGGTCATTGCTACCACTTCAGATCTCTCCACAGGGGATCGATAGGATTTAGATCCGGTCATTGCTGCCACTTCAGATCTCTCCACAGGGGATCAATGGGATTTAGATCCGGTCATTGCTGCCACTTCAGATCTCTCCAGCGCTTTGTTTCCTCCATTTCTGGGGCTTCTTGATGTTTGGGGTCATTGTCCTGCTGGAAACCCCTGACCTAGGACGCCCCCAGCTTTCTGACACTGGGCTGTACATTGTCAGCCTAAATCCTCTGGGATCTTCAGATTTCATGATGTCTTGCACACAATCAACACCCCCAGTGCCAGAGGCAGCAAAACACCTAAAACATCTATGACCTCTATCATATGTGACTGTAGGTCCTGTGCTCTTTTCTCTGACCTCCCCAATATGTGACTGTAGGTCCTGTGCTCTTTTCTCTGACCTTCCCCATATGTGACTGTAGGACCTGTGCTCTTTTCTCTGTCCTCCCCATATGTGACTGTAGGTCCTGTGCTCTTTTCCCTGACCTCCCCCATATGTGTCTGTAGGTCCTGTGCTCTTTTCTCTGCCCTCCCCCATATGTGACTGTAGGTCCTGTGCTCTTTTCTCTGACCTTCCCCATATGTGACTTTAGGACCTGTGCTCTTTGCTCTGTCCTCCCCCATATGTGACTGTAGGTCCTGTGTTCTTTTCTCTGACCATCCCCATATGTGACTGTAGGTCCTGTGCTCTTTTCTATGTCCTCCCCCATATGTGACTGTAGGTCCTGTGCTCTTTTCTCTGACCTCCCCCATTTGTGACTGAAGGTCCTGTGCTCTTTTCTTTGACCTTCCCCATATGTGACTGTAGGTCCTGTGTCTCAGGAAGTGTGAACAAGCATCACATGCTGGAAACAAAGTTATTTACTCACAATTTTGGTTTCCTTCTCCTCTTTCTGTTCTCTATGCTTAGTGAGGCACACAGACACACAATGCAAAGATTGGGGCAACTTCTCCCCTTTTTATCTGGTTTCAAGTGTGATTTTAATATTGCCCACACTTGTTTCTTGCCATAGGTGAGTGTTTTGCTTGTTTACCCACAATTTTGGAAAGAAGCCAACAATTTTGCCTTTTTTTCTGTGTTTATATTTTTTTACAAAGCAAATAAACGTGCGCATAACAAAACGTGTAATTGTAATAATTTTCTAGGAGAAATATTTCATTTCTCGGAACAATTTCAACGAGCAAAGACTTTCGTCCACGACTGTATATAATATACGAATAAATTTGGTTTTAATTGTTTCAAGTTGATGATATCATCCAAATAAAATTTCAATAAACACAAAATGCTCAGCTGCATTTGCCCACATGAAAAAAGTAAAAAAAAATAAATGAAATAAAGCAAAAATCGTAATAGCAAACAAAAAGAAAATTGTCCGTTGTGTTACATCTGGTGCCATTAAGGGCCGCGCAGTTTCCCATCGTTTGACTTCATGGAGCCGTGGCATCTGAGGACATTTAAGCATCACTCAATGTATTCTTGTCGCCCTGTTGTGGTTGTTTTTGTCTTTTTTTTTGCTGTGGCGGGATCAGTTGATGCATCTGCTGCCAGGTTATGTTTGACATTAACTCATCCATTGAATGCTCCATATGCTGAAGGAGAGCGATTAACCCTCCATTGTCTCATTGTTTTCTTTCAGACAATGCAATAAAACCTCGTTTGGAAGCGACAGTTGTGATTTAATGTGCTGCGGCCGTGGATACAACCCGTACATGGACACGGTGGTGGAGCGCTGTCACTGCAAATACCATTGGTGTTGCTACGTAACGTGCAAAAAATGCGAGAGGACCGTGGAAAGATACGTTTGCAAATGAAAAAAAATGGAAAAAAAAAAACAAAATAAAAAGGCACAAAAAGGAAAAAAAATGTTGTATCCGTTCCAGACCTCAACCTGCAAAAACAACCAAAGCACTATCCATAGTCTTCTACTATACAAAGACGTTCAAAATATTGTGCCAAATGGGATATGGTAATAGGAAAGTATAAGGACCGACATGAATGTTTGTGATATTGCAAAGACTGTGGTCACCACTTGGGTCGCCCAACTGCCAACTGGTGCCGCCATATTGTAAATATGTTGATGCAGCGGGGTCTACCTTGGTACTATTAGTGACCTACTAGCTAAAGAAGGGATTGTTTTTACGTAACCTGTGAAGAAATATGTTGGACTGGACTTCGAAGCCCCTTTAACCCGTATCATTCAATGGGCTCTATCTGGAAAATGAGTGGAATTCATTCCATGTCAGGTTCACTTTACTAAAATGTAACTCTGGACTGGAAATACTATGTAGACAGCGGTGTAACTTGAAGTTCATGGGCCCCGAAGCAAAAGCTCCTAGCCCCTGGTTGCCATTTTGCTTTTGATTCTTTTAAGAGTAAGGAATGGGCTCCACGCCTGGTCCTTTGCTGGATAGACTCCACCCTACAGTTCTAGTCGGTGGTGTAACGGTGTAACTTGAAGCTCATGGGCCCCGATGCGAAAGCTCCTACGGGGTCTCCATTTATTGCAAATCTTTAATAGCAATAGTTTTTTTCTATAGGCCAAAGGGACTTTTGGGGTCCCCTAGGCTCCAGGGCCCAGGTGCGATTGCAACCCCTGCACCTGTTGTAGTTACGTCCCTGTATGTAGAGTATGTTAAAGGGAACCTGTCACCTAGTTTAGCCCCCTTAACCTATCACTACCTGTCCCTTCAGCTTCATACTACATTACTAACCATCCCTCTCTGATCTAACTGTGCATTATGAAAGTACATGTCCACAGATGGGTGGGCAGTCTCTCCGGGTCCACTCTCCCCCATGGGCGTGATCATTCATTCAGGAGTGCGCTCCTGGTTTTAAATTCCCGCCTCCTTCATCTGGGTATGACGCTTGCTGGCCGCGGTACGCCATTTCCTGTCCTGCGTAGTGTAGAGGCTGTATCGGCATACAGGCTGGCTCCGGAGCATGCGCAGTGTGCATTCCGAAGCTGGCCTGTGCACCCAATACACCCAACAATGCACCAGACCGGAAATTACGCTGAGACAGCAATGCGTCATACCCGGAAGAAGGAGGCGGGAATTTGAAATCAGGGTGCACTTCTGAATGAATGATCACGCCCACAATGGTGTGATTGCAGAAGCAAGATGGGGGAGAATGGATCCAGAGAGACTGCCCACCTGACTGCCAGCCATCTAGGAACACCCACCTGACAGTGGACACGGAGGATAGTAATGAAGTAGGAAGCTGCAGGGACAGGTAGTGATAGGTTAGGGGGGCTAAACTAGGTGACAGGTTCCCTTTAAGGTGTCACTGAAGGGAAAATTCAAACATTCTGCAAAGAAAAAAAAGGAAAAATTTCAAATTTTTTATGATATTCTGCAGCCGGCAGAAATTTACAAAGAATTTATTGAAAAAAAATACAGTATTTTTGAATTTCCTGTAGCTAAAAAGGATTGGGAAGGGGATTTTTTTTTTAATAAAAATGTTTTAATATATTCTACAAAGGGTCCCCAAACCAGAGCATCATTTTAAAGGGGATCTGTCACTTGCTTAAATATGTCATCTGCTTACCTGGTATAAATCTCGCGGTTCTCCTGAATCCGGCGCTGTTTTTCTTTTGATTCTACGCCTTTCCGTTCCTAAGATATGGCCCCATCTTCCCTGTGTTTAAAGTTAGCATTTTAAACAAAGTGGGCGTGGTTTGTCTGTCTTTATGAAGGTCACGCCCCTTTTGAAATATGGCTACTTTTATGTGCAAGAAAGAAGGGGCCATATCTCAGGAATGGAGAGGCGCAGGAACAAAAGAAAAACAGCGCCGGATTCAGGAGAACAGCGACATTCACACCGGATAAACAGATAACATGTTCATGACAAGTGACAGATCCCCTTTAAGAATTGTTTACATTCTTCTGAGTTCCATGAATCAAGTTCAAAGCATCTCAAGTCAACTCCCAGACAACAGTGTCCTGCCACTGTCGGTGGATGTACAAATTTTTGTTTTGTATGCAGAACCTACAGAGAGAGAGAGAGAGATATTTATGAATATAGCGTTCGCTTTCTTTATTCAACCTTTTTATATAAATATATAATTATAAATGTAAGTAAACCGCTTAAAGTTTGTATGAAATAAAAAAACAAAAAAGGTAAAATATGAAATAATTTCTACAATTATATTTTTGTATTCAGTTTTTTATGCTGTTTTTGTGAAATACCACTAATACATTTACAGGTTTTATATAGGTACAAAGTGTAAAATGTTTCCTGGAGCGATGGTGTGGATTTTAGATTTTATTGTAGAAAAAAATAATAAAGTTTATAGGATAATACTCATAGATCGGATTCATATAATGCATATCCCAACGTTTAAAGAAACTCCGAAAACTTTCATTTGTGACTCACATAACAGGACTTTTTCACTAATACAGTCACACCGAGTTTAATCCGTGACCATACTCTTAAATCACTTTGCTCTAATGCTAAGTTACATTTCATCAGTAAAATTAATTTAAATGCTATTAATCCATTCCAGCACCTTCTTACGCCTGCCACCCCCCCCAATCCTGGTATATGGCCCCATCCTGGTATATATGATAACCCAACCTGGTACATGGCCCCCATCATGGTATATATGATCCTGAACCTGATATATGGCTCCCATACTGATATTTGCCCCCCTATCCTGGTACTGTATATATGATGCCCAAACTAATATATAGCCCCATCCTAGTATATATGATCCTCCAACCCAGTATATTGCCCCTATCAGGCTATATATGATCCCCCAACATGGTATATGGCTCCCATCCTGGTGTATGGCCGATATCCTGGTACTGTATATATGATCCCCAACTTAATATATGACCCCCATCAGGGTATATATGATCCCCCAACAATGTATATGGCTCTCATCCTGGTACAGTTGTAACCAAAAGTATTGACACCCCTGCAATTCTGTCAGATAATACTCAGTTTCTTCCTGAAAATGATTGCAATCACAAATTCTTTGGTATTATTATCTTCATTTAATTTGTCTTCAATGAAAAAACGCAAAAACAATTGTCCTAAAGCCAAATTGGATATAATTCCACACCAAACATAAAAAAGGGGGTGTGACAAAAGTATTGTCACTGTTAGAAAAATCATGTGATGCTTCTCTAATTTGTGTAATTAACAGCACCTGTAACTTACCTGTGGCACCTAACAGGTGTTGGCAATAACTAAATCACACTTGCAGCCAGTTGACATGGATTAAAGTTGACTCAACCTCTGACCTGTGACCTTGTGTGTACCACATTGAGCATGGAGAAAAGAAAGAAGACGAAAGAACTGTCTGAGGACTTGAGAAACCAAATTGTGAGGCAGCATGAGCAATCTCAAGGCTACAAGTCCATCTCCAAAGACCTGAATGTTCCTGTGTCTACCGTGCGCAGTGTCATCAAGAAGTGTAAAGCCCATGGCACTGTGGCTAACCTCCCTAGATGTGGACGGAAAAGTAAAATTGATGAGAGATTTCAACGCAAGATTGTGCGGATGGTGGATAAAGAACCTCGACTAACATCCAAACAAGTTCAAGCTGCCCTGCAGTCCGAGGGTACAACAGTGTCACCCCGTACTATCCGTCGGCGTCTGAATGAAAAGGGACTGTATGGTAGGAGACCCAGGAAGACCCCACTTCTTACCCCGAGACATAAAAAAGCCAGGCTGGAGTTTGCCAAAACTTACCTGAGAAAGCCTAAAACGTTTTGGAAGAATGTTCTCTGGTCAGATGAGACAAAAGTAGAGCAAAGGGCAAAGGCATCAACATAGAGTTTACAGGAGAAAAAAAGAGGCATTCAGAGAAAAGAACACGGTCCCTACAGTCAGACATGGCGGAGGCTCCCTGATGTTTTGGGGTTGCTTTGCTGCCTCTGGCACTGGACTGCTTGACCTTGTGCATGGCATTATGAAGTCTGAAGACTACCAACACATTGTGCAGCATAATGTAGGGCCCAGTGTGAGAAAGCTGGGTCTCCCTCAGAGGTCATGGGTCTTCCAGCAGGACAATGACCCAAAACACACTTCAAAAAGCTCTAGAAAATGGTGTGAGAGAAAGCACTGGAGACTTCTAAGGTGGCAGCAATGAGTCCAGACCTGAATCCCATAGAACACCTGTGGAGAGATCTAACAATGGCAGTTTGGAGAAGGCACCCTTCAAATATTAGGGACCTGGAGCAGTTTGCCAAAGAAGAATGGTCTAAAATTCCAGCAGAGCATTGTAAGAAACTCATTGATGGTTACCGGAAGCGGTTGATCGCAGTTATTTTGGCTAAAGGTTGTGCAACCAAGTATTAGGCTGAGGGTGCCAATACTTTTGTCCGGCCCATTTTTGGAGTTTTGTGTGAAATGATCAATGTTTTGCTTTTTGCTTCATTCTCTTTTGTGTTTTTTCATTGAAGACAAATTAAATGAAGATAATAATACCAAAGAATTTGTGATTGCAATCATTTTCAGGAAGACACTGAGTATTATCTGACAGAATTGCAGGGGTGTCAATACTTTTGGCCACAACTGTAAATGGCCCCTATCTTGGTATATATGATCCCCCAACATGGTATATGGCTCCCTTCCTGGTACTGTATATGGCCCCTATCCTGGTACTGTATATATGATTTCCCATCCTGGTACATGGTCACCATCTTGGTGCTTTAAATATGATCCCCCAATCTAATATCTGGCCGCTTTTGTGGTATATATGATCCCAATCCTGGTATATTGCCCCCATCCTGGTACTGTATTTATGATCCCCATCCTAGTATATGGCTGCCATCATGGTATATGATTTCTCATCAAAGTACATGGCCCCCTTACCCTGGTACATGGCCACTTATCCTGGAACATAATTCCCATCACACCACACACTCCGGTATTATACTCACACCGCAGCGTGGCGTCCACATCTCTTGCAGGCAGCTGACTGTGTGTGGGAGCGCAGTGCTCACACGCTGACCAGCTGACACGCTCCCACACACCCTCAGCTGGCTGAGAACATCACGCTGCTGGGGACCGGAGGGAGAGCGAGTAGTATAAGTTTTATTTAAGTTTTCGGCGTGATGCAGACAATGATGAGCGTGTAAGCGCTGCGCTCCCACATGCCATCAGCTGCCGGGATAATGTACTCGCTCTCCACGCCCAGGATGATGGGCGGAGGGAGCAGGGAATATTGAGTTCCTTCATGAGCTGCTCGTCACTCACCTTTGTCCTCGCATCAAAGCAAAAAAGATACAGGTAAGCTAGTGCTCTCTGTTGTCAGGGTATTACTGTATATAGATTTAAACCGTTAATAGGGAAGAAGGATTGATTTTTTTTGCATGACCTCAAAAATTAGAGAATCCCAATGGATCTGATGACCCTTTATCTGCTACAGAGGTCCCTATTTAGAAGCCGATCTTCAATTAAGTGTTTTATTTATTCAGCCTAAAAACTAAATTTTCCTAAGTTTACTGAGTTTGGAGGCTCCTTGGAAATATTGAAATGGTTTTCATATTCCAGGTTCTTTATTTTACTCTGTTAAACTCGAAAAGCAAAAAATGGCATCACACAACCACTGGGACTAAGGCTGCAAAGTAGGGGTGACTACGCCCCACCGAAATTGTCCGACCGGCTGTATGGCTTATATCACCTAGTATATACAGTATACCATAGCAAGTGCTGGGATGGGGGCATAGTAACCCTTTAAAGAGCTGTACATTTTTTTTTCTCTTTCTATTCTTTTCCCTCATTTTCTTTCACTAGCCATAATGTTTTGTTTTACTTTTCCATTGACATAACCATAGTTTTTTTTTTTGCAGAATGAATCATTTGTTTGAATGACACTGCCCATTTTACAATATCCTACTGGAAAATGGTTAAATAAAAATCCAAGTAAGGCTACTTTCACATGAGCAATTTTTTAAATTCATGGCAGATCCGGGAGTTTTGCAGCATCTGACTCCTACCGGATCACTTGCGGCAAGCCTGCGTTTCACTTCATTCATTCCCTATGGGACCTGCATATGTGGTGCCCCTGTGACTAGGGTGGCCACATAGGGAACTGAAGCCAGGTAGAAAGATAGACAGTTTGTATAACAAACACCTTCACGGACACACACACACACCACTAGAGGCAGCACCCAACCCGGAGCCCAGGACTCTAGGCGGGCAAGGGTGGTGGGAAAGTGGGTGGGAACACATGTAGATCAGGTGGCAGAGAGCTCAAATAGAGGAGAAAGAGGAGGAAAGAGTTAGTAGGCCGAGGTAGGCTGAGCAGTACAGACACAGTGAGCCGAGCAGACAAGAACAGGTGGGGTTGGGCTTAATGGAGATGCAGAATCCACAGAGTCACAGAAACCATGGAGAGAAAGCTCGTCCATAGCCGGCATCCTAGGGGAGTGTGAGGACAGAGACTGGACCAGCAGCACTGGGTCTGAGGAACACAGCAGCACCAACCAACTACAGGCGGAGTAGTTTTCCCTGATTTGTGCTGGAGTCACACGGGTGAGATGGAGTCTGGTAACGCCTTGCAAGAAAGGGTTACTGCAGACTAGGAACACACCAGAGTGTCGGCTCTGAGGGGAAGAGAGATTCCATACCGGCTTCCCGGATTAACCGACGGGGAGCTCTAAAGGCCCCATCACACGTGTCAACCAAGGCTGCGATGTCGGAAGCGATGTGCGGGTGCACGCTCGCTTCCGACATTGCAGCCTTGGTGTCACACGGCAGGATGTTGCCGGTGACGCCGCCGCGATCGCTATTGCGGTGTCAGACGGCGCGATCCAGCCTAATCGCTGGTTGCAGATTGACAGGTTTACGTTCATCCTCGTAAACTTGTCAACCTGCGACCAGCGATAAATCGCAGTTGCGTCATGCTGTCACACAGCACGACGCACTTGTGATATCGCTAGCGACATCGCTGATGCGTCACTTTTCGGCGATGTTGCTAGCGACATTGACACGTGTGACAGGGCCTTAACTCCAGGTTGGAGATCCCACAACAAGGGTCGAAGGCAAAGCAGCAACCACGAGGACCAACAAGGGTCCGAGCTGCCGCCATACAACCCGGGGAGACAACAGAGAGAGAAACAACAGCCTGGAAGGACTTAGAAGGAGTGAGGGGTCTCAGAGTGACAGCCTGGCTGCAGAGGGTTTGAGTGTTCCCGGGGTTAACTGCACTGTGAACTGTTATGAACTGAACTGTACCGTGAGCTTGTTAAATGTGAAGAACTGACAAGTAAACCTGGTTAACCCTGCCTGAGTGTCTGTGTTTGATTCCAGGTATATTGAATTGTGCATCTTACCTTTTATCCAGTCAGGAGCAGCCCTACCCGTGGCGGGCTCATCCATCTGGCTGCAGCCCCATCATCCAACCATCTACTTGGCAGAGCAGTGCTGCAGCGGTGGTCCCATTACTGACCACAACCCGTGGGTGGCGTCACGACAAACTTTATCCATTGTACATATCCCCTTTTACTTGTGAGAACCTGGGACATGGTCCGGACCAGGACCTCCGTGACATCCCCAACAGTACCCCGGTCCGGTATCAAGTACCCCTTCCCAGTGGGCTCCCGAAGAAGGACCGTACGAGCATGTGATGTCTTCTTGTTTGCAGGGCTGTAGGATTGGTAAGCCAAATATCCTACTCCGAGTCCGACTCTTCAATTTTCATGAATCCGACTCCAGCTTTGACTCCAACTACACCAAAATGGAAACAGACTCCGACTCCACAACCAGGCCTGTGATGTCTGTAAGCCAAACATCCGACTCCACAACCAGGGCTGTGATGTCTGTAAGCCAAACATCCGACTCCACAACCAGGGCTGTGATGTCTGTAAGCCAAACATCCGACTCCACAACCAGGCCTGTGATGTCTGTAAGCCAAACATCCGACTCCACAACCAGGGAAGTGATGTCTGTAAGCCCAACATCCGACTCCACAACCAGGGCTGTGATGTCTGTAAGCCAAACATCCGACTCCTCAATTTCTCTAAATTTGACTCCGACTCCGATTCCACCCAAAATGGACACCGACTTTGACTCCACACCTCCGACTTCATTGCCCTGGTTTTTTGGGCATTCGTTGCGTGGTAAGAACGGCCTGATGACATTACTCTCCAGGTCATTATTATTGTTTCAATGCTAAACGTAAAAGTTTTTTTTTTACATTTCATTGTTTCAAAAAAATTCTAAAGTTTGCAAAAAAAAAAACCTGTTTTTGTCGTCATTTTCTGAGACCTGTAACATTTTGCTTGGGGAGTGCTGGAATCAAAACATGGCCGCTCTGGCATTGCATTTTTTTATGTTTAAAGGGTTATTGGCAGAATTATATTAGTTTCACAATGCATAGTAAATGCATACTAATTGTTAATATAAAGACTAAGCCTAATATTAAACTTGTTTCTTGTAACTTTGTGTCTTTTTCCTCCTCTATCTGCCCGTCGGTGCATCTACATTCATAAAGTTGAACGGGCAGTCCTATTTTTATCTGTTAAAATTACATTTCCCAGCAGCACTTGCTTCTCCACAGTGCTGCAGACACCTCCCTCTGCTCTGTCCAGTTTGCTCCAGTTTAACCCTACCTCTCTGCAATATCATCAAGCTCATCTGACGGATGTGAAATTGAAAATACTACTGTGTCAATGTACATGATTAAAGATATTACTCTGTCACATGTATCAATAGAGCAGAATTTACATTTTTGTATCGCTGCTCGCTCAGTAGCAGGCAACAAAGCTCAACCAATCTCAGCCCCTATACACAGCCCCATCCCGCAGTATGTGACACTGTCCACACACCCCAGTTACACAACACACTGCTATCGCTCATCAAACACACGGTGTGATGAGTCCCTGACATATACTCCTGTCTGCCAGTCAGATCACACACTCTCTAAGGCTATGGATTCTTTAGCGCATACAAGGATCAAACTGATTAAAGTTTTTAGCTTTAATATAAAAATTATAGTGCTTACAATAAATAGATTTATAAAATATAGAAGATAAGAAATTATATACCGTAAATATGCATAGCAGTTATAAAATAAAAAGGAAGAAAAATAACAGAAATAACTAACTTTCCAGTCTAAAGAAGTCCTCTGTTTCCTTGGGGGAGGAGAAAGATGAAATATGGAACACACTTTAGCATAGGCTGACCCCCACATGTGACTTTTACTTTTTAAAAATACCAATCCCCTCCCATCCGGTCAGTCATGACAGGGCTAATCATGGAATATGGCTTCAGTTTCCAGAATATTATGAAACCCCAATCTTCAAGATATCTTGTTTCCTGGGGGTCACAGACAGGAGATATTACTGTCATCTTTTCTATCATATATTTACCTATTCATAGATAGGAACATGATGCGGTTTGTATAATCATTTCATTTGGAGATGATGCTTTGACCTCACAATTATGAGAAAATATTCATGTTTTTCCTCTGGTAATTACAGTGCTTAAGACGTACCTCACACAACTGCAGGACCGACGCACACCCCAATATTTATAATTTCCCACTTTAGCCATTTGTCAATATCAGGGGTTTGTAGCTTTAGAGAACCCTTCTCTTCTTAATTAATTTTCTCACCCCATATTCACAACTGATCCCATTTCTTTCAGTGTGTAAGGGGGACGTCGCACGCATCAATATTGTGTGCAATATCGCTGCTGCACATGACGTTGCAGCGATATTGACGCTGGTTGATGGTCGCCAGGTGTTAGAACCTGCTCTAAAACCTGGCGATAGTCGCCCGTTGGACATGCAGCATTGCTGCATGTGACACCGGGAGACAAGCGAGAAGCCAACTCCCAGCGCCTCACAGCAAGCAGTGGGAGCTGGTATCCATGGTAAACAGCGGGTAACTAAGCTCCACACAGCGCTTAGTTACCCGCTTATTTACATGATCACCAGCATTCTCACTGGTACTGATTGCTGGTGAGTCTGCCTGTGTGACTGCTCACCAGCAATCAGCTTACAATGTCTCCTGAGATAAGATCTCTGGCGACATTGACACGTGTGACGTCCCCATGAGGGTGAATGTATGTATGTATCATCACCCCTGTACACAGCCTAATCCGGCAATATATTCTCTAGGCTCCTCTATATACATCTCAATTCTGTAATATGCCATCTCAGCCCCTCTATACACAGCCTCATCCTGCATTTTATCATATAGGGTGCTCTATATACATCCCAATTCTGTAGTATACCATCCCATCCCCTCTATACACAGCCTCATCCTGCATTTTATCCTATAGGCTCCTCTATATACATCCCGATTCTGTAGTTTACCATCTCATCCCCTCTATACACAGCCTCATAATGCATTTTATCATATAGGGTGCTCTATATACATCCCGATTCTGTAGTTTACCATCTCATCCCCTCTATACACAGCCTCATCCTGCATTTTATCCTATAGGGTGCTCTATATACATCCCAATTCTGTAGTATACCATCCCATCCCCTCTATACACAGCCTCATCCTGCATTTTATCCTATAGGCTCCTCTATATACATCCCGATTCTGTAGTTTACCATCTCATCCCCTCTATACACAGCCTCATCCTGCATTTTATCATATAGGGTGCTCTATTTACATCCCGATTCTGTAGTTTACCATCTCATCCCCTCTATACACAGCCTCATCCTGCAATATATCGTCTAATCTCCTCTATATACATCCCAATTCTGTAGTATACCATCTCAGCACCTCTATACACAGCCTCATCCTGCATTTTATCCTATAGGCTCCTCTATATACATCCCGATTCTGTAGTTTACCATCTCATCCCCTGTATACACAGCCTCATCCTGCATTTTATCATATAGGGTGCTCTATATACATCCCGATTCTGTAGTTTACCATCTCATCCCCTCTATACACAGCCTCATCCTGCATTTTATCCTATAGGGTGCTCTATATACATCCCAATTCTGTAGTATACCATCCCATCCCCTCTATACACAGCCTCATCCTGCATTTTATCCTATAGGCTCCTCTATATACATCCCGATTCTGTAGTTTACCACCTCATCCCCTGTATACACAGCCTCATCTTCCAGGATGTTCTTTCAGCTTCTCTATGTACATCGCTCTTCTTAGTCCCTCTATAGTGGATCTAAAAAGTCTACACGCCCCTGTTAAGATGCCAAATTTTTGCCATGTAAAAAATCATAGCAAGAAATATAATTTCAGAATTCTTCCCCCTTTAATCCAACCTATAATTAGCACAAATACATTTAAATCATTTTGAGGGGAAAATATAAAAAGAACAAACCTGAGATAATGTGGTTGCCTAAGTGTGAACACCCTCTTATAATTGTGGTTATCTTCAAAGTTACCCAACCACAATTAAACTTATTTTAAACACAATTCAGTACACAGCTGCAGTCATTTACAGGGATTCTCATTAACCCCATATATGTTTCGGGGTTCTAGTAGGATCTATCTGATATTTTCTTAGCTGCATTTATAGCAAAAGCCATGGTCTGTAAACAGCTTACATGTCACAATGGTCTCATTTACTTTGTAGACTTGTGACAGGTTTGGGTCCTCTGTCTCGTTCTTGTATTGAGACTTAATTTTAAATGTGTTTAGTTCCAACATTGTCAAAGGAAAGAATGTCAGTTGCTATTGCTAGCAAACTCCTTAGTTCTCATTCAAGGTGTAGCTACTCTGTGATCACTCCCATCTCCTTTATATGGTCACATGATCCAGCATTCCATTGAACTTCATTCCTGGCCTAGCTACCTGAGGTTAAGGAAGATCTCTGGAGAGCTGACTACTGAAAAGCCGTCTGATGCCAAGGAGCGAGGCAGCAGGCGTGAAGTTGTTTGTTGTTCCCCTGTCTTTCCTTCCCCTCTTGTTGATTAGTGCAGTGATTGGGACTAGTTCTCCCACCAGCCACCTTGAGGGCTGACATCAGGGCCAGATAGGGACTAGGTATCCTGCATGGCAAAACAACCCATATAGGGATGGTAGGGAGATCAGGGTACAGCTGTAAGCAAGTCACCTATGAGCAGTGTCCTCCACTGTATTTGTTCCCCCCCTGGTGTCTTCCCGTCTGTTGTTTGGTGCAGTGCGTCGGACACCATTGGTTCGTGCGTCCCTGTCATGCACTGTCTCCGGATGCTCCCTGCGCCCAGCGTGACATTACACCACAGCAAAGGGAACTCATTGTTGAAAGTTGACAGGAGAAAGGTACACAAGCATAAGCTATACCTTCAAACACTATGAAGAAGTAACTTAAATCTGGCCCAATAGTGACATTACCTAGAATTGGACGTTCCTCAAACATTGAAGGCCGGAAGCAACATAAAAGGAGCTGCAGGAATTTCTGGCTAGCATGGGTTGTTTATTGCATGTGACAACAGTCTCCCATATTCTTCATATGCCAGGCCTATGGAGTCGGGGGAAAGACGGAGGCATTTTCTTACTAACAAAAAACCTGCTGATAGACTCCTACACAAAAAGACTGAATGTTGTCAAAGAGGCCTTCAATAAAGTATTAGTTTAAAGGGAACCAACCAGCAGGTTTTAGGGTTATAAAGTGAAGCCGGTGCCTTACAGGCCCTGGGATACTGAGTGCAGTCATACAGTCATACATTGAATCATTACATGTATGATTGCTGAGAAAAGTGTTATTAAACATCGGAAAAACTGTGCAGCACATTAGCATAAGTGCAGCACAGCGTCATTGTGAGGGGTTGGGTTTATTTGCATTACTCCCATTTCCTCTAATCCAAACCCTCCTCCCTCCCATTCTTCCTCCCCTCTCTCCCTCTCCTACCCTCTCTCTCCCTGTCACTATATACCAGGCAGTGGCACATTATACCTGACATTGTGCCTGGTGATAGCACAATATCCGCACAATATCAGGCTCCTGTGTGCCCAGATCATCACTCCCTCGCCTGTGTCTGAGGCTTACAGTTCTCACTGCTTCTTCTGTCTGTGATTGGTGACTGGAGGGCAGGAGAAGGCCCCATTCCCTCCAGTCTCTGTGCTATCTCCATGCACAATGTGCCTGGTGTATAGTGACAGGGAGAGAGGGAGGAGGGGGATGGGAGGAAGAATGGGAGGGAGGAGGGTTTGGCTTATAATAAACAGGGGAGTAATACAAATAAACCCAACCCCTCATAATGACGCTGTGCTGCACTTATGCTTATGTGCTGCACAGTTTTTCCGATGTTTGATAACAGTTTTCTCAGCAATCATACATGTAATCATTGAAGTAAAGCTATGATTGCACTCAGTATCCAAGTGCCTGTAAGGCTGTGGCTTCACTTTATAGCCCTAAATCCTGCTGGTTGGATCCCTTTAAATGTCTGCATATTTATGAACCCACAAATCAATATTTTAGTTCTTTAATTTTCTTTGTATCTGAAAAGATTTCAGTTTGTGTTTTTCGGTTGAATTGTGAAGATTATGAATGACATTCTGAAATGATTCTTCTTGCCACGATTTTTTACATGACACATACCTGGCATTTTATGAGGGATGTGTAGAATTTTACATCCACTGTATACACAGCCCCGCCATCTTGCAGCATATTAATCTCATTAGCCCTTCTATATACAGTTCTATCTTCAAGTATATTTTCCCATCACTTATGTACACAGACCCATCCGGCAGTAAATCTTTCCTCTCAGCTCATGTATACAGCCCTATTGCACAGTATATCTCTCTTTTCAGCTCTTTATGCACCGCCCATCCTGCACTACATTACTCCTCTCAGCCCCTCTCTACAGAGCACCATGTTGCAGGATAGCATTCCTTTCAGCCCCTCTATACACAGCTCATCCTGCACTACATTACTTCTCTCTGCCTCTCTCTTAAGAGCACCATCTTAAAGTTTACCTCTTTTGTCAGCCCACTGTAACCCACCCTGCACTAAATTACTCATCTCAGCCCCTCTCTACAGAGCACCATCTTGCAGTATATCTCTCCTTTCAGCCCCTCTATAACACAGCCCATCCTGCAATACATTGCTCCTGTGGCTCCTCTCTACAGAGCACCATCCTGCAGTATAGCTCTCCTTTTTAGCCCCTCTATACACAACCCATCCTGTAATGCATTGCTCCTATCAGCCCCTCTCTACAGAGCACCATCTTGCAGTATATCTCTCCTTTCAGCCCTCTATACACCGCCCATCCTGAATACATTGCTCCTCTTGGCTCCTCTCTTACAGAGCACCATCCTGCAGTATATCTCTCCTTTGAGCCCATCTATACACAGCCATCCTGTAATGCATTGCTCCTCTCAGCCCCTCTTTACAGAGCACCATCCTGTAGTATATCTCTCCTTTTGAGCCCTCTATACACTGCTCTACTGTAATACATTTCTCCTCTCAGCCCCTCTTACAGAGCACCATCTGCAGTATATCTCTCTTTGAGCCATCTATACACAGCCCATATGCAATACATTGCTCCTCTCAGCCCCTCATTACAGAGCACCATCCTGTAATATATCTCCATTTAGCCCCTCTATACACAGCCCATCCTGTAATGCATTGCTCCTATCAGCCCCTCTCTACAGAGCACCATCTTGCTGTATATCTCTCCTTTCAGCCCCTCTATACACAACCCATAATGCAATACATTGCTTCTCTCAGCCCCTCTCTACAGAGCACCATTTAACAGTATATCTCTCCTTTCAGCCCCTCTATACACAGCCCATCCTGCAATACATTGCTCCTATCAGCCCCTCTCTACAGAGCACCATCTTGCAGTATATCTCTCCTTTCAACCCCCCTATACACAGCCCATCCTGCAATACATTGCTCCTATCAGCCTCTCTCTACACAGCACATTGTTCCAGTATATCTCTCCATTTAACCCCTTTATACACAGCCCAACCTGTACTACATTACTCTTACTATTAAATATGCACTGCTACTTTGTGCTATGAGCTCTGCACTTTAATGGCGGTGGCTCTGATCATTTCTGTGACATCGACCCTCACAGTGAGCTCCCTCTGTACACATCCCAGAGCAGATCTATGGTGGCAGGAAGCCCAGAGAGACTACCCTGCCCATGATCTATTATGAGCACTTGACTGACTACTGTACGGCTCCAGTGGCAACTTGAGGGCAAATATACCCTTAAAGGGGAAATATAAGTTACATTGGCTCAACTGAATAAATAGATCTGTACGTTATTATAACACCACATTGTTATTGTAGGAATAACCCATTAACATACAGTTTAGCTGATTTTATATTTTGATAGATTGAATTTATAGGGACACAACAATATTGAATATATTTATTTTTTTATATTGTTTTATTGATTTACCTTTATAAAAGGAAACAAAGAGTGATTTAAACTTTTATATTTTTTTTATTTTCGTTTTTATACCTTTTAAAAAAATTTAATATATTAGTGCCATACTTACATAAACCAGGTTTTTGGGGTGCTTGCATCTTGGGGATCACACTGCGTTCCTGAGAAAGTATGAGAAACCTGGGAAACGAATCTCTGCCCATCTACAAGTCACAGACATGCCATGTTTGATCTCAAAAAACACATAAAATCAAAAGGCAAAAGATGATGCTAATGTCTTTGGCCTGGGATCCAAAAAGGGGCGCCAGAGAGCCAGAGAGTGACGTAGGTTTTTATCTTTGTTAGTGCACAGCGGCGCTCAGTGACTCCAGTAATTGTCTAGTTTGGTTATTCATATATTTTTTGTTTGTTTTTTGCCATGATACCTGTCCCATAATTTTTATGTTATATATCATATTCATTTTTCCTTTTTATTCTTCAAAGAGAAAAGAACAAAAATAAAGAAAAATAAGAACATCTTCATTTTTTTTTAAGATGCTAAAGAATGACTAAAATACATGTTATGCTTTATTTATTTTCCTATAACAATTATCCTAACATAGTTTAGGAACAAAGTTTTTGGAATGGCGATGGCTTTTTTATTTTTTAATATTGTTCTCCTTCTTTGTTTGCTGCTGTTTCTGACTCTTTTCATTTACTTATTTCACACATTGTGGTGAAAGACCTTTAATTTTTTTGTTCTTTTTTAACTATTGATGCGTTCCCCTGTAACTGGGGCTGACACAATAACCCCAGTTGCAGGGTAAATTCAGCCTCCTGATTCCACTAATGAGTTGAAATTAGTGTGCTAAGATCCAGCACCTTCTGCTCTCTCCTGATACTCAGCAATCACGTGACATTTAGTGTGCTAGGATTATTATTATTATTTATTATCATAGTACAATTTATTCCATGGCGAAAAGATGTACACGTAATAGAGAAAAATACAATAATCATGAGCAATGCAAGACACGGACTGGGACAGGAAGAGAGGGGACCCTGCCTTATGAGGGCTCACAATCTACAAGGGATGGGTGAGGATACAGTAGGTGAGGAGAGAGGACCCTGCCCATGAGGGCTCACAGTCTACAAGGGATGAGTGAGGATACAGTAGGTGAGGAGAGAGGACCCTGCCCATGAGGGCTCACAGTCTACAAGGGATGAGTGAGGATACAGTAGGTGAGGAGAGAGGACCCTGCCCACGAGGGCTCACAGTCTACAAGGGATGGGTGAGGATACAGTAGGTGAGGAGAGAGAACCCAGCCCATGAGGGCTCACAGTCTACAAGAGGTGGGTGAGGATACAGTAGGTGAGGAGAGAAGACCCTGCCCACAAGGGCTCACAGTCTACAAGAGATGGGTGAGGATACAGTAGGTGAGGAGAGAGGACCCTGCCCGTAAGGGCTCACAGTCTACAAGGGATAGGTGAGGATATAGTAGGTGAGGAGAGAGGACCCTGCCCGTAAGGGCTCCCAGTCTACAAGGGATAGGTGAGGATATAGTAGGTGAGGAGAGAGGACCCTGCCTGTAAGGGCTCACAATCTTCAAGGGATTGGTGAGGATACAGTAGGCGAGGAGAGAGGACCCTGCCCACGAGGGCTCACAGTCTACAAGAGATGGGTGAGAATACAGTAGTTGAGGAGAGAGGACCCTGCCCATGAGGGCACACAGTCTACAAGGGATGGGTGAGGATACAATATGTGAGGAGAGAGGACCCTGCCCATGAGGGCACACAGTCTACAAGGGATAGGTGAGGATACAGTAGGTGAGGAGAGAGGACCCTGCCCACAAGGGCACACAGTCTTCAAGGGATGGGTGAGGATACAGTAGGTGAGGAGAGAGGACCCTGCCCATGAGGGCTCACAGTCTACAAATGATGGGTGAGGATACAGTAGGTGAGGAGAGAGGACCCTGCCCACAAGGGCACACAGTCTACAAGGGATGGGTGAGGATACAGTAGAGGAGGAGAGAGGACCCTGCCCGCAGGGGCTCACAGTCTACAAATGATGGGTGAGGATACAGTCGGTAAGGAAAGATGACTCTGCCAACAAGGACTCACAGTCTACAAGGAATGGGTGAGGATGGAGTGATGTTTCTGCTTACTGTACTGTATACTTTATAACAACCAGTCCTTTTTAAAGTCTGATCACTCCACTAAACTCTAATATCAACTGAAAAAGACCAAAGTCTCAATCAAGGAATGATTTCACAACTATAATCTGTGGCACCCCATGGGTTAATGTGCCACAATAACATCACATGGGTTCTCTCCCCCACTACACACTGACAAACACTACCACCTCTGGGCAATAGAGGGAGCACCTCCTGCTCCCTTATATAGTCTTGTCCATGAGGAAGAGCTCAGACCGTACAGCACGGTGTAGTGCTGTGAGCAGCTCAAGAGAACTGAGAGCTTATTGAGAGCAGAGTTAGCTCAGTGCAGACCTAGAAAGGGTCAGAGGAACAAGGAGAACGAAAGACAGAGGAACACGTCTGGGAGCTGGAGTGACACCATCACTTGCCCCAGAAGTAAGCACAGAGAGACGGACACCGGATCCGGTACTGTGTCTGGCACCCCCAGCACAGCGAATCCAGGAACAGCGGGATCTCTAGATACCCCCTAGTACCAGAGTGAAGCAACACGGAGGGGTCAGTGCAGCATAGAGGACCCAAGTTGCCTAGCCAAGTGGTACCAGCAGCAAGCAGAGAGAGAAGTGAGGAATCCCAGCAGCTTAGCTTGAAGCAGCAGCTCAGGACACACACACAGAGCAGCACAAGGAGGCCAACGACCCGGACAGGGTGTGGGGAGAGAGCCCAGCTCCATTACAGACTCTGTGGACTATAATCTGCAATAATATCAGCAGTAAAGCCTTGGAAAACAGCTTTGGAGTCTGTGTAGTGATTGTGACCTTTGCTCCAGATTCAGCACAGAGACAATTCCTCCCTGCAGATCCAGCCTGTCAGCTCTGCAGCATCAGGACAAGAATGGAATTACAGTATCAACTAAACGTAAGTGTGTGTGTCCTCCAACTCTTCCCCACCATCTATAACCCCAATAGACTTTAACCCTTTACTGCCCCGGGGGATACAGTTCCCCCCACTGGAACTATACCACCTCCGCTGCCCTCACATCACCCCCGGAGGTTCTGCAGCAGCGGCGGCCCCCATTACTGGCCGCATCAAGTGGGTGGCGTCACCCGTGACAATCTCCCTTGTAAATATTCCCCTTTTATTGTGCTGAGCCAGGGACACGGTCCGGACCAGGCCACCAGTGACATCCCCAGCAGCAGACCGGTCCGGTACCGAGTACCCCACGTCCCTTGGGGCTCCACAACCTGGCGTCACGAACAGGATCTACCCGGTCCAAAAGAATTGGACCCTGTGCGCCATCTGAACTGTATTTCTGAAAATCCGCCATTTTGGAGCGCGCGGCGCGCGGGAAAAGAAGGGGGTGGTACCTTGCATTGGCGCGAACCCAGCCTCCTCCCTTGGTGCTGACGACATCCGGCGGGGAAGGAGATCCCTGCTGCACCCCGGAACCTCCCATAGACATCCGGACGGAAGCGGAAGACGGAGGGCGCATAATAACTAAGGGGGCCCAAGATGTCGCAGGCCGATGCACAAGACGGCGGCGGAGTAGCCGATGGAGCTACAGCGCCGGGTCAGCCAGTAGCGTCCGGCGGTGCAGCGGCGCAAGGAACAGCATCCATAATGCCATTCCTGATGCCGTATACTCCAGGGGCAATGTGGCTGCCCCAATACTCCGGTGAGCCTAATACTTTAACTGACTTTATGCAAAAGATTAAAGAGTATTATGTGATGTATCCCCTCACTGAAGCCCAGCGTGTAGGCATGATAATGGGACAGTTAACGGGCAATGCACGGCGTGAGGTGGCGTCCTGGCTGGACACAGATAAGGACACTGTAGAGCATCTAGCAGCCAGACTGAAAGCAACGTTTGAATCTGCTGTTGATACCCGGGCTAAGATGAGGTTCTTTGCATGCCACCAGAAGCCTAAACAGAGTGCCAGAGACTTTGCCCTGAACTTGCAGGAAGCACTCAAAGCCCTTAAGCTGGCAGAACCTGCTTTAGCCCCGGAGCTGATAAAATGCTATTTGACCAATTTATTGAGGGCCTCCATTCCCCTTCCCATCGAGGACAGTTAAGCATGGTACTGCTGCAGAACCCTGACATGACATTTACTGAGCTGAAGGATAGAGCTATCCGTCTGCAGCAGCTGGAAGAGCCAAGGGAATTAACATCTGTGCTTGACACTGCAGCAGCACCTCAGCAGCCGGCAGCACCAGTGACATCTGCTATGTCAACGACTGCTGCTGAGGCCGGGGACTATATCTCAAATGCAGCTATCAACCAAAAGCTAGATGCCCTGACAGACACCGTGATCTCCATGGCCAAGGTCATCAAGGAACTGCGAGAGTCAAAACCTGCACCCAAGATCGAGTTGGCGACCAGCAGAGAGGATGTTCCGTGGATGAGGCCCAGAAGATACCCAGCAGCAAGAGGACGACCCAGCGATCGCTACCAACCAGATGGACAGCCCGTCTGCCGCCGTTGCCAGAAACCAGGCCATTTTGCTCGTGAGTGTCCTTTAAACGACGATACCCTGGGCAGGCGGGCCGCTCCCCAGGAATGAACGCTCAAGGCCCCTCAGCCTGGTATGACAAATTTGTGGGAGGAAAGCCGGTGATCCCTATTGTGTTGGATGGCATCCCCTTTAGTGCCTTGCTGGATACCGGATCCCAAATAACATCCATCCCACATGTTCTATATAAAAGGTACTGGGCTGATTCAGACATTACTAATGCGCCAGATGACTTTAATTTTGATATATGGGCTGGTAATGGATTGATGATACCAAAGGTTGGATTTAGAGAGATGAATATTCAGGTTGGGAAGGTAGAATTGCAGAAACAGGGTATTATAATCGTAGATGTCGACCGGCGAGGCCGTGAACCCGTGATGGTGGTAGGAATGAATGTCATTGAAAAATGTTTTTCCGAAGTGTTAAGTGTTTTGCAGCAAATCGCCGAGACTGCCGGAACAGGACAACAGAGGCTTCTGCACAAAGAGATCAAAGCCCTGATGTTGAAGCAGCAGGTAGAAATCTCCGGAGGTGAGATCGGCAGTGTCAGAGTAAGTGACCCAATACCTATTGTAATTCCTCCCAAAACTGAAATGTTGGTGTGGTGCAGAGCCGCAATAGGCATTAAAGGGCAAGATTATCAGGCCCTGGTAGAACCCGTGTACTCAGACAGTAGACCGACCATACTCACTGCTAGAGGGGTGGTTGACGTACACAGGGGAAGAGTGCCATTACGCCTATTGAACTGCGGAGAAGATGAGGTCACATTACCAAAGTATGCTACCATGGCTAAGTTGTACACGGTTAATAACAACAACATCACCGTCGCTGAGCCCTTGAACCCGTCATGCCAGGCGGATGACAATGGCCCAGGAGAGAAGCTGGAGGATTGGTGCCAAAAGTTGCATGTAGGTACCAGTTCTACACCTCCCCGTCACAAGCATGGAGTATACCGGGTAGTGAAAGAATACGAGCAGATATTCAGCAAACACCCGTTAGACTTTGGGCAGATCAAAGGGGTAGAGCACACTATACCCACAGGTAACCATCAACCTATAAAAGAAAGGTATAGACCCTTACCACCAGCTCACTACCAAACCACCAAAGATATGCTCAGAGAAATGAAATCTGCAGGGGTAATAAGAGACAGTTGTAGCCCCTGGGCAGCACCTCTAGTGTTAGTCAAAAAGAAGGATGGGACCATGAGAATGTGCGTAGATTACCGGCAGATTAACCACATTACACATAAGGACGCATACCCATTACCTAGGATTGAGGAGTCATTAGCTGCATTAAAATCTGCTAACTACTTTTCCACCCTTGATCTGACTAGTGGGTACTGGCAGGTTCCTGTGGCCGAGGCCGACAAGGAGAAGACAGCGTTTACTACGCCGATGGGCCTCTGTGAGTTCAATTGTATGCCGTTCGGACTCTGCAACGCACCCGGGACCTTCCAACGTCTGATGGAGAGCTGCCTAGGACACAAAAACTTTGAAACTGTCCTCCTGTACCTAGATGACGTCATAGTCTACTCGAAGACGTATGAGCAGCATCTACAAGACCTGGCAGAAGTGTTCGAAGCTTTATCGAAATATGGCATGAAAATCAAGCCATCCAAGTGTCACCTTCTCAAACTAAAGGTACAGTACCTGGGACATGTCGTGAGTTCAGAGGGAGTAGCACCGGATCCTGATAAAGTCACAGCAATAAGGGATTGGCCAAGACCTACGAACGTAAAAGAAGTGAGGCAATTCCTGGGCCTGGTAGGCTATTATAGAAGATTTATCCGAGGATTCACGAAGCTAGCAGCTCCTCTGCAAGACATTCTGGTAGGACGATCAAAGAAGACTTCAAACTGTAATTCCCTGGCATGGTGGGATGAAGAAAGAGAAAATTCCTTCAATCAGCTAAAAAGTGCGCTGACGGGGGAAGAAATCCTGGCATATCCTGATTACCATCAACCATTCATTCTTTACACGGATGCCAGCAACGTGGGACTGGGAGCAGTATTGTCGCAGAAGCAAGGAGGCAAAGAACGAGTTATTGCCTTTGCAAGCAGGAAGCTCCGGCCTACAGAGCGAAATCCCGAGAACTACAGCTCCTTCAAGTTAGAGCTACTGGCAGTAGTTTGGGCTGTGACTGAACGCTTTAAACATTACTTAGCAGGTGCAGAATTCACCATCTACACGGATAACAACCCGTTGACTCACCTGGACACAGCCAAACTAGGTGCTTTGGAGCAGCGATGGATAGCCCGGCTATCAAACTACAACTTTGTCATCAAATATCGGGCAGGCCGCAAGAATGGGAACGCAGATGCCTTATCCCGGATGCCGCACCTGAAAGACGTGGAAGAGGAACCAGAAGAGTTGGAAGAGATTGAACTACCGGCCTTTCATCGTTCAAAGGTAGAAGATTATCGACCCGGCATCTACCAAAAGAAACAGGAAATAAACCTTAACCCGTTAAGACACTACGGATGGGCTGAAGCTCAAGATACTGATCCAGCCGTGAAGCTAGTGAAAGAACTGCTTACGCAACAACATGCACACCCTGGTCAGAATGCCCCAGCTGAAGCTGTACAGCTATGGAAGGATAAAGGCAAGTTGTTCCTGCATCAAGGGAAGCTCTGTAGACGATTCACCAATCCCAAGACACATGAACTGGTCTGGCAGATAATCGTGCCCAAGCGAGCCACTCCAATGGTCTTAGAAGCTTATCATGACAACGCAGGTCATTTCGGATGGAAGAAGTTAGAAGCAATCCTGAGGGACCGATTCTATTGGGTTGGCATGAGAGGATCCATTGAACTATGGTGCAGAAGATGTGCCGCATGCAACCTCAGAAGGAAAGATCTACAGAAAGCTCCACTTCAACCAATAATAACCAAGCAACCACTTGAGCTAGTCGCATTAGATCACGTCAAGTTGTCACCAAGCCGGTCAGGCTATGTCTATGCCTTAACCATCGTGGACCATTACTCACGCTTCTTAGTGGTGGTACCAGTCAAAGACTTGACAGCGAAGACTGCAGCAAAAGCATTCCAGACGCATTTCTGTAGACCACATGGTTACCCAGAACAAGTCCTTGCAGACCAAGGTCCAGCTTTTGAATCAGAACTATTCAAAGAATTCTGCAATATGTACGGTTGCAAGAAGATTCGCACAACAACGTACCATCCCCAAACAAATGGTCTATGCGAGAAAATGAATCATATCGTAATCGAACTGTTAAAGACCTTACCGGAATCAGAAAGAAACCAGTGGCCAGATAAATTACCGGATTTGGTAGACTTATACAACCATGTCCCCGTGAGTTCCACAAACTGCACTCCAGCATACCTTATGCGCGCAAGACCCGGTAAGCTACCAATTGATCTAGAAATGGGAATTGAAAAACCAGATACAGAATTAGAAGAAACAGATTGGGATATCAAACGTCAGAAACAGTATCACCAAGTGCAAGAATGTGTAGAGAGAAACCTACAACAAGCAAGAGCAAGACAAGAAAAGGCTTTTAACAAACATGCTCAAGCAATGCCATTACAAGAAGGTGATCAAGTTCTCAAGAGAAAGAGACGTACAGGCAAACTGGATAATCAGTGGGAAGCAGTCCCATACACAGTCTTACCATCTAACCAAGACAATGTTAAAACCTATGTGATAAGCAAAGATGAAGGAAGAACTTCACAAGTCGTATCTCGTGATCAACTCAAATTGTGTCCTGAAACCCTGAAGACACCTGAAGTCACAGAATCCGTACAGGTCCAACCTATTCAAGAGAAAGAAAAAGAAGAAGTATTCCACACGGTACTAGGAGATTTTCCTAAAACATGGCCAAACTACCATGGAGCAGTTGTCGTACCAATGATTGCATTCCCTTCAATGGTGGACCCTAGACCAGAACCCGTGTTACCTGAAGAAGACCCAAGACTTGAAGAACTGGAAGTAGAATCCGAAGAGGAAGAACAGATTCCTGGTCCCAGTGAACTTGCCAGTCCTGCAGTCAGACCTCCATCTGCCATAACACCAAGCACCCCAAATAGGTACACGTCCACTCACACTTTCATACTAACTCCACCAACATTGCGCAGATCAGAGCGTAGTACCCAAGGTCAGATACCAGCTAGGTACAAAGAATAAAATGCAGAATTAAATGTATAATGTAAATATGTTGTTTGAATATAAATTGAATTCAGTGGACAAATGTATATAGTTCTTGCAACGTTAAAAAAGCCCAGTACCTACAGACACTATCCTGTATGAACTTTGCAATCTTCTTATTTACTTATGGACCATATATACCACGGACTGGTTGTGGTAAGAACTCTCTTGTATATATTCATCAGCCCGGAGGCAATAGACTAAACCTCTGGAAAGACTGCTTTTTGACTTTCAAACTCTTTTTCACATTTTAGTGATTTTTGTACTTTTTTCATTTTTATGTCTATGTCAATATTAATTGTTGTTTACTTGTTTTTCCACAGTCCCGGAGTACTGTATTTAACTAAGGGGGAATGTGGCACCCCATGGGTTAATGTGCCACAATAACATCACATGGGTTCTCTCCCCCACTACACACTGACAAACACTACCACCTCTGGGCAATAGAGGGAGCACCTCCTGCTCCCTTATATAGTCTTGTCCATGAGGAAGAGCTCAGACCGTACAGCACGGTGTAGTGCTGTGAGCAGCTCAAGAGAACTGAGAGCTTATTGAGAGCAGAGTTAGCTCAGTGCAGACCTAGAAAGGGTCAGAGGAACAAGGAGAACGAAAGACAGAGGAACACGTCTGGGAGCTGGAGTGACACCATCACTTGCCCCAGAAGTAAGCACAGAGAGACGGACACCGGATCCGGTACTGTGTCTGGCACCCCCAGCACAGCGAATCCAAGAACAGCGGGATCTCTAGATACCCCCTAGTACCAGAGTGAAGCAACACGGAGGGGTCAGTGCAGCATAGAGGACCCAAGTTGCCTAGCCAAGTGGTACCAGCAGCAAGCAGAGAGAGAAGTGAGGAATCCCAGCAGCTTAGCTTGAAGCAGCAGCTCAGGACACACACACAGAGCAGCACAAGGAGGCCAACGACCCGGACAGGGTGTGGGGAGAGAGCCCAGCTCCATTACAGACTCTGTGGACTATAGCCTGCAATAATATCAGCAGTAAAGCCTTGGAAAACAGCTTTGGAGTCTGTGTCTTGATTGTGACCTTTGCTCCAGATTCAGCACAGAGACAATTCCTCCCTGCAGATCCAGCCTGTCAGCTCTGCAGCATCAGGACAAGAATGGAATTACAGTATCAACTAAACGTGAGTGTGTGTCCTCCAACTCTTCCCCACCATCTATAACCCCAATAGACTTTAACCCTTTACTGCCCCGGGGGATACAGTTCCCCCCACTGGAACTATACCACCTCCGCTGCCCTCACATCACCCCCGGAGGTTCTGCAGCAGCGGCGGCCCCCATTACTGGCCGCATCAAGTGGGTGGCGTCACCCGTGACAATCTCCCTTGTAAATATTCCCCTTTTATTGTGCTGAGCCAGGGACACGGTCCGGACCAGGCCACCAGTGACATCCCCAGCAGCAGACCGGTCCGGTACCGAGTACCCCACGTCCCTTGGGGCTCCACAAATCAAAAAGTGCTAAAATATTGCAATCTTTATTATCAAAATAAATAAAATCTCATCAGAGCTAATTCCCAAAGGGAAAATCACATAGTACAGTATAAATCCTTATTCAATACAGAGTAATAGCAATACAACACTAAACCCATACAAAAAGACAATGCCTCTCAAGGTAAAAAATGGGAACCAATATAAGTATGGCCCCCTTAATGATCAACTTACAGCCCTTAAAAAGTCAAAAAGATCCTATAGTCTGCCTGCTCATCAAAGGCAAGCTCCCAATATCCTTTTGATCAAGATTCAATCATAGTACAGGGAATAAGCTGAAGGTTTCAAGGAGTACTGACAAAGAAGGGTTAAGTGTCTATTACCTGCTGTGAAGGAATACCGTGCCTGGGTTTCCCACCCCTACGCCGTTTCGCAATAGCTTCTTCCGGGGGCGTGCTGGACAAAGGGAACATGGGCCTTTTTATATCCCCTCAGCACTGAACGGCGTAGGGGTGGGAAACGGCGTAGGGGTAGGAAACCCAGGCACGGTATTCCTTCACAGCAGGTAATAGACACTTAACCCTTCTTTGTCAGTACTCCTTGAAACCTTCAGCTTATTCCCTGTACTATGTGGAATTGTTCAGTGCTGAAAGGATTATAAATTCCTTTCTTAATCTGCTGAGAATTCGTGTAACTTTAAATCTCAGTTGTTGCACCTTATGACCACACTCCCCTCTATTTAAACTCACTCAGCTCTTTTCTATGTTGGTTATGGATCTTCTAAGCTGACTACTCTGGTAAAGTTTCTCCAGTGGTATTATTATTATAATTATTTATATAGCGCCATTAGATTCCATGGCACTTTACATATGGAATGGGCAGACGAGGACAAGTACAATATGTATGAACAATCAAGTCGTACAGATATAGGAGGGGAGAGGACCCTGTCTGCGAGGGCTCACAGTCTAACAGGGATGGGTGGGGATACAGTAGGAGGGGGTAGTGCCGATAGTGAGACGGTGCGGTGAACCGGATCTCATTGCAGGTGGTAGGCTTGGCAGAAGAGGTGAGTCTTCAGGTTTCTTTGGAAGGTTCCCAGGGTAGGAGAGTGTCTGATGTATTGGGGAGAGAGTTCCAGAGGATGGGGGATGCACGGGAGAAATCTCGTATGCAGTTGTGAGAGGAGGAACAAGAGGGAAGTAGAGAAGGAGCCCTAGGGAGGATCTCAGGTTGCCTGAGGGTAGGTATCGGGAGACCATGTCAGAGATGTATGAAGGGGACTGGTTGTGGATGGCTTTGTATGTCATTGTTAGTGTTTTAAACCCGGGATCTCTGAGAAGTGTGTAGCCAATGAAGGGCTTGGTAGAGTGGGGATACAGGGGAGTAGCGGAGAGACAGGTGGATTATTCAAGCAGCAAATCCAGGAAAGGTTTTTGAGCTGGAGTCAGCAGGGGGTGGCGAGGGCCTGGATGTGAGACTTGTAGGACAGGGAAGACTTAAGAATTAACCCTAGGCATTAGGTGTGGGGAACTGGCAAGAGTGAGCAGTCGTTGACAATGATGGATAGGTCGGGTAGTGGGGGAGAGCGACTTGGGGGGAAAACAATGAACTTACTTTTGTCCATGTTCAGTTTAAGGAAGCGAGCGGACAAGAAGGTTGAGATGGCGGACATAAAATGTGGTGTTTTGGACAGTATGGATGTGATGTTGGGCCCAGACAGGTAGATCTGGGTGTCGTCGGCGAAAAGATGGTACTGAAGGCTGTGGCACTCAATGAGCTGTCCAAGGCCGAGAATGTAAATGGAGAAGAGTAGTGGTCCCAGAACTGAGCCTAGGGGGACACCGGCAGATGGGGGTACGGTGAAGAGGAGGTGTGGGAGTGGGTGACACTGAATGTCCGGTCTGTTAGGTATGAGGAGATCCAGGAGAGGGCAAGGTCAGTGATGCCAAGAGATTCCAGGATCTGTAGTAGGAGGGAATGGTCAACTGTGTCAAAAGCGGCGGACAGGTCAAGGAGGAGGAGGATGGAGTAGTGTCGCTTGCTCTTCGCGGTTAGGAAGTCGTTGGTGACTTTGGTTAGGGCTGTTTCGGTGGAGTGATGAGGTCGAAAACCAGATTGTAGGCAGTCAAAGAGGGAGCAAAAGGAGAGGTGTGAGGACAGGTCTGAATGGACGTTCAAGTAGTTTTGAGGCAAAGGGGAGAAGAGATACGGGGCGATAGTTAGAAACATATATAGGGTCGAGGGAGGGTTTTTTGAGGATGGGTGTGATCAAGGCGTGTTTGAAGGCTGAGGAGAAGATGCCAGTAGTAAGTGATAAGTTGAAGAGATGGGTTAGGGTTGGGATGAAGATAGAGCTGAGGTTGGGAATGAGGTGGGATGGGAGCGGGTCGTGGGCGCTGGTGGTTAAGTGTGACTTTGACAGACAGGAAGAGAGCTGATCTTCAGTTAAGGGGGAGAAGAAGCTGATGGAAGGAGAGGGCAGTGTAGGTGAGAGGGGCAGCTATGGGGACAGTGGATCAAAGCTGTCTCTGATTTTATCGATCTTCTGTTTGAAGAAGGAGGCAAAGTCTTCAGCAGAGATAAGGGGGAGAGGGAGGAGGAGCGGCGGACGGAGTAAGGAGTTGAAAGTTTTAAAAAGCTGTTTGGGATTGTGGGACAGGAAGGTTATTAGGGATGAGAAGAAGGCTTGTTTGTCTGCAGTGAGTACGGCCTTGAAGTCAGTAAGAGACTGTTTGAACAACGCAAAGTGCTCAGTGGAATGAGATTTCTTCCAGCTCCTCTCGGTGACCCTGGAAGCCCATCTCAGATCTTTAGTGAGGGTGCTGTGCCAGGGTTGCCTGTTTCAGGGTTGCCTGTTTGTGCAAGGAGCATTATATGTGAGGGGGGCGGCTAGGTCGAGGGCCATAATTATTGTGGTGTTATATAGGGTGGTAGCGGCGTCTGTGTCGCATATGGAAGGTATGTCGGCGAGAAGGAGAAGTGATTCTGAGATGAGTGTGTCTGGGGCCACAAGGGAGCGGGTATTCAGGTCTCGGGCGGTCAGTTGCGGGGGATGTCACGGGTGGTCCGTGCCCGAGCCTGTTTCCTTGGGAGACAATAAAAAGGGATATATTTACAGGGATAAGAGTTGTCAGTCGTGACGCCACCTGTAGATTCCGGTGAAGGCACCGGCGCTGCTTGGGCCTCTGGGCGATGGGCGGCAGCAGGGTGGAGTGGCTTCCTACAGGAGGTGCGGAGTCCCCGGAGTGTTGGAAGTAGGAATGGATGGTGGAGTACGGCAGAACAGTCGTTCCTGCACAGGGTTGGAGTAGGGGAGCGTAGTCAGTGTGGTGCTGGATGAGTTGAAGGAGGGACACGCACACATTAAAGTCTTTTGGTACCTTTACTGATGGTCGGTTCCAGGTACACACATCCGGAGTGAAGGAAACACCTCAGGACTTCCACAGTGAGTTGGGATGTAGGCCTCCTTATTCTGCTTTCCCGTTCTGAGTCTGGCAGGTATGGAACCTAACCGGACCGCTACTTCTCTCTCCACACCAGGGTTGCTGCACTGAGGGCTCTCTCATGGGCCACTGCCGTGTATCTCCCCACGGTCCCTGGCTCTCAATTGTTGGTGCTGTGGGTGTCCGGGAAGCTAAGCCTCCTCGGGGTGCTGGATTTTTTGCTGGGTCTATCTCCTCTGTCCCCTGCACACTTGGGCTCCAGTGACCGGTGTTCTGGTGGCTCCTCTGCCCCCGGTAAAGTGTTCCCCACCTCTGCCTTCGGTCCCTACTCTCTGGACCCTCACACTGGTTCTGGTGTGTACTGGTTCGGGCCTAGCACGGCTCCGGTACCAGTTCAGGTCACTACTCTCTGAGGTACCTTCACAGCTCTTCTAGCGTCTGCACACTGTCCTGACTCCGCCCCCAGCACCTGTATTTATAGGGGAGACTGGCTTAAGGCAACCAGTTGGGCTCCCCCTACAGGCCTGGGGTGGAAGGTGTTGGGTGCAATTGTGGTTACCAGCTGTGGAAAATCCTTTAGTGTCCTAGGGAAGCCTGTGGTTACCTGGTACAGGGCGCCACAAGTGTAGATCAATGTGTTTTAGGTTTCTGCAAGGGTGATGGAGTTTGCGGACTGGGGGTAGTGCAGTAGGGCAGGAGAGGGAGGAGAAAGTCAATAGACTGTGGTTAGACTGGGGGAGGGGTGAATTTGTGAGGTTAGTGAGGGAGCAAAGGCGGGTGAAGATGAGGTCCAGTGTGGCTATCTTTGTGAGTGGCAAAGGCGGTCCATTGGGAGAGTCCAAAGGAAGCACTCAGCGACAGAAGTTTAGAGGTGGTTGGGTGGGGAGTGTTAATGGGGATATTGAAATCACCCATAATGATAGTGGGGATGACCACAGAAAGGAAGTGCAGTAGCCTGGTGGTGAAATGGTCAAGGAAGGATGTTGTGGATCCAGGGGGGCGGTGAATGATGGCCAGCTGAAGGTTACAGGGAGAGAAGATGTGGACAGAGTGGGCTTCGAAAGAGAAGAGAGTAGAGGAGAGTGGCAATGGAATAGGGGTGAAGAAGCAGGTATTGGACAGGAGTATGCCGACACCTCCGCCATGTTTGTCAGAGGGGCAAGACAGTGTGAGAAAGACTGAATCTGCCATAAGAGAGTGCAGCAGGGGAGGCCGTGTCGGAGGGGATGAGCCAGGCATCCGTGATACCAAGGAATGAGAGTTTGTTAGCGATGAAGAGGTTGTGGATGAATGGGAGTTTGTTGCAGACCGAGCGGGTGTTCCAGAGTGTGCCAGGTAGAAGGACTGGGGGAGCAGGGGCTGGAGGAATGTGTCTAAGGTTTTTGAGGTTACGAGGGTTAGGAGGTGGGAGCAAGTAGTAGGAGTAGGCAAGTAGGAGGAGCAAGGAGAGTGTTAGGAGGTGGGAGCGGGAAAGTTTATGTGGCGGGCGTGCCTGTTTGGAGAGAGAGGATTGAAAGTGAAGGAACAGTTCAGAGCAATGGGTGAGGTGGCTAGGTAGGATGGAGTGTGAGAGAAATACTTTGTTGCTGGGTGGAGGGATAAGTGGGGAAGTGGAGAGGGATAGTAGGAAGTGGAGAGGGATGGGCAGGGCCGCACCGTCCATTGGACAGTGTGAGCCCTGTCATTCAGGCGGCAGCCGGCAGGGGGAGCGGCTGTGCAGAAGGGGGCGGCGCCTCAATGCAAACAGCCTCCCCCTGTCATGGCGCCGGCCGCTCACCCCGCGCACCGGAGGTAAGCGGCGACCGCCGGGGGAGAGACACAGAAGGGGCGGCAGGGGCCCCAGGCATCAGCAGCACCCCCCCCCCCGGGACTCACGGCCGCGGCCAGCAATCACTGCCGCGGCTCAGGCGGCAGTGGCGAGCCGGTGTCACTGTAGAAGGGGCGGCAGCCCCAGGCTCCAACAGCACCCCCCCCCCCCGTAGTCAGTGCCGCGGCTCAGGCGGCAGTGGGGCTCGGTGCACCCCTGGGGATGGGAGAGGAAAAAGAAGGGAAACATTGTATTCGGAGAGCAGGGGATGAGAGGTAGCAGGGGGTCAGAGGCAGCCAGGTATCAGATGCAGCGGGAGGGTGAGCTATATTGATGGACAGATGGTCACAGATGAGGTGCAGTTCGGGGATGAGATGTAATCTGGGGATGAGATGCAATCCAGGGATGAGATGCAGTAGTGATAGCTGTTGTGTTCTTTCCACTAGGAGCTGTGAAGACCCTTTCTGGTGAAGCTGTGGGGTTCCTTTGTTTGTGTTTGTCCCGCTTGTTTGTCTCTCTCCCCATGTTGTCTTATTGCAGTAGTAAGACTAGCATTTTGCTGTCCTACTCACTAGCTAGGTCAAGCCCAAGGTAAGTCGGGGCCAAGGCACATGATTGCGCATTTTGGGAAGGACCTTTCTATGGATGATAGGGAGCTCAGGATTTAGACTCTACCTATTGCCGGGGCCTCCCTTTTCCTTTTCCCTGGTAGTCATCTTCTGTTGCACTGCATGTTGAGCGTTCCCTCACTATAGCATGACTCATACCCAGGCAGCCTGATGTAAGACAAAGGATGATCTGCAAATACTTAAAGGAATTTGTAGATATGGTGATACACAGCCTTCCACCAGAACGTCTCCAACTCTTATGTGGAACATAAATGTGATTTCTGAGGTCTTCTGTCTCTAAAAGGTATTTTTACTCAGACAACAAGATTAAAGTAAGCTCAACTCACCCGTAAAAGCTGTGTCCCATGTTCTGTCTTTGATCCTGGCTCCTGCTTGCCGGTAGCTGCTGTGCTCCTGCTTGTCAAAATTCAGACGTGACATAATTGCACAGTTGTCCCGAACTACGAGCTTTAGATGCTGCAAGTGTCGGGCCCACAAGGGTCCGGGGTACACAGATCTCGGGCGATCAGGTACGGTGATGTCACGGGTGGTCAGTGCCTGAGTCTGTGCCCTTGGGGAGACAATAAAAAGGGAGGATTTTGATGGGGAATAAAGTTTATAAAGAGTCATGACGCCACTTGCAGATTTTGGTGAAGTTCACCGGCGCCGCTTCAGTCCTCCGGAGGCGATGGTATTGCAGCCTGGATGGTACAGCTCCCTGCAGGTGAAGCTGAGTCCCTGCAGCAGTGCCAGCACTTGTGATGGTGGTGCTGGGTGTAGTTTATGGAGTGGTGCAGTGGTTGGGATGAAAGGAAACACCGAGACTTTATCACTCTGCACGGGTACTTTGCTGGAGCCAGTTCAGATGGCAGTTTAGGTTACAGCACAGACAGTCTATGAACGGGTAGCTGTTCGGGTAGTCACAGAGGATGGCAAAGTCTTTTAGAGGCTCCCGCAGTGTACCTTCTCTTGTGAATCCTGTGCCCTGCTGCTATGACCTGCCCCATCACAGCCCGCTTGTCTACTAAGCCCGTTGAGGTGCCGTGAGGTACCCTTCTTCTCTCTAAAGGGGCTCGACCCGGGGTGGGTGATCCTGGCGAGGCTCCACGTTCTGGACAGGGTGTCAGGGCTGCTAAACTAACTCGTGATGACCGGTGTCGACAGCTCAGGGGCTGAAATCGCCTGTACCGTATCCTCAGAGGCGGCACTCCGTTGGCGGACTAGGGTTCCCCCGGATTATGGATGATCCCGGTACAGGGTTTCCTCTCCTGGGCTGCCTCTTCTTTCTCGGCCCCCTCCCTGGGAGACCCCTTTTCTCTCTCGGGGCTCCCCCCTGCTTCGCTCCTCAGGTCCAACTAAAAAGTCCTGTGTGTCTTCACTCCTCCCCAAACTCCGCCCACAGGGAATGGGACTTCCCGTCTACCCTGGTCTAAGTGTGGGAGTGCTGGGTTGGGAGCCTCTTGCAAACCTTACATTCCCCTGCAACAGGAATACTGCACACTCTGTTGTAGGTGCAGTACCCCTACTGTGGTGTACTGACCAGTGGGGCGCCACACAAGCAGAAGCCATTGTAGCATCAGAGGAGCAGTAAAGTCCAAATCCATGGTTAAAATGCAATCCTGTATTGATCAATTAAAATTTCCAAAGTCCAAGTAATGTGATGTGAAAGCAATCAAGTTCCATGATAGAAATCCTATTCTATATAGGATTTGATTGATTTCACTTGATGTTTCATTTACTTGGACTCTGGTAATTTTAATTAATCAATAAAGGATTTGCCACGGCGGGATAAATGGCTTCAGGCGCACAGTGCAACACGAAGGGTAACAACGAGGATGGTAAGGGGAGGAAGGCCTTTGCCGTAGGTAGAGGGGAGAGGGGTCACCTCCTAGAACTCAACAGTCTCTGTATCCTGAGCTCCCTAACATCCCTATACGGGTCCTTCCCCCCCATCGCCGTCACGTGCCTTGTCCATGGCTGTCACTTCACTCACCTTGAGTAGTGTAAAAGCCGGTGAGTGCACTAAACTTCACCATTATGATATTAAGACAAACAGGGCACATAGAGAAAAAGAAGATACGCCAACAATTGCAGCCAAACACCAAAGCTGCTACATACACAACTTCAGCAACTTCCCGAGACTTCCTCTTTCCCTTAGTGGTCAGTTCAGAATAATATCTTTACCCGGCAACATGTGACTATTTAAAGGGAAAGGGAGTGGTAACAAACTGGCTACACCTGAGATAGAATAAACTAAACAAAATCTACCAGAAAGAAATGGGTCGTTAATCATTGTTGCACCAAAAGAAAGCAAATACATTTAAACACAGAGTCTCCCCAAGACAATGTAACACTTAAATCACAAACTTGTCACACTGGACTTCACGTCTTCTGAATCTACGCATACATTTTCTGTGCTCCAAATATCCTGGGTCAGAGTTTGCAATGAGACAGTGTTCTCTGTTAGCATTGGAGAAGCACAGGGATATAATGAGGGCAGCACTTTCAAGCTTCATATTAAAGAGGTTGTAAGCGCTGCACTCCTTGCTTAGGAGACTGCTAGACTGCAGAGGTGACCGGTGATTTAGGCAATGATCTAAAATTGAAAATACCTCCATTCTCGAGACCGGAGCTGATTTATTACAAGATCTGAGATGCAGAATTTGCAATTTTACCCATTCAAAAAGCCGAGACAATTTCATAACTTCCCAGGTAAACTGAGGACAGAACTGGCAGAGGTGCAGAGCTGAATGTTTGGGGCGGAGGAACATTTTACGACTATGAATCATTGTTTTTTAGCAATTAAATTTCATAAAAAAAACCTATTGCAGTCTCATAGCTGCAGGTTTGGAACAAGGTTAGAAAAACACTAATGAATAATCATAAAGCGATGAAGCAACATTAATTAAAAAGATGTCGCTGATGGCATCTGCAGAGAGACGATTACAACATCGCACCTCCCAGCTATTTACAGGAGTCACCGGCCCCAGACAACAATGTCAGGTCTATGTCTGCAATGTCTCTATCTGAGGACGGCCGAGATCCAGGAAATATCGCTTTCTATTTAATCCAGGATTTCCATTAAAAACTCTGTTTAACTGCCGCTGTCATGTTGGGCATAGAGAGAAACCCAGCACCGGACAACGAGGGGAGGGGAAGGAGTCCTGGACACAAAGGGCAAAGGGGAGATGGAGACCCCTAGAAACAATACAGCTGACACCTGGCTCCCCTAACAACCCTATACAGGCTCCACAACTGTCGACAAGCAGGATACCTCGTCCCTGTCTGTTCCTCAACTAAGTTTACGTAGGGATTAGACAGGAAAAACACTGGTCTAATCAGCTATCAACTAAAGGAAAACACCAAGGAAACAAACAGGGGAGAGGTAGGCACACTGAACAGCTGAACAGAGGGAAAGACCTGCAAATTACACCGGAAATCCACGCTATCCCCAGCAGTGCATCATGGCAGCCAAAGGGTATAAATAGAGACAGCTGAAAGGTCCACAGGTAGGAGACCTGCTGGGACCTAGTCACCTCCAGCTATGATCAAACAGAGAAATACCACTTAAAGAGCCAGGACCACAGTTCAGGATTTTGGCTGTTTGGCCAGACGGTGCAACCTTCTGTAAATGGCACCAACAGCCTCATCCATGGCTCCTGATACACCCATGACAGCTGCTGGGAGTCAATCAGAAAGTCTGTGAATCCTGCTTCTCTGTCCACCGATAAAAAAAGTCCTCTGCCCACTTACAGAGAAAGCCTGTGAGTCCTGCTTCTTCCACCCACTCATAGAGAAAGCCTGTGAGTCCTGCTACATCCACCCACTCATAGAGAAAGCCTGTGAGTCCTGCATCCTCCACCCACTTACAGAGAAAGCCTGTGAGTCCTGCTTCTTCCACCCACTCATATAGAAAGCCTGTGAGTCCTGATCCCTCCACCCACTCCTAGAGAAAGCCTGTGAGTCCTGCATCCCCCACCCACTTACAGAGAAAGCCTGTGAGTCCTGATCCCTCCACCCACTCATAGAGAAAGCCTGTGAGTCCTGATCCCTTCACCCACTCATAGAGAAAGCATGTGAGTCCTGCATCCCCCACCCACATACAGAGAAAGCCTGTGAGTCCTGATCCCTCCACCCACTCATAGAGAAAGCCTGTGAGTCCTGATCCCTCCACCCACTCATAGAGAAAGCCTGTGAGTCCTGCTTCCCCCACCCACTCATAGAGAAAGCCTGTGAGTCCTGCTTCCTGCACCCACTCATAGAGAAAGCCTGTGACTCCTGCTTCCTGCACCCACTCATAGAGAAAGCCTGTGACTCCTGCTTCTCCCTCCCACTCATAGAGAAAGACTGTGAGTCCTGCTTCTCCCACCCACTCATAGAGAAAGCCTGTGAGTCCTGCTTCTTCCACCCACTCAGAGAAAGCCTGTGAGTCCTGCATCCTCCACCCACTCATAGAGAAAGCCTGTGAGTCCTGCTTCCTCCACCCACTCATAGAGAAAGCCTGTGAGTCCTGCTTCCTCCACCCACTCATAGAGAAAGCCTGTGAGTCCTGCTTCCTCCACCCACTCATAGAGAAAGCCTGTGAGTCCTGCTTCCTCCACCCACTCATAGAGAAAGCCTGTGAGTCCTGCTTCCTCCACCCACTCATAGAGAAAGCCTGTGGGTCCTGCTCCCTCCTCCCACTCATAGAGAAAGCTTGTGAGTCCTTCTTCATCCACCCACTCATAGAGAAAGCCTGTGAGTCCTGCTTCCTCCACCCACTCATAGAGAAAGCCTGTGAGTCCTGCTTCATCCACCCACTCATAGAGAAAGCCTGTGAGTGCTGCTTCCTCCACCCACTCATAGAGAAAGCCTGTGAGTCCTGCTTCATCCACCCACTCATAGAGAAAGCCTGTGAGTCCTGCTTCCTCCACCCACTCATAGAGAAAGCCTGTGAGTCCTGCTTCCTCCACCCACTCATAGAGAAAGCCTGTGAGTCCTGCTTCCTCCACCCACTCATAGAGAAAGCCTGTGAGTCCTGCTTCCTCCACCCACTCATAGAGAAAGCCTGTGAGTCCTGCGTCCTCCACCCACTCATAACGAAAGCCTGTGAGTCCTGCTTCCCCCACCCACTCATAGAGAAAGCCTGTGAGTCCTGCTTCCTGCACCCACTCATAGAGAAAGCCTGTGACTCCTGCTTCCTGCACCCACTCATAGAGAAAGCCTGTGACTCCTGCTTCTCCCTCCCACTCATAGAGAAAGACTGTGAGTCCTGCTTCTCCCACCCACTCATAGAGAAAGCCTGTGAGTCCTGCTTCCTCCACCCACTCATAGAGAAAGCCTGTGAGTCCTGCTCCTCCACCCACTCATAGAGAAAGCCTGTGAGTCCTGCTTCATCCACCCACTCATAGAGAAAGCCTGTGAGTCCTGCTTCCTCCACCCACTCATAGAGAAAGCCTGTGAGTCCTGCTCCTCCACCCACTCATAGAGAAAGCCTGTGAGTCCTGCTTTCTCCACCCACTCATAGAGAAAGCCTGTGAGTCCTGCTTCTTCCACCCACTCATAGAGAAAGCCTGTGAGTCCTGCTCCTCCACCCACTCATAGAGAAAGCCTGTGAGTCCTGCTTTCTCCACCCACTCATAGAGAAAGCCTGTGAGTCCTGGACCTCCACCCACTCATAGAGAAAGCCTGTGAGTCCTGCTTTCTCCACCCACTCATAGAGAAAGCCTGTGAGTCCTGCTCCCTCCACCCACTCATAGAGAAAGCCTGTGAGTCCTGCTTGTTTTCACTTTTGACTTCCTATCTCAATTTCATGCTTCACTGTACCACTGTTTTTTTTAATTAGCTCTGAGATATAGTTAATAATGAAAGAAGGGACAGCACTATGGCAATAGATTACTAAAAACCAGGGTGAAGTCACAGTAGCCGACATACCATGACAATAGCTATTAGCTGCTGCAATCATGGAACTGAATGACTATTTATTATAGCGCCATGTATTTCATGGCTATTTACATGTAAAAAGGGGGAACACATAGACAAGTACAATAACTATAGATAATACAAGGCACAGACAGGTACAGGAGAAGAGAGGACCCTGCCCGTGAGGGCTCACAGTCTACAAGGAATGGGTGAGGGTACAGTAGGTGAGGAGAGAGGACCCTGCCCATGAGGGCTCACAGTCTACAAGGAATGGGTGAGGATACAGTAGGTGAGGAGAGAGGACCCTGTCCATGAGGGCTCACAGTCTACAAGGGATGGGTGATGATACAGTAGATGAGGAGAGAGGACCCTGCCCACGAGGGCTCACAGTCTACAAGGGATGGGTGAGGATACAGTAGGTGAGGAGAGAGGACCCTGCCCACGAGGGCTCACAGTCTACAAGGAATGGGTGAGGATACAGTAGGTGAGGAGAGAGGACCCTGTCCATGAGGGCTCACAGTCTACAAGGGATGGATGATGATACAGTAGATGAGGAGAGAGGACCCTGCCCATGAGGGCTCACAGTCTACAAGGGATGGGTGAGTATACAGTAGGTGAGGAGAGAGGACCCTGTCCATGAGGGCTCACAGTCTACAAGGGATGGGTGATGATACAGTAGATGAGGAGAGAGGACCCTGCCCACGAGGGCTCACAGTCTACAAGGGATGGGTGAGGATACAGTAGGTGAGGAGAGAGGACCCTGCCCACGAGGGCTCACAGTCTACAAGGAATGGGTGAGGATACAGTAGGTGAGGAGAGAGGACCCTGTCCATGAGGGCTCACAGTCTACAAGGGATGGATGATGATACAGTAGATGAGGAGAGAGGACCCTGCCCATGAGGGCTCACAGTCTACAAGGGATGGGTGAGGATACAGTAGGTGAGGATAGAGGACCCTGCCCACAAGGGTTCACAGTCTACAAGGGATGGGTGAGGATACAGTAGGTGAGGAGAGAGGACCCTGCCCACAAGGGTTCACAGTCTACAAGGGATGGGTGAGGATACAGTAGGTGAGGAGAGAGGACCCTGCCCGTGAGAGCTCACAGTCTACAATAGATGGGTGAGGATACAGTAGGTGAAGAGGACCCTGCCCATGAGGGCTCACTGTCTACAAGGGATGGGTGAGGATACAGTAGGTGAGGAGAGAGGACCCTGCCCATGAGAGCTCACAGTCTACAAGGGATGGGTGAGTATACAGTAGGTAAGGAGAGAGGACCCTGCCCATGAGGGCTCACAGTCTACAAGGGATTGGTGAGTATACAGTAGGTAAGGAGAGGGGACCCTGCCCATGAGAGCTCACAGTCTACAAGGGATGGGTGAGTATACAATAGGTGAGGAGAGAGGACCCTGCTCACGGGGACTCACAGTCTACAAGGGATGGGCGAGGATACAGTAGGTCAGGAAAGTCCTGCTTCCTCCACCCAAAACAAAATGTCACGTACTAACAATAACAACAACAAACATTCTAGGACAGTCAATCACGACCGGACAAAAATATCCAAAATCTAAAATGTAACTTTTTTACATTAATATTAATTAAAAAAAAGAAAACTGAATGTTTGCCATCATTCCCCGCGCAGATCGTCTCTTCCTGGTAATCCCAACGAAAGGAGCTTCAGAAGGCAAATTCACACATATCTAACCTTGATTTTATTCAAACGTTTACACAACCTTGTCCACGTCTGTCATAGGAAATATGTGCGAACATTAAAATTCCACCAAAAAAATCCTGTACGCCTTAGTCCGTGTAAGATAAGAAACACATGTCAATGGTCTTGTATTAACCACTTGTACTCAGGGAAGGGGCAGACGTGTTTTCCCCGGAGAGCGGAGGACGTCAGAAGAAATATTAGAACTCCATTTTTTTTCCGTTCTTCAAAAAAAAAAAAAAAAAAATTGTTCAAGAATTTCATCAAATCCTTTAAATTAAAACCAACAGTGCGGTAGTCAAAATGAAACGTGTTCCATGGAGTGGAATAAAAGGAGCTCTGTGAGGAGCGGCGCAGACCGAGGGATCTGTCTGTCTTGTTTATGTGTGAAATAAAAAAAAAAATGAAAAAAAAAAAATTGATTTTTTTTTGCTTTTAAAAGGGCTTTATTAGACCTGAGAACACGATCTTTATCCTTCTTCAGGATGGGGGCAGATGGGTTCTCTGAACAATGTTACACGTATTATTTTAAATGTAAGAAAAGAGTAAAAACATATGTCGGAGCAGTGTCATCTATTCTTTAGGACATGTTTGTAGCCAGAATCAACACAAGGAGCGTGAAAATAGGGAGTCTAGGAAATTCATAAAGAAGTAACGAAATAAGGGTCGAAATACTTATTTTTTATAAATTAAATTGGTAAAAAAAAATTAGACATATTTCACATTTCATAAAGTTTGTAACATCATTTTAATGGCTAACAAAAAAATTATAAATGTTACAAAGCAAGCACTCGAGACTGCTTACTACTCTTCATCAGGTATGGTGTAGTAAAAATAAAATAAATGATGTTACATAACAAGCTCTCGAGACTGCTTACTACTCTTCATCAGGTGTGGTATAGTAAAAATAAAATAAATGATGTTACATAGCAAGCTCTCGAGACTGCTTACTACTCTTCATAAGGCGTGGTATAGTAAAAATAAAATAAATGATGTTACATAGCAAGCGCTCGAGACTGCTTACTACTCTTCATCAGGTGTGGTTTAGTAAAAATAAAATAAATCATGTTACATAGCAAGCTCTAGAGACTGCTTACTACTCTTCATCAGGCGTGGTGTAGTAAAAATAAAATAAATCATGTTACATAGCAAGCTCTAGAGACTGCTTACTACTCTTCATCAGGCGTGGTGTAGTAAAAATAAAATAAATGATGTTACATAACAAGCTCTCGAGACTGCTTACTACTCTTCATCAGGTGTGGTATAGTAAAAATAAAATGAATGATGTTACATAGCAAGCTCTCGAGACTGCTTACTACTCTTCATAAGGCGTGGTATAGTAAAAATAAAATAAATGATGTTACATAGCAAGCGCTCGAGACTGCTTACTACTCTTCATCAGGTGTGGTATAGTAAAAATAAAATAAATGATGTTACAAAGCAAGCTCTCGAGACTGCTTACTACTCTTCATCAGGTGTGGTATAGTAAAAATAAAATAAATGATGTTACATAGAAAGCTCTCGAGACTGCTTACTACTCTTCATCAGGCGTGGTGTAGTAAAAATAAAATAAATGATATTACAAAGCAAGCTCTCGAGACTGCTTACTACTCTTCATCAGGTGTGGTATAGTAAAAATAAAATAAATGATGTTACATAGCAAGCTTTCGAGACTGCTTACTACTCTTCATAAGGCGTGGTATAGTAAAAATAAAATACATGATGTTACATAGCAAGGTCTCGAGACTGCTTACTACTTTTCATCAGGTGTAGCATAGTAAAAATAAAATAAATGATGTTACATAGCAAGCTCTCGAGACTCCTTAGTACTCTTCATCAGGTGTGGTATAGTAAAAATAAAATAAATGATGTTACATAGCAAGATCTCGAGACTGCTTACTACTCTTCATCAGGTGTGGTTTAGAAAAAATAAAATAAATGATGTTACATAGCAAGCTCTCGAGACTGCTTACTACTCTTCATCAGGCGTGGTGTAGTAAAAATAAAATAAATGATGTTACACAGCAAGCTCTCGAGACTGCTTACTACTCTTCATCAGGTGTGGTATAGTAAAAATAAAATAAATGATGTTACATAGCAAGGTCTCGAGACTGCTTACTACTCTTCATCAGGTGTGGTTTAGTAAAAATAAAATAAATGATGTTACATAGCAAGGTCTCGAGACTGCTTACTACTCTTCATCAGGCGTGGTGTAGTAAAAATAAAATAAATGATGTTACAAAGCAAGCTCTCGAGACTGCTTACTACTCTTCATCAGGCGTGGTATAGTAAAAATAAATGATGTTACAAAGCAAGCTCTCGAGACTGCTTACTACTCTTCATCAGGTGTGACATAGTAAAAATAAAATAAATGATGTTACATAGCAAGCTCTCGAGACTGCTTACTACTCTTCATCAGGTGTGGTATAGTAAAAATAAAATAAATGATGTTACATAGCAAGGTCTCGAGACTGCTTACTACTCTTCATCAGGTGTGGTATAGTAAAAATAAAATAAATGATGTTACATAGCAAGGTCTCGAGACTGCTTACTACTCTTCATCAGGTGTGGTATAGTAAAAATAAAATAAATGATGTTACAAAGCAAGGTCTCGAGACTGCTTACTACTCTTCATCAGGTGTGGTATAGTAAAAATAAAATAAATGATGTTACATAGCAAGGTCTCGAGACTGCTTACTACTCTTCATCAGGTGTGGTATAGTAAAAATAAAATAAATGATGTTACAAAGCAAGCTCTCGAGACTTGTATTTCACATTTCATAAAGTTAAATGAAAAAAGGTTTGGTATTGTGTTAGCCAGTTGAAAAAAGGGGGAGAAACAAAATACTAATTTTGTAGTTGTGATACTTTTTAATGGCTTAGAAAACAAGGTCTCGAGACTGCTTACTACTCTTCATCAGGTGTGGTTTAGTAAAAATAAAATAAATGATGTTACATAGCAAGGTCTCGAGACTGCTTACTACTCTTCATCAGGCGTGGTGTAGTAAAAATAAAATAAATGATGTTACAAAGCAAGCTCTCGAGACTGCTTACTACTCTTCATCAGGCGTGGTATAGTAAAAATAAATGATGTTACAAAGCAAGCTCTCGAGACTGCTTACTACTCTTCATCAGGTGTGACATAGTAAAAATAAAATAAATGATGTTACATAGCAAGCTCTCGAGACTGCTTACTACTCTTCATCAGGTGTGGTATAGTAAAAATAAAATAAATGATGTTACATAGCAAGGTCTCGAGACTGCTTACTACTCTTCATCAGGTGTGGTATAGTAAAAATAAAATAAATGATGTTACATAGCAAGGTCTCGAGACTGCTTACTACTCTTCATCAGGTGTGGTATAGTAAAAATAAAATAAATGATGTTACAAAGCAAGGTCTCGAGACTGCTTACTACTCTTCATCAGGTGTGGTATAGTAAAAATAAAATAAATGATGTTACATAGCAAGGTCTCGAGACTGCTTACTACTCTTCATCAGGTGTGGTATAGTAAAAATAAAATAAATGATGTTACAAAGCAAGCTCTCGAGACTTGTATTTCACATTTCATAAAGTTAAATGAAAAAAGGTTTGGTATTGTGTTAGCCAGTTGAAAAAAGGGGGAGAAACAAAATACTAATTTTGTAGTTGTGATACTTTTTAATGGCTTAGAAAACAAGCTCTTGAGACTGCTTATGTCTCTTCTTCATCAGGCATGGTATAACAGCCTCATAGGCTTGCTTTGTAACATTTATTTTATTTTAGTTTTATCATGCCTGATGAAAAGATGTAAGCTTTCTAGAGACCTTGCTTTGTAACATTAGTTAGCTAATTTTTATTATATCATGCCTGATGGAGACGTCAGCAGTCAAGAGACCTTGCTTTGTAACATTAGTTAGCTCATTTTTGTTATATCATGCCTGATGGAGACATAAGCAGTCCAGAGAGTTTGCTTTGTAACATAATTTTAATGGCTAATAAAAAATCATAAATAGTAATACAAAGCGAGCTCTCGAGACTGCTTACATCTCTTCATCAGGTATGGTAGAACAATCTTGAGAGCTTGCTTAGTAACATATATTTTTGTTATACCATGCCTGATGAAAAGACGTAAGCAGTCTCAAAAGCTTGCTTTGTAACATTATAATGGTTAACAAAAATAAAATAATTGATGTTACAAAGCAAGCGCTCAAGACTGCTTACCTCTCTTCATCAGGCATTGTATAACAATATTGAAAACTTGCTTTGTAACATCAATTATTTTATTTTTGTTATACCATGGCTGATGAAAAGACGTCAGCAGTCTCAAGAGCTTGCTTTGTAACATTATTTAAATGGCTAACAAAAATATAATAAATGATGTTACAAAGCAAGCTCTTGAGACTGCTCATAGTTCTTCATCAGGCATGGTATAGCAATTTTGAAAGCTTGCTTTGTAACATGGTATTTCATTATACCATGCCTGATGAAGAGCAAGCTCTCAAGACTGCTTATGTCTCTTCATCAGACATGGTACAGTAAAACTAAAAAAGAAAAGCTGCACTCTGCTCACACCCAATGTTACGCACCCTTCCCCTGCCCTGCTGACCCGTGATGCGATTGTTCTCTGTTATCACTTTTTCTAACTTGCCCATATAAAATGAGGTTTTAACTAGGGATGGGCGAATCTACTCGCTAGGACTCGTTACTCGGCGAGTAGTAAGGGACTCGCAGGACTCGGTACTCTGCGAGTTTCCCAGTGATTACTCGCGAGTCTAATGCAAATCAATATCAATCCTAGTTTTGTCAGAAACACTGACAAAACTAGGATTGCCATTGTTTGCATTAGACTCGCGAGTAATCACTGGCTACTGTGCCAGTGATAGCAGGGAAACTCGCAGATAACTGCTGTTTCTTTGCGAGCCGAGTCCAGCTGTCTTCTCTGTGCAGCTCCAGGGTCCTAGAGCCCACCTGCTGCCTGATGTAGCAGTGCTGAGATTGTTCTCAGTCTGCTCATTCCCTGTGTACAGACATGAATGTCTGTGCACAGAGATGATGTAGCAGAGCTGAGATTGTTCTCAGTCTGCTCATTCCCTGTGTACAGACATGAATGTCTGTGCACAGAGATGATGTAGCAGAGCTGAGATTGTTCTCAGTCTGCTTATTCCCTGTGCATAGACATCTATATTTATGCACAGGGGATGTAGCAGAGAGGACATCGCGTTTTGGACTGCGTCGGACGGAAGAGGATTTTTTTAATTAAAGATGGAGTCCCTAATGGCTTTTTTTTTTATTTCTAATAAAAATTTTTCCTTGTGTTGTGTTTTTTTAAAACAATTTAATAGAAATTCATGGCAGTCATGTCTAATATTGGCGTGACCGCCATAAATTTCGGGCTTAGGGCCAGCTGATAATACAAAGCTGGCCCTAACCTCTTTATTACCCAGCGTGCCACTGCTACCAGGGCCGCTGGAAGAGCGGGGTTCAGCGCCAGAGGATGGCGCTTCAATGAACGCGCCATCTTCTGGGGCGGCTGCGGGCTGCAATTTGCAGCGGGGGGTGCCCAGAAAGCTTGGGCATCCCTGCGCTGTGGATTCCAGCCCCCAGCTGCTTAGCTGTACCTGGCTAGACATAGAAATTGCGCGGAGCCCCACGCATTTTTTTTTAATTATTTCATGAATTTCAGAGTCAGAGTCTCAGAGTCAGAATCTCAGAATTTCATGAAATAATTAAAAAAAAATGTGTGGGGCTCCGCGCAATTTCTATTTCTAGCCAGGTACAGCTAAGCAGCTGGGGGCTGGAATCCGCAGCGCAGGGATGCCCAAGCTTTCTGGGCACCCCCCGCTGCAAATTGCAGCCCGCAGCCGCCCCAGAAGATGGCGCGTTCATTGAAGCGCCATCCTCTGGCGCTGAACCCCGCTCTTCCAGCGGCCCTGGTAGCGATGGCACGCTGGGTAATAAAGAGGTTAGGGCCAGCTTTGTATTATCAGCTGGCCCTAAGCCCGAAATTTATGGCGGTCACGCCAATATTAGACATGACCGCCATGAATTTCTATTAAATTTTTTTAAAAAAAACACAACACAAGGAAAATTTTTTATTAGAAATAAAAAAAAAAGCCATTAGGGACTCCATCTTTAATTAAAAAAATCCTCTTCCGTCCGACGCAGTCCAAAACGCGATGTCCTCTCTGCTACATCCCTTGTGCATAAATATAGATGTCTATGCACAGGGAATAAGCAGACTGAGAACAATCTCAGCTCTGCTACATCATCTCTGTGCACAGACATTCATGTCTGTACACAGGGAATGAGCAGACTGAGAACAATCTCAGCTCTGCTACATCATCTCTGTGCACAGACATTCATGTCTGTACACAGGGAATGAGCAGACTGAGAACAATCTCAGCTCTGCTACATCAGGCAGCAGGCGGGCTCTAGGACCCTGGAGCTGGGGCAGCCAGAACACAGAGAAGACAGGATCTTATCTGTGCGAGTCAGCGATTACTTACAAAGTAAACTAGCAATGCAAATAAATGACAAAACTAGGATTGCTTCAGGCTGAAGCTTCCGAGACACATCTGCGATTTGTAAATCTCACACTACTCGCTATTACTCGCTTCCCCATTCATTAACATTGGACTCGCTAGACTCGCAACGAGTAGCGAGTCCTGGGCTCGGACTCGCTAGAGTCAAGCGATTCCGAGTAATTTAGGATTCGCCCATCACTAGTTTTAACCCATGTAGAGGCAGAAATTAAAGGTTAGGGACCTAGTCCCAGACACACGCCTCGACGTGGTGACTGGGCGGTTTAACAATATGTTATGGTCATAGCAGAGTGCAACTTCTCTTTTTTAGTGCTACAATTGTTGTTTGGCTTCGCATCTGTGCACACTGATAGAATGAATGTCGCAGTGTTTTAATCTATGGTATAGTAAAAATAGAATAATTTATGTTCTAAAGCAAGCTCTCGAGACTGTTTAGATCTCTTCATCGAGCATGGAAAAATAAAAATAAAATAAATGATGTTATAAAGCAAGCTCTCAAGACTGCTTACTACTCTTCATCAAGCATGGTATAATAAAAATAAAATAAATGCTGTCACAAACCAAGCTCTCGAGACTGCTTATGTTTCTTCATCAGGTATGGTATAATAAAAATATAATAATCTTATGCCTGATGAAGAGACATATGCAGTTTTGAAAGCTTGTTTTGTAACATCATTTATTATATTTTTATTATACCATGCCTGATGAAGAACTTGCTTTGTAACAGCAATTATTTCATTTTTATAATATCTTGCCTAATGAAAAGACATAAGCAGTCTTGAGAGCTTGCTTTGTAACATCAATTATTTTATTTTTATTATACCATACCTGACGAAGAGACATAAGAAGTCTCAACAGCTTGCTTTTTAACATCAATTATGTAACTTTTATTATAACTTGCCTGATGAAGAGACGTAAGCAGTCTCGAGAGCTTTCTTTGTAACATCATATATTTTATTTTTATGATACCATGCCTGATGAAGCAACGTGAGCAGCCTTGAAAGCTTGCTTTGTAACATCATTCATTATATTTTTATTGTATAATGCCCGATGAAGAGGCAAAAGCAGTCTCGAAAGCTTGCTTTGTATCATCATTTATTATATTTTTATTGTACCATGCCTGATGAAGAGATGAAAGCAGTCTTGAGAGCTTGCTTTGTAACATCAGTAATTAGTATTTTTTCCAGAATTTTTATAGTTTTTTTGTTTTTATTTAAGGGCAGGTGCTCCTTCACTTTCTAAAGCTATATTATTATTGTTATGTAATTGTTTAGTATGTGGAGGCTGGATTCTCACGATAGCGTTACCCCTGTGTATCCGGCCTCTCGGATCTGATACTCTACATCACTTCTCATGTTGTAAAGTCTACAGAAATTTCTCATAAATATCCGAGTGTGTAAATGGTCCCGGCAGAGCTCGGTTACACTATGAAGCATTCTGGAGAGCGCGGTTTATCAGCCCCAGGGGAAGTCATATATTTGGTGAGGCTGAAAAAGACACAAGCCTTTCTTCCCATGGAAGGAAAACATCCATTCAAAAAGGATTTTTCCACTGTTAGTTCTGCGAGAGATGAAAATTACATCCTGACTGCAGTAAAACCAGAGCAGAAAATCCTGGACGTTACTAAACCGAGGGGCACAGAGAGGATGGAGGGGTACTACAGATAAGAACGTTACAGAAACATGGTGTCCACCTGATGAGGACAGGAAACAGAAACATGGTGTCCACCTGATGAGGACAGGAAACAGAAACATGGTGTCCACCTGATGAGGACAGGAAACAGAAACATGGTGTCCACCTGATGAGGACAGGAAACAGAAACATGGTGACTACCTGAAGAGGACAGGAAACAGAAACATGGTGTCCACCTGATGAGGACAGGAAACAGAAACATGGTGTCCACCTGATGAGGACAGGAAACAGAAACATGGTGTCCACCTGATGAGGACAGGAAACAGAAACATGGTGTCCACCTGATGAGGACAGGAAACAGAAACATGGTGTCCACCTGATGAGGACAGGAAGCAGAAACATAGTGTCCACCTGATAAGGACAGGAAACAGAAACATGGTGTCCACCTGATGAGGACAGGAAACAGAAACATGGTGTACACCAGCTTAGGACAAGAAACAGAAACATGGTGTCCACCTGATGAGGACAGGAAACAGAAACATGGTGTCCACTAGAAGAGGACAGGAAACAGAAACATGGTGTCCACCTGATGAGGACAGGAAGCAGAAACATAGTGTCCACCTGATAAGGACAGGAAACAGAAACATGGTGTCCACCTGATGAGGACAGGAAACAGAAACATGGTGTACACCAGCTTAGGACAAGAAACAGAAACATGGTGTCCACCTGATGAGGACAGGAAACAGAAACATGGTGTCCACTAGAAGAGGACAGGAAACAGAAACATGGTGTCTACCAGAAGAGGACAGGAAACAGAAATACGGTGTCAACTGAAAAGGACAGGAAACAAACACATAGAGTCCACCTGAAGAGGACAGGAAAGAGGAACATGATGTCCACCTGAAGAGAACAGAGAACAGAAACATGGTGTCTACCTGAAGAGGACAGGAAGTGGAAACATGGTGTCCGCCGGAAGAGGACAGGGAACATAAACACAATGTCCACCTGAAGAGGACAGAAAACAGAAACATGATGTCCACCTGAAGAGAACAGGGAACAGAAACATGATGTCTACCTGAAGAGAACAGGGAACAGAAACATGGTGTCTACCTGAAGAGAACAGGGAACAGAAACATGATGTCTACCTGAAGAGAACAGGGAGCAGAAACATGGTGTCTACCTGAAGAGGACAGGAAACAGAAACATGGTGTCCACCAGAAGAGGACAGGAAACAGAAATATGTTGTCCACCAGGAGAGGCAGGACACAGAAACATGGTGTACTGTAAACCGGAGGAGGACAGGAACCAAGCGCCATGGTCATGGCACCATCTTACATATAAAAAGTAATCATATAATAATATTAAATAAAATTACAAAAAGTAACACCATTAGAAAGGAAACTCCTTCTGCAGTTTAAAGAAGAACGTCAGGTGCATTGTGGGGGCTGATCATGTGTGTGGTCGGGCTCCAGCGCATGCGCGGTTCGCATATTGATGTCAGGCTGAACACGTGATCAGCCCCCACAATGTGTCGGGCCGGATATGACATTCCGGCCGGCGCGTCAGACTACCACAGGAGGCGGGAATTACAAAAAGAGCGGACAAGTTCCATTTAAAGGGAAACTGTCACCTGCCCACCACCTTATACATGATGTATTTGGGGTTCCCATATCATGTACATCACCCCCCATAGAGCTCCTAACTTATATACAGCAACCCCCATAGCACTCCCAGTCCCATATCATATACAGCACCCCCATCTCATATACAGCCCCCACAGGACTGCCATCTCATATACAGCACCCCCATAGGACTCTCATCCCATATACAGCATCCCCCATAGGGTTCCCATCTCATATACAGCACCCTTCATAGATCTCCGATCTCATATACAGCACCCCCCACAGAGCTCCCATTTTATATACACCCCCTCATAGGGCAGCCATCTCATATACAGCCCCCCCATAGTTGACATCTCATATACAGCCCCCCCATAGGGCTCCAATCTCATATACAGGCCCCCCACAGGGCTCACATCTCATATACAGCACCCTCATAGGGCAGCCATCTCATATACAGCCCCCCCATAGTTGACATCTCATATACAGCCCCCCCATAGGGTTGACATCTCATAAACACCACCCCGCACAGGGCTCCCATCTCATATACAGCACCCTCTCAAAGGGCTCCAATCTCATATACAGCCCCTGCATAGGGATCCCATCTCATATACAGCCCCCCCATAGGGCTCCCACATTATATACAGCCCCCCCATATGGCTCTCAAGCCCCATATCACATACAGCCCCCATAGGGCTCCCGAGCCCCACATCACATACAGCCCCCATAGGGCTCCCAAGCCCCACATCACATACAGTACCCCATAGGGCTCCCAAGCCCCACATCACATACAGCCCCCCATAGGGCTCCCGAGCCCCGCATCACATACAGCCCCCCATAGGGCTCCCGCACACCACATCACATACAGCCCCCATAGGGCTCCCAAGCCCCACATCACATACAGCCCCCACAGGGCTCCTGAGCCCCACATGACATACAGCCCCCCATAGGGATCCCGAACACCACATCACATACAGCCCCCATAGGGCTCCCAAGCCCCACATCACATACAGCCCCCCATAGGGCTCCCAAGCCCCACATGACATACAGCCCCCCATAGGGCTCCCGCACACCACATCACATACAGCCCCTATAGGGCTCCCGCACACCACATCACATACAGCCCCCATAGGGCTCCCAAGCCCCACATCACATACAGCCCCCCACAGGGCTCCTGAGCCCCACATCACATACAGCCCCCCATAGGGCTCCCGCGCACCACATCACATTCAGCCCCCATAGGGCTCCCAAGCCCCACATCACATACAGTACCCCATAGGGCTCCCGAGCCCCACATAATATACAGCCCCCCATAGGGCTCCCGTTTCCCACATCACATACAGCCCCCCATATTATCTCCCATCTGGTCACTGACTTAAAAAAAAATGTAAATACTCACTTCTCTCCTCACTGCTCCAGTCTCCCCAGTTTGTGCGGCACTGCAAGACTCAGCATAACGGGGCGCTCAGTGATGATGTCATCACTCCCAGTCCTCGCCGTGCTGATCTGCAGAGCAGCAGACCCTGAGGCCAGGATTATCACTCCTAGTAGGAGTGGCTGCGGGAGTGGCGTTCGTGGGGACCCTGTGCTAACAGCGGTTGCCCTCCTCCGATGCATCATGCTGCCCTCTACTTACCGCCGCTGCCGCCTGACAGACAGGTGGTGGCCTCCTCATGATAAGTGCGCCTTTGCTTCTGGGGGGAGCAGCTGCTCCTCTATCCCCCGCTGGGCACGCCCATGCCTTCTTGAGCAGTGAGACTTTGTGGGCACGGCAGGATTTTAATCCATTACAGTGTAATTTGTTACCAATGGTTTTCTTGGTGACAGGGGTCCCAGCTCTCTTGAGGTCATTTACAAGATCCCCCTGGGTAGTTTTAGGCCGATCTCTCACCTTCCTCCTGATCCTGGATACCCCACGAGGTGAGATTTTACATGGAGCCTCAGATCGATGTGGATTGACCTCATTGTGTATTTCTTCCATTTTCTTACTATTGCCCCCACAGTTGTCTCCTTCTCCCCCAGCTTTGTCTTATGGTTTTGTAGCCCATTCCAGCCTTGTGCAGGTCTAGGATCTTTTCCCTGACATCCTTTCAAAGCTCTTTGGTCTTCCCATGTTGTAGAGGTTAGAGGTGACTGATTCATTGAGTGTGTGGACAGGAGTCTTTAAACAGGTGACAATGTAAGACAGCTGTCTGTAATGCAGGTAACGAGGTGATTAGGAGCGTCTAACTCAGGGGTAGATGTAGAGCCCACTGGGATGGGGTACTCGGTACCGGACCGGGATTCTGCTGGGGATATCATGGCGGTCTTGATCCGGACCGTGTTCCGGTTTCTCACAAGTAAAAGGGGTATATTTACAAGGGAGATTTTTGTCGTGAAGCCACCCACGGGTTGTGGTCAGTGAGGGGACCACCGCTGCAGTGTACTTCTGTCAGGAGGATGGATGGATGCTGCAGCAAGGTGGATGAGCCCGCCGCGGGTCGGGGTAGCTCCTGAGAGGGTGTAAAGGTAAAATACAGTTCTGTATACCGGGAATCATACACGGGAGACTGAAGCAGGGTTCACCAGGTTTTACTTGCACGTCTTTCAATTTAAGCAGTACCAACAGTTCAGTTCTTAACACAGTCACTTTACACAGGGAACTCCGGATGCTTTGAACCCTCTGCAGCCAGGCTATCTTCCTGAGACCCCTCACTCTCTCTCGGTAACCTTTCAGGCTTGTTCTCTCTCTCTGTTCTTCCTAGTGGATTGTATGACGGCAACTTGGTCCCTTTTATATGGCTTCTCCCAACCCGTGTTGTAGGGACACTCACATGGAATCAGTGTTCCCTGCCAGTATGTTCGTGTACCTGCTTGTTGCTTTGGTCACCCAGAGCTGACACTCTGGTCCCAGCCTAGCTTAGGTGTTCCTATCTTGCAAGGGATCACCGTCTCTCTCCTACCCGTGTGGTTATCCAGGAACAACAAGGGGAAACTACCCCGCCGGTCAGCGCTGCCGTACTCCTCGGACCCGGTGGCATCGGTCCAGTCTCTGTCCTCACTCTCCCTTGGGCTGCAAGCTATGGACGAGCTTTCTCTCCATGGATCTGTGTCACTGTGGATTCTGCGTCTCCAGGGAGCCCTATCCCTCCGGGAAGTGTCACTGTCTGTCTCTTCTTGTCTGTTCTAGTCAGCTCACTATGGTCTACTAACTTCTTCCTCCTCTTTCCTTCCTTTTGTACTGGTCTACCACCTGACCTACCTTCCCACCCACTTTCCTCTAGACCCTACCACCCCTTGCCCGCCTAGAGTCCTGGGCTCCGGGTTGGGTGTTGTGCACATGTGGGTGTGTGTGCTGTGAGGGTGTTTGGTGCACAAACTATCTCCTTTCTGCCTGGCTGCAGTTCCCTCATGTGGCCACCCTGGCGCCACATTCCCCCGGAGTTAAACCGGCGTGTCCCCAAGCCGTCTGGCATGGATCCCCCTGAAAAAGGCATTTTTATTTTAAACATTAACTTTAAGCAAGCTTTTTCTTCCACTTAAGTAGGCACTGGTTCTTAAAACGTTACGTTAAGTTAACTATATACATAAAACACAGTTCGCAGCCCGTCTATGGCTGTAAATGCGGAGCCCTCCAGGCCCTCGGGTCACCAACTTGTGGCCAAGTTGTAACTCTCCGTGCTGGCATTTTACACCACACTGTCCTTTAACCCTTTACGGGACACGGGTTACACAGTTCACTGTTCAAAAATTCAAAGAGTCCTGTGGCATAAATACCGGCTCTCTATGCACTCCGGGTTAAGTGCAAAACTTTAAAACACACAAATAAAAGACACATTAATATACATTACTTTTCTGAAAAAGTATAAAAACTCCAAAAGGCACACTTATCAGCCTCAGTCTCAATTCAAGTGCTATACACACTGTTTCAAAGTGCAATGTGGCCTTAAAATCAATGGGGAGCACACCGGGTGCTCAACTATATACAAGAAAGTTTTTATCACATCATTGTCTGTGATATCAATGTCTATAAACCATATAAGACAAACAGGGGAAAAGACTATTCATTCGTTCAGGTATGGGAGGGGGTCCATAAGGTTCACATCACATTCACACTTACTGTCTTGCTTGTAGGAGTAGTCTGGATTCTTCATTCCTTCTCCTTCTTCCAGGGTAACACTTGTGGAGCTCGCCGAGCTACAGTCTTGGAATGCTGGGTGCGAGCAATCATTTCTTGTTTGTGAACTAGTCTCTCTACCTCTTCTTTTTCCCATTTACGAATACACCTTCTCAAATATTTGTCTCTGGTTATCACTTCTACAGGGCTCACTCCACTATCAGGGTCCCCAGGGAATCCCATCAAATTGTCTTCTGTCCCATTCTTTTCCCACCAACAGCGGAGCTGCTCCCCTCTCACCTCAGTCGTTGCAGGTGCTGGTATTAAGGGCTCCGGTAGCTGTAGGTCTTTCTCTGCCAGGGTTCCAAGTGGGTCAACCACAGTAGTAGTAGTTCGGGGCGTAGTTGCAGGTACGATTGCATCTTCCAGATCCACCAGCAATCGCGGTTCCCTACTCCGGGTGGTATTGGGGGTATCAGCCCAGCCAGACTGCACCGATAGGGATTGTTGGCCTTGGTGAAAGTCTATTTGTATCCGGGTCCTCTGCTCAGCTTGAACCTGGGTCATCTGCTGGGGCAAAAGTCGTAGCACACCCCGCCGGGTGTCTCGAACCTCCTGACCTCTCCTGCCGCCTTCCGCCATGCTGCCTCGGTCACTAAAGTTCTTTCCCTGGCCGGGTTCCTCCACGATCACGTTCAGTGGGCCGTCTGGGATCAGTTCAAGTCTTCTTACAGCAGCGCTCAGCTCAGCGTCCTTGTCTTCCGTCCGGGTGTCCTGTAATGGCGACTGCTCACCATCCGGTTTTCTGCCCCGCCTTCTCTGGGCATCTTCTTTCTCAGCTTCCGCCAGCTTCTCATTGGTAGCTGCACTTGGGGCGGAGGCTCCTCCTTAGGATTGATGGCTGGCTCCCCCGGAGTTAAGGGGAGCCAGGGCGGGCCTTTCTTTTCCCGCTCTGGACCGGGTCGGCCCACGATGGGGGGTCTGGGCACGCCTCCTCTGCAAATGGCATCAGGCTTCCATGGCAGCCATTATGCACAGAATTTGATAGAACAGTCCAACTCACGATTTTTAGGCACACGAGGTTCGGTTCTTTTGGACCATCCTGTTCGTGATGTCAAGTTGTGGAGCCCACTGGGATGGGGTACTCGGTACCGGACCGGGGTTCTGCTGGGGATATCACATCGGTCTTGGTCCGGACCGTGTCCCGGGTTCTCACAAGTAAAAGGGGTATATTTACAAAGGAGATTGTTGTCGTGACACCACCCACGGGTTGTGGTCAGTGAGGGGACCACCGCTGCAGTGTACTTCTGTCAGGAGGATGGATGGATGCTGCAGCAAGGTCGATGAGCCCGCCGCAGGTCGGGGCAGCTCCTGACAGGGTGTAAAGATAAAATACAGTTCTGTATATCGGGAATCATACACGGGAGACTGAAGCAGGGTTCACTGGGTTTTACTTGCACGTATTTCAATTCAAGCAGTACCAACAGTTCAGCTCTTAACACAGTCACTTTACACAGGGAACTCTGGACACTTTGAACCCTCTGCAGCCAGGCTATCTTCCTGAGACCCCTCACTCTTTCTAGGTAACCTTTCAGGCTTGTTCTCTCTCTCTGTTCTTCCTAGTGGATTGTATGACGGCCACTCGGTCCCTTTTATATGGCTTTTCCCTATGTGTATGGGGAGTAAGCCGGGTCCTATAATGTTGCTGAGCCTCCAACCTGTGTTGTAGGGACACTCATTTAGAATCAGTGTTTCCCGCCGGTTTGTCTGTGTACCTGCTTGTTGCTTCGGTCACCCAGAGCCGACACTCTGGTCCCAGCCTAGCTTAGGTGTCCCTATCTTGCAAGGGATCACTGGCTCTCTCCTACCCGTGTGGTTATCCAGGTACAACAAGGGGAAACTACCCTGCCGGTAGTCGGTCATCGCTGACGTACTCCTCGGACCCGGTGGCACCGCTCCGGTCTTTATCCTCTCTCTCCCTTCGGATGCAAACTATGGACGAGCTTTCTCTCCCTGGATCTGTGTCACTGTGGATTCTGCGTCTCCAGGGAGCCCTATCCCTCCGGGAAGTGTCACTGTCTGTCTGTTCTTGTCTGTTCTGGTCAGCTCACTATGGCCTACTAACTCCTCCCTCCTCTTTCCTTCCTTTTGTACTGGTCTACCACCTGACCTACCTTCCCACCCACATTCCTCTAGACCCTACCACCCCTTGCCTGCCTAGAGTCCCGGACTCCGGGTTGGGTGTTGTGCTCTTGCGGGTGTGTGTGTCCGTGAGGGTGTTTGGTGCAGAAAATATCTCCTTTCTGCCTGGCTGCAGTTCCCTCATGTGGCCACCCTGGTTGCAGGGGCGCCACATAAGGAACTTCAGGCGTTGAAAGCCACAAACAGGTCATATTTTCAGGAACTTCTTAGGCCGGTTTCACACCACAGTTTTGGTGTATCAGGTTCTGTCTGGTGTTTTGCAGGAAACATCGGACAGAACCTGACAGCCTCGGATAGAACAGAACCAGAGGGCAAATATGCCCTCTGGTCCTGTTTTCTGCTGGAATTGGTAGATTGCAGGGTTCAGGAGCTGTCCTTGCTGATATGTCAGGAGTGTGGCTAGCGAGAGCTAGCCGTGGTCCTGAAATCTCTGGCGGGGAGCTCTCCAGGTGCTGAAGTTCAGCGTCGGTCGGCGCTGAGGTCCAGCACTCGGCGTCCGGGAACTGGACAGATTTGTCTGTGCTGTCCGGCGCAATCCGGTGCCCATAAACTCACGTGTTATTGGGCGCCAGATCGCGTCGGATCCGGGAGGATCCGGCTGGATCCGGTTAGGTGTCACTTTTTGTAATGGACACCAAAACGTTGCAAGCAGCATTTTTGTGTCTGGTAAAAAAATCCGAATTCTCCCGCATCCTCCTGGACAGATGGGAACCGGTGGGCAAATACTGCCATCCGACCCCATCCGGCCCCATAGGAATACAATGGGGCCGAATTCTGATCAGCAAAACCGTGGTGTGAAACTGGCCTTAGTATTGCATAGGCGATAATTGAATCACCTGCACTGGTGATGATTCCAACCCCTGTGCAATGCTAAGGAAATCCTAAAAACATGACCTGTGTGCGGCTCTCAATCCCCGGAGTTCCCCACCCCTGGACTGTTCTGTAAGAGCCAGAACTCCTAATGGTTGGAAGGGAATCAAATACTTGTTTCTCTCTTCAAAATGCAAATATATTTATATAATTTACACAATGTGATTTTCTGGGTTTTATTGTTGATCTTCTATCTCTCACTGTTATAATTATCCGACCCTTTAAATTATAGACTGTCCATGTCTTTGTCAGTGGGCAAAGTACAAAATCAGCAAGGGGTCAAATACTTATTTCCCCTACTGCACCTCCCCCTAATAGTGTAAAATGGCCTTTAGAATCACTAGCTATAACGTTATCTATAAAAAATCCAAGAATGCGCACATAGGGTGATATCTTCTTTGAAGAAGGATAAAAGGTTATATAAAGAGGCTGCTCACCTGATACAGTTGTGATGACCCACAACTGGTAATGATCGCTCAGATACAAGTAGCTGCTGCAGGACCGTACTCTCCACAGATCCCTGTGGTATAATCAGCTCCCAGGAATTCCCTGATGAAGGAGTTGGGAGATGACTCTGAAACGCGTAGGACAATAAAGAAGAATCGTTGATCCAGACATTCTCTTGTACTGGCTTCTTTTGTTCCTTTCTGAAGTGGCAGCGCGGACCTCGAGGTACTGTGTCCTGGGAGCTAGCTATAACGTTGACCCATATTTAATGGCCACTTCACCAATATTATAATGAGCGTCTAAAACAAAAATGTAAAGAAAAAGATAATTTTATCAAAACCCCACCCGTCACGTGATGACTGCTCTGCATAATAATAAGTGTTATTGTATAGATGCTGCTGTGTTGCTGTCTATGTGTAGGCGGCTCTCCTGGTTGGGAGTTGTGGGTTTGTCAGGTGACCACGCTTCTGGTCTTTAAATAGTTCCCTCTTACACCAGTAGGTGTCGCTGATAGAGTTTAGTCTCTGCAAGACCTGGAGCTGAGAAGACGTGTGCTTTCTGCTGAAGTCTTCTTGGTATTTTACTTCTTTTGTGGGAGTTGCTGTGCTTACTGGTCTGTAGGTGGAGGTGAGGGGGTATTAGCCTTTAGCAGGGGCGTAACTACCACAGGTGCAGGGGTTGCGATCGCACCTGGGCCCTGGAGCCTAGGGGGGGCCACAAAAGTCCATTTGGCCTATAGTAGAAGACTAATACTATTAAAAATTTGCAATAATTGGGGGCGCCGTTGGAGCTTTCACATCGGAGCCCCTGGGCCTGAAGTTACGCCACTGAGCCTGAGACTGATCAGGAGCAAAGGGCAAGGGTGGCGGCCTGGATATCCTCACCATCAGAGGTAATTCCGGGAACAAGGTGAGTTAGAGAACCCGTCTAAAGGTCAAACAAGCTCCCCTGATTGCCTTTTGCCCATCTTACCATCCTGCTTCATGATCCCCTTTACAGTTACTCGGTCCACGTGTTAAAAGATAAAGAGAACTCCGCAAAATCTGTTCACAGCGTAACCACAACCACATGCTAAAAGGCAACACTTCTAAAGGGTTAGAAGATGACACCGCTCAGACTGGTAAATGGTTCCACCACATGTTTCAGGGTTAGAACATGTAACAAGGTAACCATCAAAAATGGAAACCACACTCAAAATGTTACAAGGTTTCACCATTCAGAGTATATTGTTCTTCATTTTTAAGGATATCTCCAAATTGTCAAACTGAAGCTAGACCCGGAAATGTTGAAATCTAACGCCAAAATGTTACCCAATAACTCAACGGTGAAGAGGTGGAAGTGCTGCCCGCACCCCGCCAAGAACATGTGCCGCTCTGCACTGATTTATAATGTGGTTTGATGTGTTTGGTAAATGATATACGCTGTGTGCAGAATTATTAGGCAAATGAGTATTTTGATCCCATGATACGTTTTATCCATGTTGTCCTACTCCAGGCTGTATAGGCTGAGAGCCAACTACCAATGAAGTAAATCAGGTGATGGCATCTCTGTAATGAGGAGGGGTGTGGTGTAATGACATCAACATCCTATATAAGGTGTGCTTAATTATTAGGCAAATGCCTTTCCTTAGGCAAAATGGGTCAGAAGAGAGATGTGACGGCTCTGAACAGTCCACAATTGTGAGATGTCTTGCAGAGGGATGCAGCAGTCTGGAAATTGCCAAACTTTTGAAGTGTGATCACCGAACAATCAAGTGTTTCATGGCAAATAGCCAACAGGGTCACAAGAAGCGTGAGGGCAAAAAAGGTGCAAAATAACTGCCCATGAATGGAGGAAAATCAAGCGTGAAGCTGCCAAGATGCCATTTGCCATCAGTTTTGCCATATTTCAGAGCTGCAACGTTACTGGAGTATCAGAAAGCACAAGGTGTGCCATACTCAGGGACATGGCCAAGGTAAGGAAGGATGAAAAACCACCACCTCTGAACAAGAAACATAAGATAAAACATCAAGACTGGGCCAAGAAATATCTGAAGACTGATTTATCAAAGGTTTTATGGCCTGATGAGATGAGAGTGACTCTTGATGGGCAGATGGATGGGCCAGAGGCTGGATCAGTAAAGGGCAGAGAGCTCCACTCCGGCTCAGACACCAGCAAGGTGGAGGTGGGTACTGGTATGGGCTGGGATCATCAAAGATGAACTTGTGGGACCTTCTCAGGTTGAGGATGGAGTGAAGCTCAACTCCCGGACCTACTGCCAGTTTCTGGAAGACAACTTCTTCAAGCAGTGGTACAGGAAGAAGTCGGGATCATTCAAGAAAAACATGATTTTCATGCAGGATAATGCTCCATCACATGCATCCAACTACTCCACAGCGTGGCTGGCCAGTAAAGGTCTAAAAGAAGAACAAATAATGACATGGCCGCCTTGTTCACCTGATCTGAACCCCATAGAGAACCTGTGGTCCCTCCTAAAATGTGAGATCTACAGGGAGGGAAAACAGCACACCTCTGGGAACAGTGTGTGGGAGGGAAAACAGCACACCTCTGGGAACAGTGTCTGGGAGGAAAACAGTACACCTCTGGGAACAGTGTCTGGGAGGCTGTGGTGGCTGCTGCACGCAATGTGGATCGTAAACAGATCAAGCAGCTGACACAATCTATGGATGGAGGCTGCTGAGTGTCATCATAAAGAAAGGGGGCGATATTGGGCACTCATTTTTTGGGTTTTGTTTTTGCATGTCAAAAATGTTTATTTCTGAATTTTGTGCAGTTATATTGGTTTTACCTGGTGAAAATAAACAAGTGAGATGGGAGTATATTTGGTTTTTATTAAGTTGCCTAATAATTCTGCACAGTAATAGTTACCTGCACACACAGATATCCTCCTAAGAGCCAAATCTAAAAAACCCTCCAACTTCCAAAAATATTAAGCTTTGATATTTATGAGTCTTTTGGGTGATTGAGAACATAGTTGTTGATCAATAATAAAAACAATCCTCTACAATACAACCTGCCTAATAATTCTGCACACAGTGTATAGGGTTAGAAGCGAAGATTAGCAGAGTTGGAAAGAAGTGAGGTCAGAGCCCGGGTCAGGGTTGGCAACTTTAGTGAGGCAGAAGAGCATTTGATGCTGCTCTGGGAGGATGAAGAAGAAGCTCTAAAGAGAGACAACAGGAACACTTCTTTGTCCCCTGTGTATCGGGAAGCATCCCAGGTGTCATGCCACTGACTAGGGAGCATCCAGATACAATGTATGACAGTGGTGCACAGACCAATAATATCCGGTGCACGACACAAAACTACACCTGCGGCTGTGACCTGATCTCCCTACTGTCCCTATACAGGTTCTTTCACCCCGTCACCAAGCAGGATACTAACCCTCACCAGGGAGATGGCTGGCGGGAGCACTAGTCCCAACCGCTTCCCTAGAATCAACAAGAAGGTAAGGCAAGACAGACAGGGAAACAACCAAACAACTCCACACCTGCTAGGCAGCAGATGGCTTGGCAGTGGTCAGCTTCTCCAGAGTAGCATCTTCACCTCAGGTAGCTAGGCCAGAAATGGAGTTTAATTGCCAGCAAGGAATGCTGGAACATGATCATATAAAGAAGATGGGAGTGATCAAAAAGTAGCCACACCTGCGAAGAGAACTAAGGAGCATTGCATGCAGCAACAGAAACTGAGATTAACTTTTACACCGCCAAAGGAAAGAAACACACTTAATATGAAGTCTCAATACAGAAATGAGACACAGGTCCCGAACCTGTCACAGACCCTTGACACCGGGTGGAGCTGGGACATGAAAAGAATGCTAGAGAGAGGTAGGACCTTGGGCTTGTTGGTCCAGATGGCTGATGGCAGCCGGTGACCTCCTGTTTCTGCCATGTCCAGGTAGTTTAGCCAATTTTCCAATAACTTTTAAGTTGTGAAAAGTTGAGAATTCTACTCCCTGCAACATCTCATGGAACGTTCAATGCCTTTGTAGGTCTTTTCCTTCTTTGAACAAGGCAATAATCTTCTCTTAACTTTCTGGACCACAGAATATTCGTGACCTGGAGGCGGTTGGCCATAAAGAATGTACTAAGATTTCTCATGGTCTAGTAATAAATCATGTTTACAGCAGGTTATAACAGCCTGGGGGTTAGCAGGTCATAACAGCTAGAGGGACTCTACTAAGTATAAAAGGCACTTGTCACTATTGGGTGAATAGTTCTGCCACTTGTATACATACTGAACCCCTAAAATATCAACATTTGGGGGTTGAGTACTTATGCAAATGATAATTATGCAAATGTTAATTATGCAAATGATTTATGTTTGCCTTGAAGTAAGTTTATTAAAGGAGAACTTTGGGGAGATAAACACTTTGCACTGTCCCTGCCCTCCTACATGATGAAGCAGAGCAGTCCACTGCAGTTGTAGGATCTATAGATCTCTCATAAATCAATACAATCATATCTGCTCCTCAGCTCTCACCCCTCCCTCAGGGGACAGAGAAATTCAGCCATGCATAGTTCTAAAATCACAAGGGACAGGAAGATACTAAGTTGATATGGGGAGGGGAGACCATGGCAGTGCTGAATCAATCAATGTAGTGCTTTGCCTCTGCTCCTAGCCTGATACATGACAGTACACATTATGCACCATCATATCATTGTACATCAGAGGGTCACAGCATGTGTTTATATCTGCTTGGTGACATGATTGCTATTTGAAGGGAGAACACCCCTGTTCTTACTTTACATAAGATGTATATCAGGGGCAGGATTTTACTGTGACCATGGGGCCAGCGGCCACAACCTTGTTCATACAGAAGTATGAGGGGTCAGGAATGTAAGATGATCCTGGAGCCCACAAGGTCCACGCCCCCTGCCCATGCAGAAGTATGAGGGGGCAGGAATGTAGGATGATCCTGGAGATCCCAGGGTCCACACCTCCGACACCTCCTGTAACTGCTGCAGCATGAGGCTGAATTTCTCTGTCCCCTGAAGGGAGGGGTGAGAGCTGAAGAGCAGATATGATTTTATAGATTCATAAGCGATCTATAGGTCCTCTGCTTCATCATGTAGGAGCACAGGGACAGTACAAAATCATTTTATCTCCCCGGGGTTCCTCTTTAAGTATCCAAAGAACAATAGAAATGCCCATGTCAGGTATCACCCCCACTCTTATAAAGCATGCTAGGTCAATTCAGCAATGTATTATTTTGCAGAGCCCTTTGGCATCTCGGGGCCCCGGGGCCCACACGCCTCCTACGGATTTGGACTGGAAATTTTATTTCTTCTCAAAAAAACTGCTGGCAGCTCAGGAGCGTCCAGCTCAGGTATCAGCCCTGGGTGACTCTGTGCCTAACATATTGCAAATCAGCTTTGGATAGAATCAATCACAGTTTCCTCTGGATCGGGGCCGGAAGCGAAGCTTAAGCGTCCTGGAAGCTCCTCGCCCCGGCTGCTGCTGCCACATTTTCCAGACGAGGTTGTAAAGAAACGAAAAAGTTACAGCAAGTTTTATCATAAAAGACATGAAGCGTCCGGCCGGCTGGTGGAGCGCCGAGCACGAGACGCGAGCGGCGCAGGAGTCTGCGCGGGATTTTCACTTTTCTTACAATGGGCAAGAATGGAATTCAGATTTACAGAACACTGCGAGTAAACGCCGCTTTCCTATGGAAGACGTTTTGCATTTTCTATAAACAATTATTGATTTCACTAAAGTTTTTTAAAACTTTCTTAAAGTTTGTTAATCTTTATTTTTTTAAATTTTACAAGACATTTTTTCAAAAATTTGTTTTTTTGCTTTGGGCTTCCCAAAATATTCCATATTTCTTACCAAAATGTTTTGCAAAATGAGGAAGCAACACGTGTCGCCAAATCTGCAACTGATCTAATTTTCAGACAGCGGCATTCAATACTAAGACATGCTACTTTAAATATCAAACAGATTTATAGCTAAGGAAATATGAAAAAAGGAGACAGCTTATAAATATGGCCATATCCATAACCGCCCAGTAGCCACATCAAGGCGTGTCTCTTTACTGGGTCCTACACCTACTTTTATTCTTGCGCTCTCTGTCTAATATCAAGATATGTTATTTTAAATATCAAACAGCTTTAAAGCTAAAAAAAGGAGACACTTAGCTAATAAGTATGGCCATATCCATAACCGCCCAGTAGCCACTTCGAGGCGTGTCTCTTCACTGGGTCCTAAACCTACTTTTATACCTGCACTCTCTGTCTAATACTAAGATATGTTATTTTAAATATCAAACAGCTTTAAAGCTAAGGAAATATGAAAAAAGGAGACAGCTTATAGATATGGCCATATCCATAACCGCCCAGTAGCCACATCGAGGCGTGTCTCTTTACTGGGTCCTAAACCTACTTTTATACCTGCACTCTCTGTCTAATACTAAGATATGTCATTTTAAATATCGAGCTTTAAAGCTAAGGAAGTATGAAAAAAGGAGATACTTAGCCTATAAATATGGCCATATCCATAGCCGCCCAGTAACCACATCGAGGTGTGGCTCTTTACTGGGTCCTAAACCTACTTTTACTCCTGAGCTCTCTGTCTAATACCAAGATATTTTATTTTAAATATCGAGCTTTACAGCTAAGGAAGTATGAAAAAAGGAGGCACTTAGCTTTTAAATATGGCCAGCCATATCCATAACCGCACAGTAGCCATGTTGAGGTGTGTCTCTTATACAGGGTCCTAAACCTACTTTTATACTTCTACTATCAGTTTCAGCCTCTCTCTGGATTAAAAATCTCTCTTGGAATGGGCGAGTAGAAACCTGCTAACAGAGAAAATAGCACATTGTGGCTAATGGGAGAAGGGTGCACTACAGAGGGTTTGACCTCATAATGTAAACAAGAAAAAACTGCAGCATTCCAACAAATAATGTGTATAGGTGCAACATATTCTATTGAAAAGACAGGGCACTCAATATTAGGAAATACTATTTTAAATATCGAACAGCTTTATAGCTAGGGAACTATGAAAGAAGGAGACACTTGGCTTATATATATGGCCATATCAATAACCATCCAGCAACCACATTGAGGCGTGTCTCTTTACCCACTCACTGGTAAGGGGAGTACAGACCGGTGTCGGGACACCCACACCACACTAGGAACGATTGTAGTGGGGTTGGGTGGTGAAGGAAGTAGTTAGAGGGAGCACTCTGGGAGGAGTGAGGTCAAAGAGAACACACGTAGATGACGTGGGACACGTGACAGAGGGTATAGAGAAACATCTAGAACGTAGGAGATGACAGTGAGAAAAAGGACAGCTAACAGAGAGAACGACAGCTGAGGAGAGGTGGTAGAACAGCTGAGGAGAGACCGTCGAACACCAAGGTCGAGTTGGAGGGCAGCTAGAGAACGTGTGCCAGAGAAGTGTCCAGAGGACTGGAGCCAGTGGGAGCTCGTCCTAAGGCCAAACCCTAGAGCAGAACATCACCCAAGTGGCTCCAGGAGAAAGAGGGGGTCCCAGAGGCACGGGAGGTGAGCAATCCACCTGTGGGCCTCGCATTCATTGTTAAGAGCAGACAAGTGGAGGGACTAGGCCACGAGGGACATCGAGAACGCAAAAGACTAGTGGAGAAGACCAGGCACAGCTCGCAGCCGGGAGGCTCTGCCACCTTCATGGTGACACAGTCGACAACCGCGCACATCTGCTGAAAAAGTGTCAACTATAGGACTGAGAGGAGACACTGCAGGGAACCCCTAGGAAAAGCCCACAGTCACTGGCTCAGAGCTCTGTGTGGCGAGGCGCAAGTCACGAAGGGCGATGCAAGCGCTGTGTGAGATGACCTGGGAAGGACAGAGAAGGGGTGCCAGTAAAGTACCGTCCTATTACCAATGAGTAGCTGGATCTCTGCCTCTGAGAACCCAGTGCTCAGCGGGCTGTTACACAAAGACTGTGAGTAAAGATCTGAAGACTGCAGCCCGCTGTGTCTGTGAACTTTCTTACGCTGCAAAAGCACCAGAAACACAACTACCAAGTCAGGTACCTTCAGCTGCCCCAGAGGTCAGCCCTACTCATACAGTGCTTAAGACCACTGCTGACTCCCAACCATCAGCCCCTAGGAGAACTGTCAAGCAGCGGTAGCCAGTTATAGCCGCAACCTGCGGGTGGCGTCACGTGTAAATGAACAAGAATTCCCAGGTCCAGTCATTCCTGCCCAGAATGAACCCTCCACACCAGGCCCCTATCCCTAAGAGAGTGAGCCACCCACACCGAACGTTTAATGACACCGCCAGGGTCACAGAGCCGGGTCTTGATCCCTGTGATCCCCATGATGACGCCTCAAGAAAGCCCAGTTCCGAGTATCCTAAGGCCCTGAGGGGGGTATCAATAGCACCTTGTGGCTATCGGGGGAAGGTTGCACTACAGAGGGTGTGATCACATAATCTAAGAGACACAGAGAGGCACAGAGTCCTTGAACTGAGAGACGTTGGTTTGTCATTCCAGCAGATCGCAACGGGCGCAGGTTGAGATGTTGGTGCTGTTTAACATTGCGTGTCCCAGTGGTTGGGAGGACCGTGAAACTAAATAGCAGCAATTGGAGCCTAAAAGTGAACCTCTGTATGGACACATCGTCAGACAAGAAATATCCACGTACTGATCCAATCTGTAATGCAAGTGAGATTGGACGTCACATACTGAGCCACAGGCATCAGCGGCTACAAAATCATTTGCATCTGCATGAAATTGGGCTACGAGCCAGGGGACCGGATGGATGTGCCCACATGCCTCACAAAAACTATCATGGTGCAGTGCAACACAGTTATGGAGGTGGGAATGGAGGTCTGTCCGCTTCAGTAGGGATGAGGAAACCCAAACTGTAAAGTTCGGGATCCATACTGGACACCAAGTGTCCGGCACTTGAACCCGAACATGAATTTCTCATGGACGTTCTGAGTTCAGACACTGTTTGTATGCTTATAAAGTTTGTTGAAAAGCACAGCCAATTGGCTGTGGGCTCTTCTACAGCCATCGCAGCCATGCAGAGTACTAACATGGTTGTGATTGCCCGGCTTAATCACGTCAGTGGGACTATAAAGGGCATGCAAAAATATAAGTTATAAAATGATTTTTATCAACTATTCCCCCCCAGTATTAGCTCAGACAGGGATTCTTAGAATAATACTATGAAGCTACAGAGGCAGTTAGTGATAACTTTGGGGGCATAAAGGAGCTGACAGGTTCCCTTTAACTGGCTCGTGAAACTGGTGGTGCAGCCATTCCTACAGTGTCAGGGGCCATTATACAACATGAAACATGCCAAGCAGCACCTCCCCCACATGGGGTAAGCTTGCTCCAAATGTGTCCCAATGACTGCAGCATCTCAAGACTTGCCTTTTATGGCTGCAGCATCTCCAGACTTGTCTTCCATGCCTGCAGCATCTTCAGACTTGTCTTTTATGGCTGCAGCATCTCCAGACTTGCCTTTTATGGCTTCAGTATCTCCAGACTTGTCTTCCATGCCTGCAGCATCTTCAGACTTGTATTTTATGGCTGCAGCATCTCCAGACTTGTCTTTTATGGCTGCAGCATCTCCAGACTTGTCTTTTATGGCTGCAGTATCTCCAGACTTGTCTTTTATGGCTACAGCATCTCCAGACTTGTCTTTTATGCTTGCAGCATCTCCAGACTTGTCTTCCATGCCTGCAGCATCTCCAGACTTGTCTTCCATTACTTTAGTGTCTCTGGACTTATTTCCACAGTTGCAGCGCCTCCGAAATTGTCTCACGTGGCCACAGCATTTCTGGACTTGTCTCCTGTGTCTGCAGCATTTCTTGACTTGTCTTTCATGGCTGCAACATCTCTGGACTTGTCTCCTATTGCTTCAGCATCTCGGAAATTGTCTCCCAATTCTGCATTGTCTCCCATGGCTGCAGTGTCTTCAGAGTTGTCTCCCTGGGCGGCAGCATCCCTGGACTTGTCTCCTGTGGCTGCATCATTTCCAGATTTGTCTCATATGGCTGCATCGTCTCCAGACTTGTCTTCCATGGCTGCAGCATCTTTGTACTTTTCTCCCATGGCTGTAGCATCTCCGGACTTATCTCCTATGGCAGTTTTGCTTCCTGTGGCTGCAGCATCTCCAGACTTGTCTTCCATCGAGCACATAGGGGATGTCATTAGTTGGTGATTACACAGGAGCTGCCAGCAGTGGATCTTGATAATTTACCCACATGCATACAGCATAACATTCTGCAGATGAGTAATTCTGCTAATACTGTCAGAACAGTTGGTGTCTGTTAGTGGTCACGGTGCTTCTGCTGTTGTTGGCCCCCATAATCTTAGCTGTGGTATTGGCAGTGGCGTAACTTCAGGCCCAGGGGCCCTATGCGACAGCTCCAAAGGGGCCCCCCATTATTGCAAATCTTTAATAGTATTAGTCTTTTTCTATAGGCCAAAGGGACTTTTTGGGGCTCCCTAGACTGCAGGGCCCGGGTGCGATCGCAACCCCTGCACCTATTGTAGTTACCCCCCTGGGTATTGGGTTTTCTTTCTTTTACTCTACGCTATCCAATGCCATTGTTACATTTTGTACAACACTATGATTAACTTTTGACAATCTTTTCAACCTCAATTATTCATCCCTTGCCAGAAAGCTTTGTAACAAGACACGTTGTGTAGGTTGGTATATACAGAAAACACAACGTGGTGGCAGACAGCAGTACAGGTGTGGCATGTGCGGTCTTCAAATTGGACTTGTAAAACAGATGTGCAAAAACAGACATGAACGGTTAATATTTACATTTCTTGGATTTTCTATTTGCTTCTGCTTTCTAGTGCATTAAAAGTAAAGAAGGCAACCACGGACTCACCTACAGCACGGATGGGTTTCCACTGTGGGTACACAGACACGAACAACACCTTCCACCCCAGCACAGTAGGGGGAGCCAAACTTGCTCCTCTTAGGCAAGATCCCCTATAAATATTGGTGCTGGGGGCGGAGTTAGAGAGAGTGTACAGACGCTAGAAGAGCTGTTAAGACGTTCTGGTGATCGGTGCCTCGCTAGGCCCGAGCCAGTGACCCTGAACAGCCTTCAGAGTAGTCGTGCAGGGCCCAAGAGTGAGGTCGGAAGGCAAGAGAGAACGAGAAAGAGAAAATTAGGGACCGAGTAGCCATCTATGGTTCACTCCAGAACGCATCCCGGACACCGGAGTCCGAGTCTGCCGGAGAGCACCTAGCCCGGCAGAGAATACCGGTTTACCGTGAAGACTCAAGTCTCCCAGTCATCTGTGCATCCACCAACAAGGGAGTCAGGTACCGCGGAGAGAGGAATAGCGGTAGTCCATTGTGGCACCCCACTATGTAGGTGCCACAAAAGGGGTACTGCACCCAGAAAAGCGGTGTAGTACGCCACTGCAATTGGGTCTATAGTCACTCGATGGAACCCTAGAGCAACACCCACACACTAGGATAGTAGGTGGGAGGGACCCCGGGAGAGAATATAACGCCCTCTAGAGGGAACTAGTAAGCTCAGTAGGAGAATGTAGTCTGAGAAGAAGTTGAGAGTCGGAGGAGGGAGTGTGGAAGGAACCAGGCAGCCAGGTGGCCAGAAATCCCAATTGCAGCCTGGAGCATTTGCCCATATATCATCTGACTAACTGTTGAACTGTAAAGCTGAAAGAAAGTGTTCCAGTAAAGTTACCCGGTGAAGTGAAGCTTTGACTCTGCTGCATTCTTTAGTATAAAATGCTTTATTACAGCATCACTGCCCCGGTGGTAGCAGAATCTGGAGACCAAGGGATTGCACGTCATCTAATCACCCTTACAGCACCAGCAGAACAGCATTACAGAGAGCTCAGGCTGAGACTTAGGCTGGCATCACACTGTGGTCAGGTCAGGTCAGATCAGGTCAGGTTTTGTGTTCCAAAACCAGAAGAGGAACGTGCAGAGAAAAAGTATAATTGAAAGATTGACACCTGTTCTAGGTTTTGGAGTCACTCCTAGTTTTGGCACACAAAACCTGACCTGATCTGACATGACCTGACCGCAGTGTGAAGCCAGCCTTAGAGAGCAGTTTCCAAGGGTTCACAATGCAGGCTGGCTGGAGCAACTGCAGAAGACGAGACAAGAGAGACAGACCATCTCATAGCTGTTGAATCCCCAGACAGGAGGGCAGAGACAGAAAGCTGATTCTACCCACTTAGTGGAGCAAACTTCACCTGCTTCTGGACTGACTGGACCCGGGACCTTGTGGCATTACCTTGATATGACCTTATTATCACCCTTTAGTAAAGGTAAAGACTGCATTCCTCTGTCTCTTTGTCTCCATATGCTGCACCTCTCACTACAACCCCCATCATCACCTCAAGGGCTAGCTCCTTCTGGGGAGAGCGATCCACTTTGCTGAACTACCATCTATTCCCTGCGGACACCATATGTAGCACTGGCCAACCCCAGCCAGATGACTTAGCTGGTGTTGTGTTAAACCATAAACGTTTACCCCCTTTCATTTGTCCGGTCAGGCCCACGGAACTGGGCAATAGCCACCGTGATACCCGACAGACTGTCTGCCCGGCTACCGAGCACCTTGACCCACGCGACTGCGACAGTCACATGCCCAAATGAGGCATCCATTGCTCAGTCTCCTGATAAGAGTTCAGGTAGTGTGTGAATACTTCAGACTCCCAACAGAGGGAGCTCCAATTCCCTTCAGACCTGGCATACAATTGATATTAATGAAATACCAGTTATGGCAGCCAGATCGCACAGGCACCGCAATAGCGGAGAGGCGTTATCGGTAAGCCTGTGCAGTTGTGTTTTCTGGGGCTCATGAATCTTCTGCAATGTGTAAGATGGTTGCAGGCACCTTTTTGGCGATTTGTGCAAATTGAATGGCAAATTGTTTGAATTGTTCAAATCGATCTGTTCACGTCCACCATTTGGCTGTGTGGTCAATAAAAATTGCTATACATTAGCATTGTAATTTATTTATAAAGTGATTAGCTGATTGCCCCTGCTCCAAAATAATTTAATATACAGTATAAAGCTGAGTGTATGTATATATCACAACCTTCCTCCTCCACATAGCCCTGTCTTCTTTATGGGTGGGACTATCTATATAGTATAATGCAGACTTATAGTCCTCCATATAATATAATGCAGCTTTATAGCCCTCCATATAGCATAATGCAGCCTCATAGTCCTCCATATAGTATAACCCAGCTTCATAGCCCTTCAAATAGCATAATGCAGCTCCATAGCCCTCCATATAGCATAATGCAGCCTCATAGTCCTCCATGTCATAAAATGCAGCCTCATAAAACTCCATATAGCATTATACAGCCTCATAGCCCTCTATATAGCATAATGCAGCCTCATAGCCCGCCAAATAGTATAATGCAGCCTCATAGTCCTCCATATAGTATAATGCAGCCTCATAGTCCTCCATATAGTATAACGCAGCCTCATAGTCCTCCATATAGTATAATGCAGCCTCATAGTCCTCCATATAGCATAATGCTGCCTCATAGCCTCTCCATATATTATAATGCAGCCTCATAGCCCGCCAAATAGTATAATGCAGCCTCATAGTCCTCCATATAGTATAATGCAGCCTCATAGTCCTCCATAAAGTATAACGCAGCCTCATAGTCCTCCATATAGCATAATGCAGCCCCATAGCCCTCCATATAGCATAATGCAGCCTCATAGTCCTCCATGTAATAAAATGCAGCCTCATAAAACTCCATATAGCATTATACAGCCTCATAGCCCTCTATATAGCATAATGCAGCCTCATAGCCCGCCAAATAGTATAATGCAGCCTCATAGTCCTCCATATAGTATAACGCAGCCTCATAGCCCTCCATATAGCATTATGTAGCCTCATAGCCCTCCATATAGCTGAATGCAGCCTCATATCCATCCATATTTCATAACGCAGCCTCATATCCTTCCATATCTAATATATAAAGCTGAATGTATGTATGGGTATGTGTATATGTGTATGTCATATTGGAATGAATCAAATTCCAATCAGGAGTCAGGAGACACAAATACTACACAAATAGAGTGAGATGACTCGAATGGTTCTAGGCTATCATTGTACTGCGACATCACTGCGAACAGTTAGTTAGTACACCCGAGCAATGCCGGGCTCTACAGCTAGTATTTAATAACATTTATTGATAAAAAAAATAAACCTAATGAATATTAAAGAAAAAAAACCTCCAATAGAACTTATTTTCAATTTTATTTAAAAGACTTGTTAAGATCAAAGGCGGTAAAATATAGAGTGTAATAGAATATTGTTACTTTATTGTAAAATGCTTTTTTTTTCAGAATTAAGAAAAGTTGTCTCTATTTAGGACCCACAGAGGTTCTAGCTCTATAATGATGGGGGGGTGCGGAGGATTGGGGGGTGACCCAGGCAGATATATGATTTAATGTATAGTGGAATGTGTGTGATAGATCAGAGGAAGCCCCCGGGTGCAGGTCACAACACCACAATCAGGGAGGAAAACAATTAGTTCAGCCGAATGTTGCCAAAAATTAAACATTAACTGGACAGAAACCTGTTACATCCAAAGATGAATTCTCCCATAGATAAAAGCCGCGACATAAGAATGTGATCTGGCACCAGACGGAGAAAAATCACACAGACAACCCCAACCCCAGCAATGTAATGTGAGCGAATACTCCGAACATGTCATCTAATGCTTCTCCCAGTAGTAAAGTACTTTTGTAACGTAAATAAATTAATCTCAGCTACATAAAAAGCTATAGAACTTATTACCTCCTGTATTATCCTCCAGAGCTGCACTCACTATTCTGCTGGTGCAGTCACTGTGTACATACATTACATTACTGATCCTGAGTTACCTCCTGTATTATCCTCCAGAGCTGCACTCACTATTCTGCTGGTGCAGTCACTGTGTACATACATTACATTACTGATCCTGAGTTACCCCCTGTATTATACTCCAGAGCTGCACTCACTATTCTGCTGGTGCAGTCACTGTGTACATACATTACATTACTGATCCTGAGTTACCTCCTGTATTATACCCCAGAGCTGCACTCACTATTCTGCTGGTGCAGTCACTGTGTACATACATTACATTACTGATCCTGAGTTACCCCCTGTATTATACTCCAGAGCTGCACTCACTATTCTGCTGGTGCAGTCACTGTGTACATACATTACATTACTGATCCTGAGTTACCTCCTGTATTATACTCCAGAGCTGCACTCACTATTCTGCTGGTGCAGTCACTGTGTACATACATTACATTACTGATCCTGAGTTACCTCCTGTATTATACTCCAGAGCTGCACTCACTATTCTGCTGGTGCAGTCACTGTGTACATACATTACATTACTGATCCTGAGTTACCTCCTGTATTATACTCCAGAGCTGCACTCACTATTCTGCTGGTGCAGTCACTGTGTAGATACATTACATTACTGATCCTGAGTTACCCCCTGTATTATACTCCAGACCTGTACTCACTATTCTGCTGGTGCAGTCACTGTGTACATACATTACATTACTGATCCTGAGTTACCTCCTGTATTATACTCCAGAGCTGCACTCTCTATTCTGCTGGTGCAGTCACTGTGTACATACATTACATTACTGATCCTGAGTTACCTCCTGTATTATACACCAGAGCTGCACTCACTATTCTACTGGTGCAGTCACTGTGTACATACATTACATTACTGATCCTGAGTTACCTCCTGTATTATACTCCAGAGCTGCACTCACTATTCTGCTGGTGCAGTCACTGTGTACATACATTACATTACTGATCCTGAGTTACCTCCTGTATTATATTCCAGAGCTGCACTCACTATTCTGCTAGTGCAGTCACTGTGTACATACATTACATTACTGATCCTGAGTTACCTCCTGTATTATACTCCAGAGCTGCACTCACTATTCTGCTGGTGCAGTCACTGTGTACATACATTACATTACTGATCCTGAGTTACCTCCTGTATTATACACCAGAGCTGCACTCACTATTCTGCTGGTGCAGTCACTGTGTACATACATTACATTACTGATCCTGAGTTACCTCCTGTATTATACCCCAGAGCTGCACTCACTATTCTGCTGGTGCAGTCACTGTGTGCATACATTACATTACTGATCCTGAGTTACCTCCTGTATTATACTCCAGAGCTGCACTCACTATTCTGCTGGTGCAGTCACTGTGTGCATACATTACATTACTGATCCTGAGTTACCTCCTGTATTATACTCCAGAGCTGCACTCACTATTCTGCTGGTGCAGTCACTGTGCACATACATTACATTACTGATCCTGAGTTACCTCCTGTATTACACTCCAGAGCTGCACTCACTATTCTGCTGGTGCAGTCACTGTGTACATACATTACATTACTGATCCTGAGTTACCTCCTGTATTATACTCCATAGCTGCACTCACTATTCTGCCGGTGCAGTCACTGTGTACATACATTACATTACTGATCCTGAGTTACCTCCTGTATTATACTCCAGAGCTGCACTCACTATTCTGCTGGTGCAGTCACTGTGTACATACATTACATTACTGATCCTGAGTTACCTCCTGTATTATACTCCAGAGCTGCACTCACTATTCTGCTGGTGCAGTCACTGTGTACATACATTACATTACTGATCCGGAGTTACCTTCTGTATTATACTCCAGAGCTGCACTCACTATTCTGCTGGTGCAGTCACTGTGTACATACATTACATTACTGACCCTGAGTCACCTCCTGTATTATACTCCAGAGCTGCACTCACTATTCTGCTGGTGCAGTCACTGTGTACATACATTACATTACTGATCCTGAGTTACCTCTTGTATTATACTCCAGAGCTGCACTCACTATTCTGCTGGTGCAGTCACTGTGTACATACATTACATTACTGATCCTGTGTTACCTCCTGTATTATACTCCAGAGCTGCACTCACTATTCTGCTGGTGCAGTCACTGTGTACATACATTACTGATCCTGAGTTACCACCTGTATTATACTCCAGAGCTGCACTCACTATTCTGCTGGTGCAGTCACTGTGTACATACATTACATTACTGATCCTGAGTTACCACCTGTATTATACTCCAGAGCTGCACTCACTATTCTGCTGGTGCAGTCACTGTGTACATACATTACTGATCCTGAGTTACCTCCTGTATTATACTCCAGAGCTGCACTCACTATTCTGCTGGTGCAGTCACTGTGTACATACATTACATTACTGATCCGGAGTTACCTTCTGTATTATACTCCAGAGCTGCACTCACTATTCTGCTGGTGCAGTCACTGTGTACATACATTACATTACTGACCCTGAGTCACCTCCTGTATTATACTCCAGAGCTGCACTCACTATTCTGCTGGTGCAGTCACTGTGTACATACATTACATTACTGATCCTGAGTTACCTCTTGTATTATACTCCAGAGCTGCACTCACTATTCTGCTGGTGCAGTCACTGTGTACATACATTACATTACTGATCCTGTGTTACCTCCTGTATTATACTCCAGAGCTGCACTCACTATTCTGCTGGTGCAGTCACTGTGTACATACATTACTGATCCTGAGTTACCACCTGTATTATACTCCAGAGCTGCACTCACTATTCTGCTGGTGCAGTCACTGTGTACATACATTACATTACTGATCCTGAGTTACCACCTGTATTATACTCCAGAGCTGCACTCACTATTCTGCTGGTGCAGTCACTGTGTACATACATTACTGATCCTGAGTTACCACCTGTATTATACTCCAGAGCTGCACTCACTATTCTGCTGGTGCAGTCACTGTGTACATACATTACATTACTGATCCTGAGTTACCACCTGTATTATACTCCAGAGCTGCACTCACTATTCTGCTGGGGCAGTCACTGTGTACATACATTACATTGCAGATCCTGCAGGTCATGGGGACAGGAGAATGAACCTCTTTCAGGCTTTAGGAGGATTTTGGAGTCAGTGCAGGGATTTGTACAGCGGTTTGGCAGGAGGCGAGCAGTGAGTGAGGTAATAGGGTTTGGCAGTGGATTTGGGATGGATACATGTCGGTGAAGGTGGGATTGAGGCTCTGCCAGCGATAAGGCGGTTACTGGGCTTAAGTTGGGATGTGATGAAAGAGGGTATTATAATGTTACAGCCGGGTATTGTCATTCTCCAGGACGGATCCTCTTACCTTGTTATGGTACATGGGCTGGATACACTGTAAACACCGCGCAATGCAACAATAGGATCAGTCAACAGCGCCAGCAACCCGCTACAATGGAGTTAAAGGGGCCACATTCATTTATGTATCCATATACAATGATTGGAAGTTTGGAAACCCTTCAGAATTTTTCACATTTTCTGTAAATTTCATCTGAATATCTATATATACGGTACATATATTGCATAAGATTTTCACACAAGTCTTAAAGGAAATAAAGATAAAAAAAAAGCAAAGTCACGAGTTTGGCATCATTTAAGGAAATGATCCAACATCACACGTCTGTGCCCCTCTGCTCTCAGTGTCTTGTTTGACCTTTTGGAGCAATATCTGCATCTAAAACGTTTTTAGTCATTGTTGAATATTCCTGCGCATCGGATGGAGGAATTTTAGCCCATTCCTCCCTACAAAACAGCTTCACTCTGTTACGTTGGTGGTTTTCTCCCTTGAACTGCTCACACCGGGTTCTTTCACGGCATTTCTATAGGGTTAGGTTTGGGTCTTTGACTTGTCCATTCCGAAATGTTAAAAAGACACCTTAGGGGTGTAAGCTTTTCTCCTTGTGGAGACACAGCAGATCTAGCTTGCCAGTAATGAGGAGCCTTGTCATATGAGTTATGAGTTATACCGGATTAGAACCTCAATTTCCAGAGACTCTGTTTTTTGGGGTATTTGCCTTTCATCAGTACCAAGTATGAGATCTGATCTGGCTGTATGAGAGGCTAAGTGGGGTCTGAGGGGTAAGGTTTTCTTCTTTCGGAGAGTGACACATCTGATCTGGCATTCCAGTAATGATGAGACCTTAGAGCTGCAATGCTCTTCTGCAAAGGCAGATTATTAAGAGGGAAATCCGGGCCACCGCCCAGGGCCCACAGCTCTGGGGGGCCCCAAGGCCAGATTGCCCTCATTATAATGTTTTGTTCAGCAACAGATACTCACCTCGTTCCTGCAATATGACTTAGGAATTAAAGCAGATCGGAACCAGAATTTGCAGACAAATTGTTTGGGTTCTGCTACAAAGCCGCCTCATTTCAGGGGTTTAAAAGTAATTGGACAAATCCCATAAATACAATGTTCATTTTTAATCCTTTGCAGCAATGACTTAAGTCCTTTAACCTCTTCCCGACATATGACGTTCCCAGTATGTCATGTGTCGGGTTCCCCTCTTTGATGTGAGCTCCGACGCTGAACTCACATCTTTTCCCCCACATCTCATCAGCTGTGGCTACCAACGGTCGATTGGATCAGTGATCGGCGTTGTTAACCCCTCGAATCCCGCTGTCATTCACTGACAGCGCGATCCAAAACGCTGTTTTCCACCGTGATCATCGGGACATAGCAGAAGCGATTGGACTGTGCTGCACTGTGACGCCCTATGGCCAACAATTCACGATCTCCGATGGAGTAGTTGCGCTCCGAAGCGGTAAATGCCTTAGAGAAAAAAACGCAGGTGAGTAACTGAGCCGTAGAGGATTTCTGGGAGAGGACAGCCCCTGCTCCAATGGAGGAGGCATTATTATTATTGATTTATATAGCACCATTAATTCCATGGTGCTATACATCAGAGGTTACATACAACATTCTAGATATGGTTTACAGTAAACAAATTAACAATGACAGACTGGTATAGAGGGGAGAGGACCCTGCCCTGGGGGCTTACATTCTACAGGATAAAGGGGAGGAGACAGTAGGTCCGGGGTGCAGCAGCTCTGGTGGCGGTGGGGCAGCAGGTTCGTTGGCGGTGGGGCAGTAGCTCCGGTTGCGGTGGGGCAGCAGCTCGGTCATTGCAGGCTGTAACTTTCCAGAAGAGATATGTTTTCAAGTTCCGTCTGAAGGATCCGAGTGTGGTGGATAATCTGACGTGTTGGGGCGCAGAATTCCAGAGGATGGGGGATATCCGGGAGAAATCTTGGAGGTGGTTGGGTGAGGAGTGGATAATTGTGGAGAAGAGGAGGAGGTCTTGGGAGGTTCAAAGATTACGTGAGGGAAGATAGTGGGACATTAGTTCAGAGATATAGGGATGAGACAGTTTATGGATGGCTTTGTAGGTCAGTGTTAGTAGCTTGAATTGGATTCGTTTGGGCAACTGGGAGCCAGTGGAGGGATTTGCAGAGGGGAGGTACAGGGGAGTAGTGATGAGAGAGGTGGATTAGTCGGGCAGCAGAGTTGAGGACAGACTGGAGAGGTGTAAGAGTGTTAGCAGGGAGGCCTCAGAGGAGAATGTTGCAGTAGTCAAGGCGGGAGATGATGAGGGCATGTAAAAGAATTTTAGTAGATTGAGGGCTGAGGAAAAGAAAGATTCTGGAAATATTCTTGAGTTGGAGGCGGCAGGAGGTGGCGAGAGTTTGGATGCGTGCTTTGAAGGACAGAATCGAGAGTTACTCCAAGGCAGCGAATTTGAGGGGTGGGAGAGAACATGATGCCATTTACCATAATAGATAGATCGGGTGGTGAAGATGAAAGATGGGATGGAGGAAAGATGATGAGTTTGGTTTTGTCCAAGTTAAGTTTTAGGTAGTGAGAGTAGAAGGAGGAGGATATGGCTCACAGATACTCTGGGATTCTGGACAGCAGAGAGTTGACATCTGGGTCAGAGAGGTAGATCTGAGTGTCATCAGCGTACAGGTGGTACTGGAAGCCATGGTACTGTATGAGTTGTCCTAGGCCAAGAGTATAGATGGAGAAGAGTAGGGGACCAGGACAGAGCCTTGTGGGACTCCAACAGAGAGACGGCGGGATGAGGAGGACGGGTGGGAGTGGGAAACGCTAAATGTGCGGTTGGAAAGGTATGCGGCAACCCAGGAAAGGGCAAGGTCTTTGATGCCAAGGGAAGAAAGAATCTGAAGTAGGAGGGGGTGGTCAACTGTGTCAAAGGCAGAGGACAGGTCTAGAAGGAGGAGGATGGAGAAGTGTCTGTTAGCTTTGGCTGTGAGTAGGTCGTTGATAATTTTGGTTAGGGCAGTTTCGGTGAAGTGGTGACGCCGGAAACCAGATTGTAGATTGTTAAGGAGAGAGTTAGATGAGAGGTGGGAGGAAAGTTGAACAAGGACATGTTGTTCAAGGAGTTTGGAAGCAAACGGGAGCAGCGATATGGGGCTGTAGCTCGTCCTAGCAGTCGGGTCTAGGTTTGGCTTTTTGAGGATGGGCGTGATGGTGGCATGTTTGAAAGCCGAGGGGAAGATCCCAGAAGATAGTAATAGATTGAAGAGGTGGGTTACGGCTGGGATGAGCGTGTTAGTGAGGTTGGGGAGGAGGTGGGAAGGGATGGGGTCAAGTGCACACACAAGTGGTGAGGTGTGATTTGGATAGGAGACGAGTAAGCTCTCCTTCAGTGATGTTGGAGAGGGAGGTTGTGAGGGAAGGGCAGAGGTCTGGCATATGGAGGGGTTGGGGTGGTGAAACAATAAAGGTTTGCCTTGTTTGGTCAAACTTATTTTTGAAGTATGTGGCGAAGTCCTCAGCAGAGATGAGGGAGGTCGGAGGGGGAAGCGGTGGGCGGAGGAGAGAGTTAAAAGTGCTGAACAGGTGTTTGGGGTTGTAGGATAAAGAAGATATAAGGTTTGTGAAGTAGGTCTGTTTAGAAGAGGTGAGGGCTGATTTGAAGGCAAGTGTAGCTTGTTTGAAAGTTGTGAAGTCGTCTGGCAGGCGTGTTTTCTTCCAACACCGCTCCGCAGCCCTGGACACTTGTCGAAGTTTTTTGGTGAGATTGTTGTGCCAGGGTTGCCTATTGATTCATTGCCTCTTGCTATGAATGAGAGGGGCGACTGAGTCTATGGCTGATATGAGGGTGGCATTGTAGAAAGCAGTGGCACTTTCTGTGTCATGGAGTGAAGATATAGAGGACAGAGGTAGAAGAGAATCTGTGAATGTCTAGATGTGTGAGATTTCTGCGAGGATGAGCTAGTGCCTGGATATGGGGGACTGGTGAGGAGGACAAGGATGAGAAGTTAAGTAGATGGTGTTCAGATAGGGGGAAGGGGGAGGTTGTGAGATTAGATAGGGAACAGAAGCAGGTGATGATGAGGTCTAGTGTATGTCTGTGTGGGTGGCTGTGGAAGACCACTGAGTAAGTCCAAAGGATGAGGTAAAGGTACCTTTACACGCCACCACTGTGCCTAGCAATAGGTATCAACCATACGTGCACGCGCACGTTTTTGACGGTTGATACCGATCGCCGATGCCGCATGTACACGCCGCCATTGCGTTGTCAACTGAAGGTATCGTGGTGCCCCGGAAGTTCCGACAGATCCTGCGGATAACTGCCCGTTGAATCCCCCGTCGCCCCTTCACACGCCACAATCAGTAGGGTAATGTGGGCGTACATCTTTCGCGCCGCAAGTACATAAGCGTGACAGAGTTGTGTATTCCGTGACGCTAAAACGCTGATTGGACAACACAATAGCGTCATGATTGGCCAGCCTGCGCAGGAAGGCTGGCTAATACATGACGCCATTCCAATTGTGGAGTGTGAATAGCTCTTTAAATATGGCACCGTGTGAAAGGACAACCAATGGTAACACAGTAGCCTCCACCAATGATCGCTGATGGGGCGCGGTATCCATGAGGCTGTGTCACGCCCCTGGGAATTCACTAGGCGGCGGTGATTCAATCCCTGTGCCCCGTTTAGATGCCACTACCATGGCAATTGTGCCTTTGTGTTGCATTGGGTTTTTGAACAATGCTCGGAAACAGGTATCCGAGTCAACTGCAGGAAACCCGATAACTTTCCCAATTTACACGCCGCCATTTCGTAGCAATTTCAAGGCAACAGTCACAAAAATCCCCATTGCCCGACAGTTGCTACCACGCAGTGGTGGCGTGTAAAGGTACCTTAAGAGAAAGGAGTTTGGAGGCCGCTGTCTGGCGGATGTCAGTAGCGATATTAAAGTCACCCATGATGATGGTGGGAATGTCAGCAGAGAGAAAGTGAAGAAGCCAGATGGAGAATTGGTCAATGAAGTTAGTGGCAGATCCTGGGGGTCGGTATATGACGGCCATTTGAAGATTGGAGTGAGAGTAGATACGGACGGAGTGAACTTCGAAAGAAGGGTGGATAAGGGAGGGTGGGGGTTGGATTGAGTTGAAGGAGCAGTTTGCAGAGAGGAGGAAGCCCACTCCTCTGCCATGTCTGTTGCCAGGGCGAGGAGTCTGGGTAAAGTGAAGTCCGCCATAGCTCAGTACAGCAGGGGAGGCCGTGTCAGAGGCTGTCAGCCACGTGTCAGTGAGAAGGAAAGGTTCTGGGAAGTAAAAAGGTCATGGATCATGTGGAGCTTGTTGCAAATGAAGCCGGCATTCCAAAGTGCTCCAGAGAGAGGAAACAGGGGGAGTGGGGGTCAGAGGCACCGGTTTTACATATGAAGGATTGTGGTAGTTTATCTTACTTTGGTGGAGGTGAAGATAGGTGGGACGCATGGGGTGGGGGGACCAAGATTGGGAGATATGTTGCCAGCAATGAGAAGTAGTAGAGAAAGGTAAAGCAGGTGGGAGGAGAGTGGGCGGCTGGTTTTATATTTCAGTAGGAGAGGTCTAAGGTTAAGGAGTAGGTCTGTGGATGAGGTGAGGTGAGGGGGTAAGATAGAGGGGGAGATAGGTATCTGGTTAAAGGGTGCAAGAGTTTGGGGGTAGTGAAGGAGAGTGAGGATAAGTTTAACAAAAACTGTGAGGGAAAATGTGAGCATAGTGAAAGAGCAGGATGAGAAAAGAAAGGCAGGTATAATTAGAAGAGAGTGGTATCTCTCTCCTTCTGTCCAATTTCTGTACTATTTCTGGAATATTTCTGCTGTACACTTTAAAAGATATCACTTAAAATAATATCACGTCAGACCAAGGTCCTTCAGACCTGTCTCTCCACATTTATATCATTGAAATGGCCAAAAATTAGTCCAGGGGTGGGTAGAGGGGAAATTAGCAGATTGAAGTTAAAAGGAACATTTGGACTGATTCAAAGCAGAAGAATGGGAAGAAACAGGAAGGGAAGATAAGGCAATGCATAATAATAATTTGCAAACCCAAGGAACCGTTGAATAGCCTTAGTCCCCACAGGATAGGGCCACTTCAGAACGGTGGAGAGTTTCTCAGGGTCCATCCGTAGTCCGGAATCAGAGATGATGAATCCGAGAAAGGGCAAAGAGCTCTGCTCAAAGACGCATTTCTCCATCTTGGTGTACAACCGATTCCTCATCATTTGCAGGAGGACTTGCTGTACGTGCCATCTATGAGAGGATAAATCCGGGGAGTAGATGAGGATGTCAGGATGTCATCCAAATATACCACTAAACACATGTACAACAGGTTGCGGAAGATGTAATTGACGAACTCTTGGAACACCGGGGGGGCATTACACAACCCTCATGGCATGACCAAATACTCATAATGGCCGTCCCTGGTGTTGAAAGCCATCTTCCATTCGTCCCCGGCACGTATGTGAACCAGGCTGTAGGCTCCTCGGAGGTCTAATTTCGTGAAGATGCAAGCCCCTTTTTGAGCCAGTCAAAGAGGTCCGGAATCAGCGGCAGTAGGTATTTGTTCTTGATGGTGATCACATTTAAGCCCCTGTAATCTATACAAGGACGAAGGGTGCCCTCCTTCTTTTTAACAAAGAAGAACTGTGCGCTGGCAGAGGACATGGAATTTCGGATGAAGCCCCTAGCCAAATTGTCTGCGATGTACTCTGACATGGCTTGTGACTCGGCTGGGGACAACGGGTAGATTCTTCCCCTGGGTAGTGTAGCACCAGAAACCAGGTCAATAGGGCAATCATATGGCCGTTGAGGTGGGAGGACCTTTGCCTCTGTCTTGTTGACGACATCCGCGTATTGCCAATAGGCAGCTGGCAAACTAGTAAGAACAGAAGCTGGTTGCGGGGAACAAGGTGGCAGAATGGTCTTGAAGCATCTCTCCTGGCAGAGAGGACCCCACTGCAGCACATCCCCAGAGCGCCAGTCCAGGACAGGTTCATGAGCACGGAGCCAGGGAAACCCGAGGAGCAGGGCATGGGAGAGACCGGGCAGAACGTAGAAGGCAATCCTTTCGCAGTGTACACCTCCACCTTCTCCGTCACCTTGGTGACAATCTCATGTAGTGGTCTGCCATCCACCGACGTAATTATGCGAGGAGTCAACAGCGGTATTACGGGAATTCCAAGCCGAGTCACCGCTTCTTCTAGCTTGGAGAAGCGTCTTTGCGGACGTATCACCTGCAGGGGCAGGGTGAGGGGTTGAGAGGCATCGCTCTCGCCTAGGGTAGCCTCTTCTACTTGACCTAGGCGGAAGAGTTTCCCGGTCTTTCAGGACAATACCGGCACTGATGGGATGCATCTCCGCAGTACAGGCATAGGCCATGAGCCAGCCTCTCCTCTCGATGTTGTTTTGCCATCTTGACCCATTCCACCTGCATTGGTTCGGAAAAGAGGGCGGTGGTAGATGTCATGACCCGTGGACTGCATGGTCTGTGATCAGAGGAAAGCGGCCGGACATATCTCCTCTTCCTGGCGGATTCACGGGAGCGTTCCTGGAAACGCAAATCAATGCGAGTGGCTAGTGAGATCAGGTCTTCCAGCTCAGCTGGGGTATCCCGACCCGCGAGTTCATCCTTTATCCTGCCTGACAGGCCACGCCAGAAAGCTCCAGTCAGTGCCCTTGTAAAAAACGTTGAAGAGGGACTCAGTACTAGATGCGACCCGGCCGGGTTCATCGAAGGCCTTACAAAACGTCTCCAAAAAGGTCGGCAAGTGAGAGACCGTAGGGTCATCACGCTTCCATAGAGGATTAACCCACGTCAGGGCCTTGCCCTCCAGGTGGGACACCACAAAGGCCACCCTGGCCCAATCGGTGGGGTACTGCTGTGCCAACAGTTCAAAGTGTACACAGCACTGGTTAAGGAAGCTGCGGCACATCTTAAGGTACCTTTACACGCCGCAACTATCACCAGCGATAGGAGGCAACCGAACGTGCATGTGCACGTTTTTGACGGTTGCCTCCGATCGCTGATGCCGCATGTATACGCCGCAATTGCGCCCTCAACCTAAGGGAACGTGGTTCCCCGGAAGTTGAAACAGATCCTGCGGGAAACATCCGGTTGAATACCGTCGCCGCTTCACACGCCGCAATCACTAAGGGAATATGGGCGTACATCTTCAGCGACGCAAGAACATAGGCGTGACAGAGTTGTGTATTCCACGCCCCAAACACACTGATTAGACAACGCATTAGCGTCATGATTGGGCAGCCTGCGCAGGAAGGCTGGCTAATACATGACACCATTGCAATTCTGTAGTGTGAATGGACAGCTCTTTAAATATGGCGCCCTGTGCAGGGACAGCCAATGGTTACACAGTAGCCCCCACCAATCATCGCTGATGGGGCGCGGTATCCAGCACGCTGTGGCACGCCTCTGGGAAATCACTAGGCGACGTAGATTCCATCCCTATAGCCCGTTCACACGCCAAAACCAGGGCAATTCACCTTCTGGGTTGCCTCTGGTTTTAGAACAGTGCTCTGAAACCGCAACCGGAGCAACTTCGAAAATCACCAGCGGGTTCCCAAACTACACGCCGCAACTTCGTAGCAATTTCAAGGCAACGGTGACAAAAATCCCAATTGCCTCTCAGTTGCTACACCACAGTTGCAGCGTGTAAAGGTATCTTTAGGGTCACCACTGTACCTAGATGGTTTTCCAAGGCGAGGTGGAGGATTCGGGACACATAGGATGCAGCCTGAGCCGAGGCTGTAGTTTCAGACAGCAGAAAGACCAGAAGATCTTCCACTGAGGATATATGGGACAGCATGCGAGACTGTGTGTTTTGTTGCACGGACAGCTCCTGCTGTAGGCTCGCAAGCTGAGTGACGGACACCGGATCGGAGGTCTGGAGAGAGGCTATCCAGGTAGCCATGAAGTTAAGGAAAGCCATAACACGATTCTGATTCTCCCGAAGATAATCCAGCTCCTTTTTCGCCGAGAACAAGGTACCACTGGGGTCAATGGCCTCATTATTCTGACACGCTTCCGGGGGAAGGCATCCTAGAGTAGACCCACTGGGCCATGGTAGTGAACTCCCCTGGCTGAGCTGGTCCTAGTTTATCCAATTTCTATACAGGGTTAGCCTATACTACGGTAATGCTAAGCAGGGAAGGAGGCATCAGAGCCTGCAGTCAGGAGAACTGGAACAGGTTCTACTGCGGGAGAGCACAAGGTGCGCCTGACTAACAGTCAGAGAAGCAGAAGCATACTAACACAATAATCAGGTACTTCCCATCAGTGGAGGTGGCCTGATATACCGGAGGATGGACGGCTATTGGTCAAGGGGAGTGTCAGGCTGAGCTGAGCCGGTCCCTAGATTCACAGGGGAGGAGCGCGGTCGTGCCCAGTGCACCGCTCATTACAACCGTTCATTGTTGTGTGCTGGTGTGTGGACCCAGTGACCGGCAGACAGGAAGGGAACTCAGCAATGGCTCTGAGACACAGCACGCCTGGACGCCGGATGCCCAACAGGCAGAGCAGCAGAGGATGCAGAGTCGGGGAAGGTGAGCTGGGGAGCGTTGCCAGGGGCCCTAACACCAATCCTGTCTGACCTGTCCCCAACTTTATCTTGTGCACTTGCCAATGACCAAAGACAATACTGGTAATGTTGACCTATGGAATACTTGACACCCACACTGGTGGCTTTGACCTAGGAATTACTCATCACCAGTACTGGAGGGTTTGATCTTGGGAGTGCTCATCACCAATGCTGGTGGCTTTGACCTTGGGAGTGCCTGTCACCAGTACTCATGGTTTTGACCTAGGGAGTACCCATCACCAGTACTGGTGGCTTTGACCCAGGGAGTACTCATCACCAGTACTGATGTCTTTGATGTAAGGAGTAGCCATCGCCAGTACTGGTACTTTTAACCTAGGGAGTATCCTCCACCAGTCCTTGTGACTTTGATTTAGGGAGTACCCATAAATAGTACTGGTTGCTTTAACCTAGGAAGTACCCACCACCAGTAATTGTGGCTTTGACCTATGCGGGTATACCTCACTAATACTGGTGGCTTCGACCTAGGGAGTACCCATCACCAGTACTGGTATCTTTGACTTAGGGCATACTCATCACTAGTACTACTGGCTTTGACCTAGGGAGTACCCATCACTAGTACTGGTGATTTTGACCTAGTGAGCACCCATCACCAGTACAGATGTATTTGACCTTGGTAGTATCCATCCCCAGTACTATTGCCTCTGACCTAGGGAGTACCTATCACCAGTGCTGGTGGCTTTGACTTAGGGAGTACCCGTCACCAAATTCCATATTTTCAGTAGAGGGTTTAAGAGTGAGACAATGAATTTCTTAGATATTGTAAAGGCTACTCTAAGGTGTTTTCCCCTTGCCTTTGTAATTAACCTTTTGTTTCATCTACTGTCAACTCTTGGTTCAAGTCTTAGAAGTGTTCTCCACTATTTTCCGGTTTTCCACCCGACTTTTACTCTTCCTGATATTCTAGTTATAAAATCCCACCCAACAGTCACGATTCATGTTAGTCCAACTCTTGAAGGATTTCTCGCTCCGGTTTAGTTACTTACAAAAACAACGTGTATATTGTGAATCAAAAAGAGGAAAAGAATGAGAACCATTAAGACGGAGATGCATGGGATCCAAGATAATGATGTAGGAGAAGAATAGAGTCCATGCCCATCATCAATACTCGTGGCTTTTACCTAGCGATTGGTCATCACCAGTACTGATGGCTGTGACTTAGGAAGTACCCATTACCAGTACTGTGGGCTTTGACCTTGGTAGTACTCATCACCAGTACTGGTGGTTTTGACCTAGTGAGTAGCCCTCACCAGTACTGGTGGCATTGACTTAGGGAGTACCCATCACCAGGACTTAGGCTTTGACATAGAGACTACCCATCACCAGTATTGGAATATTTGACTAAGAGAGTACTCATCACCAGTACTGGTGGCTTTGACCTAGGGAGCACCCATCACCAGTACTGGTGTCTTTCACCTAGGGAGTACCCATTATCGGTACTGGTATCTTTGACCTAGGGAGTACCCATCACCAGTACTGGTGACTTTGACCTAGGGAGTCATGGGTGTACCCAGCATCAAAACTAGGGGGGAAAGCCATGGTCGTTCGGAACATCATATCCGACCTGGTGCATTGTGGGGGCTGATCACGTGTTCGGCCGGGCCCCAGCGCATGCGCAGTGCGCATATTGAAGCCGGGACGAACACATGATCAACCCCCACAATGCACCGGGTCAGATATGACGTTTCGGCCAACACATCAGAGAACCACAGGAGGCGGGAATTTCAAAAAGAGCTGACAGGTTCCCTTCTGGTTCTCATGCTGGGTACGCCCATGTAGGGAGTACCCATCACTAGTACTGGTGGCTTTGACCTAGGGAGTGCCCATCACGAGTACTGGTGGCTTTGACCTAGGTAGTCATGGGTGTACCCAGGATGAAAACTAGGGGGGAAGCCATGGTCGTTTGGAACATCATATCCGACCCGGTGCATTGTGGGGGCTGATCACGTGTTCGGCCGGGCTCCAGCGCATGTGCAGTGTGCATATTAAAACCGGGCCGAACACGTGATCAGCCCCCACAATGCACTGGGTCAGATATGACGTTTCGGCCAGCACATCAGAGTACCACAGGAGGCGGGAATTTCAAAAAGAGCTGACAGGCTCCCTTCTGGGGGGGGCAGCTGCCCCCCCCTGCCCCACGCTGGGTACGCCCATGTAGGGTGTACCCATCACCAGTACTGGTGGCTTTGACCTAGGGAGTACCCATCACCAGTACTGGTGGCTTTGACTTAGGGAGTACCCATCACCAGTACTGGTGGCTTTGACCTAGGGATACCCATCACCAGTACTGGTGGCTTTGACTTAGGGAGTACCCATCACCAGTACTGGTGGCTTTGACTTAGGGAGTACCCATCACCAGTACTGGTGGCTTTGACTTAGGGAGTACCCATCACCAAATACCATATTTTCAGTAGTGGGTTTAGGGTGAAGGCAATGAATTTCTTAGATGTTGCCAGGGCTACTCTTTTGGGTTCTTTCCTCGCTTTTGTTGTCAACCTTTTGTTTCATCCTCTTTCAACTGTTCGTTTAAGTCTTAGAAGCGTTTTCCACCATTTTCCGCTTTTCCTCTTCATTATCAGCCAAGCTGGTAATCTAGTTACAAAATCCCACCCGACAGTCACGATTCACATTAGCCCAACTCTTGAAGGATTTCTTGCTCCGGTTCAGTTCCTTACAATAACAATGTGCATATTGTGAATCCAGAAGAGGAGAAGAATGAGAGCCATTAAGACGGAGATGGACGGGATCCACGGTAATGATGTAGGAGAAGGATGGAGTCCATGCTCCGGTTCGTGACGGTATCTGTCAGTGCTCGCTATCATGGCATAGCAGAATTCAGCCGCTGTGCCAAGTCCCCTGCCTCCACTAATGAGCTCAGGTCTTGGACAATTTTTGGATTTTATTATATATGTGCAGAGAGAAGCGGGAACGGATACTCTAAATATTCGGAGAATAGTTCTAAATCTGTCACCTGTTTCCTGTGTCCTGGGTAATGCTCGCCGCATATGGTCCGGTTTAATCCGCGCCAATTATTTCACATTTGAAGAAAAAAAAAAAAAATAATATAAAATAAAAATAAAAAATGAGATGACATTCTGCAAACATCCATCAGACGTCAGGATGTGTTGGAGCCGGGCTCGGCTTTTATTGAACCCATATGACTCGGTGTTAAAGTCCCGCTATTCCTGGTTTGGAGAGTCTATAAAAAGGAGGATTTGCAGGTAATTAAAGGCACATTTTCTATCATCTCCGGCAACTTTTAACACTTGCATTATCTGGGATGGAGACTGCAAGTATGGGAGAATTCTACATTTCCTTAGGAAACACAAAATAAAATCATTCATTAATTGGTTACAAAATATTAAACATAACTAATCATTGGTTACTAATAGCTGAGAGCTGATTGGATGATGTACATCTATTCTACAGTAAATCTTCTCTAAATACATATATATCTTTGTATTTTTCCATCATTCGGTGTTATTGACCCATCACACTCCTTCCTTATCTGGTGTTTTTAGAACACGTTCCCTTTGTACCAAAACATGCTAGACACTGGCTTCACTCCCAGACCAGGTGGCCTTCACTGTTCCTTTACATACAGTCTATGACTTGCAGTACAATACTTAATATTAAAACACTACTTATTCCAATTGTGATGGTGTGATATGGTGGGTTATATTTTACAAGTGTTGATGGTATACTGTGTATGCGCCCCTCCCCCCCTTCCTGTATACTTATTACAATCCAGAGGGTGGAACAATTGAATTCCTGCCTGTAAATGTTTGTACTGCCCCCCCATGGATTGTGTCAATAGACCCAGTTTGATGATTGGGAGGTGGTCGGGGGAGGAGAGGGAGTAAGATTTGAGTCTTTCTGTGGACAGGCAGTGTGTTTTCAATCTGTGTGGGACGCTGAAGCCGAGGTGAGCTCTCCAGAGGCATGGGAGCAGGGGTGGACATATCATTGCAACGCAGGGGCCCAAGAGGTTAGGGGGCCCATTTCCAGCTCCAAAGTAGGTGGAATTGTGTATTGTGATGAGCTCTTTGGCAACCAAAGGTCCCATATAATATTCTTGTCTTTGTCCGCCAGTGCACGGGAGAGTCACCTGGATTACCTGGATATACAGTATACTGCTGGATTGTTTTATGGATTGTTATGATGGATTGTTTTATGGGTTTTTATGTTTTTCAAGCAATAAAGGTTCTTGGACTGTTCACACATTATTATTATCATTTATTTATATAGCGCCATTATATTCCATGGTGCTTTACATGCTGAAAGGGGCAGACTGGACAAGTACACATCTCTCACTCTATTGGTTGAGGGATACCTGGAGAAGTACCCTGTGACACCTCCTAAAGACATGTACTTAAATGAATACCTATGTGCTAGATATGCGGTACAATACAGGACACAAGCACATTGGTTAATCTTTGGATATTTTCATATATTTACTTCCATAACAATGTGGAAAGAAGGAAAAAAATTCCAAGTGACGGGAAAACAAATCACAATTCTGCAATAGCTTTTTTGAGGTTTTCTGTTTACAGCATTCATTATACGGTAAAAAGTCCCTGACAGTATAATTCTCTAGATCAGTACAATTCCAATGATACCAAACATGTCGAGGTTTTATGTTATATGTAAAGAGGGAAAAATTTGGAAAAAAAATGTCAAAAAAATTCACAAAATTGGTAAAAAAAGGTTTGGCTTCTGTTGTCATTTTCCGAGACTCATAACGTCTTCTGCGGCCTGAGATACCATTTTTATTGACACCATTTCTTTTATTGCCTCTTCCTATATGCGGTGTCACTGCTGCGGCAGCCGGAAAATCTTATATTTGGTGTTTTTAATACTTTTTTTATCACAGCGTTAATTAATGTTATATTTTAACAGATCAAAATTTTACAAACATGGAAATACCACGTTAATTTATTTTAAATTTACTTTTAATGGGGAAAAAAGGGGGTGATTTGAACTTTTATGATTTTTTTTTATTTTTTTAAATATATTTTTAGTTTTTTTTTTAAATTTTTCATTGTCTTTTGCAGTTCCATTAGGGAACTTCATCTTGCATTCATCTGATCACTACCAAAGTATTGCTGTATATGGCAAAAATCATGGTCTCCTATAATCGTCAGCAACGCAACGGGATGACTTTCTTGAGGTTACTGTCAAGACAGACACAAGGGTCCTAGCAGATCCTGGGTATCACGGCAACGCCTCGACATCCCTCAATCATGTCTCAAGTGAGCCTATGAAGCCTATAGCACACCTCCCTGGCCGGTGCATTATAAATGCTGCTGTCAGAGACTAACAGCGGCATTTAACAGGTTAACAGAGGATAGATGAGCCTAGAGTAGGAAAATGGAGTCTGGAGGGGAAAGAAGAGTCTGAAAGAGGATAGAGGTGTGTGGAAGAGGACAGATGAGTCTAGAGGTGAATAGAGGAGCCTGAAGGAGGAAAGCCGAGTCTGGAGTGACCAATGGAGTCTGGAGGGGACAGTGGAGTTTAGAGGAGGCAAAAAAGAGTCAGGAAGAGACAAAGAGTCTGGAGGAAACATAGAAGTCTGGGGGAAGACAGAAGAATGTAGAGGAGAAAAGAGGAGTTTGGAGGAGTAAAGATAAGTCAGGAGGGAGCAGAGGAGGCTAGAGAGGACAGATGAGTCTGGAAGAGGATAGAGGTGTCTCAAGGAGGAAACATGAGTCTGGAGTGGCCAATGAAGTCTGGAGGAGAAAGAGGAGTCTGGAGGAGACAAAGAGTCTGTAAGGAACAGAGGAGTCTGGATTGGAAAGAGGAGTCAAGGAGAGGATAGAGGAGTCTAGAAGAGACTAGAGGAGTCTCAAGGAGGAAATATGAGCATGGAGTGACCAATTAAGTCTGGAGTGACCAATGGCATTTGGAGAGGACAGAGGAGTCTGGAAGAGGAAAAGAGGAGACTGAACAATAGAGGAGACTATACAAGACAGAGGAGAATGAAGGATGATAAAGTAATCTGGACACGGTATATAAACCTGAAGGATGACAGAAGATTCTGGAGGAGGACAGAGGAGTCTGGAAGAAAATGGAGGAGTCTGGAGGAGGACTGAGAAATCTTGAAGGGGCATCCAAAACCGGAGGAGGATAGAGGAGTCTGAACGAGACAGAAGAGATCAGAAGACAGGGGAGCCGGGATGTGAATAGATCTGGACAAGAAAGAGAAATCTAGAGGAGGACAATAGAATTTGAAGGATGAAAGAAAAGTATGGGGAGGATAGAGGAGTCCAGAGGGGACAGAGGAGCCCATCAGCAGGAGCGCTCGGCCGAGCCAAGCATTCCCATGATGCTACTACCGTCCTGCTTTTTTGTATAGAGGCTTGAGCTAAATACAAAAGAGCAATTGATAAATAACAATTTATAACAAAAAACAATGGAGGAAAAATAGAAAAACCTACAGCTGCTGTGACCCTGGTATTGGAACATTTAAATTAAATTAGTATGGAAACACACTGACTGGCCTGTGATAAATTGTCGGTGCCCATATGATATCAATTAGCCAATGAATGATGACTTCAGGGTTTTAAAAAGCCACATGTTAGGCCCTGTTGCTTTATCACAATGGTGAAGACAAAGGAGGTGAGTGAGGACATCAGAACTGCTATTATTAGCAAACACAAGACTTTGACAGGGTATAAAGGGGTGTCACACGCGTCAATGTCGTCAGCGATCTGATCGCTGACGACATTGACGGCTGATTGCTGGTGAGCTGTCACACAGACAGACTCACCAGCGATCAATTGACCAGTGACATCATGGAAACGATTTAAATATCGTTTCCCCGATGTCCTGCTCCCGCTGCCAGCCTGCTGGAAGCGGGAGCAGCCTGGTCTCCAAGGTAAACTGCGGGTAACTAGGCAGCGCGCGCTGCCTAGATACCCGACGTGTACCTTAGTTACCAGCCTCCTCCGCTCACCCAGTGAGCGGAGGAGGCTGGTAACTAAGGTACACGTCGGGTAACTAGGCAGCGCGCGCTGCCTAGATACCCGACGTGTACCTTAGTTACCAGCCTCCTCCGCTCACTGGGTGAGCGGAGGAGGCTGGTAACTAAGGTACACGTCGGGTATCTAGGCAACGCGCGCTGCCTAGTTACCCGCAGTGTACCTTGGATACCAGCTCCCAGCGCTTGTGAGAGGCGCTGGGAGCTGGAATATCGCTAGTCCCGGTGTCACACGCAGCGATGCTGCGTGTCCACCGGGCGACAATCGCCAGGTTTCAGAGCTGGTTCTGAAACCTGGCGATCATCAACCAGCGATTTATCGCTGGTTGATGCAGTATGTCACACGCGTCAATATCGCTGCAACGTCACGTGCAGCCGATATCGTGCAGGCGATATTGACGCGTGTGACACCCCCTTAAGGCCATCTCCAAAGACTTTGATTTCCCAGTTTCAACAGCTCACAAAGTTATTAAGAAGTTTGCCAAGCATGGAACCGTCAAGAATCTTCATGGACATTGGGGAAAAGAGGAAAATTGACAAGAGATGTATTAAAAGGTTGATGTGAATTGTGGAAAATACATCATGTCAAAGATCAAAAGACCTGAAGGCCGACCTGGAACAGTCTGGGGTCATGGTCTCAACAAGTACCGTACACCGCATACTAAACCAAGCAGAGCTTAATGGGTGAAGGCCAAGGAAGAAACCATTGCTGAAGAAAAGACATAAAAGGAACGATTGATCTTTGTCAAACCTTCTGGGAAAATGTTCTGTGGACAGATGAAACAACAATAGACCTTTAAGGCAATGAAATACAATAGTTTGTTTACAGACGGTGCAATGAAGCTAATAAGGAAAAGAACACCTTACCAACCGTTAAGCATGGTGGAGGATCCATAATGCTGTGGGGTGACTTTGCTGAGTCTGGCACTGGAGGTCTTGACCGTATCACAAGAATGATCAAATCAGAGAATTATTAAGAGATTTTAGAATGAAATGTTCTACCCAATGTAAAAACACTTAGGACTCAACTTTGGTTATTACCATTTATTTCTGAAGATATTGTACAGTCTATGAAAGTAATGAAGGAGCCAATAATGGGAGTCCTGAAACATGTTGACTAATAAATCAATATTATATTCACCCTTTGATGTCTGGTGAAATACAGCAGCGCAGTGTTTAACCCTTCATCCACCCTACTCTATAAGCACCACGCTGGGGACTGCAGCAGCTGTGATCTGCTTTTATAGTGGTTGTGACTCTCACAACCACACAAGGTGAAGCCTCTGATATCTATTTAGGTCATATTTATATCTCAGACCCTTCATCCTCCCTACGTTACTTTTCTGAGATAATAATGACCTTTGTGTTTACATCAATCATCAACATTAACAGAAATAAACACATGAAATAGATCCCTCTGTGTGTAATGACTCTATATAATATATGTGTGTCACTTTATGCATTGAACTACTGAAATAAAGTCACTTTTTGATGATATTCTGATTCACGGAGATGCTCCTGTATGTCAATGGGAAAATACAAAAAGTGGCTTGTTAAATGCAGGGGTGAAAAAATGAAGATGTAGAAATACTAATAGTCATTTGCTTCTAAATAAAACTAGTTATTAAGAGGTAATGAATGTTTGCTAGAATATCACTGCTTTCATCCACCATCTGTGCCACACTCCTCATTGGGAAGTGACTAGGACATAGGTGCAATACCACACACAACCAGTGGGCAGAAGTGGCGCTGTTTCTGGATAAAAATAGCCACATTTTTCAAATCCCTCAACCCATTGCAGTGCAAAGACCTCGCTCTTCACCCTGTGCCACGTGCGGGGTCTCTCCTACACAACGGATCACCGCTTCGCCAATTAAATCTCTATTTCTCCCCTGTTACATAATTGCAAACACAACAATAACATGATCCGCTTCTGCTGTAAACTCGGCCAACGTGTCTCTGATATTCAATCTCCGCCGTTATTAGAGGAATCCAGATTCAGTCATTTTTATCCAAATTTGAAATTTGAGACTAAATTGTAAAATTTGCCAGTTTTTGGGATCTGGACTCATTAGCAGCTTTATAACTATATTGTATTATGTTTCCGCTCCTCCGGCCGGTGATGGATACCAGACCAGACAATTAGTTTGATAAATGGAGGCTTCGTGAGACATTTCGAGTGTTCCTCCCTGCAAACATCCATTCACCAGGGGAATATTTTTGGTAGAAGTAATAATAACCCATCAATGTGTCTTCGGGACAGGGCTGTAATTCTTTACATCAAAGGGGTCCAATGGCCAAGTGTGTATCTATAGGGGGTCAGATGTGTTTTATACTCCTTGGTTAATAGTACTTTTAGATATGATCCAGAGGAAGTGTTAATAATTGCAGATAAGGGAGGAACAGGCTGTCAGATAAGGTAAGAAAAGGTTATCAATAATGCATTATCAGACTATTAGATAAGGTAGGAGCAAAATAAAGCAGGAGCAAAGCTATTAGATAAGATAGTAGCAGGCTATTAAATAACGTAGAAGCATGCTATTAGATAAGACGGTAGCAGGCTATTAGATAAGACAGTAGTGAGCTATTAGATAAGGCAGGAGCAGGCTATTAGATAAGGCAGAATTTTATATACAGGATCAGGTTTTAAATAAGGTTGGTTATGGACCGTTCCGATATGGGTCACCTTGACGGAGGTAGAATGGCTTCGTATATATTTTTTGCAAAAAACGTATTAACTATGTACCCTGTTATTAACACTTTTCTTACTAGCACTTGCTTTTTACTTTTATTTTTTTTTATAGCAGGGTATTTTTAGATGTTATTATACTGTTTTTCTGTGATTTAGTCTTTCGGTGGTGTGATCATGATCTTACAGACCTGTTCACTTTGTGCCTTGGCTCAGCTGTATGTATCTAGATAAGGCACAAGATAGATTAGGCACAAGGAGCAAGCTATTAGTTAAAGCAGGAGAAGGGTATTAGGTAAGGTAGGAACTGGTTATTAGATAAGGCAGGGTCAGGCTATTAGATAATGCATGATGAGGCTATTAGATAAGGCAGGAGAAGACTATTAGGTGAGGCAGGAGCAGTGTTATTAAATGAGAAAAGTGCAGAATATTAGATAAGGCAGAAGCAGGTGATTAGATAGAGCAGGAACAGGCTATTGGATAAGAAAGTAGCAGGCTATTAGATAAGGCAGCAGCAGGCAATAAGATAAGGCAGTAGCAGGCTATTGGATAAGACAGTAGCAGGCTATTGGATAAGGCAGTAGCAGGCTATTAGATAAGGCAGGAACAGGCTATTGGATGAGGCAAGAGCATGCTATTAGATAAGGCGGGAGCAGGCTATTAGATAAGGCAGCAGCAGGCAATTAGATAAGGCAGTAGCAGGCTATTGGATAAAGCCTAGGTCTCACATAACGATATCGGTAACGATATCGTCCTATTTGTGACGTAGGAACGATATCCTTACCGATATCGTTGCGTGTGACTGATAGCAGCGATCAGGCCCCTGCTGTGAGGTCGCTGATCGTTGCACAGGGCTCCTGACCATTTTTTGGTCGTTGGCCCCCCCGCTGGTCACCACACATCGGTGTGTGTGACCGGCGGGGGCAGCGATCAGCGACCTGTCAGGATCCCCCGCCATGTCACAGCGCCGCACAGCAGCGCTGTAACATGACATCCAGGGTGACAAGCGGGCTTAGAGACCCGCTTGTTTACCATGGTTACCGGCACCCGCCCGCTTCCGGGTTGCGGGGAGCGAGCGGGTGCATCCTCTCCTATCCTGTCCCTCACTATTCTCATCTCTCCCTGCTATTTCCCTGTTCCCTACTCTATCCCCTATCCTAAACCCTAATCCTATCCCTCTCCTTGTTCTAAATAAAGAAAATCCCCCCCGAGGCTCACCGGCATCAGAGGCTCCCATACCGGCATCTCTGTAATGGAGATCTCAGGGGTAAAGGACCTGTGATGAGGTCAGTATCATGTGACCGCCTATACTGTACAGTATAGGCCGGTCACATGACTGTGACCTCATTACAGGTCCTTTACCCTGAGATCTCCATTACAGAGATGCCGGTATGGGAGCCTCTGATGCCGGTGAGCCTCGGGGGGATTTTCTTTATTTAGAACAAGGAGAGGGATAGGATTAGGGTTTAGGATAGGGGATAGAGTAGGGAACAGGGAAATAGCAGGGAGAGATGAGAATAGTGAGGGACAGGATAGGAGAGGTCGGCACCCGCTCGCTCCCCGCAACTCGGAAGCGGGCGGGTGCCGGTAACCATGGTAAACAAGCGGGTCTCTAAGTGCAGGAGAGACCCGCTGTTACCATGGTTACCAGCGTCCGTCCGCTCCCAGGATGCAGGGAACGAGCGGACGCTGGGTACCAACGATCTGGCTGCCCAGAGGTCGCTGGTGAAGTCTGTCAGTGTGACAGCTCACCAGCAACCTGATAACGATGTGTCAACGATGCATCAACGATGCTGATCGTTGTCGGCATCGCTGATACATCGTTATGTGAGACCGGGGCTTAAGACAGTAGCAGGCTGTTAGATAAGGCAGCAGCAGGCAATTAGATAAGGCGGTGTAGACTTTTTGCTGATGCAGTCATCTAGTAGATTAGGCAGGAGCAGGCTATTAAATAAAGCGGGAGCAGGCTATTAGATAAGTCAGTAGTAGACTATCAGATAAGGCTAGGGTCACACTTGCGTTGTGGATGCGTTTTTCCATGCTTTTTTCACACTTTTGTGAAAACGCATGCAAAAACGCATCCATAGGCCCCAATACAAAAAACGCATGCCCCAATACCAAAAATGCATGGCTGAAGTACCATGTATTTTTTTAATGCATTTTTTGGTGCTTTTTCAAAAACGCATGTGTTTTTGTAACATGGGGCCCTATGGGAATCGCATGCAAAAACGCATGGCACTGAATGGTACCATGCGTTTTTGCTCACGTTTTTTTCGGCGGCTCCAGACCTAACAGCAAAAACGCAGCCCAAAAATGCAGGCTGCCAAAAACAACCTTAAAAACGCAGCCAAGTGTGACTAGACTAAGCCAGTTGAAATCTATTGGGTAACGCAGGAGCAGACTATTAGATATGGCAAGAGCAGGCTATTAAATAATGCAGGAGCAGGCTATTAGATAAGGCAGGAGCAGGCTATTAGATAAGGCAGGACCAGGCTATTAGATAAGGCAGGAGCAGGCTATTAGATAAGGCAGGAGCAGACTATTAGATAAGGCAGGACCAGGCCATTAGATAAGGCAGGAGCAGGCTATTAGATAAGGCAGGAGCAGGCTATTAGATAAGGCAGGAGCAGACTATTAGATAAGGCAGGACCAGGCCATTAGATAAGGCAGGAGCAGGCTATTAGATAAGGCAGGAGCAGGTTATTAGATAAGGCAGGAGCAGGTTATTAGATAAGGCAGGAGCAGGCTATTAGATAAGGTAGGACCAGACTATTAGATAAGGTAGGAGCAGGTTATTAGATAAGGCAGAAGCAGGCTATTAGATAAGGCAGGAGCAGGCTATTAGATAATGCAGGAGCATGCTATTAGATAAGGCAGGACCAGGCTATTAGATAAGGCAGGAGCAGGCTATTAGATAAGGCAGGAGCAGGCTATTAGATAAGGTAGGACCAGACTATTAGATAAGGCAGGAGCAGGTTATTAGATAAGGCAAGATCAGGCTATTAAATAAGGCAGGAGCAGGCTATTAGATTAAGCAGGATCAGGCTATTAGATAAGGCAGGAGCAGGCTATTAGATAAGGCTGGAGCAGGTTATTAGATAAGGCAGGATCAGGCTATTAGATAAGGCAGGAGCAGGCTATTAGATAAGGCAGGAGCATGCTATTAGATAAGGCAGGAGCATGCTATTAGATAAGGCAGGCGAAGGTTATTAGATAAGGCAGGAGCAGGTCACTGCTCCAGTAGAAGCAGATATATATAATGCTAATGGATTGAAACACAAAGTACATGAAAAGTTTTTGCAATTTACACTTATTTACTATAAAATGTAAATAATATCTTATACTGTATATAGATCATTGTTGCATCTCTCAATACTTTATATCTTCTGGAAATTTCCTTGAACATGCAGAAGCTACACCTGTCACCCTGAGGGCTTAAAGAGAACGTGTCATCTGAAAATGATCTATTGTTAAATTTAGGTTTTCTTGTTAGGCTGGGGTCACACTGGCGTTGTGGATGCGTATGTTCCATGCGTTTGTCACACTTGTCTTTTGTGAAAAACCCATGCAAAAAAAACGCATCCATAGGCCCCAATGCAAAAAACACATTTCCAGAGTGCCATGCGTTTTTTGGATGCGGTTTTTGGCTCAGTACCAAAAAATGCATCATGCTGCACTTTTTGGTGCTTTCTTGGTGATTTACAAAAACGCATGCCTTTTTGTAACATGGGGCCCTATGGGAAACACATGCAAAAACGCATGGCACTAAATGGTACCGTGCGTTTTTTAAGGCTGCTCCAGACCTAACTTCTTTGGTGTATTCTCCTATATTTGCAGGAAATCTTTTAAACCCTATGCACTTGATGTAATATTTCAATGTTACTGTCTTTTACATTGTTACTTAGCAGTGTTTATCTATTTGTGCATATACCTTCACTATAGTGGTATAGTAGCACTTATTATTTATTTATACGTATACCTTACCTTGATATTATTGTCCAGGATTTCCACTTTATTTCCCTCTCTGTATTGTCCCTTGGACTTATTTGTACCTATATGAATTTTTAGTTTTGTGAATTGTATCATTGAAGATCTATGTTGATCCACTTATGAGAAAGCCGCCGGTATTTTGCTCGTATGTTAAGTTGTTGGTTTCGCTCGCTAAGGTTAAGTTCACGTCTTCAGGGTTTAAAATGAGGTTTTTTTCAGCTCTTTTTTGTAAGTTTGGTGTTAAAAATTGTTAAGAATTGTTGTAACACTGGGGCGAACATCTACTTTATGAATGAATTGTGCAGGATCTATGTGTTTCTACAATACAGTGAAGATTAGGCTTAGAAAGTCGTATCCAACCATTACAATAGCTGCTTCATTAACAATTGGAGAATTAGATCACCTCTCTCGCTCACCATCCGGTGTCTTGTCTGCTCTTCTTACAACCTGATATTAGTCCAAGTCTGTTTTATAAAGGTTTACTAACTGATTGTGTTGATGGAAAAATATTATCAAATTCAATGTCGGTCAGCTTGTATGTGTTCATCTCCCAAAAAGTCAATATGTATAACTGTTGGGCCTTCATTTATTAGCATTGAACCTATTTTGTGATACATTTGTCCTAGGATTTTAAATGTTGGCCTAAATCTCTCTTCCTGGAGTACAGCCATTGTACCAAAGGTTGTCATCTGGACAGACGAATTGTATCTCCTAAGACTTTGCAGAAAATGCTTGGACTCAGAAGTTGTTCCCGACACGTTTGAAAGAAGTGTTTCTGGAAGTTGACTTAAAGGTGGCAAACTAACTTTGCCAAATGAGGAGCACATACCAAGTTAATCTTTTTTGCTTTACAATGTTTGTATATTGCCTATTATGACTTTTAGATGTGACTTATAGTCCTGGACCATAATGAAATACTTCCAAACTCTAGTCAGCCTATCTGAAGATTATGTTTCCATTGCTCAGATGTTTCAGCTGCCCTTAATTCAGCCTGTCTCATCTGTTTCTCATGAAGACGATGATCCCATTGTTCAGATGTTTCAGCTTCCCTTGATTCAGCCTGTCTCATCCGTTACTTATGAAGTCGATGTTCATGATGTTCAGTTGTTTCAGTTTCCCTTGATTCAGCCTGTCTCATCTGTGTATCCTGAAGACAATGTACCTGTTGTTCAGATGTTTCAGTTTCCCTTGATTCAGCCTGTCTCATCTGTTTCTCCTGAAGACAATGTTCCTGTTGTTCAGTTGTTTCAGTTTCCCTTGATTCAGCCTGTCTCATCCGTTACTTATGAAGTCGATGTTCATGATGTTCAGATGTTTCAAATTCTACTGATTCAGCCTGTCTCATCTGTTTCTCCTGAAGACAATGTTCCTGTTGTTCAGTTATTTCAGTTTCCCTTGATTCAGCCTGTCTCATCTGTTTCTCCTAAAGACAATGTTCCTGTTGTTCAGTTGTTTCAGTTTCCCTTGATTCAGCCTGTCTCATCTGTTTCTCCTGAAGACAATGTTCCTGTTGTTCAGTTGTTTCAGTTTCCCTTGATTCAGCCTGTCTCATCTGTTTCTCCTAAAGACAATGTTCCTGTTGTTCAGTTGTTTCAGTTTCCCTTGATTCAGCCTGTCTCATCTGTTTCTCCTAAAGACAATGTTCCCGTTGTTCAGTTGTTTCAGTTTCCCTTGATTCAGCCTGTCTCATCTGTTTCTCCTGAAGACAATGTACCTGTTGTTCAGATGTTTCAGCTTCCCTTAATTCAGCCTGTCTCATCTGTTTCTCCTGAAGATGATGATCCCATTGTTCAGATGTTTCAGCTTCCCTTGATTCAGCCTGTCTCATCCGTTACTTATGAAGTCGATGTTCATGATGTTCAGATGTTTCAAATTCTACTGATTCAGCCTGTCTCATCTGTTTCTCCTGAAGACAATGTACCTGTTGTTCAGATGTTTCAGTTTCCCTTGATTCAGCCTGTCTCATCTGTTTCTCCTGAAGACAATGTTCCTGTTGTTCAGTTGTTTCAGTTTCCCTTGATTCAGCCTGTCTCATCCGATTCTGCTTAAGGCGATGGTCTCGCTCAGATGTTTCAGTTTCCCTTGATTCAGCCTGTCTCATCTGTTTCTCCTGAAGACAATGTACCTGTTGTTCAGATGTTTCAGTTTCCCTTGATTCAGCCTGTCTCATCTGTTTCTCCTGAAGACAATGTTCCTGTTGTTCAGTTGTTTCAGTTTCCCTTGATTCAGCCTGTCTCATCCGATTCTGCTTAAGGCGATGGTCTCGCTCAGATGTTTCAGTTTCCCTTGATTCAGCCTGTCTCATCTGTTTCTCCTGAAGATAATGTTCCCATAGTTTAGAGGTTTCAGCTTCTTTTGTTTCAACCTGTCTCATCCATTTCTCCTGGCATTTTAGTGTGTTGCATCGGCATGCGTGCCAGTGTGTGCGGATCATTCCTGCGTCCCTATGTTTAATATGGGGACTCATGGTGGATGCGGACACATGTGTTTGTATTTAAATTTTTTTTTTTGTGGGCAATGAAAACGCACCTTGTTGCATCTGTTGTGCCTTCCAGGGTGCTTGGTTTGTATGCAAGCGTCCTGAAGATCGTAATTATCACATTGAATCCAATGGAGACGCATTGCCATCTGGATGGGAGCGCAAGTAAACACATCTCTCTCTTTCTCTCTTTCTCTCTCTCTCTCAGGCCTGTCTCATCCGTTTGTCCTGAAGACAATGTTCCATCGTTCAGATGTTTCAGCTGCCTTTGATTAAGACAGGGTTCACACACAGCGGAATGCTGCGTTTTGTGAGGATTCGTTTTTGGTGCAAACCTGAACCTAGAATGGATACTCATAACACACAGCGTTTCGTGTGTGAACAGAGCACAGGATGCAGCAGGGCAGACCGGAGCAGCGGGGAAACTGAGGAGAGGAGAGTAGGGATTTATTTATATGATTACATGAGGGTCTGAGGATTTTGGGGGCTGCATTAAATGATATAGGGGTGCATTAAATAAGATTGGGGCTGCTTTAAGCGATATTGGGGCTCTATTAAACAATATGGGGCTGCACTAAATGATATGGGGCTACATCAAGCAATGGAAACTGCATTAAAAGATATGGGGCTGCATAAAAGATATGGGGCTGCATTAAAAGGAATATGGGGCTGCATTAACAAATTGGGCTGCATTATAATATATGAGAAATATGGGGCTGTATTATATTAACTATTGGAAGTCTATGGGATGTGCATTATACTAAATGGAGGACTATAAGGTGCATTATACTATATGGAGACTATTGGGTGCATTATACTATATGGAGGACTATAAGGTGCGTTATATATATGGAGTACTATGAGGTTGCATTATACTATATGGCAGACTATTGGGTGCATTATACTATATGGAGGACTATGTATGGAGGACTATATATGGAGTACTATGAGGTTGCATTATACTATATGGAGGACTATTGGGTGCATTATACTATATGGAGGACTATGTGAGGCCCTTACAATATTTGAAGTGCTTTGCAGAGGCCATTATAATATTTGAGGGAAATGAGGGAGACTTTATACTTTATGGATGGCTGTTTGAGGGCCATGATACGGTATGCTATTGAAGCAATTATACAGTGTGAAGATTATATAAGGTCCATTATACTGTGTGGAGGGCTGTGTGGGGAGTCATTATATATGTGGAGGATAGTAGGGACCATTGTACTACATGGCAGGCTGTGTGGGGGTCACAGTTGTGGATCATACTGTGATGAGGGTAGTTGGTGGGGACAGTGGGTCATCATATTGTGCGTGGAGGAATTCACTTTGGAGGGGATCATTGTGTGATCATGTGGGGGGCTCTTTTGTTGACATCATACTATATGAGGGCAATGAAAGAGGAATCTATGGCTTCAATAGGAGCAAAATCACTTTATAAGAGCTCCAAAGTTATGAGATATATTCTTATGTGACCCAGATGAATATTATTTTTTTGTGGAGGTGAGAGGGGCCCAATTAGAAATTCTGTCTGCCAAAAATCCACCCTGCAACCAAAGCCTTGATTATCAAGACCCTAGTGGCCCTATCTAGGCTTGGAGAAGACCCTGGTGGACCTTATATTAATTCCAAATTAACCCAAAGAGTGTTAAAAATGATCAATTTCAAGAAAAAGTAATCGTGGAATTGAATGTGATGTGGGCTGCAGTACCTGAGAATGTGAAAGCAAGAAAAAAATTGTGCAGTGTTAGTTGGAGTGCTAAGGCCCACAAGGGGCAAAGATTAAAGTGTTAAAGCGCAAACCTTTATTAAAGGCTCAGTATACGCCACTAACATGTTACAATAGCCAAGCGCTATCTCCTCCACGCAGTACCTGAGAATGGCCACTATACGATGTGTGGCACTGTGGTGTTCTGGATCAGTTCACTATACACATCCTACACACACCTGATCGGGTCAGTGTCGGGAATGGGCCCTTGTCTCCAGTGTGTGGAGCATTTCTTGTAACTTCCATAAAAGTGAATGTAGAGTATTACCCATTTCGAGCCTCCTCCACTGATGAGGGACGCGGATTTATACACATTTATGGCATATTTGGGGATACATTGATAAATGTGCAAGATGGGACCCCCATTTGGCAGATCTTAGGTATATCTTTTTTGGGTACCGACAACTAAAAAAGTGAACACGTCACAATGTTATTTTATTCACTGTTGTAAACGCCGCTGTTCTCCTGAATCCGGCGATGTTTCTCTTTTCTTCCTGCCCTCTCCATTCCTGAGTATATAGCTTTATATAAATCTAGTCTTTTTAGCCAAGTGGGCGTAGTCCTTAACCCTTCTTTGTGGGTGTGTTCTTAAGGATCAGCCCAGTTGTCTAAAATACTAAATCTATATACAAGGAAGAAGTGGCCATATCTCAGGAACGGAAAGGCGCAGGAACAAAAGAAAAACATCGCTGGATTCAGGAGAACCGCGGCGTTCACACCGATAACAAAATATACAAGTTCTCTATAAGACTATTATAATAACTGTGTCCTAGCATAAAATAACATATCATCTACCTCATTTTGTAGGGGAATGGGGGTGGGACGGAGAATTAAAATCCTCTGGTTAGTGAAAAAGGCTGGATGGGATCGGAGACGTATTTTCCCATAGACTCGTACTGGCATGACCAGCGTCTGCTTATTATTCCATCTCCATGACTTATATATCTTGTCAGCTCCAGCAAATTTGTAGATGCCGTCCACAATCTGCACTTAGCGTGAGATCAGATAACAAGGGGCAGATGAATTAGCTGAGCCTTACAAATAAAGCTACAACCATTCCTCACAGTGATTTAGTTTCCTGATCAACATCACAGAAAACCAGAGGAAAAACCAAGATTTGCCTTATTGCTCCTGTGGAATTCGGGTGAAGTCAGCGGCGCTGGGACGTATGACCACAATCATCAGGACATCATATCTGCATGAGTGAAAAATGGAGAATAATAATATGATACATTGTAACATGAGGAGAAAGAGGAAACTGTATGGATAAAGATACATGAAATATGATAGCGTCACAGGGTCCTTCTCTGGTATCCCACAATCAACAGAGTGAGAGATGCGTGATCAGCCCAAGAACCTTTATGCTTGAAAAACATAAAAATCCATAAAACAATCCAGCAACATACTGTATATCCAGGTAATCCAGGCGTCTCTCCCATGTCTCTTGAGAGCTCACGTCGGCTTCAGTATCCCACACAAAAGACTGAATCGTACTGCTTCTCCTCCCCCCAACAAGGTCTATTGACACACTCCATGGGGTGAATACAAACATCTACAGGCAGAGGACTAGAATGACCAAGTAAGGATATATTCACAGTAATTCAATTATCAGACCCTCCGGAGTATAAGAGTACACAGGAAGTGGGGAAGGGCAAAATACATATTATAGCAACAACAAAGAATTGTAAAATCCAGTAAAATATAACCACCATATCACACCATTACAGATAGATAGATAGATAGATAGATAGATAGATAGATAGATAGATAGATGCTATTACTGACTATGCAGTTTCAGATTATCCTCCTTCTGACAAGTGCCTAGTAGTTAGAAGAACCCTTCTAGCTGTTATAACCTGCTGCCCCTAATCTGCTCAAAACAATAACAAGCCAACAAAGTTCTAAAATCTGGTCTGTGAGCGGTGAAACACACTAGGACTTTTCAGGCCATTACCCAGTGGAATGTCTGGAGAAGAATGAAGAATGCGCTAAAACAAACACCTTGCCTACAGTATAGTATAGCAGTGGCTCAATGATGCCTGCCGTGAGGAATAGTGGTGGCTTGGTGATGACTACAGTGAAGCATGATAGTTACCTGTTGATGCCTATAGTAGAGCATGAGGGTGGCTCAGCGATATCTAAAGTCAAGCATGGTAATGATTAGTAATGTCTGCATTGAAGTGAAACATGTTGGTGGATTAGTAGTGTCTACAGTGAAGCAAGGCAATTGCTTAGTAATGCCTAAGTGAGACATAGCAGTGGCTTCGTCATGCCTATGCCAAAGCCAAGAAGCAAGACAGTAGCTTGGTCATGCCTACAGTTAAACTTGGCGGTGACTCAGTCATGTCTGCAGTGAATTGTGGCAGTGACTCTGTGATGCCTCTAATGAAGCATGGTGGTGGCTTGGACATGTCTGCATTGAAGCAAGAAAGCAAGGTGGTTGCTTGCTCATACTTACAGTAAAACATGTCTCTGACTTGATGATGTCTACAGTGAAGCATGGTGAATGGCTCTGTCATGCCTTAAGTGAATCATTGCAGTTGCTCTGCGATTCCTATAGTGAGGTGATGTCTATAGTGAAGTATGGTGGTAGCTCGGAGATGAATAGATTGAATCTTGGCTGTCACTCGGTCATGTCTAAAAGTGAAATATGATGGTGACTTGCTCATGCCTACAGTAAAGCATGCTGGTGGCGTGGTGATTTCTACAGTGAAGAATGGCAGTGGCTCAGACATACCCAAAGTGAATCTTGGCAGTTGCTTTGAGATTTCTTTAGTAAAGCATGGGTTCTGTAATTCTTACATTGAGGCATGATGGTGGCTTGGTGATGCCTATAGTGAATCATGGGGGGGCTTAGTGATGTCTACAGAGCAGTATGGTGATTGCTCAGTGATGCCTAGAATTAATCTTGGTGGAAGCTCAGTGATACCTAATGTGAAGTATGGTGGTGACTCGGCAGTACCTAGATTGAATCTTGGTGATGGCTTGGTTATGACCTCAGTGAAGCATGGTAGTAGCTGGTGCCATTTACAGTGAAGCAAGGTGGTGGCTTGGAGATGTCTACAGTGTAGCATGGTGGTGGCTTGGAGATGTCTCACAGGTGTAGCATGGTGGTGGCTTACAGTGAAGAGCATGTGGTGGCTCGTGATATCTCCAATGAAGAATGTTTCTGTGATGTCTACAGTGAATCATGGCAGGGCTTAGTGGTGTTTACGGTGATGCATGATGTAGCACAAACCTGGGTGCAATTTGACCCATGGACTACATCTGGCTCTTTAGCTGCTTTCCTTAGCGGCCTGCAGAATGGGATATATGAAGGGCTGAAAACAGTGCTGCACAATACATCTGTCCTCCTCAACATGATGTCCAGATTTAACAGCTATCTGCATTGTCAGGATGCAGATAGCAGTGAATAAAATGGTGGAGGAGGGAGCCAGCGACTCCTTCCATTATGCTGTGTAGAGCATCAGTGCACACAACAAGGACCATAGCAAAAAGTCCAGGATCAAGGATTTTTTTTTTTTTTCAATAGTCACTTGAGGGAGTGTCATAAAATTTTGGGGGTTATGGTGGCCATCATACAATGTGGGTGCTTTATAAGGGGTTGTGGGGAATCATGTTGTATATAACTATCCTACTAGGACCATCATACCATGATAGGGAGCTGTGGAGATCAAACTAAAGTTTAGGGGACTATGAGGACCATCAAACCATGTGTGAGGACTGTGGGGCACATATTATCTATAGGGGGCCTTCACAACCACCATATTATATGTGAGGGACTGTGTGTGATCCTACCATGTATGGAGGTCTATTAGGACCATCATATCATGTATGGGTAGCTGTGAGGACCATCATACCACGTATGGTGGACTATCAAGACCATCATAATATGTGTTGAGTATTGTAAAGATCCTCATATATAGTGTGGGGGGCTGTCAGGACCATCATACAATGTGTGGAACGCTATGAGGACCATTAAGCCATATGTTGAAGACATTATGACCACCATACTGTCTGTAAGAGGCTGTAAGGACCATCATACTGTGTATGGGAGTCTTTGAGGAACATCATATTGTCTGTGGGCAGATATTACGGCCATTATAGTGTCTTGGTGACTGTGCAAGCCATCATTCTGTGTGGGGGAAGGGGCTGTGTGTAGAGGGCTGTGGGGAATACTTTGTAGGGGCAGTGAGAGCCATCATACTGTGTGCAGGGCTGCCACTAGGACAGATTTCAGGGCCCCTCACTGGCAAAATTTTGGGGTTGCATGAGACTCCGCCCAGCCTCCACCCCAGCTCCACCTCCACCCAGGCTCAGCCTCCAAATCAAGCTCCAAACATATATATGTGTATACATGGTACACACACACACAATTGAGACTGCTTTGGGCTGAATACACAATAGCTGTCTACACAATGGAGACTGCTGCTGGTTGTATACACAATGGAGACTGCTGCTGGTTGTATACACAATAGAGACTGCTGCTGACTGTATACACAATAGAGACTGATGCTGGCTATATACACAATAGGGACTCATGCTGACTTGCAAAAAATGCATCCTTTTAATGCATCCGTTAAGAGGCTGCCACCACCCGAGTTTGACCCTAGCATTACAGGTAGGTTTTTAATTACATTTAGTGACATGAACACCCATACAAGCAGTTCCACACACCACAGACAGAGGCAATAGGTTAGATCCCGGTAGGAAAAGGCACCTTGACGCTGGTTACCAGGCTAACGTGTTATGGCCATTGCATCAGCTAAGTTCTCATTGTTCTCTATGTACCCTGAAGTAGTTTTCTACTATGCCTTAAGCCCCATTCACACTTTACCATTAGCATTAATTAGCCAGTATGCAATTTTACACATTTTTCTTTTTTTGTTAGACTGCAGCAGAATTTTCTCCTTTTGTTCTTGATTGTTTTCTAGCTAGCACCCTTTATATAGAGGGGTTGCCGGTCATTATTTATTGTAAATACAGACACACACATCATACTCGCCACCAGCAGCTCAGTCCTCCAAATCCCAAGGGTGTGCGCGCTGTGCAGTGACTTCCGGTGTGCACTGCGCATGTCAGCCTTTCGGGTGCATGCGCAGTACAAACCTGGCCGAGACTGACATCACTTAAGACGCCCGTCAGGACCCAGAGGTGGTTGGCAGGAGAGGAGGCTTGTAGAAGAGGTGAGGCGGCAAGACCCGAGGAGATTGTGCCTTCACGCCTGTCGATCACCGTGGGGCCCCTCACAGGAGTCACACCATTCATGCCCTGACGGCGGCCGTGACTCTGTGGGACAGTGAGAACCATAATTCTGTGTATGGGGGCTTTGGGGAACATCATACTATGTGTGGGGGAGTGAAGTCCATTCTAGTGAGTTTGGGGAGCCACCATACTTTCTCCAGAGCTGTTGGACCATCAGGTCCATGTTGGCCATCCAGGGATGAACTGGGCAATCCCCCAGTGGGTCCCCTGCCATGCATTACTGTAAAATGAAGGCCACTGCCCATAAGGATTGGGTTAAGATTCGTCAGTAAAAGTGCCAGAAGCTGATGTCTGGCCATGCATCATGTTTGCAGCAGGTTATAACAGCCAGAGGAGTGAATGATTCGGAGATTCGGAATGATTCGGAGGTTTACATCTTAGTTGTGTTGAGTCATTTACATTGTTCGGCTTTTATTGTTTTGTATTTTTGCAAAAAGCAAAAAGTTCTACATTTTGCTGCAAATCGTAATCTACAACGAAGGAGAATAATTGTAATTGTAGCTGTAACTTGACGTTTCCAGCTCTTGTCTTCCCTGTTTTCTGTAGGTAGGAGCGAGCTTGTCCTGCAGCCGTGGGGCGCTGCACCTCCTGATGTATCGTGTGTCTGCTCGTATATGACGGCCGATGTTGGGTTCTGTCCCAGAATGTTAGCTCGTTACCCTGCAGCTTTTTACATGGCTGAAAGCAGATCTGTACAATTAGGTGTTACCTGGGGAAGGAACGAAACCCAAAGTAAAAGGTGCATTTTCTTTTAGAATAAAAATTTACCATTTCACGTAAGACATGGAGTTGTCCTTTCCTGTCTGAGCTGTTAGTTATCATACTCAGACACTCATATTTAGACAAGACCATGAAAAACATTACTAATGGGGGGTGCACTGGGCCCAAAAAGTCTCTGCCCCATAAGACCCCAAGTTTCCAGGTTCTGCCCACAAGATTACCCAGATTCTCCTGTGACTATCATCTTCTCTTATCACTGCTTTGTAGATCATGATCATGTACTGACTTCCAATTGATTTGATCTTGGGCTTGGCATCATTCCAAAAAGACTGTGAGAGCAAGCAGAGCTGCAGCGTACTGTAAGGGAGTGGGAACAACAGAAGATGCACTCAACTAAGATCTTGCATTATCTGTGGAAGAACATCGCCATCTGGTGGGCAAGGAGAATATCTCGGAACTCAATAACAACACAAGTGTTTCCTCGAAGGGGAAGAGATTTGAGGAAACGTGATAGTTGTTGTGCAGGTACTGAATAAAAGGAATAAAAGGTGGGGGTGGCAGAGAAGGGGAGAAGTTGGTGCCTAGTCTTGTGTGAGCTGCAGATTGAGCCCTACAGTCACCATTGTCGGGGAAGAACCAATGTTTGATGAGAGCTCCTAGAAGCCCTGAGTTATCTTGCTCCAAAGACAGAATTCTGAACATCACCTCCAGAAGGAACTCAAGGACTGGATACCAAAAATCGACTTCAGAAGGAACCCGAAGACGGAATAACGAACATCAACTTCCGAAGAAACTCGAGGACCAAATAGCAAGATTCAACTTCAGAAGGAACCAAGAAACCGAATACCGAATATCAACTCTAGAAGGAACATGAGGACCGAATATCAAACATCAACTCCAGAAGGAACCAGGGGACAGAATACCGAATATCAACTCTAGAAGGAACATGAGGACCGAATACCAAAAATCGACTTCAGAAGGTACCCAAAGACAGAATCCTGAACATCAGCTCCTGAAGTTTCCCATCACCCGATTCCCAGCCCCGCACTATGCCTACAGCATAACACACCACAGGACGGGATCTGGTGCTGCGTAATATCATGTGACCTCAGCTTCCGGGCAGAGCTCACGGAGATGCCCAAGAATTGAGAGAAGGCGCAGGCACCGCCGCTCCAAAGTTAGAGAGGAGGAAGGACCCGGACTACACAGGAGGAGGGGTAACATCAGCAAAGCGCTTAGGTCCTGGGAGGAGAGTATACCTCCCGGACCTAAACTAATATCTAATAAAGTGTTTATTTCTGTGTGCCTGGGGGACAGGATAATAAGATGCAGCATAGGCACTGCTGAATGTGGCTCTTTTTGCTTAATAGGCCCTTAGGGGGTGGCAGGTTCCCTTTAAAATAGTGCCATGATCCATCACCTGATGTTACTGATAGAGTTCATTCTCTGTTCTGACCATAAGCTGTGTGGACGTTGAGTGCAGTTCTTGCTGAAGCCTTCCAGAAGCTTTATACCTTGGAAATAGCCATCTATGGTGGGAGTTACTGTTCTTATCTTAGTCCGTGGATGGATGCAAGGGGGTGTTAGCCCATTGCTAGTCAGGAGCAGGGCAAGGGTGGCAGCCCAGAAATCCTCACCATCAGAGATAATTTTGGGAGCAGCTCAGCTGAGGACCTTCAGTCTAAGGATCAGATTAGCTACCCCTATTACCTTGTCTCATCATTACCATCATGTTACCCTACCCTCTCATCCGTTATAACAATCTCATGACAGAACTCGAGGACTGAATACCAAAAATCGACTTCAGAAAGAACCCGAAGATGGAATACTGAACATCGACTCCAGAAGGAGCCTGAAGACCAACAACCAAATGTCGATTCCACAAGGAACCCAAAAACTAAATACTGAAGATAAAACAACTCCACCAGAGGACAATCAATGATAACCGGGCTGTTGCTTCCTGTCCAAACTAACTGTGCTCAGAGGGGGGAAGTTACCCATCAGCATTGGACTTGCGGATTAGTGTGTTGCACTATATTCCTGTTAGAGCCAGGGTGTTGATAAATTGAATCAGTTAGATAAGTGGTTAGTGACTAAAGCTAGGGCAACATTGATGATCCCCTTACAGAGAGACTGGTAACGTTGGTAGTGTCTGGCATTTAGTCTTATAAGAAACTGAGTTTACAAACATTGCATTTACAACTCGTTATTGTTGCATATTAATCTTATTGTAATCACTTATACTGTTCCCTAATTGTACCTTGCTCCATTGTTGGTGTCACTGAGTTGCCTTTAAGATAATGTTGATTGCTCTCAGTGGGAGAAACAAGGTAATAATCTTGTAGTTGTGATACCTTTTAATGGCTAACGAAAATAAAATAAGTGATGTTACAAGGCGAGCTTTAGAGACGTCTCATGTCTCTTCATCAGAGATGGTATAACAAAACATTGAAAGAAACTCGAATATATACATGTACTACTAGAGCAGACACAAGGTATAATGAATGGACATCTAAATAAATAGACAAAACAAAGCCTGGAGAGGATCCTCAATCAGCCAGACTTAGTGATGTCAAAGTTTTTATGACCCTAATTTATATGTAAACCTGGTGTCTTCAGTGTCTCTGAAAAACATTCTTCTGATGTGATAATAAACCATAAATCCATCAGATAGGTGTAGCCCTTTTTGGATGCAGTTAAAAGTTCTAATGAGCTTGGGTTCACAGACCCTTCAATGTTTCTGTGATTTGAAATGAACTCCCAATATTGCAACTTACATATTTTCAATGTTATGTCCTTGACCACAAAAATGTTTGGCTACTGGTAAATTGATTTTTTTGTCTGTAATTGTGTGAAGATGAGACCTCATTCTTACTCTTAGTTGTTGTCCTGTCTCCCCTACATAAAAAGCCCCCACAGAATATATAGTGCACATTATTATTATTTATTATTATTGCGTCATTAATTCCATAGCGCTTTACATATGTATAGGGTATAATAGACAAGTACTATAAACATGGACAATATAAGGCACACAGGTACAATAGGATAGGGGACGCTGTCCATGAGGGCTCACAATCTATGAGGGGAAGGGTGATGATACATTAGGAGAGGGTAGAGTTAGTCGTGTAGTGGTTTGGTGAACTGAGGCTCACTGCAAGTTGTAGGCTGGTTGGAAGAGGTGAGTCTTCAGGTTTCTTTTGAAGGTTTCCAGAGTAGTTGAGAGTCTGAGGTGTTGGGGCAGATAGTTCCAGAGTATAGCGGATGCACAGGAGAAGTCTTGTATGCGGTTGTGGGAAGAAGAGATAAGGGGGTGTAGAGGAGGAGATCTTGAGAGGATCGCAGGTTGTGTGAGGGAAGATATCGGAAGACCATGTCAGAGATCTAAGGAGGGGACAGGTTGTGGATGGCTTTGTATGTCAGAGTAAGGGTTTTAAACCGGGACCTCTGAGAAATGGGGAGCCAGTGAAGGGCTTGGCAGAGGGGAGAGACTGGGGAATAACGGGGAGACAGGTGGATAAGTCTGGCAGCACAGTTTAAGATAGATTGGAGTGGTGCAAGAGATTTAGAGGGGAGGCCAGTGATAGGAAGTTACAGTAGTCGAGGTGGGAGATGATGAGGGCATGGACAAGTGTTTTTGCAGTGTTGAGGTTGAGGAATGAATGGATCCGGGAAATATTTTTGAGTTGGAGTCAGCACATAATTAAATACACTATTGGAAGACGAATGTGAGTTGCCTTTATCGCATCATACCTGTTTATACCACATTAGCACTTCTTTTGCTCTGCTTCACTGCCGGAATCAGTGTCTTCTGCATTTTCTAAATTCTACCATTGAAGGTTTGTAGCTTCTCTTCCTGAGATTGGCTGCTGCGTGTATACGTGAGCTCACCATTTACCCAACATAGTACATTAGGTAACTCATGGGAGGAGGCAGTGTAACCGCTTCGAGTTATGCTACAGATCACAGACCGGGGCACAGATTCTTCCACTCATGCAGACTACAAGTGGTTAATGGTGATGAGATGAGAACGGCTCTAATGGCTGCAGTGGAATGATGGCCCCGTTCCCAATATCTGCTCCATTCTCTATTATTTACCAGGTGATTCATTAAACAATATAAACAGAAATCTCGCTCAGACCTCGGACCCCCGATCTCTTATTCTGCGGCTCTTCACCAACAGATTTAATGAAATGGGGAATGAGAACAACAGATGCTCGGGAACAGAACCCAGCCGAAACAACAAGCAGGAAAATAAGTGAACCTGTCATCCGAATGAGGGTCACGGAGTAATATCATCAGAGGAAAAGCAGATCCTGAAAGAAGCCAATATGTACATTACATAATAAGCCTCCCAGCAGGTGATTACTCCCCCGGCCGCTATAAATTACACATTCCATATCTTTATTAAAGAGCAATTCACCAAGTATTGTAGACTATAATGGGTCTCACCTGGCGGCTAACACTCCTATGGGCAACACTGTATGGGGCGACTTACCATTTCCCATAACTTGTAACCAGCATGACGACCCATCTTCCCCCACTAGATCCCAATCCCTTGTTACATCCATGTCAGGGATGATGGGCATGTGTGACATATTAATATTTATTTTATTTTCCATCTTATTCTTTGCTCATGTAACTGCACATTCTCTCCTATCTATAGTGTTTGTATGGTCTCTGTAATGGACAGAATTGGCTTCTACAATCTCAATATATCTATAGTGCTGTTATGGTCTCCTAGCAATACACACGGGAAACTCAAGCCTATCTCAGAACAAACACACCTGACCCAACCAGTTCCTGTGCAGACTAAGGCTCCAAGCCCCTGGTGGCACCTGCACAGACTGGTAAAGCGCTAACCACAGGACTAGGAGATGATAACTCCGACCTGACTTCCTATTCGGCCGTCGAGTGTTCCTTAAACCTACTAAGGCTGGCTTCACACCACGGCAGCGTCTGATCCGGGGCTGTCCAATGTAAACCAGACAGCCCCGGACCGGATTTTGGCCCCATAATTTCCTATGGGGCCAGATGGAGCCGGATGGCAGCTATCTGCCATCTGGTTTCCATCTCTCCGGAAGAAAAATCCGATTTCTCCCGGACACAAAACCGTTACTTGCAATGGTTTTGTGTCCGGGGAGAAAAATCTCTCCAAATTGGCGTCTTCCGGATCCGGTTCAATCCGGCGCTCCCTGACATGGGAGACTATGGGGCCGAATTGCCCCGGTCAGGGAGAATCCGGGAACCGGACACCTGCGGCTGCACGCCGCTGTTATTTCAGGATCGTGGCTTGTTCCCTGTGAGCCGCGGTCCTGAATCATCAGCAGCTGCAGCTGCGTCCGGCTGCACACCGGATCGGAGGGCATATTAGCCCTCAGGTTCTGTGTGCTGATCCGGTCCGGGGCTGTCAGGCTCATCCGTGACAGCCCCGGATCGGACACTGCCGTGGAGTGAAGCGGGCCTTAGCAACCAGGGGAAATGGGAAAACCAGTACAACCATGAATCAGGAAGGTGTGCAAAGCTAGAAAGGATCCCTGAGTGGCAAAATATAAAACCACAAAAACAAAGTAAAAAGTATAGTAGTACTGCTAGAAAGAAATGTATCCAACCACTTAGCTTAAGAAAGCAGAAATGAGTGGGGAAGACAGAAGAAAGAGCAGAGATAAATAACCTACTGTAGGTGATCTGCATCTGACAGGAAGCTATCCAAAGCCAGTATAGCTGTAACTCCAAGTAGAATCCACAAAAAATATCACCAGCAGGAAAGATCAGCCAGGGGATGGTTTAAATAGCTGCAACCAAAAGGTGATAGGACAGACTAAATTATCAAATAAAAACACTTGTTGTCTGAAGAGGAATGAAACAAGGATAACATATAATAAGAACCCAGAAAGGAACAGAAACCTCTGTCGATCAGAGGAGTAAGTTTCGAATCAAACAAAAGAGAGACTTGCTGGTTTGAATCCTGAGGCATGACAAATGCCTTCTGTAGATAACAATGCTGTAAGCCAAGGAGAGTTTGATCAAAGGGAAATCAATATATTTTAATAAAGGGGTTGGGATAAAAATGAAGATATCAGCATTCTAGCAGGACTACTGGATTGGGGATGTGTGCCGCTGCATCCCCCTCATCTCCTCTTCTCCCGATCTTCTGCTTATTGTGTTAACTGAGAAGATTTGGGAACCTTTACAAACATCCTGCAAACTGAGAAATTGGGCATTGTACAGGATTATAATGTGGCCACCAGCTGCATTGTGAATGGCCGGTATCTATCACAGAGATGGTTGTCCTAAGTGGTGTAAATCTGGAGGTTTCTCTGGGAAAGCCAAAGGAAGGTGTCACATGTTGACTGCTCTGTAGTCCACGTGAACAGCTCTGCTGCAGTTAAACCAGAGTTAATATCCCCTGGTTCAGTCGGGGTTAATGCTGAAGCTGCTGTTGCTGTCTAAACGCTGCAGGTGGCGGTATATGTTATCAGGTGACCGCACCTCTAGCCTTTAAATAGCCTCCCCATCCTCCAGATGACGTCATTGTTAGAGTTCACTCTGCCTTGATCTGTGAGCAGTGCAGACGTCGATGTACTTACTGAAGCTTCTTGCTGCTTTTTCCTTGGAGGTTGCTGTTTACCTCTGTCCTTGGTGGGAGGTGAAAGGGAGTAGCACAGGGCTGGTTGAGGAGTAGAGGGCAAGGGTGGTGGCCCAGACCTCCTCGCCATTTGAGATACCTCTGAGTATAGGGCTAGCCAGGGACCCCAGTCCAGGGCCAGACTAGCTACCAGGTTTCCCTTCCCGTTATATCATGCAGCTTCCGTTCTCTCATCCGCTACACGTGTAACAGAAGGCTCCTGTTTATTTTACATTGTGCAGTTTTTGGAGGACTGAATCTTTTAAATAGAGACGGGATTCCTTTTGTTACCTTGAGGACCAGCAAGCGAGTGAGTAAGCCATATTATAATGAATGAACTGCTACAAGGATATACCATAAGTATATACACTGGGGTGCCCAAATGCTTTTTGCCGTTTTATGGTGACATGGGGGGGCTGAGATTTGGGCTTGGAGGGACTAAGGTTGGAGACTGGAGGAATGCAGAAGACCTTCTCCATATCACTGTAGTTAGTATGTAATATCTCAGGTATACACAGAGGAAACTGCAATCTCCCCGGCCTGACCGGAGGCATGTGGTATTAATGAAGAGCTGGATGGTTCCCGGTGAGCAAAACAGTGTGTTGATGGTGATGTCATCCACAAGGGCGTCCGAAAGCAAAGCAGGAACAAATAGATTACCCTGTAATGAAAAAAAGAGGCAGCCTGATTTATTTCTTCAATATGCAAAGAATTATTGCGCCACCTCCCCCCCCCCCCCCCCCATCAGACAGCAAAGTGCAAACTGTTGGAATAATCACTTTCACTGTGTCATTTCCAATCTGGGCATCCGGCCATACTTAGTGCAGGCCGTGAAGCTGAAGTTGCGTGGTCCCGCGGGGATGCCATCTTGATAGCATGGCTGTTATTTATTAGAATCTTGTACAATGCAATGATTGCAGTCATGTGACGCCTCGCGATGACCTCACGGGAGCGCTATTGTCACCGGTGTGGTATGCGGATCACATTTCATCCGGGCAAAGTGAAGATGATTGCTGTAATGTATTCCATCCAACCCAGTCACCCTAATGGCCACCGATTAGTGTCTAGAACAAGATAATTATTTACAGTAAGTTCATCGGAGTTCCTGTAACTATAGTCTACACGGAGGTAGAAGAACTGAATTAGATATCATAGTAGATCAAGTGGCTGATATGGGTTCTTCAGAGAGTCTGATTCCCAGTCTGGCCTTCATTCTAGTGGTCGCTGGACATATCCTCATGGAGGTGGTGCCTACGGGTGCTGTAAGGTAAGATGCTGAACACCAAAGGTCCCACCACTGAGACCTCACCTAACCTAGGTTGTCCCCATTTCAATGCAGCAATGGCATTAAATTAATTGTCGAAGGGACTATCAGAGATAGCCGAGTAGAAGCTCTTCTACTTTTAATAGTATCGTAGTGGTGTGCATGCGCAGCCATCATTTTACTGTATTTAGACAGGTCAACTTCACAGTACTCAGCTGTCTCCAGCAGACAACGGGAGGTACTGTGCATGCGCAACCATTAATCTACTGAATTTAGGAATTGGAACTTCACAGCACTCATCTGTCTCCAGAAGACAATGGAGTGGTGGTGCACATGCTCAACCATTGCTTCTCTGTATTTAGGCACTGGAATTTTACAGTACTCAGCTGTCTCCAGCAGAATATGAAGTCATGCTGTGCTTGTGTGGCCATTGCTCTGCCGAATTGAGGAACTGGAGCTTCATAGTACTCAGCTGTTGCAAGCAGAAATGAAGAAATGAAGTGGGGCTGCGCATGCGCGGCCATTACCTTGCTGCATTTAGGCACTGGAACTTCACAGTACTCAGCTGTCTCCAGCAAATGATGAAGTGGTGCTGCGCATGGATGGCTATTGTCCTACTGTATTTAGGCACTGGAACTGCACAGTACTCAGCTGTCTTTAGCAGACAAGGTGGGTGCATGTGCAACATTGCGCCAAACCATTGCCCATACTGTACTTATAGGCACTGGAACGTTACAGCAATCATCTGTCTCCAGAAGACAATGGAGTGGTTGCTGCACATACGCAACCATTGCTCCACTGTATTTAGGCACTGGAACTTTACAGTACTCAGCTGTCTCCAACAGAATAGGAAGTCATGCTGTGCATGTGGGCCATTAGGGATGAGCGACTATACTCGCTACTATTCGAACTCACCAAATAGTAGTGGTATTCGGGTACTCGCTACTCTCCGAGTATGTTATGATTATCTATCTATAGATACACTGCGAAAGTACCCTAAAAGTGAATAAAAGTTGTTAAAAATAATAAAATTACATACTCACCTGTCCGACGCCTGCACCGGGACCATCCCAGAAGACCTGCGATCACCGGACAAGGACCTGTGACTTCCAGCCAATCAGATGGTGACACGTCACAACCACGTGATCGCTAGCGGCCACCTGATTGGCCAGATTGCAAGGTCCTGGCAGTACACCTAGGACCTTTAATCTGGCCGGCAAGCATGAACTCACATGAACCCTGCCAGCACTGCTACTTCAAATGAACAGCTGACCTGAGTCAGCTGTTCATTTGAAAATCCAGGCGGGAAGGTCAAAAATAGAAAACCGGTTTGAAAACCGGATTGCCCCGGTCCGGAGCAATCCGGGACCATAGAGCCCCATAGAGCCGGATTGCACTGGACCGGTACAATCCGGGAGAATCCGGTTTTCACTTAATGCATCATGGCCGCGGTCAGTACTGCTCTCCCCGTCTACAGTAGTGATAGCGGCTTTCAGGGGCGTAACTACAATAGGTGCAGAGGTTGCAATCACACCTGGGCCCTGCAGCCTAGGGGGGCTCCAAAAGTCCATTTGGCCCATAGAAAAAGACTAATACTATTAAAGATTTGCAATAATTGGGGGCCCAGTTGGAGCTTTCGCATCGGGGCCCCTAGGCCTGAAGTTACGCCACTGGCGGCCTTGCTTTGCGGCCACCGCCGTTCTATGTGGCCGGTGCTGTCGCAAAGACAGAGAGAAGAAGACGGTGGGCCGCGGAGGACGGTGAGTGAAGTAGACCCCCCCGCCCCCCGCTCCTAAGTTCGGGGCTTCAATACCAATAGTGCATCATCCACCAGCCTGACAGCAGGATCTATCGCTCCCCCCACAGCCTCCCCACCCGATCCTAAGTTAGGATAGGGTGGGGAGGCGGCGGGGGGAGCGGAGGATCCCGCTGTCTGGTGGCGGGGAAGCTGTCAGCGGTTGTCAGCATTGTTTAAAAGCCAGCGGCTTTTTTACCGCTGGCTTTTAAACAATGAAATGGGGAATTGCAGGTTTTTTCTCTGCTGCAAGACCTCTCTATAAGGTACAGCAGCAGAGGAATTACATTTCCCTTAATTAACATTGTACTCGTTACTGTGTGAGTAATCGCTAGGAAACTCGCAGAGTAACGAGTAGCGGGAGTACCCTACTATTCGGCGAGTACCGAGCAGTAATGAGTAGACTCGCTCATCCCTAGTCCTAATTATCTAATTTCCCTCTAAGAGGCCGTGGTACGTCAGAGAGCATCACTTTCCTTCAGCAGATCAGTTTAGTGACTCTTTGGGCAGAAGTCTCCAATCAGTGATAATTCATCCATGCTTTATTTTGGTATCCAAAAATACATTCACTTGAAAAGCCTAATTTACAATGAAACCAAATTTACATTTTTTTTTAGTGTTTCTGGGAATTGAGTAAGTTTGGTAATTTTTTGTGGTGTCCACATTTATGGAGACGTGGTCACTGTGACTGTCAGCGCTGATTTGCTTCTCGCTGTACATTACTGGAATCGTTGTGTATAAAACCCATGTTTTATTAATGAAGTTTCCAAGATTTGGATTAGTTCAATATGTTAGGCTGATTGAGTTAATACCAGTGCCTCCATCATTAAGAATTACAGTACCTACAAAGCAGACCACAATTACTTCCCTCTCTGGAGGACCCCACAGCTTCATGGATCACACACCCGGCTATAGGGTCGGTGCTGATTAACTGCTTACGTAGCCCCCCACATATTACAACTGATCATCAGAGGTCTCAACAGAAGGATGTCTTGTGGTCTGCCGTCTGCTGAATGTTGAGATACAACAAAAATATGCCCTTCACACATTATGGCAATTTAAAGGGGTTGTCCTCTCTTGGGTGCACTCACTGTTAGACTGTCACACTGCATTACATGGTGGCAGAGCAGTCTAACAGACCAGCGGTGACTTTACAGGCGGGCACAGAAGGTACCATGAGAACCGCTAGCTGTGAACTCTGGTGACCTCACTGATATTACCGCTCTCACAGCCGCGGCTCTACAGTGCCATCAATGTGTTCCGGAAGCCACAGTGAGTGGTCACTGTCCCGTGTAGACTGCTCTGCAGTCTCTATGAATTGCTCTACAGTAGGTAAATGGAGTTCATTTCCTTTAGTCTACTAAGGTTTAATTCTATGGCTCTGCAGTAGTTGTAGATGCTGAGTGGTCTGGCAGCTAGATGGAACACTCCCCTCAGTTGGAGCGGGCCCCTGGGATGTAGAAGTGGTGAAATGAATATGATGGTGATTGTAGTAGTAGAGGGTGCAAAGGTGCAGAGAGGCGCAGGAATGAGTAGACAGACACAGCGTTCTGCAGTTCTTACCAGTCTCTTTTACTGTAGTTCAGTGTAGACACAACCCAGCTGGGGTTCTGTATTCACCAGGATTGCTAGCTGGCCAGTGCAAAAGTGCTCCACCCTGCTGAGACACAAGAAATATGACCTTCCTCGCTGCTCTCTGGCTCTCTGACACTCTGCTACTCCTTGTCCTCCTAGTGTCCTGTGGTTACAAGTACAAAAGGCAGGTGACTGCGGATCTTCTGAGCAACTGCCTTGCCAGTCCTCTTGATTCTACCATAGTGACTCTCCCAAGGCTAAAGAACTGGATAGTCACTGTACATGCAGTCCAGTGACCTCCAGTTTCTCGTAACGGTCCTGAACATATCCAAGCTAAATTGGAGCTGGTACACCTTTGCAGGTAGTTCCTCTACCCGGCCTTGATCGCCAGCTGCAGATTTGGGGCCTCAGGCCTAGGATTCACCGCTGACCCACATGTGTCCTGCTCTCCCCAGCTCCCGACTTCCAGAATTTACTCCTCCATTTTGCCTCCCAGCCCTCACCTAACTCCTCTCTCCATCCTGTAGATGGGGACTGCTCTGAATGTGAGTCTCTTCCACCCAGCATCTCTCTGGCCTGGAGTTTGGATTGTGTTGGGTGTGTGTTGGCGGTCACAGCTTTCCTTTCTTACCTGTGAGCATGATTCCACACCTATGAGATAGGTGCAGTACTATAGTGGTGACTGAACCGCAGGGGTGCCACAGGTCTCAGACACCTCCTCATTACTAATCCAGGGCTTGATGGCAGCTGTGATTTGTACCGGGATATACTTTCAGCCCAGATTCAGCCAAATGCTGCAAAGTTGATTGGACGGCGCTTCATAGTACAGATGGACAATGACCCAAGCATACAGCCAAAGCTACCCAGGAGTTCATGAGTGCAAAAAAGTGGAACATTCTGCAATGGCCAAGTCAATCACCAGATCTTAACCCAATTGAGCATGCATTTCACTTGCTCCAATCCAGACTTAAGACGGAAAGACCCACAAACAAGCAAGACCTGAAGGCTGCGGCTGTAAAGGCCTGGCAAAGCATTAAGAAGGGGGAAACCCAGCGTTTGGTGATGTCCATGGGTTCCAGACTTAAGGCAGTGATTGCCTCCAAAGGATTCGCAACAAAATATTGAAAATAAAAATATTTTGTTTGGGTTATGTTTATTTGTCCAATTACTTTTGACCTCCTAAAATGTGGAGTGTTTGTAAAGAAATGTGTACAATTCCTACATTTTCTATCAGATATTTTTGTTCAACCCTTCAAATTAAACGTTACAATCTGCACTTGAATTCTGTTGTAGAGGTTTCATTTCAAATCCAATGTGGTGGCATGCAGAGCCCAACTCGCCAAAATTGTGTCACTGTCCAAATATTTCTGGCCCTAAATGTATATAGTTGTGTAAAGCGTCTGTCTTAAGCCGAAATCGCGCGCCAGACAAAGGTTGCTCATTGGTGGCTGCCGGAGGTGGCCACCAATGAGCACAGACTATGCAAATAGGCGCGTAAATTCAAGACCTGGCGACAGCGACAGACAGTGCTTTTCTTGTGACGGTACGGTGTACCGGAAAATGTGAGCTGGGGGAGGCTGGTGGAGGCTGCAGGAGGGAGGGGGAGATCTCCTGCTCCTGCTCATATCATATGCATAGCCGCTCTCCATCACCATGGGGCTGACACTGCACCACGGTGATGGGTTGGGGGAGCGGCGCATATTAAATGGTCCTGCGCCCCCTGTGATGGCACATGCCCCCCCTATGCTACATATGGCCCCCATGCTGCTGCCATAGGAAAATAATAAACTGTATACTTACCTCCTGGCTCCTCCTTCAGCGCTGATCTCCCGGTGTCTCTCCGGTCTCCCGGCTGCTGCTGTGATCACACACAGAGATGATGTCACTCTCTGCCGATCACATGACCGCACAGAACCAGGAAGTGGAGGAGCGCAGCAGCATCAACTCTGCCTGATCACAGCTGCACGGAGGGAGTCCGGGAGATCAGCGCTGGAGGTGGGAAGAATAGAGCAGCATGGGGGCCATATCTAATACAGGGGGGTATGTGCCACACATAGGGGACGTGTGCCATGCATAGGGGACGTGTGCCACTCATAGGCAACGTGTACCACGCATAGGGGACGTGTGCCACGCATAGGGGACGTGTGCCACGCATAGGGGACGTGTGCCACGCATAGGGGACGTGTGTGAAGGATGTGAAGGTCCAGCACACTGTTTCCAATTCAACAAGAGTGAATTTTCTCTATATAGCAGTATACTATGTGACCCAATCCTCAATATCTATACATCTTGGTCATATACTCCTTGGGAGAACAATACGCTACACTGCATGTTGACACAATAGGTTTCTTACCTTTATGTATATAGTAAGTACATTACATGAATTTATTGGCTTGAATATTTTTCCATAAAACTTCAATGATTAATGTCACACGTGGAGGGTTAGCAGGTATTTTAGTTGTCATTTTCAGATTATACTTTGTAAACCATGTTCCCCGTAGATTAACAGCACATGAGATTCCTTGTTAATTTAACCCTATGCGGTAAAGTTGTAGCACATGTGTCTTCCATCTGTAATTACTTTGCCTGTATATATTGTTTGTTAATCTTTAGCAATGTGTCATTGATAAAGGTTGTTTTTAACCGAAACGCGTCTGACATGGCCTGTGAGCCTAACTATGATGCTTTCTTTTAAAATGTCTTGAGCACTTTAATAAAAGAATCTTGTTGAATTGGAATCAGTGTGCCGGACCTTCACATCCTTCACTGACGTCTATGGACTAGATGGATGCCAGCCATCACTGTGCACCTGTGTCGGATCTTCTGAGGCGTGAGTGAGCTTTCCCCTTCCCCTTTCCTGACTTCTTGGATAATAGACGTGTGCCATGCATAATCGATGTGTGCCATGCATAGGGGATGTGTGCCATGCATAATGGACGTGTGCCATGCATAATGGATGTGTGCCATGCATAGGGGACGTGTGCCATGCATAATGGACGTGTGCCATGCATAATGGACGTGTGCCATGCATAGGGGACGTGTTCCCTGCATAATGGACGTGTGCCATGCATATTGGACGTGTGCCATGCATAGGGGACGTGTGCCATGCATAGGGGACGTGTGCCATGCATAATGGACGTGTGCCATGCATAATGGATGTGTGCCATGCATAGGGGACGTGTGCCATGCATAGGGGACGTGTACCATGCATAATGGACGTGTGCCATGCATAATGGACGTGTGCCATGCATAGGGGACGTGGGCCATGCATAATGGACCTGTGCCATGCATAGGGGACGTGTGCCATGCATAGGGGACGTGTGCCATGCATAATGGACGTGTGCCATGCATAATGGATGTGTGCCATGCATAGGGGACGTGTGCCATGCATAATGGACGTGTGCCATGCATAATGGACGTGTGCCATGCATAGGGGACGTGTGCCATGCATAATGGACGTGTGCCATGCATATTGGACATGTGCCATGCATAGGGGACGTGTGCCATGCATAGGGGACGTGTGCCTTGCATAGGGGATGTGTGCAATGCAGAGGGGATGTGTGCCATGCATAGGCAGGGCTGCACTGTCCAATGGTCAATATGAGCCTTCAAGTTCAGGCGGCAAGGAGGCAGGGGGAGCCGCAGAGCAGAAGGGGGCGGCGCCTGCACCATACAGCCGACTCCCTGTGTGACGTGCGCCGGCTGCATACGGTAAAATCACCAGCGGCGGCTACCCACAGCACCCCCCCCCCAGCTCCTCAACTGCGGCCGCCGACAGCAATCCTCCCCGCTCCTCAACTGCGGCCGCCGACATCAATCCCACCCCCCCAGTCTTCACCTAAGCTCAGGCAGCAGAGAGCCTGTGGCGCCCCTGCGTCCAGGTGGCCACAAAGGGAACTGCAGCCAGGCAGTTAGGACATAGTAAACACTACACCCTCACAGCCCACATCCCCACGCATAGAGAGGGTTCACATCCAGCTCTGAGGTCAGAGACTATATGAGACCAGAGGAGTGGTGGATGATGAGTGGGTTGGGCACACCAGAAGGTCAGGTGACTGACAGTATATAGAGAGGGGGAGGAGTGAAGGAAGTCAGTAAGCCATGGTGCTGAGCAGCAAAGACCAAGAGTAGGCTGAAGTAGCTGAGAAGCAAAGACCAAGAGTAAGCCATGGTGCTGAGATGTAAAGGTTGAAGGAGATTGCACGTCCTGGAAGAGCCTAAGCTGAGGAGCGCTGACCCGTACTGAGCCAATGCGAGCCAGATGGGGGGGAAAAGCCCATCCAAGATGCTGAAACCACCAGGAGTGTGATAGACAGAGAAGGGACGGTGCAACCCGTGCCCTGGACAGCAGCAGAAGCTACTAACAGCAGGTGGAGAAGCCCTCCTAGATATCTGAAGGAAACAGAGGAAGGAGCCTGGTAGTTTAATGCTGTGGACTACTGCAGGCTGGGCTACAGCAGAGTGTCAGCTCTGAAGGGGACCGACGATTCACCCGGTATCCCCAGATTCACTGACGGGGAGCTTTAGTTTCAAGCTGGAGTTCCTAACCCAAAGAACAGGCAGCTCAGTGACACACTAGGACTCACAGAAGCCCGAGTCACCGCCATACTGTTCAGCGTCCGCACACACCCGTGTAAGACGGAGAGAGAGGAGAGTAATAGCCCGGAAAGGCACACTTAAAGACTGTGTGAGGGGTCACAAGGAGAGAGGAGCCTGGCTGCAGGAGAGAAGGGAACCCGGAAAGGGAGAATGCAACTGAATGTTAAGAGCTGTGTAAAGAATTGCAGATGACCTGTAGACTGCTTGAAAGAACTTAAGTAAAGCTTTGGAAACCCTGCATTGTCTCCTGCCTGCTTCCATCTGCAGACCATTCCTCCCATACAGGCTTGCACTGGAAAGATCTCAACCTGCAGAGCTACAGCCTGTCAGCACCAACGCTGAGGAGAGATCCCTGCAGCTGCAAAGTAAGTGTGCTCCACTACACCATAGACTCTTTAGCCCTTACTGCCCCGGGGGATACAGTTCCCCCCACTGGAACTATACCATCCCCGCTGCCATTCCATCACCCCCGGAGGTTCTGCAGCAGCCGCGGCCCCATCACTGGCCGCACCAAGTGGGTGGCGTCACCCGTGACATATCCCTTGTAAATAATCCCCCTTTTATTGTGCTGAGCCAGGGACACGGTCCGGACCAGGCCACCAGTGACATCCCCAGCAGCAGATCGGTCCGGTACCGAGTACCCCACGTCCCTTGGGGCTCCACAACCTGGCGTCACGAACAGGATCTACCCGGTCCAAAAGAATTGGACCTTGTGCGCCAAAAGAACTGTTTCTAGACTTTTCCCGCCAAAATCTGACCCCAATGGCGGCCACCAGGGACTAGCGCCATGTGCAGGGGAGGCGTTCCTAAGACCCCCATCGTGGGCCGGTCCGGTCCAAGGCGCGAAAAGAAGGTCCCGCCCTGGCTCTCCTTAACTCCGGGAGAGCCAGCTGTCACTCTGAAAGAAGAGCCGCCGCCCCTAGACCCTCCTACCAAGAAGCTGGCGCGAACTAAGCAGGAAATCGTCATCAGGAGGGGGCGGAGCAGGCAACCGGAAGAGAAGCAGTCGCCATTCGAGTACACGAGGACGGAAGCGGAGGACGCACTGAAGAGCGCTGTGTGTGTGATCGTGCAGAGATGGCGGAAGGCGGAGAAGAGCGTCCCCGCATCCTAGATACCCGGAGGGGTGTATTGCGGCTGCTGCCCCCGAGGATGACACGGGTTCAGGAAGCTAATAGAACCCGGATCCAGATAGACATCGACCGCAGCCCGAACTACGAAGTCCGGCTACAGCGACCCGGCTGGGTCGAGGAGCACGGACGTGCAGAGCCCAGAGAGCAGTTTGCTGAACGCTGCACTGCAGGACCTAGAGGTGTATCCCAGATGGAAGACATCGCAAGTGGTACCATGAACGCAGCAAAAGAAAGAATAGAAACGCAGGATCTGCAGCCAGAAGGGAAGGCATCCCAGATGATCCAGAAGATGGAGAAGAAGGATCAGGAGTAAGATTCGTGTCCTGCATCAAGAAGAACAGATGAAGAAACTGTAAGTGTGAATGTACATTGTTCCTAATTGATCCCCCAACCTTACCTGAATGAATGCTAGCATTCCCCTGTTTGTCTTATATGTTTTACATGAACATTGATATCATGGACGATGAGATGATATAAACTTTGACTGTATATAGTTAAGCACACTTGTGTGCTCCCCTTTGGTTTTAAGACCAGCTGCACATGAGAAGTAGTGCACAAGACTGTAACCGTTTTGAAGCTGCTTTTTGAGACTTTTGCACTTTTTGAGAATTTTTGAAAGTTTTAGCACTTTTTGAAAAGAAGTACTTTTATACGAAGTAATGTTTATAATGTGTATTTTACAAGAAAGAGGGTAATGACGAGCATATACCCATGCACATGTTTATAGTTAATGCAACGTTCCAAGAATCGTGCCTCCCGGAAGGGAAGAAACAAGAATCCATAATGTTTACTGTTATATATAATATAAAAAATGTTTTCAGGGTAACCAATGTCTAGTCGCGCGCGGACGCGCTGTTTAACTCCGGGAGAATGTGGCGCCCCTGCGTCCAGGTGGCCACAAAGGGAACTGCAGCCAGGCAGTTAGGACATAGTAAACACTACACCCTCACAGCCCACATCCCCACGCATAGAGAGGGTTCACATCCAGCTCTGAGGTCAGAGACTATATGAGACCAGAGGAGTGGTGGATGATGAGTGGGTTGGGCACACCAGAAGGTCAGGTGACTGACAGTATATAGAGAGGGGGAGGAGTGAAGGAAGTCAGTAAGCCATGGTGCTGAGCAGCAAAGACCAAGAGTAGGCTGAAGTAGCTGAGAAGCAAAGACCAAGAGTAAGCCATGGTGCTGAGATGTAAAGGTTGAAGGAGATTGCACGTCCTGGAAGAGCCTAAGCTGAGGAGCGCTGACCCGTACTGAGCCAATGCGAGCCAGATGGGGGGGAAAAGCCCATCCAAGATGCTGAAACCACCAGGAGTGTGATAGACAGAGAAGGGACGGTGCAACCCGTGCCCTGGACAGCAGCAGAAGCTACTAACAGCAGGTGGAGAAGCCCTCCTAGATATCTGAAGGAAACAGAGGAAGGAGCCTGGTAGTTTAATGCTGTGGACTACTGCAGGCTGGGCTACAGCAGAGTGTCAGCTCTGAAGGGGACCGACGATTCACCCGGTATCCCCAGATTCACTGACGGGGAGCTTTAGTTTCAAGCTGGAGTTCCTAACCCAAAGAACAGGCAGCTCAGTGACACACTAGGACTCACAGAAGCCCGAGTCACCGCCATACTGTTCAGCGTCCGCACACACCCGTGTAAGACGGAGAGAGAGAGAGTAATAGCCCGGAAAGGCACACTTAAAGACTGTGTGAGGGGTCACAAGGAGAGAGGAGCCTGGCTGCAGGAGAGAAGAGAACCCGGAAAGGGAGAATGCAACTGAATGTTAAGAGCTGTGTAAAGAATTGCAGATGACCTGTAGACTGCTTGAAAGAACTTAAGTAAAGCTTTGGAAACCCTGCATTGTCTCCTGCCTGCTTCCATCTGCAGACCATTCCTCCCATACAGGCTTGCACTGGAAAGATCTCAACCTGCAGAGCTACAGCCTGTCAGCACCAACGCTGAGGAGAGATCCCTGCAGCTGCAAAGTAAGTGTGCTCCACTACACCATAGACTCTTTAGCCCTTACTGCCCCGGGGGATACAGTTCCCCCCACTGGAACTATACCATCCCCGCTGCCATTCCATCACCCCCGGAGGTTCTGCAGCAGCCGCGGCCCCATCACTGGCCGCACCAAGTGGGTGGCGTCACCCGTGACATATCCCTTGTAAATAATCCCCCTTTTATTGTGCTGAGCCAGGGACACGGTCCGGACCAGGCCACCAGTGACATCCCCAGCAGCAGATCGGTCCGGTACCGAGTACCCCACGTCCCTTGGGGCTCCACAACCCTTTCTGCACCCCTGTGCATAGGGGAAATTAATCTGAAATGCGTACCGGCAAATATGTTTTTTACAAAAAAAAAGCTCTGGCGACGCATCAGCGATGCGGGATTGCCGTGACAGAGACGACAGCGCTACACTCACATAGCGGGCAGGAAAGCAGACTTCACTGTCGGCTTTCCCGTCCCGCTATTTGAAATGAACAGCGATGTGAAAACGATGCACCAGCGATCCCGGCCAGGTCGTATCGTTATCGGTATCGCTGGTGCGTCGTTATGTGTGATGGGGGCTCTATACTTACAGGACCTCTGATGATGTCACAATCATGGCCGGAGCAAGATCACATGACTGTGACATCACCAGAGGTCCTTAAGCTAAATGCACACAGCACCAGGAGCCAGGTACTGCAGACCACTTACACCCACACACCCTACACTCACCCTGCACTCACACTTACCCTGCACTCACGTCACGCTCTGCTCTGCACTCATGTCACACTCTGCCCTGCACTCACGTCACACTCTGTCCTACACTCACGTCACACTCACCTTGCACTGACCTCACACTTAGCCTTACACTCACCTTGCACTCACCTCACACTTAGCCCTGCACTCAAGTCACACTGTCTTTAACGCAAAACCCGCGTCGCTGATTTATCACCGCTGGCTGGGTGCGACCAATCAGCGACACGGGATTTCCGTTACAGCGAAACAGGCACAGTCTGCCTGGTCTCCCGGCCCCCCTCCGCTCGGTCTCCTGCCCGCTGCTCACCTGCTCCATGCTCCCTCCTGGCCGCCGATCCATGCTCCATCTGCCCGCCGCTCACCCCGCCATTCTTCTTCTTCTTTTCGTGGCATAGACTCCAGAAATTTAAAGGCCGCGGGGGGTGGGCTTGGAGCTACCAAAAGGGGCATCGTAATGGCCGTGAACAAGGGCACGCCCCCCACATCAGGGCTATGCACTTGGACATGCCTACTATGATGCCCCCTGTTAACTCCGCCCCCTGAGGCCTTGGAATTGTTGACGTCTATGCTGGAGGAAGAAGAAGACGACATGCAAGGCTGAGAGGCAGCTGGACAGAAGCCTGGAGCGGGTGAGAACTGAGGGGGCCACCGCTGCCCAACCGCACCGCCGTACACCCACACCGCTGCACACCCACATATTCTAGAATACCCGATGCGTTAGAATCAGGCCACCATCTAGTCTTATATATTTATACTATACAGTCAGGGCCCAATTCTATCACATTGTGTGATTCTAGAATTAGTCCAACTACTCCCGCTACTAATCGCAGCACCACCGAGGAGGGTGAGGGGAGCCGCTGCTACACAGGGTCGGGTGGGCGCTGCTGCTCGCCATTTCTCCCCTTGCACTGTCTCTCCTCTCTGTGCTCTAGTTTCCCTTGTGCTGTCTTTCCTCTTGTGCGCTCTCTCCTTCCTCTGTCTGCTCTCTCTCCTGTGTTCTCTCTCCCCTTGTGCTCTCTCTTTTCCCTGTGCACTCACTCTCTCCCCTTGTGCTGTCTCTCCCCTTGTATGCTGTCTGTCCCCCCGTTATACAGTGTCTCGCTCACTCCTGTGCGAATTTACTTTTCTTCCCCGAGTGCACTGTCTTCCCCCCGTGTGCAGTCTCTTTATCTCTGTATGCTGAGGAGCCGCAGCAGCAGGATGGGTCCACCCCAAGGGTATAAGACAGCAGACTCAGGACATAATGAATGCTGCGACCAATATCCCGGATGGTGTCTGGGCCCCCGTCACAGATGTCCTATGGGTGGCGCTGTTTTCTTTGACTGATAACCAAACATCTGGGCTTCTTCACATTCCAGTTTAACTGTAAGCTACACAATGTCCTATAGGTGGTGCTGTTTTTGGGACAAACTTACAGATCAACTGAATAGGGTTTTAATATAGTAGATGGTGTTATTCTAGTACTATGTGTATTATATAGGGTCAGGGCTTAGTAGGAATATGGATAGGGCTCCATTGAAGTTATTGTAGTACTATGTGTATTATATAGGGTCAGGGCTTAATAGGAGTGTGGATAGGGCTCCATTGAAGTTATTGTAGTACTATGTGTATTATATAGGGTCAGGGCTTAGTAGGAGTGTGGATAGAGCTCCATTGAAGATATTGTAGTACTATGTGTATTATATCGGGTCAGGGCTTAGAAGGAATGTGGATAGAGCTCCATTGAAGATATTGTAGTACTATGTGTATTATATCGGGTCAGGGCTTAGTAGGAGTGTGGATAGGGCTCCATTGAAGTTACTGTAGTACTATGTCTATTAGTACGAATGTGGATAAGGCTGCATTGAAGTTATTGTAGTACTATGTCTATTATATATGATCAGGGCTTAGTATGAATGTGGATAGGGCTCCATTGAAGTTATTGTAGTACTATGTGTATTATATAGGGTCAGGGCTTAGTAGGAGTGTGGATAGGGCTCCATTGAAGTTACTGTAGTACTATGTCTATTAGTACGAATGTGGATAAGGCTGCATTGAAGTTATTGTAGTACTATGTCTATTATATATGATCAGGGCTTAGTATGAATGTGGATAGGGCTCCATTGAAGTTATTGTAGTACTATGTGTATTATATAGGGTCAGGGCTTAGTAGGAGTGTGGATAGGGCTCCATTGAAGTTACTGTAGTACTATGTCTATTAGTACGAATGTGGATAAGGCTGCATTGAAGTTATTGTAGTACTATGTCTATTATATATGATCAGGGCTTAGTATGAATGTGGATAGGGCTCCATTGAAGTTATTGTAGTACTATGTGTATTATATAGGGTCAGGGCTTAGTAGGAGTGGGGATAGGGCTCCATTGAAGTTATTGTAGTAATATGTGTATTATATAGGGTCAGGGCTTAGTAGGAATGTGGATAGGGCTCCATTGAAGTTATTGTAGTACTATGTGTATTATATAGGGTCAGGGCTTAGTAGGAGTGTGGATAGGGCTCCATTGAAGTTATTGTAGTACTATGTGTATTATATAGGGTCAGAGCTTAGTAGGAGTGGGGATAGGGCTCCATTGAAGTTATTGTAGTACTATGTGTATTATATAGGGTCAGGGCTTAGTAGGAGTGAGGATAGGGCTCCATTGAAGTTATTGTAGTACTATGTGTATTATATAGGGTCACGACTTAGTAGGAGTGAGGATAGGGCTCCATTAAGGTTGAGGTGAATTATTTTTAAATTTAAAAAATTGAACAAATCCGATGACTTCTTTGTACAAACAATTGGGTCGCAAGACGAGGAGAATGGGTTGGTAGGAAATTGGGAACCAAAATCAAGCTTGATATTCCATCCGGTGGCCATTACTCCTCAGCAGAGGCTAATTGGGTGGTAAGTTTTTGGTATCTCCCAGTGGAGCTTGTTCCAGCCATATTGGAGGGCAGTGACATAACTTAAAGCGAAGGGGTGGACTGGGTCGGGGGGCAGGGATGCATCTGCCCCTGGGCCGGTTACTTAGCAACAATTCAGGACCGCAGAATCCAAAAGTGTCCCAAATCCTGGGGAAAACAGGAAATATCTTGGCACAATCAGAGATCCTCCTTCATTTCTGTTACTGAAGAAATAGTTGATCCAAGTAAACGGCCGGGTAATAATTCCCATAAACATTAGCGAGCTGCGGTAGGAAAATGAGCGGCATGCTAACATTTGCTAGGCTTAGATGAGCGCGCCCTATAAACAGCGAAGCCTTTGTGTTTAGTACTTGACTATATGTTTATACTTCTTTATTGAACCATGATGTGTCTGGAAGACGTTCAACACTTTCCCCAAGACGGTCGATTCCCCTGCAAGTAAGAAGTCATGGAGATGTCCCACCGCAGACACCGTATCACAGCAGATAAAACTACTCCACGTATGTTAATGAAAAGCATGCAACGGCATCGGGATCCAATACTGGAACTGATGTCTGGTAATAGCCGGGGCCGGCGGCCAACAAAGCCAGGAAAGATAGAGCGCTCAGGATTAATTACTGCAGATTTTTCCTTGTGGACGCAGTTCAACTATGACCTCTGAAATATTTACCGCAGCAATGTTACATCTTAATTCTATTAACCTTATGAGTGTGAGATTAAGAGGAGAAATTGTGTTATCATCTGGTAAAGGTTAGAGGTGAAGGGAAGCAAAATACATCAGATAACATGCAGCAGGCGATCCGAGGAAGAGATATGTGCAAGGAAATGTCATGTTATAGTAGTTATATTCTTGTACATAGGGGGCAGTATTATAGTAGTTATATTCTTGTATATAGGAGCAGTATTATAGTAGTTATATTCTTGTATATAGGAGCAGTTTTATAGTAGTTATATTCTTGTATATAGGAGCAGTATTATAGTAGTTATATTCTTGTATATAGGAGCAGTATTATAGTAGTTATATTCTTGTATATAGGAGCAGTATTATAGTAGTTATATTCTTGTATATAGGAGCAGTATTATAGTAGTTATATTCTTGTACATAGGAGCAGTATTATAGTAGTTATATTCTTGTATATAGGAGCAGTATTATAGTAGTTATATTCTTGTACATAGGAGCAGTATTATAGTAGTTATATTCTTGTATATAGGATCAGTATTATAGTAGTTATATTCTTGTACATAGGAGCAGTATTATAGTAGTTATATTCCTGTATATAGGAGCAGTATTATAGTAGATATATTCTTGTACATAGAAGCAGTATTATAGTAGTTATATTCTTGTACATAGGAGCAGAATTATAGTAATTATATTCTTGTATATAGGAGCAGTATTATAGTAGTTATATTCTTGTACATAGGAGCAGTATTATAGTAGTTATATTCTTGTATATAGGAGCAGTATTATAGTAGTTATATTCTTGTATATAGGAGCAGTATTATAGTAGTTATATTCTTGTATATAGGGGCAGTATTATAGTAGTTATATTCTTGTATATAGGGGCAGTATTATAGTAGTTATATTCTTGTATATAGGGGCAGTATTATAGTAGTTATATTCTTGTATATAGGAGCAGTATTATAGTAGTTATATTCTTGTATATAGGAGCAGTATTATAGTAGTTATATTCTTGTATATAGGAGCTAGTATACTAATAGTATAGTTATATTCTTGTATATAGGATCAGTATTATAGTAGTTATATTCTTGTACATAGGGCAGTATTATAGTAGTTATATTCTTGTACATAGGAGCAGTATTATAGTAGTTATATTCTTGTACATAGGAGCAGTATTATAGTAGTTATATTCTTGTATATAGGAGCAGTATTATAGTAGTTATATTCTTGACATAGGAGCAGTATTATAGTAGTTATATTCTTGTATATAGGAGCAGTATAATAGTAGTTATATTCTTGTATATAGGCAGTATTATAGTAGTTATATTCTTGTACATAGGAGCAGTATTATAGTAGTTATATTCTTGTATATAGGAGCAGTATTATAGTAGTTATATTCTTGTACATAGGAGCAGTATTATAGTAGTTATATTCTTGTATATAGGAGCAGTATTATAGTAGTTATATTCTTGCACATAGGAGCAGTATTATAGTAGTTATATTCTTGTATATAGGAGCAGTATTATAGTAGTTATATTCTTGTATATAGGGCAGTATTATAGTAGTTATATTCTTGTACATAGGAGCAGTATTATAGTAGTTATATTCTTGTATATAGGGCAGTATTATAGTAGTTATATTCTTGTATATAGGAGCAGTATTATAGTAGTTATATTCTTGTAATTTGGAGCAGTATTATTGTAGTTATATTCTTGTATATAGGGGCAGTATTTAGTAGTTATATTCTTGTACATAGGAGCAGTATTATAGTAGTTATATTCTTGTACATAGGGCAGTATTATAGTAGTTATATTCTGTATATAGGAGCAGTATTATAGTAGTTATATTCTTGTATATAGGTGCAGTATTATAGTAGTTATATTCTTGTACATAGGAGCAGTATTATAGTAGTTATATTCTTGTATATAGGGGACAGTATTATAGTAGTTATATTCTTGTATATAGGAGCAGTATTATAGTAGTTATATTCTTGTATATAGGGGTAGTATTATAGTAGTTATATTCTTGTATATAGGAGCAGTATTATAGTAGTTATATTCTTGTATATAGGAGCAGTATTATAGTAAGCATTGTGGGAAGTGTGGAGACTTCCCCAATATTTTAAGAAAACCTGAATTTTTGAGTACTGATCATACCAAGAAATATGTGATTTCACATCCTATTATGCATTTCAGCAGATTTGTGGTATATTGACCTCAGTACAGGACACTCGATCAGCAATTCATGCAGTGGATATTGATCATTTCCCATCTATTTCTCAGTATTTGAGACTCTTCATAACTGTGATGATACGAAATTAAAAGTAAGGGAAAGGGGAAATAATTATATCCGCACTAGTGATAAGTGAGCACTGCCATGCTCCGGTGCTCGGGACTCGTAACAAGCAGTTGGACGCTCAGATGGGCTCACCTTGTGTACCGTGTGTAATGGAAGTCAATAGGAAACTAGAAAATCTTCCGGAAAAATGTTCAAACTCCTCATTGACTTCCATAATGCTTGATTCATGAGTCGCTCCCATCTGAATGGCAAACTGATCATTACTAGTACCGAGCACCCAAGCATGGTAGTGCTCACTCATCACTACTCAGCCTCTACAGAAGAAGTGGTGATATGACAAGACGATCGGCTCAATTAGAAAGCAGGTGGATTTGGTACTTTAAAATGGTGTAACGGGGTGGTAAAGGGAGTCAGGAAGCAGGATAGTGAAGTTGTGCAAAAGGCGAACAGGGGAACTAGACTTACCAAGTCTTCCCTAACTCACAAAGTTCCCATAATTACATCTTAAGGTGAGGATGTCCGTGCGCCACCCTTGCCCTTTGCTCCTGATCAGCCCCAGGTTAAGTCCCCTCACCTCCAACCCCAGACCGCGATGCATAGTAACTCCCACTGTACTACGTCCCAACAACTAACACAGTGAAAGCACTGTGAAACTCTATCAGCGACACCTAATGGCAGGAAATGGAACTACTTAGGGGGGAGTATACTACTGCATCATCTGACAAACTCAGCAGCAGCTTACCACCTGAAGAGCCATAATAGCATAGATAGCAGAAGCTTCTGATTTTAGCACTATATGTGCCAAAGGAAATTTACTCCCATTTAAACTACAGCAGAGCATTCAACATGTGACAAACTGTTAATCCAGAGGTATGGCTAATATATCAGCCCAAGTTACTGTGGAAAATCACCTTTCTGGCTGCATTGCAAAGTTAATGTTGTCTCCTAGGACCCATTCAACTTTGTGATCACATGACTACTGGATCTGATGGAGGAAGAGCCGTTAGAGCTTTCTAAATGCTCTATACAAAGCTCTTTTCTAGTACTCTGTATGTAGCAAAAGGAAAGGCACAGAAAGTAAAAAAAATAATCTCTGCTTTCTCTATGGAGAGTCAGGCTGTGTCTGACAGCCGGCTCCTTGCTCCTGCAGCATCACATTTGTGTGTTCAATTCGGGTTCACCCATATCTCATCGTAACAAGCAGTTGGACACTCAGACGGACTCAACACATATCCCAAGTTAAATGGAAGTAAATGGGAAGATCTACAGGAAAAATTCTCAAGTTCCCCACTGACTTCTTTTATACTTGGTACACGAGTTGAGCCCATCCAAGTATCCAACTGCTTGTGAAGAGTACCAAGCAACCGAGCATGGTAGTGCTCACTCATCACTAATCCTGAAATGATTCTTCAGCCTCCTCTTTCTAAAGTATCAGACTACACAAAAGGGTTATTGGTAGTCTGTCACAATGAAAACACATTGGTCTGGTAGCGCCTAAGAGCTAGCAGGTTCTACTCCCTCCCATGTAGTGATCACTGACTATTGGATCTGGAGGAGGGAACATCTTTACAGCAAATGTAAAGGCAGAGACAGTAAAAACTCATCTCTGCCTTCTGTATGGAGAGTCTGGCTGTGTCTGACAGCTGACTCCTTGCTCCTACAGCATCACGTTTGCCTGTACAGCTTGGGTTCACCGATCTTGATTCGTAATGAACATTTGGACACTCGGACAGACTCAACTCGTATACCAAGTATATAGGAAGTCAATGGGAAGATCTACTGTAAAAATTATCAAGTTCCCAATTGACTTATTTTATACTCGGTACACAAGTGGAGCCCGTCTGAGCGTCCAACTGCTTGTTACGAGTACCGATCAAACGAGCATGGTAGTGCACACTCATCACTAATTCTGAAATTATTCTTCAGCCTCCTCTTTCCAGACTATCAGACTACACAAAAGAGTTGTTGGTAATTGTCACCATGAAAACACATTGGTCTGGTAGCTCCTAAGACCTAGCAGGTTCTACTCCCTCTCAACATGTAGCGATCACATTGACTACTGGATCTGGAGGAGGAAGCATCGTTACAGCAAATGTAAAGGCAGATACAGTAAAAACTCATCTCTGCCTTCTCTACAGAGAGTCTGACTGTGTGTGACAGCCAGCCAGCTCCTTGCTCCTGTAGCATTACATTTATGTTCAGTTACTGTACTCTGCAGTGACATTTTAGAACATCATTGCAGATTAAAATGTGCTTGGTTGCTCCGTACTCGTTACGAGCAGTCAAATGTTCAGACAGGCTCGACTCATGTACCGAGTAAAATGGAAATCAATTGGAAACTTGGAGCATATTTCTGGGAGAGTCTGGCTGTGTCTGACAGTCGGCTCCTTGCTCCTGCAGCATCATGTTTGCATGCAGCTACTCTACTCTGCAGTGACATTTTAGAACGTCATTGCAAAGTAAAACGTGGACCGCCCAGAACTTTTACAGTCTATGGGCATTCCAGAAGTGGTTAATAAATTCTTTCGGTCCACGTTTTTAATTAACTCCCTTTTTTTCAAGCTTTAAATAAAGATTTATGATTTTTTTCTGAATTATGTTCTTCATTTTCTTGTTCAATGTTGTTTCTATTTCCTACAACAATGCTGATTGCTTTCTTATGCATTTTACTTTGCATTACACAGAACATTAGTTATTGTATGACCTAATGCAAATACGGAAAGTTCTTCAGAATATTGATAGGACATTATATTGTGAGCGACAGCGATTTTTGTGAAGCATCACTCATCCTATAAAAGTCTTTATCTTAAAAGAGAGCAATATTGGGTTTAGGATTTTCATTTTCATATCTCTCCCACATAATAAACCACAGGAATAAATCAGTGTCTCAAACCAGTAACTGCATTTACCATAAATCCAAAAAGATCTTTCTATCTGATGTTTTTAAGACTTCATCAAAGTCATTCCAAGACTCTTAAAATTCAGCAGAAACATTAGAGATCTTTCCACGAAGCGGAGTTTAATGTACAGTGTAATAAAGTCCTGTCTCTTTCTTTCTATGTTACATCTGAAGTTCCACTTTGGGAAAAATTCCTTCTATTTTGTCCTTTTGTTTCCTTGGCAACAGACTACAAACAAATGCTGTGTAGTCTGATCCTTAATAGTGGTGAGCCAGCACTACAATGCTCGTTGTAACTATTGGAGGGCCAACCTTCCAATGATCAGGAACCGAACTTGAGTCCGAACCCCGATTCTTAACTTTAACGTTATGAAATTGGGGTGGGATGGATGTAAAAAGCAACAAAATATTGATTAAACATCAGCTCATACTTACCGGGCCCGTGCGCGCTTGTACTTCCGGGATCGCTTATTCACTTCCTTGATATTGACTGCTGTAACCTTGAAACAGCCTGTACATTCTAAAATCTAGATGCTAGATTGTATGGGCGGTTTCAAGTTTACTGCACTGGCTTTAGGACGGTGATGTGCGACCCAAGTGAAAGAGAGCACGGACCTGGTAATTAGGAGCTGATGTTTAACCAATGATTTGTGTGGCGCCCCTGCGGACCGGTCGTCACAAGAAGGCGCAGCAACCGGGATCGGTAAGTTCAGTCACCCCAAACACACACCCAACACACTCCGATCCCAATACTAGGGACTCTATGCCCAGAAACAGGATGGCAGGAGGAGACAAGTGGAGGATGGCAAAGTTAGACAGGACACAGTCAGGGGAGGAAACAAAATCAGAAAAACACCACAGGAAGTTAGTCAGTTGTTAATTAGTCAGTCAGTGAGCAGCAGTCAGGGAGTCAAGTCGAGGAGTCAAGTTCAGTCAGGAGGAGAGAAAAGAGCACCATCACTACACAAGACTGAAAGGACACGGACCCGGCGGCCTGTACCACCATGAGGCTTGCCTGAGTCCCGGCCTGCAGACCATAGAGGGAGACAGAAGGAGTCCTAGGGGCACAGATAGTGAGCAATTCATTTGTGTACCCGAATTGGCAGGAAAGATGAAGGACTGGGGCAGAAACCAGGGTGTCGGCTCTGAGGTGGCCAGTAAGCTCCACGCCTCACCACGAATCCCGGCAGGGTGCGGGATTTTTATGTTCCGCGACCCAAAACCTGGCGCAGTGAAGAGAAGGCTGCCATACTAGGGTTAGGGGACCAGGCAGGTCGCCCACCAAAAGCCTGTGGCCGCTGGATTGTAGCTTTGCGTGTGGAAGAGTAGGAAAGAAAGGCCCATGGAAAGGTACACAAGAGGTGACCTGGACGAGCCATACTGGATGCTAAGAGACTACCGGAGCCGCTACTGCTCTTGAAAATTGAACAACTGCCAAGAAAGTAAACTGGGTTGAAACTCAGAACTGTGTGAGACGACTGAAATGCTGAGCCGGCAGCATGGAGCCTTTCCGAGAGTGACCTTGATCCCTGCCAGCAGCCAGCACAGCCCCGCTGGCCTCTTATCCCCAAATCACTCCTGTAGACTATTTGGTTGCCCTGGGGACCTGCACTTCCCATGGAGAGCTGAAACCATCCTAGCTGCTACTCCCATCATCCCCAGATGTCCCAACTGCAGCAGCGGCTATACCGGCCACATCCCATGGGTGGCGTCACGACAACTCTTTAATTTTTGCTTTTATTTTGCCCTTTTCAAACATCCCCCTTTTAACTGATCGCCCGATGAGGGGATCACAGACCGGGTCACGCCACCGGGACATCCCGTAGCCCAGACGACGACGAGAGGGCCCGCTTCCGAGTACCCCACGGTCCCTGCCAGGGGCCAGTCATTTTGTTCCTTTTTACAGCCGTCACAGTCCCCGAACCCAAAAAGTCACACAAACCTCTCAGGGAAGTCCGTATTTGGGATCTGTGCCCAAACACTAGCTGTTCATTACAGACCCTGAACTTTACAGTTCGGGTTCACCCATTTCTAGTCGAAACGAGCAGCTGGACACTCAGACGGACTTGAATCATATACTAAGTATAATGGAGGTCAATAGGAAGATCTACAGGAAAAATGCTCAAGTTCCCCTTTGACTTCCATTATACTCAGTACACAAGTAGAGCCCAGCCGAGAGTCCAACTGCTTGTTACAAGTACCGAGCAGCCGAGCGTGGTAGTGCTCACTCATCACTAATCCTGAAGTGGTTCTTCAGTCTCCTCTTTCTAAACTATCCGACTACACAAAAGGGTTGTTGGTAGCCAGTCACCGTGAAAACACATTGGTCTGTCAGCTGTATACGCAAGACGGACGGAGATTTTGTCATTATTTTTCACTTTAATTGGTTCTCTCAGAAATGTCACCCATCGGCATAAACCTGCCGGAATGTATTGAATTCAGATTTACCAATTTAGGGTTAATGACGACACTGTTGAGCCCCTCAACCTCCTCCACTCACCAATTTTCCCCGGGAACCTTGCAAAGTGCTCTGGGCTTAACTCATACTTATAGAATTCTGGAGTGAGGATGGGACCTAATGACCGGGCATTTGTTAGTGCTCAGAAATAGTCTTTATAGGCCATTGTAATCAATGAGCTTATATCAGAGAATAGTCTTCCAATTAAAGGTTAGGGGTCATGCCGTAATGTATGGACATCCAATGTGCAGAGAAACACAAGGGTGACATTGGGGATGGTATAGAAGAAAGACCCTCGAAATAGGATTAAGGGTCACCTCCTGGTACTCCCCTGTGTCTGTGCCCTACACTCCCTAATATCCTTATATGGGTCCTTCTCCTCGTTGCCTGTCACATGCCTAGGTCCTTACTGGTCCTGAGCTCACTGTGGCTAGTGTGAAGGCCGGCGAAGATACAAGACTCACCACTGCAATAATACAACACAAAGGAAAATGAGACAGACAGAGGGAAATAGACACAAACAGGAAAACTCTCCAAACTTCTCCAATGAAGCTAAACTCCATAGCTGCAAAAATCACGACTCCACAGCTTCTTCCAGAGAAAGGCTCCTTCCAAAGTGGTCAGCATAGAAATGGGATGCTACTGTAGAACAGGTGTCAGATGGTAAGACACGTGACTTTTTATACCTGAAGGGAGTGGTCACAAAAGTGCTCCACCTGGGATTAAAGCTATAAAGAACAGCCAGATATGAAAGAGTCCTTAACCCCTACAGCACTGAAAGAGAGTAGATTCATTCAAATACCAGTTGTAGAGCTGTGATCAGTAAGTGCTGTGACCTTCTGGTTCCAGATTCGCCATAGGTCTCCCCAGGATGAGATACAATCATACAGTAGTTCTACACTCCTGCAACTAGAGGGAGCTTGCCATGTCTTACCAACTACTAGAGACCGCTTGAGCATGTAGTTCCACACTCCTACAACTAGAAGGAGCTTGGTATTTCTTACCGATCACTAGACACCGTTTGAGGATTTAGTACCACACTCCTACAACAAGAGGGAGCTTGGCATGTCTTGCCACCCACTAGACACCGATTGAGCATTCACTGACACACTCCTTCAACTAGAGGTTGCTTGGCATGTCTTACCAACCACTAAACACCGCTTGAGTGTTTAGTACCACACTTCTACAACTAGAAGGAGCTTGGCATGTTTTACTAACCACTAGATACCACTTGAGTGTTGAGTACCACTCTTCTACAATTAGAGGTTGCTTGACATGTCTTACCAACCACTAGAGACCGCTTGAGTGTTTAGTACCACACTTCTACAACTAGAAGGAGCTTGACATATCTTACCAACCACTAGAGACCACTTGAGTGTTTAGTACCACACTTCTACAACTAGAGGTTGCTTGGCATGTCTTACCAACCACTAGAGACCGCTTGAGTGTTTAGTACCACACTTCTACAACTAGAAGGCGCTTGACATGTCTTACCAACCACTAGATACCGCTTGAGTGTTTAGTACCACACTTCTACAACTAGAAGGCGCTTGACATGTCTTACCAACTACTAGAGACCGCTTGAGTATGTAGTACCACACTCCTACAACTAGAAGGCGCTTGACATGTCTTACCAACCACTAGATACCGCTTGAGTGTTTAGTACCACACTTCTACAACTAGAAGGCGCTTGACATGTCTTACCAACCACTAGAGAACGCTTGAGTGTTTAATACCACACTCCTACCCCTAAAGCTCAATAAAATGACCAATTAAGGGCCTTTGAATTAATTACTATACTTTGCAGAACATTTAGAAGTCTCCTGCCTGGGGCAGAAGCTCACTAGATCCAAGCCAACATGTGTCCTACCAAGAATGGCCCGGCAGGAGAAAATCATCTAGGAGCGCCATGACTCAATTTATCCCTCGACATTTATGTTATTCCAGAGGAGAAAAAGAATAAGTGCAGGAAGACAATTTAAGCTTAACATGCACTTGGCACTGTCACCTAAGACCTAATAAAAGTGATGAATACTATTAATGAACAAAAAATCTACACAATTTCATTTCGGATTTTGGGCATAGATTTATGAAGTCCTGCCAAGTCTAAAGCTCTAAACTGTTTGCAGAGCATATAAAATGCCTAATTAATGTATTGACAGAAAGAAGGAAATGTGCTAAACAGAAACGCTTCCATTTCTAACTTATTAAAACTAAGACCGAAATTATGAGCCGTAGCCTAATCTTACTGGACTGGTGTATCTCCAGAACTTCCATCTGGCTGGCATCCATCTGGAAAGGACTACAGCCGCCCTCAACCAAGGAAGCCCTGTTTGTGCCTCTCCTAATTGAAACCAATATCATGTAGTGAAGGATTACTGTAGATCACGTGGTAGTGGTGTCTCATGGCTTCCAACAGCGCTGTGCAGAACACGCGTCCAAAATATAGCTAAGCTTCAAAATATACTGCAAAAAGTCAAGGGGATGTTCCAAGAACTGTTCCATTAGCCAACCCCCCCGCTCCCTAGATGCAAATAGTCCAATTGTGACACATAGGGGCGGTCTGCGAATGATCTGGACCTCTTAGCAATAACAATAGTCAGGATTGCATTTACTCAAAGTAGCACTCCAGAATTATTATTTTTTTGCACATTTATAGATAACGTATTATCAATATCCTAGACACATAATTTGTCTTATCCAAGCTCAGTTGCATTTCCATATTTCTCCCTTTAATTATAGGCAGCTATGTCTTTTGATCTCCAGTCTGACTACTTTCCAGTAAATGCTCTACACATAAGACAGGAAGTAAGGAGTTCCACTTCCTTCCACTGGGTGTCGCTGATAGAGTTTATTCTCTACAAGGACCCCATGTAGTGAAGACGTTTGTGCTGGTGCTTGCTGTTTTTTCCTTCCTTGTAGGAGTTTTGGTGTTTCCTGGTCTGTTGGTGGAGGTAAGGGCTCTTAGCCTAGGGCTTATCAGGAGCATAGGGCAAGGGTGGTGACCCAGACGTCCTTAACTTCAGAGGTACCTCTAGGAGCAGAGTATCTAGCGACCCCAGTATGAGGGTCAGACTAGCTCCCCTGATCACCTTTAGCCCATCTTACCATCCTGCTTTCAGATTCCCTCATGACAGACATCGTAACCTATCAAATTCCTCCAGGAAGCCCTTAGACCACACCTCTTCATGCCCAACTCTCGTATCAGTTTAATCAATTTGTCCCATCATTTCTTCTTTATATATCAGAGCGGTTACATCACTGAGGAGCCCATACAATGATTGTCAGAAAAGTTATAAACCTCCCCTCATTCATTCTATATGTCTATATAATCTGTGAGGACTGTGTGCAAAATATCCACTGTATTTTCATGAGCAAAAGCTTTATACTGCTAAGAGCTGAAAACTCAGTGACATGGAGCTCCTGTTCCCTAGTGTACATCATAAAATGACAGTTTATCCTATGTAATGCAGTTTTAGCCTGTCTCCCCTGCTTCCTGCTGGTGATAGAATTCTCCCTGTCAGCTCTTCCAATTGCTAGAATGAAACAGGGCAATGGATCTTATCTGGGATAAAAGATACATTGATGATCACATATGTTTACCTCTAGGGTGAATAAAAGTATGAATATATCAACTGCTGCAGATTGAAAGTCTCATAAACCAGGCAGTATAGGATAGTGGTTAGTTCTGCACTTCTATCAGATTATTGAGATGATGAATTGATCTCGGTTCAATTTAATGGCAGCCAATGTCAGATCTGTTCCCTGATGTGCATCATAGTTACTCAGTGCATCCTATGTGTTGCAGTTTTAGCCTGTCTTCCCTTCCTCCTGCTGGTGATAAAAGTCTCCATGTCAGGGGATGGGAGACAGGCTAAAAGTGCATGGACACCAGAGAACAGAAGCTCTATGTCACTGATCGGTCACTCTGAAATGTGAGATAATGCGCAATAGGCAATAAAACTTATTGAAAACTGCTCACCTGATATGGTTGTGCAATCCACAACCAAGTATGATCGCTCAAAAACAGCTGCTGCACGGTCCGCATCTCCATGGGTAACCGCGGTGGAGACAATCTGGATGAAGGCCGACGTGCCGCTCGACCTGCGCTGCTGTAAAAGACCACCAGAATTCGGGATATCTAGGATAAGATGTTGGTTTAATTCGGATGCGTTTCGGAGCTGCTACCAGGAACCAACATCTTATCCCACATATCCCGAGTTCTGGTGGTCTTTTACAGCAACGCAGGTCGAGTGGCACTTCGTCCTTCATCCAGATCAATCACTGGCTGCCTTTAAATTGCACTGAGAGCAATATGACTAGACTTTGGCATGACAGAAAATGTATTTGCATTAAGAGAACCATACCGGAAAGAAGAAAAGTATTACTGCTTTTCTTCACCCTGGAGGTGAGCATATATGATCATAAATGTATCTTTTATCCCACATAAGATCCATTACACTGTTTCATTCTAGCAATTGAAAGCGCTAGCAGGGAGAATCCTATCACAAGCAGGAGGCAGGCTAAAACTGCATGGACACCAGAGAACAGAAGCTCGATGTCACTGATCTGTTACAGGTTTCCTTTAAATTGCACCAAGAGCAATATGATCAGACTTTGGCATGACGGAAAATGTATTTGCATTAAAAGAACCCTACCGGAAAGGAGGAAAGTATCATTGCTTTTCTTCACCCTGAAGGTGAGCACATACAGTATAATCATAAATGTATCTTTTATTCCATATAAAACCCATTGCACTGTTTCATCCTATAATAAATTATAATATATAATACATTATATATAATAATTGTATTAATAAAAATATGGTTTGTTTCGCAAAAAATTAGTCCAGATGTGACCACACTGACAAAGAACAGAAAAAAATATGGAATGAACTGAAATGTGCTTATATTGTGCAAAAAATAATAAAAATAAGAAAATAAAAACTGATGGAATAAATTTGAAAAACCAAAAACAATTGTGGGCACGCTGTTAAGTTTATTTTAATATTTTCCCCAAATTACAACAAATACCCATGCAAAAATACAGTTCAACCTGCAGGAAAGAAGTCATAAAGCGACACTGACAAGAATATTAAAAATAAATGGAATGTCTTTCAGAACACAGCAATGAAAAATTTAAAAAAGGGGTTGATGTCACGCATGGACAAGAGCATGTCCGGTGCACTGCGCAACACAGGTACAACGGGGGATGGAAACGGGTCGGAAGGCTCTAATGGTAAGGAGATGGGAGACGAGTCACCACTTGACACTCACCTGTGTCAGTATCCTGCACTCCCTAACATCCCTATACGGGTCCTTCCCCCCACCGCCGTCATTTGCTTGGTCCCTCAGCTCACCCTGAATAGTGTCAAGGCCGGTGAGGGCACTAGACGTCACCACTACCGTAATAACTCAGGGGAGCGAAAACCAACAGGGTTACATAGAAGGATGAAGAAGTAAATGTAATGAATCCGGCTCTGAAACATTAAATTAACAATAAAAGAAAGACTTTTTTTTGTTCATTTGATTGGTCATAGCAGGAATGAAACCCACTATCCTACTTACATCCGAGTCTATCAGATGACACTTGGATCAGTGACCCTGAACGGCCTCTCCCTTTCCGGACGGAAGTGTGATGCTGCATAAAAACACAAGCAGCTGACACTCCGGTCCAGAGAGGGAGAGGCCGTTCAGGGTCACTGATCCGAGTGTCATCCGACTCGCATGTAAGTAGGATAGTGTGTTTCCACCCTAAAGCCCTAAATCCTGCTCTTTGCTTCCTTTTATCAGGAAGTGTGTAATACTTGGAAGTGCACTGAGATACAGGCTGATTTGCTGCTAAGGGAAAAAAAGAAAAAAAAAAAAACCTCTTTATATCTGATTCTCTAGCGAGTGTGACCGCGAGCTTTGTGTGACAGAGCAAGTGCGACAGAACGAGTGTGACCGCGAGCTTTGTGTGACAGAGCAAGTGCGACAGAAGTAAGTGTGTGACTTGTGATTCAGTGAGGAGGTGTTTGGGAATCCTGCAACAAATACCTGTGTGAATTGCTGACTGTTTGTTTTTGTTTTTTTTCACCTTTTAATTTTATTGGGCTTTCTTATCTTTCTTTTCTCTCTACAAGTTTATAGTCTCTTATTTTACTACCTGTAAGTTAAAGGGTTAACTACTTGCACTTAAAACCTGTGGTGTAGCTATACTTACAAGGGGTTAATTAAGGGTGGGGGTGCATAATTAAGGGTTTATAAGAAGCAGCTGGTTGGGGCTTCCAGTCCCTTGGAAGTGCACTGAGATACAGGCTGATTTGCTGCTAAGGGAAAAAAAGAAAAAAAAAAAAACCTCTTTATATCTGATTCTCTAGCGAGTGTGACCGCGAGCTTTGTGTGACAGAGCAAGTGCGACAGAAGTAAGTGTGTGACTTGTGATTCAGTGAGGAGGTGTTTGGGAATCCTGCAACAAATACCTGTGTGAATTGCTGACTGTTTGTTTTTGTTTTTTTTCACCTTTTAATTTTATTGGGCTTTCTTATCTTTCTTTTCTCTCTACAAGTTTATAGTCTCTTATTTTACTACCTGTAAGTTAAAGGGTTAACTACTTGCACTTAAAACCTGTGGTGTAGCTATACTTACAAGGGGTTAATTAAGGGTGGGGGTGCATAATTAAGGGTTTATAAGAAGCAGCTGGTTGGGGCTTCCAGTCCCTTGGAAGTGCACTGAGATACAGGCTGATTTGCTGCTAAGGGAAAAAAAGAAAAAAAAAAAAACCTCTTTATATCTGATTCTCTAGCGAGTGTGACCGCGAGCTTTGTGTGACAGAGCAAGTGCGACAGAAGTAAGTGTGTGACTTGTGATTCAGTGACTTTGGATTCAGGGAGTTTGGAAGGGAGGACTTACTGAATTGCTGGTTGTATTTTATTAATACTTTGCATTTCTTTTTACTTATCATTTCTGTCTGGTGCAATCCCCATTAGGAAATGAGCTCCATGATTGGCAATGCCATCCAGTGTACATCTTGCCACATGTATGCATTCCTTGACCAGCCGGCCGAGGGTGCATACTGCTGTGTGAGATGTGAGTACGTTGTGCATTTGGAAGCCCAGATACTGGATCTAAATGAACGACTGACAACGCTGAGATCCATAGACAATATGGAAAGGAGTCTGCTGCTCACTGAACAGCTGCTCAATGGGATAGATGTGGGGGAGGATGGTACTATGGAGCCTCAGGACCATGAGGTAGCTAGCTGGGTGACAGTTAGAAGGCGGGGTAGAGGGAAGGGTGCCAGGGAGGCTAGCCCTGATCTGGCACACCCCAATAAATTTGCTATGTTGGCAGATGAGGGGGGTGTGAGTTCAGGTACAGCACTGCTGCAGCAGGGCATGACCTCTGAAAGCCAGAGGAGTGTCTGCTCCAGTAAGGGGGAAAACAGGAGAGTAGGGCAGGCCAGACAGGTGCTGGCGCTCGAGTCCGGCACATCGCTGATCGGGTTGACAGATTACTGGGAGGGGCTGGTGAGGACCCAGCGGTCATGGTGCACATTGGCACAAATGACAAAGTTAGAGGTAGGTGGAAGGTCCTTAAAGATGATTTCAGGGAATTAGGCTGCAAGCTTAAGGCAAGGACCTCCAAGGTAGTATTCTCTGAAATACTGCCTGTACCACGTGCCACACCAGAGAGGCAACGGGAGATTAGGGAGATAAATAAGTGGCTCAGGAATTGGTGTAGGAAGGAGGGGTTTGGGTTCCTGGAGAACTGGGCCGACTTCTCTGTTGGCTACAGGTGCTATGCTAGGGACGGGCTGCACCTCAATGGGGAGGGTGCAGCTGTGCTGGGGGAGAAAATGGCTAGAAGGTTGGAGGAGTGTTTAAACTAGGGATTGGGGGGGAGGGTATTCATTGTATAGGAGGGGAAGATAGTGTAAACAGTAACCTGGGCACAAGTAATAAAATTGGGGGTGGCATGGGGGGTGGGGTTAGAACAGTCAATCTAGTAGGAAGGAATAGAGGTAAAGAGAGATGCATAAAGTGCATGTTCACTAATGCCAGAAGCCTCACCAACAAAATGGAGGAATTAGAATTGATTTTGTTGGAAAATAATTATGACATGGTGGGGATTTCGGAGACTTGGCTGGATGAGAGTCATGACTGGGCTGTTAATTTACAGGGCTATTGTCTGTTCAGAAATGACCGTACAAATAGGCGAGGAGGAGGTGTATGTTTATACGTAAAATCATCCTTAAAACCCATCCTGCGTGATAATATAGGTGAATCTAATGGAAATGTAGAGTCCCTGTGGGTGGAGATAAGGGGGAGGGGGAAAAAATAATAAATTACTGATAGGGGTTTGTTATAAGTCCCCAACAATAATGGAAGTGGAGGAGAATATCCTCATAAAGCAAATAGATGAAGCAGCGACTCAGGGAGAAGTCATTATTATGGGGGACTTCAACTACCCTGAAATACATTGGGGATCAGAAACCTGCAGTTCTAGCAAAGGTAATAAGTTTTTGAAAACTATAAGAGACAATTACCTTTCACAACTGGTTCAGGACCCAACAAGAAGGGGGGCACTGCTGGACCTAATATTAACCAACAGGCCAGACCGCATATCAAATATACGGGTTGGAGGTCACTTGGGTAATAGTGATCATAACTTAATAAGCTTTCAAGTATCCTTTACTAAGACGTGTAGTAGAGGGGCCACAAGGACACTAAACTTCAGGAAGGCAAATTTCCAACGGTTGAGAGATGATCTTAGTGCAATAAACTGGGACGATGTCCTGAGACATAAAAGTACACAACACAAATGGGAGATGTTTATTAGCATCCTGAATAGGACCTGTGCACAATATATACCCTATGGGAATAAGCATGCTAGAAATAGGAGGAAACCACTATGGCTAAATAAAGCGGTAAGAAGTGCAATATGTGACAAAAAGAAAGCATTTAGGGAATTAAAGCAAGTAGGTAGTGATGAAGCATTAAATAAATACAGAAAATTAAATAACATTTGTAAAAAGCAAATCAAGGCAGCAAAGATTGAGACAGAGAGACTCATTGCCAGAGAAAGTAAAAAGAATCCCAAAATATTTTTTAACTACATAAATAGTAAGAAACTAAAAAATGATGGTGTTGGCCCCTTTAAAAATAGTCTGGGTGAAATGGTGGATGAGGATGAGGAAAAAGCAAATATGCTAAATGACTTTTTTTCAACAGTATTTACACAAGAAAATCCCATGACAGACAATATGATCAGTGATAACAAAAATTCTCAATTAAACGTCACCTGCTTAACCCAAGAGGAAGTACGGTATCGTCTAAAAATCACTAAAATTGACAAATCCCCGGGCCCAGATGGGATACACCCCAGAGTGCTGCAGGAATTAAGTACTGTCATAGATAGACCATTATTTTTAATATTTAAAGATTCCATAATATCAGGGTCTGTACCACAGGACTGGCGTATAGCAAATGTGGTGCCAATATTCAAAAAGGGGACAAAAACTGAACTTGGAAATTATAGGCCAGTAAGCTTAACCTCTACTGTGGGTAAAATCCTAGAGGGTTTTCTAAGAGATGCTATACTGGAGTATCTGAACAAAAATAACCTCATGACCCATTATCAACATGGTTTTACGAGGGACCGTTCCTGTCAAACTAATCTAATAAGCTTCTATGAAGAAGTAAGTTCTGGACTGGACCAAGGAAATGCAGTGGATGTGGTGTATATGGACTTTTCAAAAGCTTTTGATACGGTGCCACACAAAAGGTTGATACATAAAATGAGGGCAATGGGGATAGGGGAAAATATGTGTAAGTGGGTTAAGAACTGGCTTAGTGATAGGAAACAAAGGGTGGTTATTAATGGAACACACTCAGAATGGGTCACAGTTAACAGTGGGGTACCACAGGGGTCAGTGTTGGGCCCGCTCCTATTTAATATATTTATTAATGACCTTGTAGGGGGCATACAGAGTAGAATCTCAATATTTGCAGATGACACTAAACTCTGCAGGGTAATCAATACAGAGGAGGACAATTTTATATTACAGGAGGATTTATGTAAACTAGAAGCTTGGGCTGCTAAATGGCAAATGCGCTTTAATGGGGATAAATGTAAAGTCATGCACTTGGGCAGAGGAAACAAAGGGTATAATTATGTGCTTAATTATAAAACACTGGGCAAAACTATCACTGAAAAAGACCTGGGTGTATGGGTAGATGACAAACTCACATTTAGTGGCCAGTGTCAGGCAGCTGCTGCAAAGGCAAATAAAATAATGGGATGTATTAAAAGAGGCATAGATGCTCATGAGGAGAACATAATTTTACCTCTATACAAGTCACTAGTGCGACCACACTTAGAATACTGTGTACAATTCTGGTCTCCGGTGTATAAGAAAGACATAGCTGAACTAGAGCGGGTCCAGAGAAGAGCGACAAAAGTTATTAGAGGACTAAGGGGTCTGCAATACCAAGACAGGTTATTAAACTTGGGGTTATTTAGCTTGGAAAAACGAAGGCTTAGGGGTGATCTTATAATAATGTACAAATATATGAGGGGGCAGTACAGAGACCTTTCTAATGATCTCTTTACTCTTAGGCCTGAGACTGGGACAAGGGGGCATCCTCTACGTCTGGAGGGAAGAAGGTTTAATCATAATCACAGACGCGGATTCTTTACTGTAAGAGCAGTGAGACTATGGAACTCTCTGCCACATGATGTTGTAATGAGTGAGTCACTACTAACATTTAAGAAGGGCCTGGATGCCTTTCTTGAAAACTATAATATTACCGGTTATATATACTAGATTCTTTGATAGGGCGTTGATCCAGGGAATTAGTCTGATTGCCGTATCTGGAGTCAGGAAGGAATTTTTTCCCCCAATGTGGAGATTAGTGTTGCCACATGGGGTTTTTTTTGCCTTCCTCTGGATCAACATGTTAGGCTATGGGTTGAACTAGATGGACTTAAAGTCTTCCTTCAACCTTAAAAACTATGTTACTATGTTACTATGTTACTTATTTTCTCCTGCGGGGGCACTGCAGGGAAACTCAACCATCATATATTGCAGCTGATTGTTGGGGTCTTAAAGGCATACACTGCATTTTTTTTGTAAGCAATACTAGAATTATTAGCCAAAAAATGCTGAAAATAGTAACTGAGGTTACATAAACAAAAACAGTTGGAGGACCCAAGCGAACCTCCGCTCTTTGATTTTATAGCATCTTTTGTGCCTTAGGCATTTTGTTTCTAATCCCTGCGGGGTTTATCTACATGAAAAGGAAAATGAATTTCCCGATGGCAGATCTCCTTTAAGGAAAAGTCAAAATGAAGAATTATAAAGCAAAGAAAAAAAATGGCGAACAATAACCAGAAGAATTCGGACAAGACCCGTCATGTTGATCATGGGAAGTTTGCAAAGTTTGTTCAGACAAATACAACTTACCGTACATCTGAAAAGCAAAAGGCATCATAAAAACGTTACATCAGCTAATCAACATAAAAAGTCATAAAGAGCCATCATAAATCTCCCGAGGTCTGAAGGAGAACACATATATCGGAACAATAAAAAACAAATATATGCGCTGTCTGTATCTGAGCCTTTATTAAGAGCCTGGACCCCGGCCAAGAAAAGCCCGAGTTTAATGGGGAAAATGTATTTAAGTCTCTTCAGGATGTCAGGGTTTTTTTTTTTATTTTATTTTATGCTTCGCTACTAGGAATGGCGTATTTATACAGTAAAAGTATCAGTGAATTATTAACGCGAAGATCAAGGATCACAAAAGCAGAGACATTTAGGATGTAGAGCAATTCCCTTAAATGATCTTCCTGCCAATATCATAAGTAGGTTGGAAATTAATACTCAGGCTGAGATATATATATATATTTTTTTTTAGACATCCATGGTGAATTTTTGGGAAAAAAAATGTCTGGTCCTGGCAAAATACCCGAGGATAGAAGCTGAAACTAAGACTTGGCAGCCCTCATCTTCAACCCTACATTCATCGTCTAATGGAGACATATGTTCCGACTGTGATGACTGTATCTAGATTTTTCTCTATATGCAAATAAAGGCCGAGACTGAAGATGAATGAGTCTCATCAACAGCCACTCAACGTGCTCAACGGGAGTGAAGATACATGAGTGTTGTGTGGAGTGTTAGACCAGGATTGATTGTAGGTCGGACGGTTGGTCACTTTGGCCCCTCCTCAACGGGAGTGAAAATACATGAGTGTTGTGTGGAGTGTTGGACCAGGATTGATTGTAGGTCGGACGGTTGGTCACTTTGGCCCATCCTCAATGGGAGTGAAAATACATGAGAGTTGTGTTGAGTGTTAGACCAGGATTGATTATAAGTCTGATGGTTGTTCAACGGGAGTGAAAATGCATGAGTGTTGTGTGGAGTATTAGACCAGGATTGATTGTAGGTTGGACAGTTGGTCACTTTGGCCCATCCTCAATGGGAGTGAAAATGCATGAGTGTTGTGTGGAGTGTTAGACCAGGATTGATTGTAGGTCGGATGGATGGTCACTTTGGCCCATCCTCAACGGGAGTGAAAATACATGAGTGTTGTGTGGAGTGTTAGACCAGGATTGATTAAAAGTCTGATGGTTGTTCAACGGGAGTGAAAATGCATGAGTGTTGTGTGGAGTGTTGGACGAGGATTGATTGTAGGTCGGACGGTTGGTCACTTTGGCCCCTCCTCAACGGCAGTGAAAATACATGAGTGTTGTGTGGAGTATCAGACCAGGATTGATTGCAGGTCGGACGCTTGGTCACTTTGGCCCATCCTCAATGGGAGTGAAAATGCATGAGTGTTGTGTGGAGTATCAGACCAGGATTGATTGTAGGTCGGACGATTCGTCACTTTGGCCCATCCTCAATGGGAGTGAAAATGTGTGAGTGTTGTGTGGAGTATTAGAGCAGGATTGATTGTAGGTTGCATGGTTGGTCAACGGGAGTGAAAATACATGAGTGTTGTGTGGAGTATTAGACCAGGATTGATTATAGGACGGACTGATGGTCACTTTGGCCCATCCTCAACGGGAGTGAAAATAAATGAGTGTTGTGTGGAGTATTAGACCAGGATTGATTGTTGGTCGGACAGTTGGTCACTTTGGCCCATCTTCAACGGGAGTGAAAATACATGAGTGTTGTGTGGAGTATTAGACCAGGATTGATTATAGGACGGACGGATGGTCACTTTGGCCCATCCTTAACAGGAGTGTAAATGCATGAGTGTTGTGTGGAGTATTAGACTAGGATTGATTGTAGGTTGGACAGTTGGTCACTTAGGCCCATCCTCAATGGGAGTGAAAATACATGAGTGTTGTGTGGAGTATTAGACCAGGATTGATTATAGGTCGAACGGATGGTCACTTTGGCCCATCCTCAATAGGAGTCAAAATACAAGAGTGTGTTACATATCCCCTCGCTGACCATATCCCGGTGGCTAGATCTGGGGATCAGCTCCCTAGGGGATCTATGTGAAGGGAATGCTTTGATGACATTTGGGACCTTCTTGTCCAGGTACCCATCCCTGGGCAACACATTCCTACAGTTTAGTCAGCTCTCCCATTTCCTTCGATCCCGAACCTGCCGCCACGACTTACGGCCCCCTGGCCCTTCCCCTATTCTGCGTTTTCTAAATTCAGACCCTAGAACCACAAAAGGAATACCTTTGCTATACGGTACTCTTCTAGAAGTCGCAGCTCCGACAAAGTACAATTATATGAGGGCTTGGGAAGAGGATTTGAATTTCACAGCAGACACAGATTCTTGGGAGAATGTGGTCCACTGTACATTGCGGGCAACCAACTGCATTAATCACGTGGAACTCCTGAAAAAAATACAGTTAAGATGGCACTTGCCTCCCACGAGATTGGCGAGGTTCGGTGGGGGCGCTTCCCCCCTGTGTTGGAGGAATTGCGGTAAGACGGGCGACTTGGCCCACATGTGGTGGGGCTGCCCTAGACTGACCCCATTTTGGCTCACGGTCTCTGGCCTGTTGGAGTCCCTCACGGGTATTAAATCTCTTTTAACCCCTCAACTGGCGGTCCTCCACCTGGGAATAGAGGAGTTCCCCCCAGGTCCTCAGGCATCTTATTACTTATGTCTTGACAGCAGCCAGACTTTGTGTTGCAGCAAGATGGAAAACTGATTCCCCTCCCTCGATGGTTCACTTAACGAACAAACTGAATTCCATATTTTGCCATGAATTCTACTTGGCCATGGACGGCCCAACAAGGAGATATGTGGCAGATGCATGGGAGATATGGGCAGGTCACCCATTGGCGATCAAACTCCCCTCTAACAGCGCTCAGGTATACTAAGACAGGAATGCTGTTACGAGTGGGTCCCTGGCCCAGGGATTCCCCCCCCCCCCTTTTATTTTTTTTTTTTATTTTTCTATTCTCTTTTGCCCTTCCTCCCCCCCCCTATTCCTCTCCCCTTCCTTCTCCCCTGCCTTTCCCCCATTTTCCTCTCTTTTCCCACCCTTCCCTATTACTTCCCCCCCCCTCTACTTCTTTCTTTCTCTCCCTTCTTTCTTTGCCCCCCCCTATTTTTAATTTCTACTATCTCGGGTAGGAGGAACCTTTTCCTCACCCCTAATCCCCTAATTATTGTAGATCTACCCCCAATTCTGGTATGGTTTTCCATGACTAAAAGTCAGCTGCGAGCTTTCAATGGCCACAACATCTGGAACTGCAGATTGGAGTTGGACGGCAACTCGCCGTTGAGGGGGTTCAGCCTTCTTATGGCAGCAACAGTACACACTCTCTGAGAACTGAACTTCATATATACCCTGAATCTTCCCCATTCCCCTTGACTCCCATTTGCGCCCTCCCCCTCCCCCCCCTCCCTTCGTTCCTTTGTTGGGACAGTGTCCCCTGAGTTATGTATACAAGTGTACTTAACCCTGTGTGATAAGTCTGTTAATAAAAAAAAAATTATTAATGGTAAAAAAAATACATGAGTGTTGTGTGGAGTATTAGACCAGGATTGATTGTAGGTCGGACGGTTGGTCACTTTGGCCCCTCCTCAATGGGAGTGAAAATACATGAGTGTTGTGTGGAGTGTGGGACCAGGATTGGTTGTAGGTCAGATGGTTGGTCAACGGGAGTGAAAATGCATGAGTGTTGTGTAGAGTATTAGACCAGGATTGATTGTAGGTCGGACGGTTGGTGATTTTGGCCCATTTAAACACTGCAGTTCCACTTCTGATGGTCTGGAGACAGCTATGGGACATTCAAACCAAGTGCAATAACTATAGTGGATAACCCAGTAATATTTTAGCGTGAGGCAATGACACAACTGAGACAAAATTTAACAGAGAGAAACTCTGTATTGACCCATGTGGTGATAAAGGAAACAAGAGGTGCGGCAAGAAATCAAAGTTCATAAACACATAATAAAAATGTTCAGGAGAAGCCTTAATGGAATAGTCTCTGGGATAACCTCACAGGTAGATGCCATATAGCAGAACAGTCTTTCAGCTCCATACACACTAGGAGATGCTGTAAGCAGAAAAGTCTACAGGCAAAATTCAATCCAAGAGATGCTGTAGCAACAGTCACTGAGCACAGTTCACACCCAGTAGGCCTGTGAGTGGAAGTTTCTGAAAAACAAGTCCAATACAATATGCAGTGCAGTTCTACTTAAAGTCCCACACAGTTTCAAACACTGCTACTGCATCAATATTAAATGAGTAAGCTACATGGAAATTGTAAAGCTAACAAGTTTACAATACACAAGAATGGCAGAAAAGAACCAAGGCTGAGGAAACAACACAAGCAGCTAGGAAGTGAAGAGGAGCTGGCAGCAGGTGTAGGAAACTGAACCTCTGATGTATAGTCACTGGAGAGCCAAACAGGATTTAATGGATAAGGAGGAGCAAACTTGAGTTTAAATAAGGAGCTTGAATCCTGACAGACTCCTCAAGAAAAGGACTGGAAGAAGGGCTGGAGCTTATAAAGGCAAGAAGACAAAAAATACATGGAGGAATGAAGCTGAGGACATTATATTGAAAAAGGGCAAGAATGCACAAAAGGTCATCAGAAGATTCGAAGTCCTGATATCATGGTTGAGAACTGTAATACTCAGTTGATATCGGAATACCACTTCTTGTCGGTAAAATAGGTCATGGTATATCAACTAATTGCGACGTCTGTCTTAGGCTATGTCACGTGTATTCTGCTCTGTAGTCTCTGTGATCTGCTTTGCAGTAATTGTGTTTAATTCTTGTTGCTGACTTCAAGGTTAATATCAGTAGCTGCTTCTGAATTGCTTCTATGTCTATGGCGGCTCTGCAGGTGGGATGCTCTGGGTGTGCAGGGATGAAGACAGAAGAATATGCACATTTTTGTATATTTTTGATGCAACATTACCCTGTACCTGTTTATATATTTTGAGTTGAGGATCCACACTCCACCGTCTGGTCTTCATTCCAGCCTATGCCATAACAAGAAGGCACTTGCACATAATACTTGACCATTCAGCCAGTCAACATACAGGGGAGCTGATATATAGTGGATGTACACTAGTCTCTTACTCAAGTTGGGCTTGTGTCAGGTTGACTTAAACCTTAACTGTTGCGACATTACCATACACTTGTCTTCTCATCCCTTACTTCATCCCCGGTTTTGCCCATCCTTGGATCATGGACCTTGGTTGGCTACTTTCATGTTTATTCAGAATAAGGCCTTATTTTGAACTCTACGCCATATACTCTAACCTCCTTAATTCCTGTTACTGACTAATAGATTGCTTGTATAAAAAATACTGACCAGCACCTCCAATACAGGAAGTAATGAAATGATCAAGTGCTAATTCCAAATGGGTAAGTAAATATTCAATCTTTATTCAACCATTGATAAAAGATACATAGACATGATGCTCGTGGGCATAAATAATGAGATAGCGTTGATGAACCTATGAGTTTTGACTTTCAGTCTTAATCATGGTATTTCAAAAAATTAGATACTTACCTATGTATTGGCCAATCCATCTGAGCCCAATAGCCACCGACAAGGCGTATCTCTTTATAGGGACCCTATCTTACAATACCTCTATTTGGGTTACACAAAAACCTACAAAGCAAGAGCAGGTAGGATCCAGCTAAAAAGGAAATGTAACTGCCCTGACTAAAGGGTGGAGTGCTCAGTCAGAGAGGAGTACAGTACAAATATAAAAAGACTGGCCAGCACCTCCAGATAGAGGCATTTCAATACTATTATTTTGTATTTATCGGCCTGCAGCTTGATATTGAGCCATGGTGACTTGATGGATAAACGCTCTGTAGAAAGATCGATCTTGAGTAGCCTAGATAGGTCCACCAGGGTCTTCTCCAAGCCTAGATAGGTCCAACAGGGTCTTCTCCAAGCCTAGATTGGTCCACCAGGGTCTTCTCCAAGCCTAGATAGGTCCACCAGGGTCTTCTCCAAGCCTAGATAGGTCCACCAGGGTCTTCTCCAAGCCTAGATAAGTCCACCAGTGTCTTCTCCAAGCCTAGATTGATCCACCAGGGTTTTCTCCAAGCCTAGATAGGTCCACCAGGGTCTTCTCCAAGCCTAGATAAGTCCACCAGGGTCTTCTCCAAGCCTAGATTGATCCACCAGGGTTTTCTCCAAGCCTAGATAGGTCTACCAGGGTCTTTTACAAGCTTAAATAGATCCACCAGGATTTTCTACAAGCCTAGATAGATTAGCCAGGGTCTTCACCAAGTCTACATAGGGGCACAAGATTCTTCTCCAAGCCTAGATAGGTCCACCAGGGTCTCCTCCTCCATTATCTTGATTGTATCAAGCTGTTGGGTTGCTGGTCTTCCTAGTCGCCTTGTTCTTTCTATTCTTCTGACCATGATGTCCTTCTCCAGTGATTTCTCTCTTCGTATGATGTGTAGACAAGTCGTAGCTTTTTGATTCTTCCTTCCAGTGACATGTCTGGCTTGATTTGTTCCAGAATTGATGTGTTTGTTCTTGGTGGACCAAGCAACGTTTTGGTCTGTGTTTGCAAAAATACATGTGTTTTGCGTTTTTGCATGCGTTTTTACATGCGTTTCCATTAAAATCAATGGGGCAAAAAGAAACGCAAATGAAGCAAAACGCAGCCCTGCATTAGATGTGAAAGGGGACTTACAGTTTCAGAAGGTTGTCCTCCTCCTTTTTGATTATAAATTATCATAGAATGGTAGCGTGTAAAGGGACCTCCTGGGTCATTGTGTGAAGGGACCTACTGGTTCATCATCTGAAGGGGCCTCCTGAGTCATCGTGTGAAGGGACTTCTCGGGTCATCGTGTCAAAGGACCCCATGGATCATCGTGTGAAGGGACCTCCTGGGTCATTGTGTAAATGGACCTTCTGTGTCATCATGTGAGGGGATCTCCTGAGTCATTGTGTGAAGGGACCTCCCGGGTCATTATGTGAAGGGACCTCCTGGGTCATGTGAAGGTATATACGGGGTCATCGTGTGAAGGTGTGGTGCCCCAGGCTCCGGCGGCCACAATATCAAGCTTAGAAGCAAGGGAAGGCACCCACCTCAGGTAAAGCACACACACACACACACACACACACACACACAACACCTTCCTAACTCCAGGCCAGAAGGGAGAGCTCTAAAGCCAAGGTTTAGGGCAGGTCCCCTATAAATCCTGGTCTGGGGGTGGGGTCAGGCAGTTCAGTTCCTAATAGGAATGTGGAAGACGTCCTATGGACGGGAGCCGCGGTAAGCTAGGTGACTGACTAGCCAGTGTGAGGGACCTGTAGGTGAGGGTATGAGAAAGTGGAGGAGTAGGTGTGGGGAGTGGAGCAGTACCAGCTCGCCTTTGTACCTAGTGGAGTACGGACACCGGAGTCCGAGGTCACCAGGGACGTCATACCCAGCAACCAAAACCGGAGGGCAGGTGATTTCATGTTGCTCATCCACCTAGAAAGGCCAATAGACACAGCCACAACTGTGGGCTCGGGAGAAGCAGAGAAGAGGGACAGTAACCCAGAGTGAGCTCAAGCCACCTGTCATACGGCCCAACCAGAGACTGTTACCCCTGTGTCTGTCGTTTCTTCAGTACACTACGTCCTTGCACCTCCAACGATCCCTGCCTATCCACAGACTATACACCTGCCCTGGGGATCCACTCTTCTGGTGGAGAGCTGGAACATCGTTGAAGCTACTCCCATCATCCCCAGAAGTCCTGATTGCACTAGCGGTTATACTAGCCGCATTCCACAGGTGGCGTCACGACTCATTTTTATTTTATTTTTCCTTTCATCCATTTCTACTTTCCCCTTTTTACTTCTTGCCTGACGAGGGGACCACGGAGCCAGGTAACATCACCGTAAGACCCTGCACGCCCCAGACGGTGACGAGAGGGTTCGGTTCCAAGTAACCCAAGGTCCCTGCCCAGGGTGAGACAAAGGGACCTCCCAGGTCATCGTGTGAAGGGATCTCCATGTGAAGGGACATTCTGGATCATCGTGTGAAGGGACCTCCAGGGTCATCGTGTGGAGGGACCTCCTGGATCATCATGCGAAGGGACCTTATGGGTCATCTGGTCCAACTCCCAATGACATTGACTTCAAGCGTCATGTTATGCAGAAGATAGTCTAGTTGCGTTTAAGAGCAATTCCGAAAGCCATCGGTTCATCTTTACATATTTTGAAGATTTCAGTTTCAACATTCAAGTTTGGACAAGATGCGCAACAGATAAAGGAAATGGAAACTGCCAAGAAATGCAGATAAGAATCAGATTCATATATTATTCTGGCTACGAAGTAACAAGCAAAACAATTCAGGCTTCCGAAACATGATGTGCTCCAACTGGAAACTGTGTCTCCGGAACTGCACAATTCTGGAACGAATGCTGGTATTATGGATTACCTTCTATTACTGCGATGTGAAGCATGAGTCAAGCTGAGTCATCATAGACACTTACCTCCTTATCGCTGCCGTGTCAATTTCATGAGCGTAAGAACATCAGGTTTTAAGCAAATGATACAAATACATTTTGGTCAAGATAGATAAAACTGAAATAATAAAAGCAATGGGATTTTAAAGAAGAGAGGAGGCCCCAAAGCCTGGACCACTAGAAGGACCTTTCTTGATCACTCCTCCCCAGTTATACAGGGGTGTCCTGTACAGGTTCTCCCCACCCAAGATTAACAGTAACGGACTACCCGAGCTGGGTCCCATCTCTACACGAGCTGTCTTTATCTTTATCTCAGCCTAATGGATCTTCTTGAAGTTGAGTTTCGTGAGCCAAGTTGATATCACTGAAATAATTGGCCTCCGACAAACTAAAAACACAACAAATACCCCCGAAAGCATATCAAATGGTATTCAGTATGCCATATATTATTCTATAAGACTGGTCAACTACAACTCCACCATGCCTGTGTTGATTGCTCTGCAGTCCACGTGAAATGCTCTGCTGTAGTTAAATTTCCTTTGGCACATTTGGAGTTAATGTCTGATGCTGCTGTGGTGTTGTTGTCTTTAAGTGAGGTGGGATGATGTGGGTGTGGTATGATCACCTCTTCTACGAGCAGATGTCGCTGATAGAGTTTTCATCTCTTCCATGACTGTGTGCTGTAAGGACGTAGTGCAGTGTGTGCTGTCATTTGCCTGGAGTTTTCCCTATTTTGTGGGTGTTGCTGTGCATCCGGGTATGCGGGTGGCGGTGAGGGGGTTTAGCCTAGGGTTGATCAGGAGCAAAGGACAAAGTTAGCAGTCTAGACATACTCACCTTCAGAGGTAATTCCGAGAACATGGAGAGTCAGGGATCCCCAGTCTAAGGGTCAAACTAGTTAATCTTTTTGCTTTTTACCCGACTTACTATCCTACTACCTGACTCACTTTGCTACCCTGTGACAGACAGGCACTTTTAACAGTGGCTTCTGAATCAGAAACTAAAGTTTGGGCATGTCTGATCGCTTTCATAGATTTCTACCATCTGGTGAAAGTTTGGAAACCCCAGTTGACCCAACTCCCAAAAATTGTTAGGTTTGGACAACCCTTATGTTCCATATGGCCGCCACACCTAGAAATAAGATGTCCATTGACAATGCACCAGATATTTAGGGCTTTTTGAGCCAGGATCGTAGGATCTCAACTATCACTGACACATATCTAAGCCTAAAGTCTATAGTTAAATCATTTTCTGTAGGTTATGAACACCAGTCAATTACAGCAATGATGGGAATAGCTGCTATTTTTCCTTTCACTATTTATCATAAAACCCATAAAAACACAGTTTGAATAATGTCTAAATAGCGATAATCAGGACAGCGCTGTATAAATGGAGCAGGATTTTGGCGCGTGTGTTGCAAAGCTCTCTATGCGTATAAATAGTTGGCCTCACAATCCGAGCTTCATGCTCTCAGACCGGCCTTAATGGTCTATGTCAAATGTCTAGTTTATTATATGCTTCTGGATGCCGCCAAAACTTTCCATCTCTGGTATACTGCAAGTGTCAAAGCTTCTCATTTATTCAGACATATGTAGCTGCTATAGAAATAACGTTCTTACAGACTAAGTGGAGCATAGTTGACCTTCGTCATCTTCTGTAATGCAATAGACAGTCAGGAGGAGTCATACATGCCGTTATAGTGTGCCAGGGCTTGGTAGCTTAAAGGGAACTTCACTAGCTATTGTAACCCTCGAAGTGGATACACTGGGCCGAGGCACTGATCTTGACCTAAAGGCGCATGACTGACCGTCCACCCCATCTTCACTAGAGCCCTATGATAGTCAGGTTAGGCTTGTGCTGGTGGATAACCACCAGGTGCCATTCCATTCTCGGTTGCAAGGGCTGGGGTACTCGGCCATCCGGGGCAAACAGTTTAGGAGTCCTAGAGGTTGTGGCCCTGACCAGACAAGTTAAGGGGAGGTATTTACTGGGAAGAAATAGTGTGTGATGCCAACTAAGAGTTCTGACCATAGGTGAACAGGGGCTGCTGTGGGCTTTCCAAGGGGAGATGGTGAAGCATCCAGAGGTGGTGGTTTTTCAGCCTTCCTTACCTTGGCCATGTCCCTGAGTATAGCACACCTTGTGCTTTTTGATACTCCAGTAACGTTGCAGCTGTGAAATATGGCAAAACTGGTGGCAAATGGCATCTTGGCAGCTTCACGCTTGATTTTCCTCCATTCATGGGCAGTTATTTTGCACCTTTTTTGCCCTCACGCTTCTTCCGACTCTGTTGGCTATTTGCCATGAAACGCTTGATTGTTCGGTGATCGCTTCAAAAGTTTGGCAATTTCCAGACTGCTGCATCCCTCTGCAAGACATCTCACAATTGTGGACTGTTCAGAGCCGTCTCATCTCTCTTCTGACCCATTTTGCCAAAGGAAAGGCATTTGCCTAATAATTAAGCACACCTTATATAGGGTGCTGATGTCATTACACCACACCCCTCCTCATTACTGAGATGCACATCACCTGATTTACTTCATTGGTAGTTGGCGTTGAAACCTATACTGCTTGGAGTAGGACAACATGTATAAAAAGTAGCATGTGATCACAATACTCATTTGCCTAATAATTCTGCACACAGTGTAGTTAGCCTGGTGACCAGCTAAAGATACACACAAGGGAAACAAACCAAGAGGGAAGGGAAGAAACATTTAGCTTGAGAAGATCCACACAGCAATTCAACAGAAACTCCAGGATACACTGCAAGAGCTGAGAAGCTTCCTCCAAACACCTGACAAGTTATCACCAGCAGTTCATCCTGGAAGTCAAGGGAAATATATAGACAACTTAAGGTAAGGGATCAGCTGGGTCCTAGTAACCTCCAGTTTTCACTAAAAGGGAAATGTCTCTTAAAGCAACAGAACATTCATTTAGGATTTTGACTGTTTGGCCAAACGCTGGGACCTTCTGCGAGTGACCTCTACATTCTCATCCGTGCATCCTGACACACCCCGTGACAGTACCCCCCCTTCTACGAGTGGTCTTCGGAAACTCAGGACCAGGCTTGTCAGGATGGGAGAGGTGAAAGGCGCAGACCAGCTTTGTGGAGTTCACCTCTGATGCTAGCACCCACATCCTCTCATCGGGACCTCACTTCTGCCATTTTTGAAGATCACATGGAGTACAGGGTCAACACTAACTCCAAAGATCGAAGACTTCAGAGTCATTCCAAATTTAACAGTGGCATTTGCCATGAAGAGGTACACCTTCATAGAATCATAGAATAGAGGAGTTGGAAGGGACCTTCTGGGACATCATGTGAAGGGACCTCCCGGGTCATCATGTCAAGGGACCTTCTGGGTCATCTGCTCCAAGCCCCTTGCTCAATGCAGGATTCCCTAAATCATCCCAGACAGATGTCTGTCCAGCCTCTGTGTGAAGATTTCCATTGAAGGAGAACTCATGACCTCTTGTGGCCGCCTGTTCCACTCATTGATCTCCCTCACTGTCAGAAAGTTTTTTTGTAATCTGTGTCTCCTCACATTCAGTTTCATCCCATTGCTTCTAGTCTTTCCCTGAGAAAATGAGAAAAAAGTTGATCCCTAAGTGAGGAGGCGCTTGATGTTGTCATCATCCATCATCATTGTGTTTGTAAACCACACTCTCCCCAGCGCCTGAGGTCTGCTGCCTCAGACTAACTCTTGATTCTGCCCGTCCTTCAAACCACTCATCCAAACTCTCGTCACCTCCAATAAATATTTCCAAAATCCGTAATTTCCTCAATTTTTAATCTACTAAATTAGTTCCGCCCCCAGCATTTCCCATCTCAACTGTTGCAACCTCCACCTCTGTGGCCTCCCTGCTAACACTCTTGCACTGCTCCAGACCATCCTTAACTCTGCTGCCTGACTAATCCACCGCTCTCCTCTCTGCTCCTCCACTTCTCCCCTCTGCAAATCCCATCACTGGCTCCCAATTCCCCAACAAGTCCAGTTCAAACTATTAACATTGTCCTACAAGTCCGTCCATAATCAGTCTCCTAAGTATATCTCCAAACTAATTTCCCCAAATCTTCCCTCACATAATCTCCTTTTAAGACCTTCTTCTTTCCTCCATACCTATACGGCTTCTCTACCCGTCTGTAAGACTTCTCCCGAATATCCCCCATCCTTTTGAATATTGCACCCAAACACATTTGATTATTTGCTCCTTTCACAAACTTCAAATGGAAATTGAAAACCCATCTCTTCAGGAAAGTTTACAGCCTGCAATGACCCTACTGCTACCGGAGCAGGTGCTACACCACCACCACTACCAGAGCAGGTGCTACACCACCACCACTACCAGAGCAAGTGCTCCACCACCACTACCAGAGCAGGTGCTACACCACCACCACTACCAGAGCAGGTGCTACACCACCACCACTACCAGAGCAGGTGCTCCACCACCACCACTGCCAGAGCAAGTGCTACACCACCACCACTACCGGAGCAGGTGCTACACCACCACCACTACCAGAGCAGGTGCTACACCACCACCACTACCAGAGCAGGTGCTACACCACCACCACTACCAGAGCAGGTGCTACACCACCACCACTACCAGAGCAGGTGCTCCACCACCACCACTGCCAGAGCAAGTGCTACACCACCACCACTACCAGAGCAGGTGCTACACCACCACCACTACCAGAGCAGGTGCTCCACCACCACCACTAGTGCAGCTGGCACATCACTCCCGGAGCGACTGCAACCCTCCAACCTACTGTCTCCACCCCACTATCCTGTAGAATGTATGCCGGCAAAGCCTCATTCGTTTGTACCAGTCTGTCACTGTTAGTTTGTTCATTGTATTTTTGACTTGTTTTGTATGTAACCCGTTCTCATGTACAGCACCATGGAATCAATAGTGCTCTATAAATAAATAATAATAATATTAATAAAGAGCCACTGGGCACAGAGGAAGGTTAATGCATCAAAAACAAGGACCAGCAATTGGGAGAACACCACCAGGGACATTGCTGGAAGCAGGGAGGCTCCAAATATTGTCAGGTCCACATGGTCTACATTCCTATAAGAAGTGGCCATAGTTATTGGATGTCAGTAAATGCCAGAGTGAGATGGTTGATCTAGTCTATATACCATGCCAGGTCCAGGTGCTTGCTTGCCCAAAGACATCTTTACCACATGCTGCAATGCTCTTTCCAGGCTTGGAGATGGTTACGCTCATTGGGAATGAGGAGTGAAGCGATTGACCACAGGGGGAACCTGGGCTTACCCTGAAGTGTGAGGGCTTCACTAAGTGTCCGGGACTGAGGAAGCTGGGCAGAGCTGGGTGACAGCAGGACAGGGGAACAGAAATGGGACTGGATGAGAACTAGAGTATGAGAGGGCTGGAACAGGAATACAAACAGGACTGGGACAGGTACACGGGTACAGGCAGGTGCAGGCAGAGAACATCGGACACAGGACATCAGGGTGAGGAAGTCAGGCAGAGGTCAAGTGGCACTGGTGTAGGTAGAAGTCATCAGGCACAACATCAGGCAGAGCTCATCTGTTACTGATATAGGTAGAGGACTACTGCCAGAGCAGGTGCAGGACACAGGACGTCAGGTACAGGAATACAGGCAGGGCAGGTGCAGGACACATGACTTCAGGTATAGGAATACAGGCAGGGCAGCTGCAGGACGCAGGACTTCAGGTACAGGAATACAGGCAGGGCAGGTGCAGGACACATGACTTCAGGTATAGGAATATAGGCAGGGCAGCTGCAGGACGCAGGACTTCAGGTACAGGAATACAGGCAGGGCAGGTGCAGGACACATGACTTCAGGTACAGGAATACAGGCAGGGCAGGTGCAGGACACATGACTTCAGGTATAGGAATATAGGCAGGGCAGCTGCAGGACACAGGACTTCAGGTATAGGAATACAGGCAGGGCAGCTGCAGGACACAGGACTTCAGGTACAGGAATACAGGCAGGGCAGGTGCAGGACACAGAACTTCAGGTACAAGAATACAGGCAGGGCAGATGCAGGACACAGGACTTCAGGTACAGGAATACAGGCAGGGCAGCTGCAGGACTTCATGTACAGGAATACAGACAGGGCAGGTGCAGGACACAGGACTTCAGGTACAGGAATACAGGCAGGGCAGCTGCAGGACTTCATGTACAGGAATACAGGCAGGGCAGGTGCAGGACACAGGACTTCAGGTACAGGAATACAGGCAGGGCAGCTGCAGGACACAGGACTTCAGGTACAGGAATACAGGCAGGGCAGGTGCAGGACACATGACTTCAGGTATAGGAATACAGGCAGGGCAGCTGCAGGACACAGGACTTCAGGTACAGGAATACAGGCAGGGCAGGTGCAGGACACAGGACTTCAGGTACAAGAATACAGGCAGGGCAGATGCAGGACACAGGACTTCAGGTACAGGAATACAGGCAGGGCAGGTGCAGGACACAGGACTTCAGGTATAGGAATATAGGCAGGGCAGCTGCAGGACACAGGACTTCAGGTACAGGAATACAGGCAGGGCAGGTGCAGGACACAGGACTTCAGGTATAGGAATATAGGCAGGGCAGCTGCAGGACACAGGACTTCAGGTACAGGAATACAGGCAGGGCAGGTGCAGGACACATGACTTCAGGTATAGGAATATAGGCAGGGCAGCTGCAGGACACAGGACTTCAGGTATAGGAATACAGGCAGGGCAGCTGCAGGACACAGGACTTCAGGTACAGGAATACAGGCAGGGCAGGTGCAGGACACAGAACTTCAGGTACAAGAATACAGGCAGGGCAGATGCAGGACACAGGACTTCAGGTACAGGAATACAGGCAGGGCAGCTGCAGGACACAGGACTTCAGGTACAGGAATACAGGCAGGGCAGGTGCAGGACTTCATGTACAGGAATACAGGCAGGGCAGGTGCAGGACACAGGACTTCAGGTACAGGAATACAGGCAGGGCCATGCAGGACACAGGACTTTAGGTACAGGAATATAGGCAGGGCAGCTGCAGGACACAGGACTTCAGGTACAGGAATACAGGCAGGGCAGCTGCAGGACACAGGACTTCAGGTACAGGAATACAGGCAGGGCAGCTGCAGGACACAGGACATCAGGTACAGGAATACAGGCAGGGCAGCTGCAGGACACAGGACTTCAGGTACAGAAATACAGGCAGGGCAGGTGCAGGACACAGGACTTCAGGTACAGGAATATAGGCAGGGCAGGTGCAGGACACAGGACTTCAGGTACAGGAATATAGGCAGGGCAGGTGCAGGACACAGGACACAGGACTTCAGGTACAGAAATACAGGCAGGGCAGCTGCAGTACATGAGCAGGACAGGTCCAAAAACATAGACAGGACATTCACAGGAATTTAGTCTGGATGGACAAGAACATCAGCAGGCATAGGACTGGTTGCAGGCAGGATTGGTGCTGGATATGGACTACGTTGGAGGAAAAGGGTAATTGGATGTAAGGTACTCGCCAGAGTATGAATGAAGAAAAGTGGGAGGAGTCTCCAATGAAAAAAAAGGCTTACTTTTTTCATGCAAAATATTAAATTGTATAAAAGTCCATAATAGCGGAGATGCAATCTCTACGTGTTTCTGGCTTACGCCCTTAGTCAGTGATCACTGACTAAGGGCGTAAACCAGAAACGCGTCTAGTTGCATCTCCGCTATTATGGACTTTTATACAATTTAATATTTTGCATAAATAAAGTAAGAAAACATTTTTTATTGGAGACTCCTCCCACTGTTCTTCATGTTTACTGGCCGAGAGTCACGGCATTGTGGACCTGAGCCCAGATGTGAGCAGCAGGATGGATTGAATGCATGGTGAGGCATATATGTGCTTTTATTGTTCTCCAGACTATCTTGAGACAACGGGAGCAAGGAAGTTGTAGCTGGAGTCCACTTGAATAAATGCAGGAATGGAGAAAAGTCCAGCACACGGTTATTCCATAAAAACTATATTGAAGCATTTTGTCCATGAAGAATAAAAACATCCCAAATTAGGGGGTACAAAGCCCCTAACATCTGATGATTCAGAGAACTCCCTCAGTCTTAGGGTGTCGTCACACCTGGCGACTGCACCGGAGATGTATTAGGCGACGTAGGGGCGTGGCCTATCGGTGACGATATCGCCCCTGCGTCGCCTAATGTAAAGGGGCGATGACGGCACCTCTGAGTGGTCGCCTGGTTTCACATTGGTGATGTGAAACCAGGCGGCCAATCTGGGGCGATGTGTACACATCGCCTCATGTAAACGGCCGCTGGCGATCTGACATAGGCTCCCACTGTACTGCATCGCCGCTGGGCCTTTGAGACACCCCAGCGGCGATGCCGCCTGTCAGATCGGCGGTGCATGCTCCCGTCCATCGCCGTTGACATCTCCGGGGCCGTCGCACCGTGTGACGGTACTCTAAGGCTGCGTACCCCCTTATTTGGGATATTTATATTCTTCAGGGAGCAAAAATGAATACTTTTCTACTTTTTATGGAATAACCGGGTGCTGGACCTTTTCTCCATTACTGCTGGAGCAACAGGCTGGACTCACACACACAGCGTGGTTAGAAACCGCTGGGGACACTAATTCAAGGTGCGTGCACCACCCCTTTTAGAGAGGGGGAAGTGCGTGTGAGCGCACCCTAGGCTAAACACCCGGAACCCCAGCAAAACAAGCGCAGGGCCTGGGGCCTAGGAACCTTGGCAGGAGCAGCCGTGGAGGGGAAACGGGGTCTGCGCAACAAGGGGGCAGCAACGCAGCAGAGCAAGGGTCGAGCAAGGAGCCTCAGTATCCCCGCTGCGTAGGGTAGAGGAGAGTGCAAGAACATCGGCTCAAGGCTGCTATTATGTTGCCACTGGAACTTTGCTTTGGTTTTCAGTAATTCCAATGGTCTGGTGTTTCTGATAATACCCAACCATTGCGTAGAACATTAATTTTTCTATATAGTCTAAGTGTCTTTGGGACTCTCGTGTCCTTAGCTTTTCCCGGTGATGACTCAAACCCTACAAATACCCTATACACCACGTCAAGAACTTCCTCCTCAGAACAAGTCTGAAGGGTCAAATATGAGCTTTCCCGATGTTTACGATACCCCCGTCCCTTTAATACAATGATGACGTCTACGTACTTTACCATAGAGAATTATTTTTTATAGGCTACGGCTCGGAGATCTGTTGACTTCACGGTCCCATCGATCTTGAGCTGAAGCACATGTGCCGCGGAGCGCAGGTGGTAACATTTTCCTCCTTCTCATGTGATCTTACGTCACTTCTCCGGGGCTGTGTACGGCATGTGGACCTGACAGAGAGTTATGCAGTCGGGTTGATATAGATAACGTTAGTAAGTGGTGCAAGAAAAATATTTTCTAAGTAGCTCAAGTGGGAAGAGGGCTTAACTGTATATATGTCATAGTGAAGGAGAAGTCTTAAGTGGCTGTCAGCAGTGAAAATAGAAGAGTTCTCCTTGTCTACTCAACGAGCAGCCATGGAACTTGGTTAACGTTGCCCCGTACGTGACCCCCATCCACCCTATGGGCCGCCATCTTCTGGAATGTGGACGGCAGGAACTTTAATGCACTGCATTATCTGCATTAAATTGATTTTCTTTGTAAATTACCCATACAGAGGTTTCATTCCTTACAAAACTAAGTGCTTCCCTCCTCCTTGGTGGATATCCTGAGATCTCACCGTCAAGACGTGACCTTCCTTGGAAGCCTACGTGAAACATAGGTCGAAGTCTTTCATGCATTGGTCCATAGGAAATTACCAGATGAATGATGTATAGAAATAAGAATGAAAGGGAAGCTTCCAATTATCTAAAGATGGCTTCTAGCTTAAAAATCATATCCTTGCAGCAGTGGCGTAACGTGAAGCTCATGGCCCCCGATGCAAAAGCTCCAACGGGCCCCCAATTATTGCAAATCTCTAATAGTATTAGTCTTTTTCTATAGACCAAAGAAACTTTGGGGCCCCGGTGGTATTGCAACCCCTGTACCTATTGTAGTTACACCCCTGTCTTTAGGCCATTATTCAACAAAACAAGGAAAACTGCTTTAAAGAGATGATACCAGAATAGTATGTACAAGGACGGTCTCTCTAATGTGTTGTCAATTACCATCCATTTTTTGGTAAGCGCGTGATTCCTTTAAACAGCTTTCTGCCAGCACTATAGGTGCCATAAATTAATTTCTCTTGTTTCTCAGCATGCATTGATCCTGCCCTGCTTTGTCCAATTAATTGTCTGACCTTAACTGAAAGCCCGCTGCTCTGTTATACCTGTATACACTTTTACAGATGGGAGAGCAATAGCGTAGAGACCCGGCAACGTTTCCTCTAGAGATAAAAACCACCCCTATTTTCAATAGGGAGATAAACAACCACCCCAAGATTTTGTAGAAAGACAGAGCTTTTCCTTAATTTCCTGTAGAGAGATAAAGATCCACCCCACTTCATATAGAGACAAAGACCCACCCCACTTCATACAGAGACAAAGACCCACCCAACTTCATATAGTGACAAAGACCCACACAACTTCATATAGAGATAAAGACCCACCCCACTTCATATAAAGAGACAAAGACCCACCCAACTTCATATAGAGACAAAGACCCACCCCACTTCATATAAAGAGACAAAGACCCACCTAACTTCATATAGAGACAAAGACCCATCCTACTTCATATAGAGACAAAGACCCACCCAACTTCATATAAAGAGACAAAGACCCACCTAACGTCTTATAGAGACACAAAGCCTCATCCCACTTCAGATAAAGAGTAGGGATGAGCGAGTATGCTTGTCACTACTCGGTACTTGCACGAATATCTCGGTACTCGGGGTACTCGACGAGCACCGAGTACCGCCGAGATGCTCGGGCTCCTTGCAAATAATTATCGATCTGACACAAATGCACAGCTCCCTTCAGTGCACACAGTGAGCTGGCACCACACAGGGAGCAGATTGATTGTTAGGGTCCCTCTGGGGGCCACAGCAAGGTGTTGTATATTGCGACGATTTGGAAAAGCCTCCCCTCCCGCCCTTTCCTAGAAACACTTGTTTTTTAGCTGGAAGTCTGTGGGCGGAGCCTGTGATTAATTGACTTACATTGGGCTCAGTGCTCTGGCCGAGTACACGAGTATCTTGGGATGCTCGGCCAGAGCTTCGAGCACCCAAGCATTTTAGTACTCGCTCATCTCTAATAAAGAGACAAAGACCCACCCAACTTCATACAGAAAGACAAAGACCAACCACACTTCTTATAGAGGCACAAAGCCTCACCCCACTTCATATAAAGAGACAAAGACCCACCCCACTTTCTGAAGAGAGACATAGACCTACCCCAATTCTTATAAGAGACAAAGACCCACTCCACTTCTTATAGAGATACAAAGCCTCACCCCACTTCTGAAAAGAGACATAGACCTACCCCAATTCTTATATAGAGACAAAGACCCACCATACTTCTTATAGAGAGACAAAGATCCACCACACTTCCTATAGAGAGACAAAGCCTCAACCCACTTTCTGAAGAGAGACATAGAGCCATCCAACTTCCTGCACAGAGACAAAGACTCAATTTCACTTCCTGTAGAGAGACTAAGATACAGGCCCAACACAATTACTGTAAAGAGACAAAGACGCACCTCCACTTCATGAAGAGAGACAAAGACGCACCTCCACTTCATGAAGAGAGACAAAGACGCACCTCCACTTCATGAAGAGAGACAAAGACCCACCCCACTTTGTATACAGAGACAAAGATTGACCCCAGTTCCTGTATAGAGACAAAGACCAACCCCACTTCCTATGAAGAGACAAAGAAACAACCCTAATTCCTGTAAAGAGACAAAGATCCAACCCACTTCCTGTACAGAGACAAAGACCTGCACCACTTCTTATAGAGAGACAAAGCCTCACCCCACTTTCTGAAAAGAGATATATACCCACCCCAATTCTTATACAGAGACAAAGACCCACCATAATTCTTATACAGAGACAAAGACCCACCATAATTCTTATAGAGAGACAAAGACCCACCCCACTTCCTACAGAGAAACAAAAATGTGAATAACAGTCAATTTGTTTCAGCTCACCACTCTTCAATAGCACAAACCAGAGAATTGCACGGCGCTCAAATCTAGTTCATGAGTTGGTTCCCAGGTCACTGATACAAACTGAGTGAAAGAAAGTTGAGATCCAGCATCTGTTTGGAAAAGAGGAAATGCTCACCCTACTTATTGTGTAGACAAAGACCTGCTCTATCTCATTTGGAAAGACAAAGACCCACCCCACTTCTTATACACAGACAAAGACCCACCCCACTTCCTATAAAGAGACAAAGAACTACCCCAATTCCTGTAAAAAAAATAAAGACCTAACCCACTTCTTGTACAAGACAAAGCCCCATCTCCACTTCTTGCAAAGAGACAAAGACCCGCATCACTTCTTGTAAAGAGACAAACTCCCACCCTAGTGGAGAGACAAAGGCCCACTTCCACTTCCTGCAGAGAGACAAAAATCTACAGGAAAAGGGTGGTGGGTCAAGACCTGCCCCCACCTCATAATGAGAGACAAAGATTTCCACATATCCAATAAAAGAGATGTCCAGCAACAAAACAAGGGAGGGCACCACCTATGAGGTAACTTAAATGCGTGTAGGCATAGAAGTATAGGTCACACAGGCATCCGGGGTGCCAGCGGGATACAGTCCATCAAACAAGGTATAAGAAAAGAGCGGCACTCACCGGAGTTGCGACATGCGGAGTCCTTTATTTGGGTAGTTGTTACACGGTGCAGGGAGGGGGACCGGGTGACGACGGCACCGTTTCGGGCGTGCTGCCCTTCAACGGGTCACTAACAACTGCAAATGTCTGCTTCTACCTTATATAGGTGGAGCAGAACCGCCTACAAGACATCATCAGCAGCTGCAACAGGTGCACATAATCATGTGAACAAGTTAAAAACACAACATAAACAATTTACAGAAAGTACACTAAGGAACTGATAACCAGAACTGTCTCAATATAATGTCCTTATACAGAAACGAGAGCTTATACTTACATTGTTGGGATCTTACGGAGCGGATAACCAGCAATGGAGCCGGGACACTACCATGACTTCCGGATCATGTGACCCGTCACATGATCGCGATGCAGGCGCGATGTGATTGGTCCATGTAAAAGCTGCTGCCACGCAGCTGTAAGCCTGTTTCAAAGCAGAGCATAGGCACAATGCTTGTTTACATTCCCCAGGTAACTGGGGAGGCCAATCAACATCTAGCCATAGTATTACGCTGCACAATAGTAAATAGCAGGGCTAAGCACTACTCCACTGTTTATTTACTTACCATATGCTAGGTTTAGTGTGGAGTTTTATACAGTGCTGAAACAAGTCACTGACTGTTTACCATCTCACTATTGCAACCCTGATTACTACCTGCATCCATAGAAGTCAGGTCGTCCCCCTGCACCATCCCTGAACCCCCGCTAGACTTCGGACCTACTGGAGAGGATAGGAAACAATTACACAGACCTAGGGAGCTTCATATAAAAGCTCTTGTGCCCGCATACAGCAAGGTCGGGAAGTGAGGCCGGTTTTAGAGGACTGCTAACCATCAGAGGGAATCCGAACTACTTACTCCTACAGAAACACGGCCATATCTAGTTTATCGTTTAATCCAAGTGCTCCTTGAGCATTAAGCTCCAGGATCCATTTGGCTTCCATTTGTAGAAGTCGTTTGTGGTGATCGCCACCTTTATTAGATGGCGGAAGACTGGCAATTCCCGCGAATCTCAGCACCCCGGCATCCCCATTATGACAATCGTTCATATGCCGGATTAACCGAGGAGATCCTTTGTTCTTAACAATAGAATTGAAGTGCTCTCTTACCCTCACGAACATGGGTCTAATAGTCTTGCCAACATAGAATAATAAAAGAGATGAAAACTTGTCCCTGTAGCGTCCCTACAGTCTGGCTTCCACACAAGGTATTTCTTCTACATCAATTGTACAGCCATGTCTGAAGAGAACTGGAGCTCCCTCTGCTGGAAGTCTGAAGCATTCAGACACTGCCTTATCTCTAACCAGGAAGCTAAGCACTAGGGCCTGTTTTCTGGCAGTGGCTCCATCTCTGATTGAGGGGAGATGTTAGTTTCTGTTCAGTAATTAGTAAGACAGAGAAGAAAGAGGAGACAGGTTCTGGGCAAGGAGCAGGATCTGCTTCCCAGAGGACATGCCGCCTACCAGTCCCTATGCTACTCAGGGATTACAAAGCTGGTGGCAGAAGCTGGAGGCTAGCGAGTTCCATGCTCACCAGCCACTTAAGTGGAACTTCCTGCGGCATCAGTACTGCAGAGGGCCGGAGAATTGCTGGAAGGCACAGCTATATACAGGGCCAGCATTACCCACTTGGCAGGAGGTAATCTACAGCAGCTAAAGAAGGAATATAGGACGGCACAAAGACACCTAGAAACCTACCAATTTACAGAAGTCAGCAGGAAGACTATATTTCTCACCCAGTAGAGCGGAGTACAGTTCTCATCAGACTGGCCAGACCACATACCTGGTGGTGGTTGTATCATTCTGGACACTGTGCAAGGACTTCAGTAAAAGAAAAAGTAAAAGACTGTTTCCTGCTGTTTATTTCTCTGCACCTCATAAATACTACTATCAACCCCATCATTATCACCCCCTGAGAGCCAGCCCTGGATGGGAAGGGTTTAACAACTGCACTACTATTACATCTATCTCCCAGGGAACTCTTGAAGCGCCAGCCATATCTGGCTGACCATCCCAACTAGCATCACAAACTCTTATTATTTCTTTATAGGTTTTATTTCTTCATTTTTAGTCTCCCTTTTTCAATGTGAGCCAGGATCACAGCACTGGGCATTACCACCATGATCCTGACTGCTGGCCTGGTTGCTGAGTAGTGGGCGTCTTAATTTCCTTCAGTAAATCCTCCTGTTTTGAAATTACCGCCCCTTCTCAAAGCATTGCGCCGAGCCAGAGCGTCATATCCGGCCCGATACATTGTGGAGCTGGTCATGTGGGACGGCCCGGCTTCAATATGCGCACTGCGCATGCGCCAGGAGACCCACGTGATCAGCCCCACAATGCATCAGGGCGGATATGACGCTCCGGCTCGGTGCACTACTATGAGAAGGGGCGGTAATTTCAAAATAGGAGGATTTTCAGAAGGGAATGAAGACGCCCATCAGGGCATCATAAAGAATAATCAAGAAGGGGACAGAAAGCGAAAGAGGACACCAAGGGGGCTACTAGCAGTAGCCCTGCTTCATTGCCATAACAACCTGTAAGTATAAAATGCTGTTTATACACCATCCCAGCACACAGTTAGGACAGAGAGGGATAGTTAGATTAGTAATAGGAAGGTGCAGGGACAGGTAGTGACCGCTAGGGGGCTTAAACTAGGTGACAGGTTCCCTTTAATGTTAAGGTCATTGTGTTGTCCTAGGTGAAAATGTCCTAACATGAGTAAATTTGCAGTAAATTGTAAAATGTAAATGAGATAAATGAAAAAGACAATGATCACAATTAGAGACACTTCCAGATACCTGCAAGTTATTGGTGTTAATCTGCACCTGGTGCTAATTTCCTTAATTATCTGACAATCCCTATGTAACCGGCAGCCTAACTTTCCAGTTTGCACTCACTTTGTCATTCCAAAAGTGACTAAAACCCTCTGGCAGCAGATTGTCCAGATGAAGGCCAAAGGGGTCACCCTATCTGCTGTAGCCACATGAAGGCATTCCAAGTTCATGATTTCTAGAATATTTGATCTTTACAACATCACAAACTCTTTCAAGTCCCCTAAGAAGGCTGGTCGCCCTCAAAAGACAAATGTAAGAGAGGACGGGATAATGCGGAGACTCTCCATAGGTAATCATTTCATCACTGCAGCTGGAATAGCTCACCAGTTCAGCACTGAACAGGGTAACGATCTGTCTTGTCATACAGTCTTATGACATTTGAGAGCATTTGGACTGAAAGCCCACTGTGAAGTGACCAAACCTCTCATTAGCAGAAAGTATCACAAGGCTGGAGTCACCATTGGTGAGGAGCATGTTGTATGGACAGAGGAGAAGTGGTCACAGTTCATTGTAGTGATGAAAGCAGGTTTCATTTATTTGGGTCTGATGGGAAACATTATGTTTATCGACAAACTGGGGAAAGACTGAACCCAAAGTGTGTAAAGATGTCAGTGACAGGTGGTGGAGGAAGTGTGATGGTTTGGGGAATGTTTTCGGCTGCAGGGTTGGACCTCTCATACAGCTACATGGCAGAGTGAATGCCTGTGTGGATCAGAACCTTCTTCAAAACCACGCGGTTCATTACTTGTGTTCAGCCTCAATCAGCAGCAATATTCATGCAGGACCATGCCCCTAACACAGCAAAACGAGTAAAGCAGGTCCTTAAAACAGAAAACATTGACACAATGAAATAGCTGAGTCCAGAGTCCTGATCTAAAACCAATAGAAACCTCTGGAAAATCCTTGGTGACAAAGTTATGATCGAGAAACCCACAACAGTCACAGAACTGTGGAAGAGACTGGAAGAAGAGTGGAGCAAAATCCCCCAGAGCAGAGAGAGACTAGTGATTTCCTGTGGCCGCAGATGTGCTGTCATTCACAGCAAAAGCCTGCACACTTCATAGCAAAGGCCTGCACAAAGCAAAGGCCTGAACACTTAATCGCAAAGAGACCGGGGCTTCCCCCTCTATTGACTGTTCATTCTGTCCCAGTCTATATGAAGCCCCCCAGGCCATGGGGTACTCAGGAGCCGGGTCGCTGCTGCGGCTGGGGAGTCACGGGGGTCGTGACCCGTTCCTTTGGCCTGGGCGTCAGTTGAAAAGGGGTATATATACAGGAGAGGTTGTCGTGACGCCACCCATGGTATGTGGTCAGTTGAGATGACCGGTGCTGCAGAACCTGTATAGTTAAATTTAAAGGTTCAAGAATATTCAAAGAGTTCTTACTGGAAAGTCTCTATAGGTACTGGGCTTAATGGTTTCACACATGTATAATACACACAAATAAACAAACAAGGTCCCTATGAGTGTCTCGGCTTAGGAGGCCCGGTAGCTTCCTCCTAACCCCAGGCACTTTCTTTCCCTAACATAATATGCATGGGGCTGGGCCCAGTTCCTCCACCCTTTTGTACACTATGTTTACCGGGTTCTATTCACACTTCTTTACACTAGAACATATGTACATTACTTTATTCATATCTTACACTTTAATCTCTGTAACAAGCTGGGAGCTGACCCTGTGTACTACATATTGACCTTCTTACTACAAGTGTACCGGGTGTACTCAGTGTTAAGTTATGTGTAGAAGAGTACCTTTCAGGTTTTTCTGGTTCTGATGAGGATGTGGATCTGACAGCGGGACTGGCACGTTTACTGAGACCAGGAATCTGTTCTTCATGTTCTTCCTCCACAGTTGCCATCTCTGGTTCTTCCACTCTTGGGACTTCTTGTTGAACGGGTTTAGGTACAAGTTCTGGTACTACCACTTGAGGAAATGTGAATATTGGGACTAAGACTGCTCCACGGTAATTTGTCCAGGTTTTTGGAAAATCCCCTAAGACTGTATGGAACACATCTTCTTCTTTCTTCTTAGGTGGGGTGGTTACTGATACTGAGACTTCAGGTGTCTTCAGGGTTTCAGGACACAATTTTAAGTGATCTCTTGATACTGCTGATGTGGTTCTGCCTTCATATTTACTAACTAGGCACACTTTTGTATTGTTAAAGTTTGATGGGAGAACAGTGTACAGTATTCGTTCCCATTGATCATCTAATTTATGAGTACGTCTTTTGCTTTTAAGCACTTGCTCACCAGGTTGTAACAGAGTTTCTGGAGCATGCTGATTGAAGGTCCTCTCTTGCCTCTCTCTAGCTTTCAGTACACTCTTTTCTACACAGTCTTGAACTTGGCAATACTTTTGCTAGTGTAGGATGTCCCAAGTGACTTCTGGAACTTCTGCATCTAGCTTTAGGACTTCCATGTCTAAATCAATTGGCAGCTTAGTGGGTCTTGCTCTCATGAGATAAGCTGGGATGCAGTTGGTTGAACTCACCGGTACATGGTTGTACAAGTCTACCAAGTTGGGTAACCTCTCTGGCCATTAGTTCCTTTTTGATGGTGGTAAGGTCTTCAAAAGGTCAATCACTATGTGGTTCATCTTCTCACATAAGCCATTTGTTTGAGGATGGTAAGGTGTTGCGCGGATCTTCTTACATCCATACATATTACAGAATTCTTTAAACACCTCTGCTTCTAAGGCTGGATCTTGATCTGCCAGGACCTGTTCAACGCAACCATGAGGTCTGCAAAAGTACGTCTGGAATGCCTTTGCTGCTGTTCTTGCTGTTAAATCCCTCACGGGCACCACCACTAGGAAACGGGAATAGTGGTCCACTATGGTCAAGGCATAGACATAGCCGGATCTGCTTGGTGTCAATTTGACGTGGTCTAGGGCTACTAATTCCAGGGGTTGCTTGGTAACTATGGACTGGAGTGGAGCTCTCTGGCTTTCTTGATCCTTCCTTCTCAGGTTGCATGGGCCACATTTTCTACACCATTCTTCAATTGATTTTCTCACGCCAACTCAGTAGAATCTTTGTCTTAAGAGCATTTCCATCTATTTCCATCCAAAATGCCCTGCACTGTCATGGTAGGCTTCCAAGACCATTTTGACATCTCTCTTGGGTACAATGATTTGCCAGACCAGCTCATGAGTCTTGGGGTTGGTATATCTTCTGCACAACTTACTTTGATACAGGAACAGTTTATTTCTTTCCTTCCACAACTGCTGAGCTTCAACTTAAGCATTCTGACCAGTGCCCTCCTGTGTCAGTAATTCCTTGACCAGTCCTACAGCCGGGTCACTGTCCTGTGTGTCAGCCCATCCGTGATGTGGTAATGGGTTAAGCGTTGTCTTCTGATACTTCTGGGACACACCTATTCTATATTGGGATGCTCTAGGTCGGTGAAAGGCTGGTAGCTCTATTTCCTCCAGCTCCTCCGGTTCCTCTTCCACGTCTTTTAAGTGTGGCATCCGGGATAAGGTATCTGCATTTCCATTCTTGCGGCCTGCTCTGTATTTGATGAAGAAATTGTAGTTAGACAGCCGGGCTATCCATCGCTGCTCCAACGCACCTAGTTTTGCTGAATCCAGGTGGGTAAGCGGGTTGTTATCTGTATAGATGGTGAATCTTACAGCTGCCAAATAATGTTTAAAGCGTTCTGTCACAGCCCAGACTACTGGCAGTAGCTCTAACTAGAAGGAGCTGTAATTCTCCGGGTTTCTTTCAGTAGGCCGGAGCTTCCTGCTTGCAAAGGAGATGACTCTTTCTTTACCCTCTTGCACTTGAGACAGTACTGCTCTTAATCCCACATTGCTGGCATCCGTGTACAGAATGAAGGGTTGATGGTAATCAGGGTATGCCAGGATTTCATCCCCTGTTAGGGCCCAATTCAACTTCTTGAAGGATTCTTCATTTTCATCACTCCACTGGAAAGGAGGACCTGGGCCGGAGACTTCTTAGACTGTCCTACCAGGATGTCTTGTAGGGGGGCTGCCACCTTTGTAAACCCTTTAATAAACCTTCTATAGTAGCCTACCAGTCCCAGGAATTGCCTCACCTCTTTCATGCTGGTGGGTCTTGGCCAATCCCTTATCACGGTAACCTTCTCGGGATCCAGTGCTACACCTTCTGAGCTTACTACGTGGCCTAGGTACTGTACCTTTGGTTTCAACAGGTGACACTTGGATGGTTTTATTTTCATACCATAACCGGTCAAGGCTCCAAACACTTCCGCCAAGTGTTGTAGATGCTCTTCATATGTCTTGGAGTAGACTATGATGTTATCCAGGTACAGGAAAACAGTTTCAAAGTTCTTGTGTCCTAGGCAGCTCTCCATTAGTCTCTGGAATGTACTGGGTGCGTTGCAGAGTCCAAATGGCATATAATTGAACTCACAGAGGCCCATCGGTGTGGTAAACGCTGTTTTCTCATGGTTAGCCTCTGCCACAGGAACATGCCAATACCCACTAGTCAGATCTAAGGTAGAAAAGTAGTTAGCAGATTTTAATGCAGCTAATTACACTTCTATTCTGGGTAATGGGTATGCATCCTTGTGTATAATGTGGTTGATCTGCCGGTAATCTACGCACATCCTCATGGTCCTGTCCTTTTTTTTGACTAGCACTAGCTGCCCAGGGGCTACAACTGACTCTTATTACCCCTGCTTCCCTCATCTCTTTCAGCATATCCTTTGCACACTGGTAATGAGCGGGTGGCACGGGTCTATACCTCTCCTTAATAGGTGGATGATTACCTGTGGGTATGTTGTGTTCTACCCCTTTGATCTGCCCAAAGTCTAGAGGGTGTTTTTGAAGATCTGCTCGTACTCCCTCACTACCCAGTATACTCCATGCTTTTGATGGGAGGGAGTAGAACTGGTACTTACATGTAGCTTTTGGCACCAATCCTCCAGCTTTCCCTTTGAGCCATTGTCATCCGCCTGGCTTGACGGGTTCAAGGCTTCAACTGTTGTGATGGGATTGTTATCAACAGTGTATAATTTAGCCATGGTAGCATACTTTGGTAGGGTTGCCTCCTCTTCCCCACAATTTAGAAGGCTTATTGGCACTCCACCCCTGTGTACTTCAACTACTCCTCTTGCCGTCAGTACAATGGGCCTACTGTCTGAGTACACGGGTCCTACCAGGGCATGATAATCTCGCCCTCTATTGCGGTTCTACACCAGAGCAATATTTCAGTTTTGGGAAGTATCACAATGGGTATTGGGTCACTTACCCTTGCACTGCCAATTTCTCCTCCAGACAACTCTATCTGCTATCTCATCATCAGAGCCTTTATTTCCTTCCGCAGGACTTGTTGCTGTCCAGTATTGGCAGTCTCGGCAATCTGCTGTAAAACAACAATAACCTCTGCAAGACAATTTTCAATCATATTTGTTCCTAGCAGAATAGTTTCAGGATTACGTTCATGCAGGTCAACATCAACAATTATCACCCCTTGATCTTTTAATTATTATTATTATTATTATTATTTATTTATATAGCGCCATTAGGTTCCATGGCGCTTTACATGAGGATGAGGGAGACAAGAACAAGTACACTAAATCTAGGCGATCAGGACGTACAGGTACAGGAGGGGCAGGGACCCTGTCCACGAGGGCTCACAGTCTATGAGGGGTGGGTTAGGATACAGTAGGATGGGGAAATGTCAGGTATGGGGCGTTCGCCTGGGTCTCATGGCAGGTTGTAGGCTTGACGGAACAAGTGAGTCTTCAGGTGACACTTGAAGCTACTCAGGGTAGGAGAGTGTCTGACGTGTTCGGGTAGGGAGTTCCAGAGTTTGGCAGATGCCCGGGAGAAGTCCTGGACTCGGTTGTGCGAAGAGGTGATGAGGGGGGAGCAGAGGAGGAGTTCTTGGGAGGAGCGGAGGTTGCGTGAGGGTAGGTATCGGGAGACCAGGTCGGAGATGTATGGTGGGGCCAGGTTGTGTATGGCTTTGTACGCCATGGTTAGTGTTTTGAATTGGGATCTCTTGGAGACGGGGTGCCAGTGAAGGGCTTGGCAGAGGGGGGAGACAGGGGAGTAGCGGGAGGACATATAGATGAGTCGGGCAGCGGAGTTGAGGATAGACTGGAGAGGTGTGAGGGAGTTAGCTGGGAGGCCATTGAGAAGGAGGTTGCAGTAGTCAAGGCGGGAGATGATAAGAGCACGGATGAGTGTTTTAGTGGTGTCGTGGGTGAGGAAGGAGCGGATCCGTGAGATGTTCTTGAGCTGGAGCCGGAGGGATGTGGTGAGGGCCTCGATGTGGGGTTTGAAGGATAGGGAGGAGTCAAGGATTACCCCGAGGCACTTGGCTTGGGGGACTGGGGAGAGGGCGCAGTCGTTGACGCAGATGGATAGGTTGGGAGGTGGGGTGGAATTTCTTGGGGGGAAGACTATGAATTCAGTTTTGTCCATGTTGAGTTTAAGGAAGCGAGCAGAGAAGAAGGATGAGATGGCGGAAAGGCATTGAGGGATTTTCGAGAGTAGGGAGGTGATGTCAGGGCCGGACAGGTAGATTTGGGTGTCGTCAGCGTAGAGGTGGTACTGGAGGCCATGGGACTCGATGAGTTGCCCTAGGCCGAGAGTGTAAATGGAGAAAAGTAGGGGTCCCAGGACCGAACCTTGGGGGACTCCGACAGAAAGGGGGTAGGGTGAGGAGGAGGTGTGGGAGTGGGAGACGCTAAAGGTCCGGTCCGCTAGGTATGAGGAGATCCAGGAGAGGGCAAGGTGGGTGATGCCAAGGGATTCCAGGATCTGGAGAAGAAGGGAGTGGTCAACCGTGTCGAAGGCGGCAGACAGGTCAAGGAATAGCAGGATGGAGTAGTGGTGTTTGTTCTTGGCGGTCAGTAGGTCGTTGGTGACTTTGGTCAGGGCTGTTTCGGTGGAATGGAGAGGTCGGAAGCCGGACTGTAGGTGGTCAAAGTGGGAGCACGAGGAGAGGTGAGAGGACAGTTCGGAGTGGACGTGTTGTTCAAGTAGCTTAGAGGCGAATGGGAGAAGAGATATGGGGCGATAGTTAGAGACAGAGGTAGGGTCAAGTGAGGGTTTATTTAGGATGGGCGTGATTAGGGCGTGTTTGAAGACCGAGGGGAAGGTACCAGTGCTAAGTGAAAGGTTAAAGAGGTGGGTGAGGGCTGGGATGAAAATGGAGATGTGGTTGGGAGTGAGGTGGGATGGGAGCGGGTCGTGGGCGCTGGTGGTGAGGTGTGATTTTGACAGGAGGGAGGAGAGTTGGTCTTCAGTTATGGGGGGGAAGTGGCTGATGGAGGAGGAGGGCAGTGTAGGTGGGAAGGGGAGGTGTGGGGGTAGTGGACCGAAGCTGCTTCTGATCTTGTCGATATTCTCCTTGAAGAAGGTCGAAAAGTCTTCAGCAGAGATGAGGGGAGAAGGGGGAGGAGCAGGTGGGCGAAGTAAGGAGTTGAAAGTTTTGAAGAGCTGTTTGGGGTTGCGGGACAGAGAGGTTATAAGGGATGGGAAGAACACTTGCTTGGAGGTAGCGAGTGCCATCTTGAAGTCAGTGATGGATTGCTTGAACAGAGCAAAGTGCTCAGGGGTGTGAGACTTTTTCCATCTCCTCTCGGCGACTCTGGATGCCCGTCTCAGGTTTTTAGTGAGGGTGGTGTGCCAGGGTTGCCTGTTAATGCGTGGAGCATGGAGAGTGAGGGGGGCGGCTAGGTCGAGAGCGTTCGTTATGGTGGTGTTGTATAGGGTGGTGGCAGTGTCAATGTCGTCAGCGCAGGGTAGGTCGGTGAGAGGGAGGAGAGATTCAGAGAATAAAGGAAGATCAAGATCTTTTAGGTTTCGGCGAGGGTGATCAAGTTTGCGGAGAGGGGGTAGTGTGGCAGGGGAGGAGAGGGCGGAGAAGGTCAAGAGATGGTGGTCGGACAGTGTGAGTACCGAGGTTGTGAGGTTAGAGAGGGAGCAAAGGCGGGTAAAGATGAGGTCAAGCGTGTGGCCTTGTTCGTGGGTGGGAGAGAAGGAACATTGGGAGAGCCCTAGGGAAGTGGTCAAGGAAAGAAGGTTGGAGGCGGCTGGGCGGGGAGTGTCAATGGGAATATTGAAGTCGCCCATGATGATGGAGGGGATGTCAGTGGAGAGGAAGTGAAGTAGCCAGGTGGTGAAGTGGTCAAGGAAGGAGGCGGTGGGTCCGGGGGGGGCGGTAGATGATGGCTATTTGGAGGTTGCAGGGGGAGAAGATTCGGACTGAGTGGGCTTCGAAGGAGGGGACAGTGACGGATGGGGGCTGGGGGATGGGGCTGAAGGTGCAGGAGTTGGACAGCAGTGTGCCGACTCCACCGCCGTGTTTGCCAGAGGGACGGGGGGTGTGGGACAGGCTGAGGCCTCCGTAGGATAGTGCAGCAGGGGAGGCCGTGTCGGAGGGGGTGAGCCAGGTCTCGGTGAGGCCAAGGAATGACAGTTTCCTGGAGATAAAGAGATCATGGATGTCGGGGAGTTTGTTGCACACTGAGCGGGCATTACACTCTCCCAACTTTAATGGTCATTTCTTTAAACCCAATTTGTGGTACTAGTTTACCATTGCTAGCCCATATATTAAAGTCATTATCTGGACCACGAGTAATGTCTGAATCAGCCCAGTACTGTTTATAAAGGATATAAAGTATGGAGGTGATCTGTCCAGTAGAGCGTTCAGGGGAATTCCATCCAGCATGATAGGTATAATTGGACGTCCTTCCATGTACCTGTCCCGCCAGCTTGGTGGACCTTGTGAGTTTACTTCTGGGGGGTGGCCTGCCGTCCTCAATGAGGAGGGAATAAGACTCGATCAACAAATTGCTTAATAAGCAGTTTACCTTCCCCTTGTGCCAAGGCGGTGTCACGGGTGTGTCAGGAGGCACGGATGAGACTGTAGATGTCACTCCCAGAAGGTCCCAGCATTTGGCCAAAAAGTCCACAACCTAAAGAAAAAATGTCTCTGTCACTTTAAGAGGCATTTCCCTTTTAGTTAAAGCTGGAGGTCACTAAGACCCAGCTGATTCCTTACCTTGGAGCTGCCTATAAATTTCCCTTGACTCCCAGGATGCACTGCTGGTGATAGCCTCAGGTGTTCCTGATTGATTCTTGGATCAAAGCCGTGTTTCATGGAATCTGCTGGTTTGCTGCTTGGATCTGCTAAAGCTAAGTGTATCGCTTCCCACTTTGTATGTTTCCCTTGTGTGTTTCTCTAGTTGCTAGCCAAGTTGACTAGTGATCACCTGCTCTGAGCCCTGTGTAGTGGTAGTCCAGGGGCCATCAGGGAATAGGTATCCTGGCCGTGACAGTTGCGGAAACTTTACAGGGACGTTAGGGGAGCCAGGTGTCAGCGCGAGTTGTTCTAGGGGTCACCATCCCACCTTTTTGCCCTTAGCATTAGGGACTCCTTTCCCCTCCCCTGTCATCATCCAGTGCTGGGTGTCTCCCTACACCCAGCGTGACAGGCGGGTTGTGCCTGTTTGAGTGCCCTGAGCTCCTCTTGTAAATTTAATGCAAGTCTCTCACACTCTCTTGTGGTTTCTGCCGGCACCCAAAGAATCTCATTTTAGCTTTGGCATCTACACTGGTCTCAAAGGTGGCTTTCAGCCTGGCCATTACATGTTCCACAGTGTCTTTGTCATCATCTGACCAGGACTTTGTCTCCCACTGTGCATGTCCAGTTAACTGTCCCATTAGGATGCTGACGTGCTGGCCCTCTATCAGGGGGTATATGCTGTAATAGCTGTCCAGCTTTTCTTTAAAGTCAGTGAGGGTATTGGGCTCACCTGCATATTGTGGCAGCCACGTCGCTCCCAGGGTGTACGGCATCAAGAACGGCATGACTGGTGACATCCCTTGCGCTGCAGCACCGCCGGGTGCTCCGTCTGCATTTGGTACCACGGGGCCAGTATCGTTCACTTGCTGCACTGGACTGTTTGCTTGCGACATCTTTCCGCCCCCTTAGTTAACCTTGACCCTTCCGGTCTTCTACTTCCGTCGGGGTGTACAACTTTCGTTCCGCTATGGGACAGGGTTTCTCCTTCCCGCCAGATGTCGTCGGAGCACAGGATGGGCCTCGCTTCGCACTCTTTTGAGGGTACTGCCCACGATGACATGCTCCTTCTGCTTCCCGCACTCGACAACAATGGCGACAGTTCAAATCACATATTTCAAACAATTCACGACACACAGTACCCGGTTTAACGGGCATGGGATCCTGCTTGTGACGCCAGGAACTGAGGCGCCCCCAGGCCGTGGGGTAATCAGGAGCCGGGTCGCTGCTGTGGCTGGGGAGTCACGGGGGTCGTGACCCGATCCTGTGGCCTGGGCGTCAGTTGAAAAGGGGTAAATATACAGGGGAGGTTGTCGTGACACCACCCGTGGTATGTGGTCAGTGGGGACCACAGCTGCTGCAAAACCTCCGGGGATGATGGATAGCAGTGGGGATGGGACAGCTCTCCACTGGTAAAGCCAATCCCCGGGGCAGTGTTGATAGTCTATGTACAGGGTGCAGGGCAATGGGCGCAAGTAACAGTTAGACTCATAGTTTTGCAGTTTTCTCAGTCCTTTACTGGAGCAGATGGTAAAAGCTGTCCATGAAGTCTTGAGAGCAACTTGGAGTTATTCTCACCCAGCCGGGTCTTTGGCTCCCTTACTGCGCTTGTAATTTTGCTCCTACAGTTGCTTAAGCTAGGCTGCTGGCCCTGTCTCTTACTCTGAGGTACCGGTATGACATGCAAATCGTCCTTCACTCTCTCTACCCTGCTCCCGGGTGTCAGTGTTGCTGGAGTCGATGCGTTGCTGTATCTCTGGTACCGTGTAGCTGGAGAATCTGGAATCCTCACTTTCCAGTGTTGACTACCGGGATGTGACACCCTGCACAGTCTCAGACTCCGGTGTCCGTTTTATGTGCCTTTCCTCTGGGTAGAGCATGCAGTTACTCAGCCTCCCAGGTGTGTGTTCTCGCTCCTCTACTCAGACCCTAGCCTTAGGCCTGGTGTTAGTCAGTGGACCTTGGGATGCGCTTAGCACTGCTCCTTTACACTCAGGTCTTCTTCACAGTCCTCCTTGGAACTGAACTGAACTTGCTCCTCCCAGACCAGAGTATATATAGGGGAGCTCACCCTGAACCCCGGGCTTGTCTTCCCCTTCTGGCCTGGAGGTGTTGGTGTTGTGTGTGTGTTGCTTGATGAAAATACCCTTTGTTGCTCTCTTGTGACACCACCACAAGTGATGATAGTGTGGCACTTTGACCCAGGGGTGCCACATTTACAGCAAAGCTTGTAAGCAACCTGCATCAAACATTGTGTCAGCCTATAAGTGCTCTAGTATCACAAAGTATTCACTGATCTCAGGGAGACCAGTCCAAGAAAACACTGCGGGCAGCTGGCTAAAGCGCTCAACACAGTGAATTCCTAGGCGCATTGCCCCCTGGGAATTATGAATATGCAAATAAGTCTGTGGAGCCTCGGTTAGGAGTCTCGAACACAGGACTAGCCAGATATCCTTCCAGGGAAGGACCCAGTCAAGGGGTGGCTCCTTGCGGAGAACACCATAACCACCATGTTAAGTGGCCCTTTTAGTCAATATCCAGCTCTTTTACAAGCTTAGAGATATGACGGGAATACCAAGACCAGGTATCCATCCACAGACAGCTGTTTCGGAGTGTTGCCCCTCATCAGTGTGGAGTAGGATTCTGGCTAGGTGGAAGCAAGGCCTAGTATAAGTGCTCTAGTGACCAGAGTAAGAACTGCATCATTTCAAGAGTTTGTTGCATAGCTAATCCCATTAAAAAAAAAAACAAACATAAAAAACTTGGATTTTCTGATAACAGATTCTCTATTTAACATTTCAGCTCATAAATTACGACCTGACCCTGGCCGCCTGCCTGACACATTAATGTCTGGTAAATTAACAGATCATTTTGCAGCATTTTCATTACCGTAATCACTCAGTCCCATATTGAGGGGCTGAGGCCATAAAATGAATGATCTCATGTCCATGAAATGATGGGATACAGGAGGCGTGAGGATTGTTCAGGGCCCCTCCTAAACACAAAAGGCAAAAAAACAACATACAACGCTCCAGATGGAAACAACAAACAATAAAGATTCATCTCTCAGGCATCAACGTCCTCGGAATATTGAAGTCTACTTTGAATTTCTTTCCTTTTATTGATAATCCATAGCCGGAGGGGGCGCGAAACCTGATTATCTCCAAAGTCTCATCCCCTTTTTCTACAATTCTTTAATTTCGGCACTTGCAGATTCCTATCCATCCCCTCCTGACCTCCGACACGATTCTGGGAACTCGGGATCCTTCTCTGCGCCAAGTGTTGATGTAACAGATTCTTAGGAACATTATTAGATATTGATAGAAACTTTCATTCCATTTTAAGAGCCTCAAACCAAAGTTTAGATTAAAAAGTCTGAAATAAGTCTTATAGGGAAGGCACCGTCACTCCTGGACACCTCGCCGGCGATTTCACAGGTGACGCAGGGGCGAGGCCTATCGCTGGCGACAGCGCCGGTGCGTCGCCTAGTGTAAAGGGGCGATAATGAGGCGAAAAATCACCTTAGAGTGGTGGCCTGGTGTCGCAGCACTGCTCGGAAACCAGGCGAGCACTCTGGGGCGATGTGTACACATCGCCTCATGTAACATGCCGATCGGCGATGTTACAGGTGACTCACCGTTGCCGGGTTCTCAGGTCTCATGCGTAGCTTCTCACGTCACGGTTCCGCACCTGAGGCTGTGGGGCCCGGTGGTCAGCTCAAAGGGGATGAACAGACGGGGGTAATTCTTGTTGTCGTGACGCCACCTGCGGGAATCCGGTGAATGCACCGGCACTGCTTGGGCCTCCGGGGGATGTACAGTAGCTAGATGGGACGCTCCCCACAGAATGAGCGGGTGTCCCTGGGGCCAGGAGCTGCACCAGATGGAATATGGCAGCTCATTAGTGCTGAAGGTGTAGGTTTAAAACAGTTCGGAAGGAAACACAGACACCAGCGTCCTCTGTAACGGGTCTTTACTGTAACCGGTAAGATGGTACAAGGTATACAGTCTTGGGTAACGGACCCGGGGGTCCCAGCAATGACTGGTGTTGATTCAGAGCTCCGCGATGTTCCTCCTTTTCTTAACTTCTCTAACAAGTTGCCGGGGTTGCCTTAGTGTACCAGGTCAGGGTACTTGGGAGACTTTTGAGTGGTACCTAGCTAATAAGGCTGAAGGTCCTGTGCCCCAGTGGTGAGTCCCTGCTGGCAAGACAACTTTGTTTGCGGCTGTGGTGAGGTGCCTCATAGAAGCGGTTCCTTCACCCTGGTTTGCTGAGCTGCGGTGAACGTCTTGCTCGCCTCGGAACCAGTGATCCGGTGGGTTCTTGGGCACGGGTATAATTGGACCCGTTAGGTAGTTGCCCGTGTCCCGGTCTGGGGCACCGCTAATGGCGCCAGCCGGTAGGTGGTCTTCAGGGCTGCACGGAACTGTGCAGAGCCCTGCTTCCTTCGTTACTTTCTTCCTGACGACTACTCCTCTTCTCCTACTTCACTCCTACACACTACTCCTACACTCCTCCCACCAGGACCTAATTGGCCCTCTATTGTAGTGGTGCATGTAGAGTATGGAGCTCTGAGTATTAACCATGTCATTACCGAGACGGAAGATATTGCATCTTCTGTCAGGGATGCAATACCTTCCTGTGACGCACTCGTTGCGGGGCACCACACAGGTGATGGGAGCTATAGGCTCCCATGTTACAGGATCGCCGCTGGGGTTTGTGGACACCCCAGCGGCGATGTCGCCTGTAACATCGCCGGTGCGTCACCGGAGGTATTGCCGCATGTAAACACGTGACGGTGACGATGGCGGGGCGCCAAAAATGTGCGCGCCCCCGTGCGTCGTCGGTGATATCTCCGGCGATGTGGATAGGTGTGATGGTACCCATAGAACTACAAGTCCCAGAGCCAACATTCCAGCTTCACATCGCAAAAGATCTCTGTCCATGCTATACACACTGGACATTTACAATATGGCGTCACATATATCCCCCCTCTGTTCAAACTTGTGGGGTTCAACATTTGCCAATGAACAAGGTCCTTGTGACAGGGCATCTAAATTACCTTGCTCTACCAGTTGATAGGGCCTTCTCAGTCCACTATGAGCGTCAGCTCCTAACATTTAGTCCATCACTGTCACCAACAGATTTCTTTGTGGAGAAGGCACCAGATTTTGACCACCCTCAGTGGTCAGTATGGTAGGGCAATTCACCTGCCTGTGTATCTATGATCAGGTCTGATTCTGTATCATGTACGCTATCGGGCCTCCTGTCTGGGACTCTCAAGCAATGAGTTACCAGGACTCACTGCCTCTAAACCTATTACACCCGCTTTCCTTAGGACACCTTCAGTTAGCGTCTTTCTCCGTTGCCTTTCCTAGCTAGAGAACCATTAGACCATTTCATTCTTCTTTTTGCTCTAGCTTCTCTGGTGACCATTCCATTATTTGAAGGACCCCTTCTTTGCCGGTACCATGACTTGTAGGTGAAGGCCACATTCTACCACTTTGGTGGAGCTACCTCTTGATTCACCGTCTTCTCGCAGGTAAGTCACATGGTATTCATGAAGCATCTGTATATCTCTAAGGCCCCTTTCACATCTGCAGCATGTGCCACCCAACACCGCACTTGCGGTACACTTGTGGTATACTTGTGGCAAGCCCCATGCATTGTCTATGGCGCTTGTGTCAAGTGTGGTATTGCCTCAATTCGGCACTTGCGGCAGGTGTGACCGCGCAAAATAACCGCAGCTGACCGCTTTTTTTCACAGCTGCAACTGCATCAAGTGTACCATAGACAATACATGGGGCTTGCTGCAAGTGCACCACAAGTGCAGTCGTTGGGCGGCACATGTGGCAGATGTGTTTTTTTTGTCCGGATCGGCCAGATCCAGACACAAGCGCTGATGTGAAAGGGGCCTAAGGGGCCTTTCACATCAGCGTTTTTGCTGATGTGTGGCAGATCCGGCAGGTTTACCACATCTGCCGCCTAATGGCTACACTTGCGGCCCGGATTCGGCAAGCCCCCTGCATTCTCTATAGGACTTGCGGTCGGGTGTGGCAAGTTACGCAGGATCACCAGGATCCGGCACTTGCAGCTGCGAAAAAAAAAGCTGCAAGCATCAGGTTTTTTTTCGCCTCCGCAAGCACCGAGTCTGCCGCATCCGGCAGAACTGCACTTGTTGCAGACAACGCAAGCCCCATAGACAATGCACGGGGCTTGCCGGATCCGGGCAGCAAGTTAGGCGGCTGATCCAGCAGATGCGACACCACCTGCTGGATCAGCCGCAAACATCAGCAAAACGCTGATGTGAAAGGAGTCCAAGACTTTCCTCCTTTCCTACAGTGCAGAACGAAGCCCTACCATCTTCATCAGGTATCTTGTCTTGATTATTGCCTAAAACACTTACTTTTGCAACACCAAACTTATCCACCATTTCTTGCATGGCTCGGCCATTTCTCCCAATGATCCTCCTCACCAGAGCACGAGGCACCTGGATGACGTCTTCCACAAGACTCCTAAGCTCCAGCTGTCTAGCCGATTCTTTGTTCCTCATCTGGATCATCTGCTTCGTGTGAACACATCTTAAGTGCATGTCACTAAGGATAGCCACCCGATCCACTGTGACTTCAGTCGTGGACAGAACCACCAGTTGTTTAGTTTTTGGGGTCCAATAGACCTTGCATGTCCCTACGGCCTTCCTAAACCCTTCATGCACAGACCCCGGGCACATGCTTTTCTTAATATCATGCACTTGATCAGAGAAGTCTGGTTCTCTCCTGCTGTCACTAGTCTGGTCCGGTCTCTCTGAGTTTCACCTGCTTAAACATGTTTGGCCAGGATAGACACCTGTCGCTCTGTCTTCTCCAATGCTACCTTATTCATCGACTGTCTTTCTGCCAGGCAACCTCTGAACAGCTTCAGAGTCTTTGGAGTCTTCACCAGTCTCCAATATGTCACCCATCTCCACCATGGTGATACACCTATGGGAGGTATGTGGATGGTGAGTCCCGCCCATCACTATATGACCATCCCGTGAACCCGGCCCTGAAGGTATTTAGCAGAAACTCATAGAACTACAAGTCCCAAAGCAAAAACTCCAGGTTCACATTGCAAAAGATCTCCGTCTGAGCAATACATACCATCCAGTTACAATATTGACAGTTGCTACCTCACAATAGATAGAAAAAGGTGGGACACACATCTTAATCATTGAATTACGGTTTATCATCACACCTAGTGTCTAACATCTGGCCCCATTGCACCCAGTGTATAACCTCCAGCTCCCAGTGTATAACATCTGGCATCCCACCATGTTGTCTGTCTTACTACTATGTGACAGACCTTCCGGTGATGTAGAGCTCACTGATACCATTGAATCCTGTAATAGGAGTCACACAGATAACAAATCTGTTCCTGTAATTTCTTCCTCCTGAATGTTCTCCTATCATCTGTGAGTGATATTACTGAGAAGTGGAAGGAACCAGACCCCGTAATATTACAGAGCAGGGGGCCAAGGGCTGAGGAGCAGAGAACAGAATAGTCCCCACCGCTCTGCTAACCCCATAACTGCAGAGTCCAGACCTTCTCTGTAACATCAGCACAAACACTGTGCCCATTGGGAGCTTCATAACTGAGCAGCTGCAGCCGTACATCACCAAGCACAATGCCGAGCAGCTGCAGTCGTACATCACCAGGCACAATACCAAACATCAAATAGAGTGGTGTAAAGTTGCCACCACTGGACTCTGGAGGAGATGTGTTCTGCGTAGTGACAGATCACACTGCTATATGCTCTATGGAGGAGTCTGAGTTTGGTAAATGGAGAATGTCTGCATTGTGCCTGCTGTAAAGAAGGTGGAGGAGGATAAAGCTCAGGACTGTCATCAGGGGGTGTCGTGGCCTCCTATGCCCACTGATGGGAAATCTTAAGACATTGTGGACAATTGTAGCTTCAGCGTGTGGGAACAGTTTGGAGAAGACCCTTCTCTGTTCCCCATGACTGTGATCAGTTCACAAGCTCCATACAGACATAGAGGGAGACAATATGATGGCTGAACAAAGCTCGGTCCGCAGCCCCATCCGACACCACAGAGCCTGGAGCTCAGCCCCATCCAACACCACAGAGCCCGGACCTCAGCCCCATCCAACACCACAGACCCCAGACTTCAACCCCATCTAACACCACAGAGCCCAGACCCCAGCCCCATCCAACACCACAGAGCCTGGACTTCAGCCCCATCCAACACCACAAACCCCAGACCTCAGCCCCATCCAACATCACAGAGCCCGGACCCCAGCCCCATCCAACACCACAGAGCCTGGACCCTAGCCCCATCCAACACCACAGAGCCTGGACCTCAGCCCCATCCAACACCACAGAGCCTGGACCTCAGCCCCATCCAACACCACAGAGCCCGGACCCCAGCCCCATCCAACACCACAGAGCCCGGACCTCAGCCCCATCCAACACCACAGAGCCTGGACCCTAGCCCCATCCTACACCACAGAGCCCGGACCTCAGCCTCATCCAACACCACAGAGCCTGGACCCCAGCCCCATCCAACACCACAGAGCCCGGACCCTAGCCCCATCCAACACCACAGAGCCTGGACCTCAGCCCCATCCAACACCACAGAGCCTGGACCTCAGCCCCATCCAACACCACAGAGCCCGGACCCCAGCCCCATCCGACACCACAGAGCCAGGACCCCAGCCCCATCCAACACCACAGAGCCCAGACCTCAGCCCCATCAAACACCACAGAGCCCATATACTATACGTGATCATGAGCTATGTGGAGGCCCATTCTTTTGGATAGGTGGAGTGTGGTACTCTTTTTATTTATCTTCAGTGGTCGCTGTAATGTGAGGCGCCTCTCGCACTTCCCAGATATAACAGCCGGGGTTCCGCTGATATTGTCTTGTACATTGTACATTGAACATCATTGTAATAAATGTAAGACTTTATGGAGTTCAGAACATGAACTGTACAATGAAATGAAGCTCATCCCAGGCTGTGGCTGAATGTAACAAATGAACCACATTTGGTAGCTATTACAATTATCATGACGAGTTCCCTGATATATGAGGTGACGGCATCTATCTCTCTCAGCTCCAGCGCAGACTCTCTATCTTGATTTGGCAGGAAAATCCGACTGTTTATTTATCTAGTAGTGAGGAATGGATGATGGAGGATCGGGGGATGGATGATGGAGGATCGGGGGATGGATGATAGAGGATTGAGGGATGGATGATAGAGGATCGGGGAATGGACGATGGAGGATCGAGGGATGGATGATGGAGGATTGAGGGATGGATGATGGAGGATCGGGGAATGGACGATGGAGGATCGAGGGATGGATGATGGAGGATTGAGGGATGGATGATGGAGGATCGGGGAATGGACGATGGAGGATCGAGGGATGGATGATGGAGGATCGAGGGATGGATGATGGAGGATTGAGGGATGGATGATGGAGGATTGAGGGATGGATGATGGGGATCGAGGGATGGATGATAGAGGATTGAGGGATGGATGATGGAGGATTGAGGGATGGATGATGGAGGATCGAGGGATGGATGATGGGGGATCGAGGGATGGATGATGGAGGATCGAGGGATGGATGATGGAGGATTGAGGGATGGATGATGGAGGATTGAGGGATGGATGATGGGGGATCGAGGGATGGATGATAGAGGATTGAGGGATGGATGATGGAGGATCGAGGGATGGATGATGGGGGATCGAGGGATGGATGATGGAGGATCGAGGGATGGATGATGGAGGATTGAGGGATGGATGATGGAGGATTGAGGGATGGATGATGGGGGATCGAGGGATGGATGATAGAGGATTGAGGGATGGATGATGGAGGATTGAATGGATGATGGAGGATCGGGGGATGGATGATGGAGGATCGGGAGATGGATGATGGGGAATCGAGGGATGGATGATGGAGGATCGAGGGATGGATGATGGAGGATCGGGGGATGGATGATGGGGGATCGGGGAAGGATGATGGGGGATCGGGGAATGGATGATGGGGGATCGGGGGATGGATGATGGGGGATCGAGGGATGGATGATGGGGGATCGGGGGAAGGATGATGGGGATCGGGGGATGGATGATGGGGGATCGGGGATGGATGATGGGGGATCGGGGGATGGATGATGGGGGATCGGGGGATGGATGATGGGGATCGGGGATGGATGATGGGGGATCGAGGGATGGATGATGGGGGATCGGGGTAAGGATGATGGGGGATCGGGGGATGGATGATGGGGGATCGGGGGATGGATGATGGGGGATCGAGGGATGGATGATGGGGGATCAAGGGATGGATGATGGATGATGGAGGGATGGATGATGGAGGATCGGGGATGGATGATGGGGGATCGAGGGATGGATGATGGATGATGGAGGGATGGATGATGGAGGATCGGGGGATGGACGATGGAGGATGGAGGGATGGATGATGGGAAATCGAGAGATGGATGATGGAGGATCGAGGGATGGATGATGGGGGATCGAGGGATGGATGATGGATGATGGAGGGATGGATGATGGAGGATCGGGGGATGGACGATGGAGGATGGAGGGATGGATGATGGGAAATCGAGAGATGGATGATGGAGGATCGAGGGATGGATGATGGGGAATCGGGGGATGGATGATGGAGGATCGAGGGATGGTGGATGGGGAATCGGGGGATGGATGATGGAGGATGGAGGGATGGATGATGGAGGATCAAGGGATGGATGATGGAGGATCGAGGGATGGATGATGGAGGATCGAGGGATGGATGATGGAGGATCGAGGGATGGATGATGGGAAATCGAGGGATGGATGATGGAGGATGGAGGGATGGATGATGGAGGATCAAGGGATGGATGATGGAGGATCGAGGGATGGATGATGGAGGATCGAGGGATGGATGATGGAGGATCGAGGGATGGATGATGGGGATCGGGGATGGATGATGGAGGATCGGGGGATGGATGATGGAGGATCGGGAGATGGATGATGGGAATCGAGGGATGGATGATGGAGGATCGAGGGATGGATGATGGAGGATCGAGGGATGGTGATGGGGGATCGGGGGAAGGATGATGGGGGATCGGGGGATGGATGATGGGGGATCGGGGGATGGATGATGGGGGATCGAGGGATGGATGATGGGGGATCGGGGGATGGATGATGGGGGATCGAGGGATGGATGATGGGGGATCGGGGGATGGATGATGGGGGATCGAGGGATGGATGATGGGGGATCGGGGATGGATGATGGGAAATCGAGAGATGGATGATGGAGGATCGAGGGATGGATGATGGATGATGGAGGGATGGATGATGGAGGATCGGGGGATGGACGATGGAGGATGGAGGGATGGATGATGAGAAATCAAGAGATGGATGATGGAGGATCGAGGGATGGATGATGGAGGATCGAGGGATGGATGATGGGGGATCGGGGGAAGGATGATGGGGGATCGGGGATGGATGATGGAGGATCGGGGGATGGATGATGGAGGATCGGGAGATGGATGATGGGGAATCGAGGGATGGATGATGGAGGATCGAGGGATGGATGATGGAGGATCGAGGGATGGATGATGGGGGATCGGGGGCAGGATGATGGGGGATTGGGGATGGATGATGGGGGATCGGGGGATGGATGATGGGGGATCGAGGGATGGATGATGGGGGATCGGGGGAAGGATGATGGGGCATCGGGGGATGGATGATGGGGGATCGGGGGATGGATGATGGGGGATCGGGGGATGGATGATGGGGGATCGGGGGATGGATGATGGGGGATCGGGGGATGGGATGATGGGGATCGAGGGATGGATGATGGGGGATCGGGGGATGGATGATGGGGGATCAAGGGATGGATGATGGGGGATCGGGGGATGGATGATGGGAAATCGAGAGATGGATGATGGATGATGGAGGGATGGATGATGGAGGATCGGGGATGGATCGATGGAGGATGGAGGGATGGATGATGGGAAATCGAGAGATGGATGATGGAGGATCGAGGGATGGATGATGGGGGATCGAGGGATGGATGATGGATGATGGAGGGATGGATGATGGAGGATCGGGGGATGGACGATGGAGGATGGAGGGATGGATGATGGAAATCGAGAGATGGATGATGGAGGATCGAGGGATGGATGATCGGGAATCGGGGGATGGATGATGGAGGATTGAGGGATGGATGATGGAGGATCGAGGGATGGATAATGGAGGATCGAGGGATGGATGATGGAGGATCGAGGGATGGATGATGGAGGATCGATGGGATGGATGATGTGGGATCGGGGGATGGATGATGGAGGATCGAGGGGATGGATGATGGGAAATCGAGGGATGGATGATGGAGGATTGGGGGATGGATGATGGAGGATCGGGAGATGGATGATGGGGAATCGAGGGATGGATGATGGAGGATAGAGGGATGGATGATGGAGGATCGAGGCATGGTGGATGGGGATCGGAGGATGGATGATGGAGGATCGAGGGATGGATGATGGAGGATCGAGGGATGGATGATGGAGGATCGAGGGATGGATGATGGGGGATCGGGGGATGGATGATGGGGGATAGAGGGATGGATGATGGAGGGATGGATGATGCAGGATCGAGGGATTGATGATGCAGGATGGAGGGATGGATGATGGGAAATCGAGGGATGGATGATGGAGGATCGAGGGATGGATGATGCAGGATCGAGGGATGGATGATGCAGGATGGAGGGATGGATGATGGGAAATCGAGGGATGGATGATGGAGGATCGAGGGATGGATGATGGGGGATCGGGGGATGGAGGATCGGGGGATGGATGATGGAGGATCGGGGGATGGATGATGGGGGATCGGAGGATGGATGATGGGGGATCGGGGGATGGATGATGGGAAATTGAAGGATGGATGATGGGGGATTGAGGGATGGATGATGCAGAATCGAGGATGGATGATGGAGGGATGGATGATGGGAAATCGAGAGATGGATGATGGGGGATCGGAGGATGGATGATGGGGGATCGGGGGATGGATGATGGAGGATCGAGGGATGGATGATGGAGGATCGAGGGATGGATGATGGAGGATCGGGGATGGATGATGGGGATCGAGGGATGGATGATGGAGGATCGAGGGATGGATGATGGAGGATCGAGGGATGGATGATGGAGGATCGAGGGATGGATGATGGAGGATCGAGGGATGGATGATGGAGGATCGGGGGATGGATGATGGGGATCAAGGGATGGATGATGGAGGATCGAGGGATGGATGATTGAGGATCGAGGGATGGATGATGGGGGATTGAGGGATGGATGATGGAGGATGGAGGGATGGATGATGCAGGATCGAGGGATAGATGATGGAGGATGGAGGGATGGATGATGGGAAATCGAGGGATGGATGATGGAGGATCGAGGGATGGATGATGGGGAATTGGGGGATGGATGATGGAGGATCGAGGGATGGATGATGGAGGATCGAGTGATGGATGATGGGGGATTGAGGGATCGATGATGCAGGATCGAGGGATGGATGATGGGAAATCGAGGGATGGATGATGGAGGATTGAGGGATGGATGATGGAGGATCGAGGGATGGATGATGGAGGATCGAGGGATGGATGATGGAGGATCGAGGGATGGATGATGGAGGATCGAGGGATGGATGATGGAGGATCGAGGGATGGATGATGGAGGATCGAGGGATGGATGATGGGAAATCGAGGGATGGATGATGGAGGATCGAGGGATGGATGATGGGGAATCGGGGGATGGATGATGGAGGATCGAGGGCTGGATGATGGGGGATTGAGGGATGGATGATGCAGGATCGAGGGATGGATGATGGAGGATCGAGGGATGGATGATGGGGATCGGGGATGGATAATGGGGGATGGATGATGGAGGATGGAGGGATGGATGATGCAGGATCGAGGGATGGATGATGGAGGATGGAGGGATGGATGATGGGAAATCGAGGGATGGATGATGGAGGATCGAGGGATGGATGATGGGGAATTGGGGGATGGATGATGGAGGATCGAGGGATGGATGATGGAGGATCGAGGGATGGATGATGGAGAGATGGATGATGGGAAATCGAGGGATGGATGATGGAGGATCGAGGGATGGATGATGGGGGATTGAGGGATCGATGATGGAGGATCGAGGGATGGATGATGGAGAGATGGATGATGGGAAATCGAGGGATGGATGATGGGGAATCGGGGGATGGATGATGGAGGATCGAGGAATGGATGACGGAGGGATGGATGATGGAGGGATGGATGATGGTGGATGGAGGGATGGATGATGGAGGGATGGATGATGGAGGATCGAGGGATGGATGATGGGGAATCGGGGGATGGATGATGGAGGATCGAGGGATGGATGATGGGGAATCGGGGGATGGATGATGGAGGATCGAGGGATGGTGGATGGGGAATCGGGGGATGGATGATGGAGGATCGAGGAATGGATGATGGAGGATCGAGGGATGGATGATGGAGGATGGAGGGATGGATGATGGTGGATGGAGGGATGGATGATGGAGGGATGGATGATGGAGGATATGGCCCCTTCGGTCTCACACGGATGAGTCAACAAAAATAGACATTTATTACTTTGTTACCTTCAGTTAATTGCAGTACATGATAACTCGAACAAATGATGTCACAGGAGACACAGGAGCAACCCCTAATGATGTCACAGGAGACAAAGGAGCGGCCTCTGATGATGTCACAGGAGACACAGGAGCGGCCTCTGATGATGTCACAGGAGACACAGGAGCGGCCTCTGATGATGTCACAGGAGACACAGGAGCGGCCTCTGATGATGTCACAGGAGACACAGGAGCGGCCTCTGATGATGTCACAGGAGACACAGGAGCGGCCTCTGATGATGTCACAGGAGACACAGGAGCGGCCTCTGATGATGTCACAGGAGACACAGGAGCGGCCTCTGATGATGTCACAGGAGACACAGGAGCGGCCTCTGATGATGTCACAGGAGACACAGGAGCGGCCCCCTGATGATGTCACAGGAGACACAGGAGCACCCTCTGATGATGTCACAGGAGACACAGGAGCGGCCTCTGATGATGTCACAGGAGACACAGGAGCGGCCTCTGATGATGTCACAGGAGACACAGGAGCGGCCTCTGATGATGTCACAGGAGACACAGGAGCGGCCCCTGATGATGTCACAGGAGACACAGGAGCACCCTCTGATGATGTCACAGGAGACACAGGAGCGGCCTCTGATGATGTCACAGGAGACACAGGAGCGGCCTCTGATGATGTCACAGGAGACACAGGAGCGGCCTCTGATGATGTCACAGGAGACACAGGAGCGGCCCACGATGATGTCACAGGAGACACAGGAGCGGCCTCTGATGATGTCACAGGAGACACAGGAGCGGCCTCTGATGATGTCACAGGAGACACAGGAGCGGCCTCTGATGATGTCACAGGAGACACAGGAGCGGCCCACGATGATGTCACAGTAGACACAGGAGCGGCCTCTGATGATGTCACAGGAGACACAGGAGCGGCGTCTGATGATGTCACAGGAGCAGACGCCAATGATGTCACAGGAGATAAAGGAGCTTACTGTGATGCTGTCATAAGAGCCCCAGGAGCAGTCCCTGATGATGTGGAACACAAAGGTCTGGGATACTCAGCAGCTGGGCCATTGATCAGGATCACAGTGGCTGCACCCGGTGCTGTAGTCCTGGCTCACACTGGAAAGGGAAAGACAAAAACGGAGTAAAACAAATAAAAGAAAAATAATATTAGTTTGTGACGCCAGTTGAAGTTTCCAGTCAGTAGGTGGCCGGCACTGCAGGTTTATTCTCAGGAGATAGATGTTATAGCAGTGAGATGTTTAACTCTCTCCAACCAGGGCTGGCTCCTGAGGAATGAAGAAGATGGGGGTAGTAGGTGTTGTAGTGGGAGTGTGTACACAGGAGGAAGGAAGGCACAGAAGACAGTCTCTTTCCTCTTTACCTTTACGGTAGCTGTTGCACAGATCCAGGGTACACACACCACCATTCTCGTGGTCGAGCCAGTCTGGGAAGAACTGAAGTCCACTCCACTGGAGTGAAGTTTAATGGCCTTTTTGCTAACTTCGGCATGTAGGTTTCTAGATGACTTGGAGATCTCCTGTGCTCCCTCTCAGTGCAGTGGATAGCCTCCAGCCTGTCTGGCAATACAGACCCTATGAGCATCTGCATCACCTAACAACTTTCTGGCCCTCTATGTTACCGTGCCTTGGAAAATACCATAAAGTGTAGCTACTGGGCATAAAGTCCAGCAACCTCCAGCTTCTGCTACCAGGTCCTGAAAACCTGGAAAGCTAGGGCCTGGTGCCCTGACTGCAGCTGCTCCTCCTGTCAGCCTCCCGGCCTGACATAGACTGAACCTCTCCTCTTGCCTACCTCAACCCACTCTATCCTAACTCCTAACTCCAACCAGAAGTTGGGATCTGCTCAAATAGGGTCTCTTCTGCCCTCAACTTCCTAGCAGTTAAGAAAGTGTTGAATGCTTTAGGTTTCCAGCAGAGGGCGCCTCAGCTCTCCCCACACATGACATTACAACGATGTACATGAAATATCATCTGTGACAGCCATGCCGCAGGTGCACCACAATGACCTTACAGTAGACACAGGAGCAACTCAACGGAGTTCACAATTGTAGTTTTCCATGGTGTGAACTCAGTTGAACTTGCTGCCAGATTGCCGGACAGCTGTGCTGCCATATACCGCCATCCGGCAGCGAGTTCAGCTGATTTCACTGACGGCAGCGAGGAAGCCCTCCAATGAACTCGGTGATGTCACCACTTCTCATCCCTAAGGGCTTCCGCAAGGTTATCAGTGTGTCCTATATACTGTAGTGAGTGGTCATGTTTTGCATCTGGGATGTAACAGAGTCAGATTCCTAGAAGGACGTTGTGTGGCTTACTTTGGACCTGCAGGGATGTTTGGGGGTTAATAAAGGGGTGAAAGAGGGTGTGTGTTATATCAAATAAAGGATTTTTCTGTGTTTGTGTTTATTTCTTTTGACTCACAGGGTTGGTAATAGGGCTCTCATAGACACCTACCCATTGCTAATCTAGAGCTGGATGGCAGCTGTGATTTTTTGACAAATCATAGCTGTCATTATCCCTTATATTATCCCAATTGCCACCGCACCAAGGTAATCAGGAAGAGCCGGGTAAACAACAGGATTAACGAATCTAATCTAATCTAATCTAATCTAATCTAATGGATGCTCCAAATTCTGGGGCAGCTGCGGGCTGCTATTTTGAGCTTGGGTAGGGCCCAATACCCATGTGCCTATCCAGATTGAGAATACCAGCCCCTATTCCAGGACATGGTCAGATCATATCACATTTCCTGGCCAAGAGAGGACACAAAATGTCTGTCTACTCTTTTGTGTCCTCCCCCAGCACAGGAGATGTGGTGTGATTAGACCATGTCCCTGTACAGTCAGACACATCCATTACACAGTACATAGCAGGGACGCATATATAAGATTATCTCAGCACAGGAGATGTGGTATGATCAGACCATGTCCCTGTACAGTCAGACACATCCATTACACAGTACATAGCAGGGACACATATATAGGATTATCTCAGCACAGGAGATGTGGTATGATCAGACCAAGTCCCTGTACGGTCAGACACATCCATTACACAGTACATAGCAGGGACACTTATATAAGATTATGTCAGCACAGGAGATGTGATATGATCAGACCATGTCCCTGTACAGTCAGACACATCCATTACACAGTACATAGCAGGGACACATATATAAGATTATCTCAGCACAGGAGATGTGGTATGATCAGACCATGTCCCTGTACAGTCAGACACATCCATTACACAGTACATAGCAGGGACACATATATAAGATTATCTCAGCACAGAAGATGTGGTATGATCACACCAAGTCCCTGTACAGTCAGACACATCCATTACACAGTACATAGCAGGGACACATATATAAGATTGGTTGGGTCACATTTAAAAAGCAAAATGCAGTTACCGCATCCAGGTCCCTTTTCAGACTAAGGCTGGGGTCACACTTAAAACCTGAATTCCAGATCCGGATGCGGTGAACGCTATTGTCTTCATACATTCAGCAATCCGGCAACCGGATTGCTCAGGATGTGTAATCATAATGTGTAATCAGGATGTGTAATCCTGAGCAATCCGGTTACCGGATAGTTTGCTCATCCCTGCTGCCACAGGGATAAGCAAACTGTTCTGTGTTGTGTAAAACATTAAATTTAATAAATAAATGTTTGTTTAATGTCTCTAGGTGGTGCCCAGTCTCCCTAGAGACCTTCCACCCACTCAGGTGGGCATATACTGTTGTAATGTGTTATGTACAACAGCTGACTCCTGTCATTAAACTGTACAACAGCTGACAGGAGTCAGCTGTTGTACATAAAACATTACAGCGGTATATGCCCACCTGAGTGGGTGGAAGGTCTCTAGGGGACTGGGCACCACCTAGAGACATCAAACAAACATTTATTTATTAAATTTAATGTTTTACACAACACAGAACAGTTTGCTTATCCCTGTGGCAGCAGGGAAGAGCAAACTATCCGGTAACCGGATTGCTCAGGATTACACATCCTGATTACACATCCGGAGCAATCCGGAACCCGCAATGCAGATTACAGAACCGCTCCGAAAACTGCAGCCTGCATGATTTTTCACGCAGACTGCAGAGGCGGAGACGGACACCGGATTGCTTGTGAAGCCATCCGGTTTTCATCATAGGCTCCTATGAGGAGCGTTTCCTGATCCAGTTTTGAGCTTTTTGAAAGCTCAAAACCAGATCAGGTTTTAAAAAAAAAAAACGCAGATGTGACCCTGGCCTAATTTTGCCCTCCAAGTGTGTGCCTAAATCCGCATGTGGTCACCGGATTACTATTTAATGTGGCATCTGGTTGCCGGATGCAGTAGACGTTGTGGTGATACAAACGTTCCCCGGCTTCCCAGCATGGTTTTTGTTGTCCGGGAATTAAATTGGTTGAAATCAGATTGTCCCGGACCGGGCGAATCCGGGAAAATCCGGTTTTGTCCGATTTTGGCAAGGGACTACAGGAATCATCCGTGATCCTTTTGGTCCCACAGACTGAAAACGGATTCACCCGGATCCACCCGGACAGCACAAAACCGGACGCCAATACACTTCCATCCGGGTGAATCCGGAGCCATAGGAACAGATTGCGGCAATACTGCCATTCATGTGTGTTGCGGTACCCGATCCGGTCACCGTACCCGGCTCCACTCACATTTGCGGTTTACAAATGAAGTCCGGATACGGATTAGAAACCTGTCCGAAAAACGTTGCTTGCATGATTTTTACTGCACATCGGAAAACCGGATCCGGAAAACGCAACGCTGTTGAGGCAATCCGGGTTTTGTATTGCTGCCTATGGGTGCGGATCCGGATCCGGTTTTGAGCATTTTTCATGCTCAAAACCAGGTCAGGATCTGCAATTGCAACCGCAAATATGACCCTAGCCATTATCTCAGCACAGGAGATGTGGTATGATCAGATCATGTTCCTGTACGGTCAGACACATCCATTACACAGTGCATAGCAGGGACACATATATAAAATTATCTCAGCACAGGGGATGTGGTATGATCAGACCATGTCCCTGTGCGGTCAGACACATCCATTACACAGTACATAGCAGGGACACATATATAAGATTATCTCAGAACAGGAGATGTAGTATGATCAGACCATGTCCCTGTAGGGTCAGACACATCCATTACACAGTACATAGCAGGGACACATATATAAGATTATATCAGCACAGGAGATGTGATATGATCAGACCATGTCCCTGTAGGGTCAGACACATCCATTACACAGTACATAGCAGGGACACATATATAAGATTATCTCAGCACAGGAGATGTGGTATGATCAGATCATGTTCCTGTACGGTCAGACACATCCATTACACAGTGCATAGCAGGGACACATATATAAAATTATCTCAGCACAGGGGATGTGGTATGATCAGACCATGTCCCTGTGCGGTCAGACACATCCATTACACAGTACATAGCAGGGACACATATATAAGATTATCTCAGCACAGGAGATGTGGTATGATCTGACCATGTCCCTGTACGATCAGACACATCTATTACACAGTACATAGCAGGGACACTTATATAAGATTATCTCAGCACAGGAGATGTGGTATGATCAGACCATGTCCCTGTACGGTCAGACACATCCATTACACAGTACATAGCAGGGACACATATATAAGATTATCTCAGCACAGGAGATGTGGTATGAACAGACCATGTCCCTGTACGGTCAGACACATCCATTACACAGTACATAGCAGGGAAACATATATAAGATTATCTCAGCACAGGAACAGTATTTTAAATCACATCCAATTGTGGAAATTATTATTATTCCAAGATTTATTAATTAACTTTTTTGGTGGTGAATCCCCTTTAATTGTCTAGAGTGATCCAACCAAGAGTTGACGTTGATATGAATTCTTTACTATGATCAGTGGTGTAACTGAAGCTCATGGGCTCCGATGTGAAAGCTCCAATGGGGCCCCCAATTATTGTAAATCTTTAATAGCAGTAGTCTTTTTCTAATGGCCAAGACTTTTGGGGCCCCCCTAGACTCCGGGGCCCAGATGCGATTGCCACCCCTGCACCTATTGCAGTTACACTGTTGACCTTGGTGAATCCTCTGACTGCCTGGACTCAGTTCTCTTTGTCTATTAGATGGATCAATGGTTTTAATCAAATGTGAAACCCTCTGGGCAGAAGAACAGAGAGGAGCCAGGAATTCCCGCGCACGCTCATCTGTCAATGATTTGTGCCACTTTACACGGATTGTGTGTTTTGCACAGGACTCGGGGGGTTACATCAATAACAGTGGATGGGTTACCGAATACTTGGACCAAAGGGCTAAAAATTCAAGTCCAAATTACTACCCATGAAGTCATTGCAGAGCGGCGTCCGACCGCACGTCTCACGTGTCCAACCTCAGGGTCGATTCCGGTGATGTCTCAGAGTCAACAAATCCTGGGACAAACGTTTCCAATTATGTGGAGCACTGATGGGGCTGAGCGCTCAGTGCTCCGGCTCCACCGCTTTCATCTTCACATAGGTTTTCATCTAAATTGAAAAGATTATCTTATAATAACGTCTTCTGGAAGCTTTTTGGCCCCGATTCATCATTTGGGTGTTTTCCTTTTTCTTTGTCTTATTCTTTTAGTTGCTGTTTTAGCACCAATTTATTCTAAATGTTGCACATGATTTTGCACAAAAATGCTCTTTTTTAAAATCTTTTTGCCTTTCTAGAGCAAAAATCCACATGACCCATTCAAATATGGCAAATTAGTCTTCAACACAGCAAAAATACCGCAGTACAATTTTGCCCAAACCTGAGACATTTCAAAAAGATGCATAAATGGTGCAAATTAAGGCAAAAAAGCCACAGCTGAAACCTATCATGCTGCAGCGTACGAACTCCCAGCGTGCAGGGAAACACAAGGGTGACAATGGGGATGGTATGGAAGGAAGGTCCTGGTGATAGGGAGTGGGGTTACCTCCTGACACTCACCTAAGTCTTGCTCCCTAATGTCCCTATACGGGTCCTTCCCACCACTGCCATCATGTGCCTAGGCCCTCGCATACCCTGGACTCACCCTGGTTAGTGAGTAGACGGGCAAGGACACTAGTCAATAGTCAATAATACAATACAAAGGTGACAGTGCGGATAGTATGGAAGGAAAGTGATAGTGGTACCTCCAGACACTCAACTGGGTCTGAAGCTGCACTCCCTAATGTGCCTATATGTGTCCTTCCCACCCCCTGTCATCATCACGTGCCTAGACCCTTGCTTGGCCTGGACAACACATGGGTGACAAGGAGGATGGTATGGAACGAAGAGGAGACACCACCTGCCACTCACCTCATTCTGTAACCTGCACTCCCTAATGTCCCTATATGGGTCCTTCTCTCCCCCTGTCACCATCATGTGCCTAGACCCTTGCTTGGCCTGGAATCACCCTGGTTAGTGTGTAGACTGACGAGGACACTAGTCTCACCACTGCAAATAATACAACACATGGGTGACAAGGAGGATGGTATGGAAGGAAGAGGAGACACCACCTGCCACTCACCTCATTCTGTAACCTACACACCCTAATGTCCCTATAAGGGTCCTTTACCCCATCGCCAACATGTGCCTAGACCCTTGCTTGCCTTGACTCACCCTGATTAGTTGATAGGCTGGTAAGGACACTAGTCTCACCTCTACAATATTACAACACAAGGGTGACAACAGGGATGGTATGGAAGGAAGGCCCTGGTGATAGGGAGACAGGTCACCTCCCAACATTCACCTGATTATGAACCCTGTGGTCCCAAATGTCCCTACACAGCTCCTTCCGATCTGTCACATGCCTAGGTCCTTGCTCACCCTGGTTAGTGTGGAGGTCAGCGAGGACACTAGTCTCATCACTGCAGTAATACAACACAAGGGTGACAGCGGGGATGGTATGGAAGGAAGACCCTGGCGATAGGGAGAGGGGCCCTCCTAACACTTGAGATTAGGGGAATAATGAATTAATACAAGTTTTTTTTCCACATTCAGATCTTAGGGCATTAATTAATTCAGTGTGCAGATACGTACTTTGGAAGAGCAGAGCTGAGTATGCAGACGCCTTGGTATAGCAGAGCAGAGGGTGTAGGAGAGGAGAGTTTGTCTGAAGGCACTCTATGGAAGATGTGCAGCAGAGCAGAGCAATAAAGCACAGCCGGGTTTGTCAAATGGCAAAAGAGTCTTGGACAGTGGCAGTCTGCAAGATGCCAAACTACCTGAATACTTAGGCTGAACGCCGCCACCCGAGCCACCCTCAAAAGAGGCAGCTGCCACCGGTAAGAAGCAGAACTCTGCCCTGGAGCCAGGACAGGGGAGCAGTGTAAGGACATGGACTATTGGCTGCATATTGTATGGTTCATGTACCACAAAGAGTACAAAGTATTAAGCTTGTTCATGTACTGCGCCCCCTGCTGTCAACGACTCATAAGCCAGGACGCTCCAGGATGAGGTCTCTGTGACAATGGCTGCTGAGCAGTCACTTCATTCTTCTTCCTGAGTGTTAAGCAGTGACCTTAATGCCATATAATCACCTCGTTTCTTTCTCTTCCACCTTCTCCATTTTCGTTCTCCATCCATCCATTCTTCCTTCCTTCTCACCTTACTCTAAACTAACACAATTACCTTCCCTTTTCTATGTATCTCTCTACAACATTTCTACCTGCTGTTGTCGCACACTAGGGACCGGGGTACTCGAGATCGTGATGGGTGCCAAGGTCCCGGTCCCGTTGTCCCAGATGCGGCAAGTAAAGGGAGTATTAACAGGGGATTTGTCGTGACGCCACCCAGGGTACGTGGTCAATAGGACCACCGCTGCCGTATTCCTGCTGGGGACAGTGGTGAGGGGCAGCGTGGAAGGTAAGCCCTCCTCGGGTAGGGCTGAGGCTCCCCAGGACAGGTGTAGTAGTAGTGGAGGGATGTAGTGAGGGATTGTGCTTTGAACCAGTCACTTACTTCGCTGCTGCAGCTTCTCCAGCCAGTGTGTACGGATGACAATCTGTGGCTCCTCAGGTGGGACTCTGCTGTGATGCTGGAAAGAACAGTCTCAGGCAATGGTGAGCTTACCGGGTACATTACTTAAAGTTCTCTAGCAGCAGTTCACAACAGTTTACAAGTTACAGTTCTTTCAGCTCCTCCAAGTTACAGTTCTCACACTTTAGCTCTGCTCCGGGTAACTGGGTTATGCAGCTCAGGCAGCTCCTCTGCGTTGCTTCCCTCAAGTCCTTTCAGGTTTGGTCTGGCCTTCACGGGCTTTTATGTGATGAGTCTCTCTCAGGGTCACTAGTCCAAGTCTGATGGCAGTGTTCCCTGACCGTGGTGGTTGGTAGGCTGTAGGTTATAGAGTACCTGCCCCACACCGGTATGTCCTGTGATTAGGGTCCTAGAGTGCCCCCGATCACCTCTAAAGAGCCGGCTCTCTGACTGTAGTGGTATAGCCTCCAGTGTCCCAGGTATGGCTGTGGGATCACCAGGCTCCCTCTGTCTCACTGTGGGGTGTCTCTGTTTCTGGCTTATTTTCCTCGCCTCCGGCTATGGAGCAAGCTTTCTCTCCTAGGAATATTGCCTATAGGATTCTGCGTCCTCCAGGGAACCTCTCCTCCTGGGAATGTCTGCCTCAACTGTTCTTCTGTTCTCCTTACTGACTCTAATTGAGTGTTCCCGGGTTTTTCTATTGTTAGTCTCTCCTCCCACTTGTTCAGTGCTGCTCTACGCTCCACCCACACTACTCTTAACCCCTGCTACCCCTTGCCTAATCTAGAGTCCTAGGCGTAGGGTCGGTGTGTGTACCTGTGTGAGTGTTCCTACGTCAACCGTCTCTACCTTGCCTGGCTGCAGTTCACCCTGTGGCCGCCCTGGACACAGGGGCGCCATATTGTCTTTCCTCTCTCTCCATACTTTCTTCCTGTTTCTTTATTCCTTTCTTGCAATCCTTTCTTCCATTTCACTTCTTCATTCCCGTCCTTCTCCCATCATTCTTCCCTTTCTCTCTTTTCATACTCTTTCTGTATGCTTCCCCTCCTTTCATTCCTAACTTCTTAATTTTCTTCCTTTTTTACCACCTTCACCTCTTCATTTTCATTTTTTTCTCTAACTTCATTATTTTCTTCCTTGTTTCTTTTCTCTTTCTTCCTTCGTTTCTTTGTTTTTCCATCATGTCTTCCTTCCTTCTTTTCTTTTTTTCCCTCCTTTTCTCTCTTCATTCCTCTTTCTTTCTATCCTTCCTTTCTTCCTTTCTTTTCTGCCTTCCTCTTTCTCCCTCATTTTTTTCCCTTCGTAATTATCATCTCTATGTTTCCTTTTCTTCCTTCTTTCTTTCCTTCTTTTCTCTTATTCCTTCCCTTCTTCCTTTCTTTCTCTTTCTTTCTTCATTTTCCCTTCCTTTTCTTTCTTCCTTCTTTCCTTCCCATTCTTCCTTCCTTCTTTCTTTCCTTACTTCATCTTTTTCCTTCTTTCCTCCTCTTCTTTTTTATCTCCCTTCCTTCCTTCCTTTTTCCTTTCTTCCATCCTCCTCTTCCTTTCGTCCTTCCTCTTCCTTTTTATCTCCCTTCCTTCCTTCCTTTTTCCTTTCTTCCTTCCTTTCTCTTTCTTTCTGCATTTTCCCTTCCTTTTCTGGCTTCCTTCTTTCCTTCCTATTCTTCCTTCCTTTCTTCCCTCTTTTTTCCTTTCTTCCTTCTCCTCTTCCTTTTTATCTCCCTTCCTTGCTTCCTTCCTTCCTTCCTCCTCTTCCTTTTTATCTCCCTAACTTCCTTTCTTCTTTCCTTCCTCTTCTTCCATCCTCCTCTTCCTTCCTTCCTTTCAACTTTCTTCCTTCCCGACCTCTTCTTTCTTTTGTATTATCTCATCTTTTATTTATTCTTACCTTCCTTTTTTTTTTTTCTCTTCCCTTCTTTCATCTCTCCCCTTCCACCCCCTTCTTCTTCCACCCCTTCTATCCATACACATTTATCTTCCACCTTCTATCTCTTTTTCTTGCGTTGTCTTCTCTCTTTCCACGTTGAGTGCTTCCTGCGGTTGGTTCTCGCTGACCTCGGCAGTAGAGCGGTGTCCATCTGCTATTTCGGCTCCTGAGACCTGTATGTTTGACTCTTGGCTTCCTCAGGTGTAATTATGCTCTACACTCTCAGAAGTCGTCTTTCCATCGTGAGCTCATTATGTAATAGTCTTTATCTATGGACGTTTGCTGGAATTACTGAGGTGTTGACATATCCCTGGGCGTCTTGGGGGCCCCGCAGCCGCTATCAGATGGGTTCCCATAATAAACAAGGACTCCAGAACATTATCCATCGCTTATAGTTCTGCCGTGAGCAATATATCAAGCCGCGGCGTTCCCACTATCCTGAGATTACTCTCGTCCAACATGAAATCCAAGGCTCTGAATGGCGTCCAAAGACATAAAAACGCCATCACTGCTCTACAACAACCGCAATTAGCGGTCAACGCGATACAACGCAGCGGCACAACGTATGAGGACAAGATCTTCACTTCCAAGATCTAGTCCCTTCCTATATTGAATATTTGCTATTTCTCACATAGTCAGCAATTCATGCAGGTGGGATATACATACAGTGGGGAAAATAGGTATTTGATGCACAGACGATTTTGCAAGTTTTCCCACCTACAAAGAATGAAGAGATCTGTCATTTGTATTGAACTTCGTCTGAGAGAGACAGGATCTAAAAAATATGTTAACATTTGGAATAGAAACCTTTGTGTGCAGTTACAGAGATCAGACATTTTGTGTAGTAATTTGGGAGGGATTTTGGCCCACTGCTCCATACAGGTCTTCTCCAGAAATTTCAGGTTTCAGGGCTGTCTCTAAACAACATTGAATTTCAGCTCCTCCATAGATTTTCTCTTGGGTTCTGGCCTGGAGACTGGCTAGGCCACTCCAGGACCTTGAAATAATACAGAGCCACTCCTTAGTTGCCCTGGCTGTGTGTTTTGGGTCATTGTCATGAAGACCCAGCCAAGACCCATCTTCATTGCTTTCACTGAGTAAAGAAGGTTGTTGGGCAAAATCTCATGATAGCTGACCCCAAGGATCCACCATTCACAATAGGTGATATCACAGCTCACCTCCTCCTCCTGTACAATGACTGATAACACCTCTATATACAGTAGATAACACAGGATCCACCATTCATAATAGGTGATGTCACAGCTCACCTCCTCCTCCTGTACAATGACTGCTAACACCTCTATATACAGTAGATAACACAGGATCCACCATTCACAATAGGTGATATCACAGCTCACCTCCTCCTCCTGTACAATGACTGATAACACCTCTATATACAGTAGATAACACAGGATCCACCATTCATAATAGGTGATGTCACAGCTCACCTCCTCCTCCTGTACAATGACTGATGACACCTCTATATACAGTAGATAACACATGATCCACCATTCACAATAGGTGATATCACAGCTCACCTCCTCCTCCTGTACAATGACTGATAACACCTCTATATATAGTAGACAACACAGGATCCACCATTCACAATAGATGATATCACAGCTCACCTCCTCCTGTACAATGATTGAAAACACCTCTATATACAGTAGATAACACAGGATCCACCATTCACAATAGATGATATCACAGCTCACCTCCTCCTGTACAATGACTGATAACACCTCTATATACAGTAGATAACACAGGATCCACCATTCACAATAGGTGATATCACAGCTCACCTCCTCCTGTACAATGATTGAAAACACCTCTATATACAGTAGATAACACAGGATCCACCATTCACAATAGATGATATCACAGCTCACCTCCTCCTGTACAATGACTGATAACACCTCTATATACAGTAGATAACACAGGATCCACCATTCACAATAGGTGATATCACAGCTCACCTCCTCCTCCTGTACAATGACTGATAACACCTCTATATACAGTAGATAACACAGGATCCACCATTCACAATAGGTGATATCACAGCTCACCTCCTCCTCCTGTACAATGACTGATAACACCTCTATATACAGTAGATAATACAGGATCCACCATTCACAATAGGTGATATCATAGCTCACCTCCTCCTCCTGTACAATGACTGATAACATCTCTATATACAGTAGATAACACAGGATCCACCATTCACAATAGGTGATATCACAGCTCACCTCTTCCTGTACAATGACTGTTATCACCTCTATATACAGCTCACCTCCTCCCCCTCTTGTACAATGACCTTTGCACACACTCTTTAGATGCTTCAATACAACAGACATTGTCAGGGTCTGGTCTGAACATTGCTGAAAATGTACAAGTGTATTTAGTGGCCAGTGTTAGAATTGCAAGATTTTTCATCTTTTTTACAAATTTTGATATGAGTAAAAAAACATTGTCAATTTGTTTGAAAAAAAAATGTTTTAACACAAAAACAGGATTTAAAGAAGCTGTAGTTTTCTGCTGACACATTCCCTTTTGAGAAGCCAGAAAAGAAAAGAAAGACGTGAGCTTTGTCTTCCATCTTTTGTAGCTGATGAAGAACATTTGCCTTGTGTACTAATCTTTGGACCAGCACAGTGCCTAATTGTGAGCCTGTGTTGTGTGATTTTGTTCTTTCTTCTCTGTGGGCATTGTTTTTTCTGGGTTCTTATTATCTGTTGTCCTTGTTTCATTCTTCTTCAGACAACAGGTGTTCTCACTTGTTAATTTAGTCTGTCCTATCACCTTTTGGCGTTTGGCTATTTAAACCTTCCCCTGGCTGATCTTTCTTGCTGGTGATATTCTTTGTGGATCCTACTTGGAGTTACAGCCATGCTGCCTTTGGATTTCTGCCAGTCAGACAGAGATCAACTAGGTTATTCATCTCCGCTCTTTCTTGTACTTGATTGTCCTACTACTTTATAATTTCTTTAGTTTAGAGGCATGAGGCATTTCTTTCTAGCAGTGGTACTTCACTTTTCACTTTGTGTTCATGGTTTTCCGTTTTCTTACTTGGGCGTCCTTTCTATCTTTTCTCACCTTCCTGATACTCTTGCCCTTTCCCCCGGTACCTTAGGAGGAATGAAGAATACTTGACGGCCGATGAGGAAGCCAGGTCTGAATTGTCATCTCCTAGTTCGGTAGTTAAGGTTGTTCCAGTCTGTACAGGGGCCACTAGAGACTGAGCAGCTAGGAACCTTAGTCTGTACAGGAACCAATTTTTTGAGATAGGTCTTAAGTTCCTATGAGTGCATAATATTTGTAAGTTCTGCATTGTAGATCCATGGGTAATGTGGATGGACCGATGGGTTGTCATATTCGCTGACAAGAAAAAGTACTTTTTTTTGTATTGTTGGCACGTAAGAGTTATATTTTAGCGCAGATAGCGCTCACATGGGTCCAAGTTGACCTTCTTGTAGCCACAGAGGTTGAGTAGACGTGTGGCCTGTCTATTGGGGGAACATCAGGGAACTGGGGGTCAGGGAAGAGAGTCGGTGGGCTGAGGCCAGAGAGTACACACTACACAGGAGGTTGCTTGGCCCTTGTGTTAGGAGATCCGCGTCAGAGAGCTGATATGGCCAAACCAGACCCAAAATGTCATGTGAAGACAGCTGACCCAACGCACTTTAGAGTCTTCTTACGTTTGTATAGCCTTAGCCAGACAACTCGGACAACCCTTAGCGTAGCTGAGACGGCTCAGACTAGGTGTCGCCCTATGAGAGTCAACGGTGCCCTGAGACAGAGTTTAGCGCTTATACTCTACAGACTGTTCAAGAAAAAGAGATAACTGTAACCATCAAGCTCAGCGTCCCGGGGGAGAACTGTAACTATAAAGCTTATGTAACACACATAGGTCTACAACTCTTTACTATAAAGGAGAACACCACATTACAAGCCCAAAAGCCAAATGCAGCCTGCAAGACTGATGTCTGGGGAAGAATAAATTAGTGGTACATATAGGCAAAAGCTGTAATATATAACTGGTGCATTACCGGAGCAGGCAACCTCCCACTGCACTTCCGGGGATGATGGACGGCTCTGTCCTGTCTGTGCAGATAAGGAGGAAAACTGTGTCCTGAATGAAGTCCAGGTGCCTCCAGAGAGGATGAATGAATCAGGTAATTTGATCAATGATTTATTCCAGAGACAGGGGTGTAACTACAACAGGTAAAGGGGTTAGAATCGCACCTGGGCCCTGGAGCCTAGGGGGCCCCAAAATACCCTTTGACCTATAGAAAAAGACTAGTGATATTAAAGATTTGTAATTATTGGGGGCCCGTTGGTGCTTTAACATCGGGACCCACGAGCTTCAAGTTATGTCCAGAGACAAAGAACCAATGTGTTTCGGAGTCGGCATAACCCTTCTGGAGGTAGAGGAGGAAAACTATGGGAATGCAGTGGAACAGGATAGGTTTAAAGAGTCACTGTGCCAGTATATAGCAGAGCTGGGTATGTCTGCAGGCTTACATGGTATAGAATAGACGAGCGGCTATTGTGGATGAAGCTGATTAGATCTGGGCATTGAACAGTAGAAGTAGTAACTGAATTCTGAACAGGTATAAATGGCAACCTGGTGCACAGAAGAACAGAGAGCCGCCAACCATACTCAGCTCTGCTACTCTGCTGGACTCTGCTACTTTTCCCCATGTGCTATCTCGCCACAACATACCTTGTGAAATTCACAATTCACAATTTACTCATACATTTTCTACATTGCCAACGAGTGTCTTCTGAACTACTCATCTCTGCTACTTCTCAGGACTCTACTTTAAGGCTTCACTAAGACTTCTCTCCTCTATTTTTTTCTGCCACTTCTTCTCTACCTCTCCTGTGGTTGCCTAGACTCCACATATTCACTTGCACTACCTTGCTGCCCTCACTGGTGATGAGTGAGCACTCCAATGCTCGAAACAAGCAGGTCGGACTCTCGAACAGGCTCGACTTAAGCATTTTCCAGATGAGTTTTCCAGAAAAATGCTGGAGTTTCCCATTGACTTCCATTACACATCAGTTGAGCCCGTCCGAGCGTCCACGTCTTCACTCCGTGTTGCGTACCACCTGCTCTTCCGAGGAATTCGAGAGTCCACCTCCCCAGAATAGATATTGTTCTGTATAACCAGGGAAGACCAAAAATGTTTATGCCTTGGGCACCAACCATGGTTTTTGGCTGGTTGCGTTGGCACAATCTACATTTCATTACTTCTTCATTAATCATTTTGATTTCTTTAATGATTTTGCCTTCATTACAATTTCCGACCTACTCATTTGTAGTACTAAACACTGGACCATTGAAGTACTCGCTAGGGATGAGCGAGTATAATCACTACTATTCGGAACTCGCCGAATACTAGCGGTATATTTGGGTACTTGCTACTCTCCGAGTATCTTATGAGTACTCGGGAGTAGTGAGTTGCCCTAATACTGCTATAGATACACTGCGAAAGTAGCCTAAAAGTGAATAAAAGATGTTAAAAATAATAAAATTACATACTCACCTGTCCGACGCCTGCACCGGGACCTTCCCAGAAGACCTGCGATCACTGGACATGGACCTGTGACTTCCAGCCAATCAGATGGCCGGCAGCGATCACGTGGTTGTGACGTGTCGCCATCTGATTGGCCAGATTGCAAGGTCCTGACAATGCACCTAGGACCTTGCACTCTGGCCAATCAGGTGGCCGCTAGCGATCACGTGGTTGTGACGTGTCGCCATCTGATTGGCCAGATCGCTACCGGCCATCTGATTGGCTGGAAGTCACAGGTCCTTGTCCGGTGATCGCAGGTCTTCTGGGACGGTCCCGGTGCCGGCATTGGGCAGGTGAGTATGTAATTTTATCATTTTTAACAACATTTACTCACTTTTAGGGTACTTTCACAGTGTATCTATAGATACACTGCAAAATTAATTGAACTTGCTATACTCTCAACGAGTACCGGGACCTACTCGTTGCAAGTATAGTGAGTCCGAATACTGCGGTACTCACTCATCTCTAGTACTCGCTCATCAGTAGCTTCCATGTCTTCAGTCCGTCTTGCGTACCACCTGGTCTTCTGAGGAATTCGAGAGTCCACCTCACCAGAAGAGACATAGTTTCCCACTCTACAACCAGTGAAGACCAAAAATGTCCATGCCTTGAGCACCAACCATGGTTTTCGGCAGGTTTACGTTGGCACAGTCTACATTTCACTTCTTCTTTGTTAATCATTTAGAATATCATTGTCTCTTTCTGGTCTGTTTTCCCCCTTTTGCAGGATTCGGAGGGGTTAAGCAGATTTTCTTTGCACGTCCGCATGGAACCTGGCTTAATGTGGGTCTGGTGTGCTGGTGATGAAACCTTTCCATGATGTAGTAACCGTGGTTAGAGAAATCTGATTGTGTCGGAGTATGAAAACACAGCAGTCCCAGTACAACAAACTGCGAGACCTGTAAAACAACAGATGCCGCGCTGGTGACGACTAAATGGATTAAGATTACAACCACAGAAGGAAATACCTGCACAATAAAATGTTTCGCTGAAGGCGCACAGGAATCTGATGGGTCTAACAGGTGTGTCCAAAGCCTTTACTACAATGCCTTGATTGATGGCGACCTACTGGTGCCGTATATTGAGATGTTGTATACACAGTTACATTCTTATTACTCCGAAGTCCAGATGGGCGGAATATTTGGCACCTTCTACTTTCTAGAATTTCCTTCTCCAGATCCCCACTAGTGTTCTGTATGGTTACATGTCTTTGCTCTCCATATTATTGAGGTACTTTAAGGGGAGAATTGATCCTAGTGCTGTGGAGATGGATTGGTGAAGTGCGGTGCCTCCTCTGTTTTCCAAAGTGATATAGAACCGAACTCTATATGGTAAAATTTGCCAAAACCCAACACTCGTAGTCTGATACAATGGGCCGTTCATATCACAAGAGCATCCATGGAAGGTTGGGGGTGGATGATGGAGGCTCATGATGCAATCAGGGGTAGTAGTTGTTCTGTCTTAGCCAGGGTAATGTGTTGGGCTAGTGGAAACTATATGTTTGCCCCTGGTGAATAAAAGATGCCTGGGGAAAAATCTACCCCCAGAGATTTTGCACCCAGGCAGTATTTATCCTTTTGGCATTGCCAGGATTACACTACATATCTCTAAAATGGCCACATGGCACCATATGGATGCAATGTGAGGAACCATATCCTTCCTGAAGAAAGGTAGTCACAGTTATGGGTTCATAGATTCCCATGTGACACGGATTTTGAATACCACCAAGTACATGATGGTACCGGTATACACTACCCCAAATGGCCACATCATATTTTGAGATTAGTGACCGGTTGGGGGAATTGTTCCACTCAGTTTTGTATCATTTGTGGGTTCACACTTTCCATCACCCTCCTTGGTCTTAACCCTTTGCAGTTGTTGGCATGCACCAGGAGGAGGTCCACGATGGTGTTGCTGCCATCTTCACCAGTTTACTAGGGTTACAGTAGTTATATCCCATCTTACTTTAGCTTACTTGGGGCGACAATGATACGGTCACAAAGGCAATGGAGAAAAGAGAAACCTGGGCACCTGATCTGCCCCTCAAGCTATGGGGCCCTGAACTCTCCCTATCTAAAGGGTACTCCTGATGGTGGAGAGGCCTGAGTCTCCACCCCGGCCCTGCTCCTGTACAGCCCTGAACTGATTCCCACTCCCCCAAAATTAAAGCTCACAGCACTGACACACAGGGAGAATACAATATGTGGTAAGGGAGATAAAAATACAACAAGTAAGTTTCCACCAAACACCAAACTAGAAACACCTGTTTCCAAATAACTGAAAATCCAAGGAAAGAACCGATATCACTGGAGCAAAGCTGAAGCTATAATTGGATCCAGCCATGATAGGACAAAAGCTCTAGCAACAAGTTGGCAGCCATCAGAAAGTTAACTCCTGCAAGGGTGATGGTAAATAGCCGACACCCTAACTCTGGCTAATCAATAAAGAAGCACAAGGCTGCATATCAGACTTCATAGTCTGAACAGAACCAGAAAATGCCAGTACACCAAGTGAGTGCACAGCGGAACAGCGCTTAACAGATATGTGACCTTGATACTTAATATATTTGACCTTAGCTTGTCTCTTGATTTCAATGTCTTTAGCACTGACCCTTTGTTAGTCTTGACCTTGGATCTCTACCAATGACCTTGACTACTGTCTTCACAGACTTCATCTTTCCTCCATCTATCTTGACTTCATCCATTGCCTTTAGAGACTTTACTAAAGGCTTCAATAATAATATACTCCAACAAAGTCCATCAGTCTATGTGGAGCAATAATGGTCTGGTAAAACAAGGATCCAAAAATAAAAAGCCATTAATGTGTGGTGTAGAGGAAGCAGCTACATTCAGTCCCGATACTGTAATTGGTACATGGCAGATGTGATCCTGTTAAAGATTTTACATTGGGGTCATGAAGCTTTGATATAGATCTGTTATGCATGGGTGTGCTCCAACATGGGTAAAGGGGAAATAAAGCCTATCACCCTGTCGCTGCACCCAAACACTACTGGTCCATGCACAGACCAAAATTCCCTCACCGCACAACTAGAACCCACAGTCCAGACCTGGCTCTTTAAAAGGCCATCGAGCTGTTTATTGTTTCTCCTGATGCCGCTATGCATAACTAACTAGTATAAGGAGGATGTACAGGGGTAGACAAAAAAACAAAGATGAACAAACATAAAGAACGCGCAGAAGGGGAAAAGAACAATAATCAATGCAAGCAAGGAAAAACTTGCTACCAACTTGACAGAGAACAGATGAAATTTGTAGGTGTGTGTGAATGTGAAAACCCATAGGAAACAACACTGGTCTCACCCTACCAGGCAAAGACCCATAGTAGCAGGGCTGGAACTGCTTTGCAGAAATCCACCTACAAATATAGCCAGCAATGAAGACTTGTGAAAGGAGCATATAAATAGCTCCATCCGGGATGTGATAGGACAGAGGCAAAATAGAAGAGTGAGAACATCCGACTGGCAAGCAAGTAAGGGAAAAAAAGGCAAAGACAAATGAACCATCAGCATTTGGACAGAGAATAACCAGGCTGTCACTCAGCATGGAAGGAAACAGACACCCGGCAAAAGAGGCAACCATATCGAGTCTCGAAGCTGAGGCTTGGAGAAGTTTATAATAAGCCATAAGTGGTAAGTACCTTGGAGGCATAGACTGAATTCTGACCTTTTGTGCCGGACTGCCTGTCTTGTAGCTATAGTGGCTTCTTCTTTACAACTCATGTTCCATCATTATAGCAACTTTTATTCGTTGATATTTAGAGACTTGGATGGGAAAAGCTTAAAAAATGAGATTTCAGGGAGTTTTGGCTTCTTTCCAATTGTATTAGAAATAGAACAACCCAAGCATTATCCCTCCCTAATCTAATGATCTCAGTCCCTTCAGTTGACTTTAGGTTCGAACAATAAAAATAAAATCTCTAAGATCACTGATTACACTTGGTACATCGGCATCTCTTGTAAATCATATCCTATGTCAGGTCGATCCCTTAAGTTACCACAAAAATCGCTACGACTTTTTGATGGGTTACAATGCTCTGCAGGCAGAAGCAGATGGACATAACACATGTGCCGAGCCCGGCTGCAGTCCGCAGTGTTATGTAAGGTTACGTAAGCGCAGGACTCTGGATTGTAACATGAACATGTAGTGATTTCATTCCCCCAAGACGTTAAACAGTTTGCCATGAATCTTGAAATAATAAAGTAAAGCCGTGGTGTAAAATCTCCAAACCAGATGATAACGAAGGTCTAAGCCGGACCGTATGTGCCAAACAACCTGCTATGGACAGTGTCGGTGCGCACAATAGTCAGACAGCATCAATATGATATCAATGTCTAATCCCTAAAGGGTCAAGTCATTTTTAGCATTTTTGAGTCAAGACATTTTCGAGAGTTGAGAGAAAGTTTCGCACTCCCTGGCTTCTTGAGATGTCCTTAATAAACCCCCCGACCAGCTTATTGTGATACGGGGTTGAATGAGACGTATGAAAGAGAAGTCCCTCCGTTTTTATTTTAGATGATCTTGTGCCAACCATTACACAGCACAGAGTACCTATGTTCCCACCAGAGTTCTTGTCCCAGGAATTACATCAATCGGAATACTCATATACATTCTGTATATTACATAGCACAGAGTACCTATGTTCCCACTGAGTTCTTGTCCCAGCCATTACATCAATCGGAATACTCATATACATTCTGTATATTGCACAGCACAGAGTACCCATGTTCCCACCAGAGTTCTTGTCCCAGGAATTACATCAATCGGAATACTCATATACATTCTGTATATTACATAGCACAGAGTACCTATGTTCCCACTGGAGTTCTTGTCCCAGCCATTACATCAATCGAATACTCATATACTTTCTGTATATTACACAGCACAGAGTACCCATGTTCCCACCAGAGTTCTTGTCCCAGGATTACATCAATCGGAATACTCATATACATTCTGTATATTACATAGCACAGAGTACCTATGTTCCCACCGAGTTCTTGTCCCAACTATTACAACAATCAGAATACCCATATACATTCTGTATATTACAAAGCACAGAGTACCCATGTTCCCACCAGAGTTCTTGTCCCAGCCATTACATCAATCGGAATACTCATATACATTCTGTATATTAAACAGCACAGAGTACCCATGTTCCCACCAGAGTTCTTGTCCCAGCCATTACATCAATCGGAATACTCATATACATTCTGTATATTACACAGCACAGAGTACCCATCTTCCAAACAGAGTTCTAGTCCCAACCAATACAATCAGATATAGCACCTTGTGTATCTGGGAATTAAAAAATAACTTTTAATAATACCACTTAAAAAGAGGGCTTTGTCCTCACCACTCTTAGACAAGCACACATACAGTATATACAGTGAGAATTACACCCGTACACTAACAGACACACAGTTTCAGGATATCTCTGCCATGCTCTGGTGGGCCATCAAGACCACGTGGGTCCACAGGAATGATCCACTGTGAATCACACAAACATGATACCCATTGCCTGTGTTGGGTGAAGCCCACACATGTTCATTTAGATGTGCTATATGAACATAAGAGGAGTGTATTCCATACTTCATGAGAAGGGTCAAATATCTCTTTGCAAAAAAACAACTATAATTGGAATGATTTCACCATGTTCTTGATGGAGTGTCACCGCTGCATTCCTTAAACATTTTTCCCAGACTGGTATGTCAGCGTAAAGGAGTAGACACCCGCGGACTTGCCCTATCAAGGACTAGTCTACCGCCTAGTTTTCTTACTCCCGCCCTAACAAAGGCAGTTCACAGCTATCCCTCACTGTCACTGACCCGATACAGATGCCCAGGTGCCCCCTGACATGTTTCGCCCTTAGGGCTCATCAGGGGTATAGCAGCACCCTACTGACTATCTGGGCTTCAGCACATAGTAGCCTCTCTAGCTATGCTTTAGGACCAGTAGAGTAGACCAATGTCTGTTAAAGGGAAGTGGGGAATATGCTTCCCTCATGTTCATATAGCACGTCTAAATGAACATGTGTGGGTTTCACCCAACACAGGCAATGGGTATCATGTTTGCGTGATTCACAGTGAATCATTCCTATGGACCCACGTGGTCTTGGTGGCCCACCAGGGCATGGCAGAGATATCCTGAAACTGTGTGTCTGTTAGTGTACGGGTGTAATTCTCACTGTATATACTGTATGTGTGCTTGTCTAAGAGTGGTGAGGACAAAAGCCCTCTTTTTAAGTGGTATTTAAGTGATTTTTTTAATTCCCAGATACACAAGGCGCTATATCTAATTCTCTATTTGTATTATGGCAAAGGACCTTTAAAGGTCATCTGGTCCAGTGATAAACTATATCCTGAGCTATATCTTTTATTACCCAATCAATACAACATTTGGAATACCCATATACATTCTGTATATTAGACAGCACAGCGTACCCATGTTCCAGAGTTCTTGTCCCAGCCATTACAACAATCAGAATACCCATATACATTCTGCATATTAGACAGCAAAGCGTACCCATGTTCCAGAGTTCTTGTCCCAGCCATTACAACAATCAGAATACCCATATACATTCTGCATATTAGACAGCAAAGCGTATCCATGTTCCAGAGTTCTTGTCCCAGCCATTACAACAATCAGAATACCCATATACATTCTGTATATTAGACAGCAAAGTGTACCCATGTTCCAGGGTTCTTGTCCCAGCCATTACAACAATCAGAATACCCATGTACATTCTGTATATTAGACAGCAAAGCGTACCCATGTTCCAGAGTTCTTGTCCCAACCATTACAACAATCAGAATACCAATATACATTCTGTATATTAGACAGCAAAGCGTACCCATGTTCCAGAGTTCTTGTCCCAACCATTACAACAATCAGAATACCCATATACATTCTGTATGTTTAATGCCAACTGTTAACTAGATACTAAAACCCTCATACCCCAAGATGTCCTTGTGCCAACCATTACACATGACATTACCCTTGATCCCACAGGATGGTGGTGTGCCAACCATTACACATCAGATGACCCTTGGTTGTGTGCCAACCATTACCCAGGTTTTCATCTCACCACCATGTTCTGAAGCTGCTGTTCTTCTCTGACGGTGGATGGACGCCACACATGAATAGTTCCAGTTCTCTTCCTCATTGTAATAAAATGATCGTTCCTATAAGATAATATTTTCATGATTTCGGTTGCCATTCAATGCGCTAATGTGTTCGGATACCATTTCCAAGCTGCGTGTTATTTTTGGTACCACTACGTGTTCAGATGATCTCTACATAGTGGTTAAACCATCAATTTGTGGGTTCGAGAACTGCCAAAAATTCAACATTCCATCACAACTTGTCCCCGATATGATGTGTTAGTGAACTGCTATTAATACACTTGTTTTTAAAAGCACCACTGCAGCATTTATTTTTTGTATTTCCTCACAGGAGCGGTGCATTAAATGTAAGTCCCCTGCCCTCTGTCTTATACTCAACTTCTGGTGGTTTCATCTTTCTCCAATGTCTCTCAGCCCGGCAGCTCTAGTGTTTCATGGAGAGCGCTGGAGGTCACTCTTCAATACATCCATAGAGAAGCTCATTCTAGTCTAATTCTGGCCCATTCTGACTTCCTCTGTCTTTGCTATGGCCTCGTTCTGGCCTGATTTTGACCACTTCTGGACCCATTCTGACCCCATTCTGACCTCATTCTAGCCTTATTCTGGCCTCATTCTGGCCCCATTTTGACCACTTCTGGTCCCATTTTGACCACTTATAGACCATTCTGGCCCCATTTTGACCACTTCTGGCCCCATTCTGGCCCCATTCTGACCTTGCTGTGGCCTCTTCTGGCCTCATTGTTATCCCATTCTGGACGCCTCTGGCCCCATTTTGACCTCTTCTAGCCTCATTCTGACCTTGCTCTGGCCTCTTCTGGCCCCGTTCTTGCCTCATTCTGGCTGTGTTCTGGCCTCGTTTTGGCCTGTTCTGGCATTGTTCTAGCCTCTTCTGGCCTCACTATGGCCTTGTTTTGGCCCCATTATGGTTTCATTCTGGCCTCGCTCGAGCCTCGTTCTGGTCTTATTCTGGCCTCGTTCAGACCTCATTCCGGCTCTCAAAAACTTGTATTGGGAGATTTTGACGTAATTTTTGACTTCCAGCCGGTAAGAGGTTTCAGTCATAAGGTGGCGGCACAGGACCGGAGCTATGTTGGTAAAAGGAGAAGCCACCAGAAGGTGAGTATATAACAGAAACAAGGGTCCTAGATTTAAAACATCACTCCAGCGCTAACAAAAATGCTGGAGTTGTGCTTTACCTCAAAACATCAAAAAGTGGAACATGGAAGACCCGTAATTAAAAACCGATGACCTCTGGGAAGTTATTGGGTTGAGTTTCCTCTTCTGTCAAAGCAGCATCTTAGATAAGGCCCCACTGGAACATTTACCGTTTACCCATCTAATACTCCACTCTCATAGCCAAAGTTCGTTGGCCTGTAGCCAGTCTGTGCTAACTCCTCTGCGACAATGACGCAATATCTTGACTTGGAACCCAACCACACAACCAAGACTCCAAAGCTTTCGGTAGACGTTCTTCCACCAGGGGAAAGTTTCACAACTACCCTGGTTCTGTATCTAATTACTCTGAATAAGACAAAGTGATGTTTTGGTGTCACTTGGCACTTAACACCCAAGACTTGCGATGTTGACGTTCCCCAGCTAGCGCCAAGTACGTTTTTTCCGGCTTCCGAGAAAAGAATTTGGCAAATTATCAAAAATTCTCCAATCAAATGTTATTTTAAAGTCCATTATGAAATATGGAAACCACCATGGTTCCTATTCATCTTTGTTCCTGATCTTTCTTTTTTATTGTGATAATTGTTGATAATTTCGTTTTCCAACAAATCCTTTAAAAATGGTGCAAGCGGATCAAGCAATTTTGCATAAATTAAATTATTAATTTTTTGTCTTTTATGTACTTTTTCCATTTATTTTGCGCTAAAAGTCACATGATCTGGATTCAACTAAGGCACTGGAGTCAAATTGTGCAAACATTGTGAAAACTTGCAAATGGTGAATTAGGCTAAACATCTGGATAAGGAAAAGTCAGCCTATAACGATGAACATATAAAATAACATAAAAAAGAAAAGGACAAAACCAAGGTAACTTAAAAAAGTGCAAATACAATAATAATATTTTAATACCAGAAATTAGGTGCAAAGACGATGATGAATTGGGATCTATGCAAATAACATTTTATCACTTTGGTTTTTGGCGTTCTGTATTGGTTCTGTATTTGGTTTGTGGGCACTCACTGTTGGTAAGGAACAGAACGCTCTTCCATTCTGATGGCTCCTCCTAGCGTTGGAAAACCCGTGAGAGCATTCCCTTATACATGTGTCTTATCTTTGGTGACGGTGCCTGGGCCCACCTTAGAATCCTCCGGTACTCCGATCGGCCAGGCCGATCCTAGGCACAATTAAGTATTGGAACGTCTTTAATTAGCCCTATGTTCAGCTAATGGAAACAATATAATATTTCTTTCTACCTATAAGGTTGGGACAATGATAATAAGCTGCCTGTTTTTGTGTTGAGTCATATTTTGGCCTACTATTGACCCACTGCACAGACACCAGGTTACGTGTTCATATCTTCATTCCTCCGGGGTATTTCGGTATTTGTCTTTGGAAGGACACAAATGTGATTAGATAAGTTTGGTATTGAGATGAAAGGAGACTATCTCCAGACATTTCCAAAATCTGACTCCAAAACTAAAGTCTGCACATACGCCTCGCTCAATGAAGGAAGACTTTTTGTAACAAAGATGTTAATACTTTGTACATAGATCCGATACAGCAGAATATGGGAGAATAAAGTATAATGAAAAACATATCTTGCTCTGGAGAACTTAACACGTCAGGACATAAACAATGTGTAATACCTCGTTTCTCCACTGGAAGTGCTGTAGAGAAATTGAGCACATTCTTCAAGGTTCCTCTACACATAACAGCTGATGGATGTGGATCTCAGGAGGAAGATCAGTTCTTCAATGGAAACCCCCTTTTAAATATAAAAAATAGAGGTTGTTTAAAGTGTAGTACCCTGTAATGATAAATATCCTCATGGAAAACTCCAGACTTTTATTTACGGCACTACTCTTCACCAATAAGGATGCGTCATGCTACTAGGGTCACAAGGTTTGGTTTGGGATCTCTTTTTAGGGGTCTGGTCTGGGATCTCTACCTAGGAAGTCTGGTGTTTGTAGTTTTTAGAGGTCGTTAGTTGTTTAGCTGTTAGTTGTCGTTAGTTGTTTCAGGGGTCTTGTCTAAGGTCTGTATCCATTTTGGAGTGTGATGAAGGGGGTTACATAGCTTATTTGTTACTCATGTGTAATAGTTTGGAGACCTGTCCTATATAAATGGGCGGAGTGTAAGGTAAAAAAGATTATGTATCTCTTGTCAAAAAATGACAAGTATGTTTAAGTTGTACCTTTGCTTTAAAGGAGTTGATACTGGCCATGTATAAGAAGGATAGGTCAGCAATGTCAGGTTGGTGGACATCCCACACATGACGCCTCAGATCCCACTGAAGTTAAATGGGAACTCTTGGGAGATAAAAAAACATTTTAGTCCTGTCCCTGCCCTCCTACATGATGAAGCAGAGCCGTACACTACAGTTCTAGGATCTATAGATCGCTGATAAATCAATAAAATCATACCTGCTCCTCAGCTCTCACCCCTCCCTCCAGGGACAGAGAAATTCAGCCTCTGGGGGCTTCAGGATCATCTTACATTCCTGCCCCCTCATACTTCTGTATGGACAGGGGACGTGGACCCTGGGAGCTCCATGATTATCTTATATTCCTGCCCCCTCACACTTCTATATCAACAGGGGACATGGCTGCCGGCCTCATGATCACACTACAATCCAGTCCCTGATATATTATCCTATGTAATATAAGAAAAGGGGTGTTCTCCCTTCAAATAGCAATCATGTCACCAAGCAGATATAAATACACACAGTGATCCTCTGCTGTACAATGATATGATAGTGCATAATGTGTGCTGCCATGTATCAGGCTAGGAGCAGAGGCAAAGCACTACATTGATTGATTCAGCACTGCCATGGTCTCCCCTCCCCCATATTAACTTGCTAGATTCCTGTCCCCTAAAACTTAAGCAGCACTATGCATGGCTGAATTTCTCTGTCCCCTGAGGGAGGGGTGAGAGCTGAGGAGCAGATATGATTTTATTGATTTATAAGTGATCTATAGATCCCAGAACTGCAGTGCCCAGTTCTGCTTCACCATGTAGGAAGGCAGGGACAGTACAAAAAGATTCATATCCCAGGAGTTCCCCTTTAATATGATCTAAACTGCGTTATCAAGAACGGCCACTACACAATCTTCGGAGCTGCCATGTTCCAGTTCTATAGACAGTGAACTTCTACCGGTCTTGGAGTCAGTAGGGCATTGCTGTGTGTTGGACTCTTATCAATCTGATATTGCTAACCTATCCTAATAATAAATGTTCAATATATTAGTCTGAGACAACTTTTGATTTGGTCTGTAGCCATAATTGAGCTAAAAGGAGCTAAAAAGAGCCTGATTAGTTAGAAACTCTTACACTGAACTGTCAAAATGAGCTTATTGACAAATTATTAGTTAAAACAACCCATTCTGCAACACAATGGAGACCGATCTCAAATAGTGCAACATTTTCAAAAATAATTTTTAGACAAAAATAATGCATTTTCAATAGAAAAAAAATTGCAAAAATGGGATACAGACCCTCTTACAAAATAAAACATTCCTTGTTGACAGTAACGTGGAACCATGTTCTCACCCCATCAAGGGCCGCATCCTCCATGGTTAAGTCCACCATTCTCTAGCATTAGAGTCCAAATCTTGGGTACAAAGAACTTAGGATGAAGGAGAACCTCGCCCTCCATTCTCCAGGGCCAGATGGGGCTCATCTATGAAAACTAGTGCAGTAAGAAGTAGAGGTGTAGTCGTCTATATAAACCTTCATCCTAACTTCCTGTACAGAGACTAAGACCACCCTCCCATTTACTGCATGGAGTCAAAGACACAACCCCTATTTCCTATAGAAAAACAATGACCTGCCCCCACTTCCTGTAGAAAGAGAATGACCTACCCCCACTTCCCGTAGAGACATACAGGGGTTGGACAAAATAATGGAAACACCTGGAAAAATCAACAAAAGTTAGTTTAATATGGTGTAGGTCCACCTTTTGCAGCGATTCCAGCCTCAATTCTCCGAGGTAGGGATTCATACAAGGTGATATCATTGGCCCGGCGGATCTCCACGAAATAGCCCCCCAGATCATCACAGAACCTCCGCCATGTTTTACGGTTGGGAGAAGGCAGTCTGGATGCTTCTTTCTGCTGTCTCCAAACGTACACTCGGCCGGAAGTGGGAAAATGGGGTAAACGATGATTGGTCTGAGAATATCACATGTTTCCACTGCTCGAGGGACCAATACTGGAGGTTTCTACACCACTCCAAACGCTTGGAAACATTTGTCATTGAGAGCAGCGGTTTTCTAATTGCAGCTCTTCCGTGGAATCCAGAATTGTGCAGCTCCCGGCGAACAGTTTTCGTGGACACTGGTTTCTGTATGTGTCATTGAGCTCAGCAGTGATTTTTGGAGCCGTGGTCTTGTGATCCTCTCTCACAATTCGTTTTCGTCTCCCTCAGTCAACTTCGACTTTGGGCCAGACCTGTGCTTTGCTGCGGACGTTTTTCCTTCTCATTACTTTGGAGACAGTACCTCTTGACACGCCAAGCATTCGGGCACTTTCTGTTACACTAGCGCCTGCCATACCAGCACCAACAATTTGGCCTTTTTGAAAATCCGAAAGGTCTGCAATTGGTATCAGGTTCTCATCAATGTTCTTACAATTCAGCAAAACAAACAGTTCATTTACATACACATATCACTGAACACACATAATCAACTACAAAACATTAACATATGTCACGGTTTGCATGTTTATAACATGCTCGAAGATTATGATGCCAAAACGTTAGGTGTTTCCATTATTTTGTCCAGCCCCTGTGTATTGCAGCCCCTACTTCCTGTAGAGAAACAATGGCCCACCTCAACTCTTTTAGAAATACGAAGACCCACCACCACTTCTTGTATAGATAAAGATACACCCTTATTTCCTGTACAGAGACAATAACCCGCTCCCACCAACTGTAGGGAGTAAATGACCCATCAACACATCCTGTAGAATGACAATTACCCATCTCTACTTCCTGTAGGGAGACAATGACTTGCCTCCAAGTTCTGTAGAGAGACAAATTCCTATCACCATTTCTTTTAGAGAGACAATTACCTGTCCCCACTTTCTGTAGAGATACAATGACCCACCCTCACTTCCTGTAGAGAGACAATGACCCACCCTCACTTCCTGTAGAGAGACAATGACCCACCCTCACTTCCTGTAGAGAGACAATTACCTGTCCCCACTTCCTGTAGAGATACAATGACCCACCCTCACTTCCTGTAGAGAGACAATGACCCACCCTCTCTTCCAGTAGAGAGACAATGACCTACCTCCACTTCCTGTAGAGAAACAGTGACCTACCCTCACTTCCTATAGAGAGACAAGGACCCACCCCCACTTCTTATATAGAGACAATGACCCACCCCACTTCTTGTAGACAATGACCCACCCCACTTCTTACAGTGAGACAATCACCCGCCCCCACTTCCTGTAGAGACAATAACCCACCTCACTTCATATAGAGAAGCAAAGCCACACCCCCAATTCCTGGAGAGAGACAATGACCCACTCCCACTTCCTGTAGAGAGACAATGACCTGTCACCACTTCCTGTAGAGAGGCAAAGCCCTGCCCCCACTTCCTGTAGAGAGACAATGACAGGCAATGGATATCAGGAGGGAGACAGGTGCCAGGCTTTTTCAGGGGTATAACAGCATAATGTAAAGTGATTTGTAGATTGTTTATTCACATCATCTATGACATTTTCAGAGTGTACAGGGGACATTAAAGGTTTATCATACTTCAAACAATTCAATAGAATATAGATCTATAGCATCAATAATTAGGAGATCTTTGACCTCATATATTGTTCATGCAGTATTGCCCACCTCCCCTGGCTGATTGACATGTTATTGTCTGTGTACCACAACAAACAACCTGTCAAACAGCTGTCACGTGTCAACTGCTTTGCAGTCCATGTGTAATGCTGCAGTCATTTAATTCAGAGTATGTCCTTTGGTTCTTACGGGGTTAATGCTGAAAGCTGCTGTTGTCTTTTTTTGTGACTCTGCAAGTGTAGGTGTGGGGGAATGTCAGATTACTTAGTTGACCACTCCCTTAGCCTTTAAGAAGTTCCACTTCCTTCCACCAGGTGTTGCTGATAGATTTTCACTCTGCCTTTACTGTGTGAGCTAAAGACTCCTTTGCACTTGCTGAAGCTTCTTGGTGCTTTTGCTTCTGTGAAAGTTGCTGTGTATCCCTGTCCATGTTGGGGAGGTGAAGGGGGTTTAGCACATGGCTGGTTAAGGACCAGAGGGCAAGAGTGGAGGCCCAGACCTCCTCACCATCAGAGGTACCTTTGGGTACAGGGTCAGACTAGGGACCCCAGTAATTTGCCCATTGTTTTCATCCTACTTCCATTTCCTCATCCGATATACCACACTCATGACAACAGCAATGGGATAGTGTTGCTAGTAAGGCAACGGAGGCTGAGGAGCTCTAAGTGCATCCTCACAATTCAATGCACTTACAGACTGAACTTCAAATACAATATCTGACTGCTGGATGAGCACTTTGGGGTTATTTATGGATTGTCTGGTTTATCTTTTAGAGGCCTACATAGTCATATAAATGATTAGGTGGCGAGGGGTGGTTACATTTTCCGACAAACAATGATCTGCATATGGTTCTTTAAGGTTCCCAACGTCTAACATAGCGCTGGGGTGCCAACCACCGCTGCTCCTCGGATCTTTGTAATCAATAGCTCAGACATCTGGAATATCTTCTTGTTGAGTTGCAGAGACATCCGTCCACACACTTCCATCACGTTAATCTTCACAAGACAATTATCTCCGGCTGAATCAGACGGTCTACGTGACAATGTGTCAGATGAATGAGGACGGCCAAGCAGTGGATCCTATGGGAGATAATCACCCGTAGTAATATTAGAGATCTTCAAAGCTTTGCTCCTGCATGTAGGATGGTCTCCCATCTCTGGAAAACGCACATCAAGTCTATGTATATACAGTATATAGATAGTTCTGATACATCTGGCTTCTATAGAGCAACAGATAAGCGCTGACATTCCTGATGGCCAGGGGGGCTGTTAATAATTTTACTGGAAATGTGAGTAAATGGTGCGAATACGTCCTTTACAATGTAATACATACGTGAGTAACGCTGATAAATGCCTGAACTACATCTCCCACTGTGCCCCAATCATCATGTTTGAAAAGAATTTCTCCACCATTTGGCATTTAGGAGACTATATGAGGCAACGGCTTGTAATTTCTTTAGTCAATTCTATTTTTGTGGTCAATGTCAAAGTTCTAGTCCAGACACCATAGGCTTTTCATTTATGTTTTCTTTTAGAAACTCCTACAAATTTTCAAGAAAACGTGCTGGAACTTTCAAAAACCTGCTGCTATGATGTGCTATGGACATACTTGCCAATAGTCCCAATCTTCCCAGAATTGTCCCGATTGTTCAGAAATAATGCTTTATTTGGGGGTGACAGGTCAGACCTTTTGGGTGACCAGTGAAGTTCCAAACCTCAACAAGTCCAACATGTCTCGTCCTACCTCCAAATCCATCTGGGAACTTAAGTCCAAGACCCGAACAAGTACAACTTGTCTCGTCATACCTCCAACTCCATCTGGGAACTTAAGTCTAAGACCCCAACAAGTCCAACATGTCTCATCCTACCTCCAAATCCATCTGGGAACCTAACTCCAAGACCTCAAAAAGTCCAACATGTTTTGTTCTTCCTCCAACTCCATCTGGGAACTTAAGTCCAAGACCTCAACAGGTCCAACATATCGCGTCCTACCTCCAACTCCATCTAGGAATTTAAGTCCAAGACTCCAACAAGTCCAACATGTCTCATCCTAACTCCAAATCCATCTGGGAACCTAAGTCCAAGAACCCAACAAGTCCAACATGTTTTGTTCTACCTCCAACTCCATCTGGGAATTTAAGTCCAAGACCCTAACAAGTCCAACATGTTTTGTTCTTCCTCCCACTCCATCTGGGAACTTAAGTCCAAGACCTCAACAGGTCCAACATATCGCGTCCTACCTCCAACTCCATCTGGGAATTTAAGTCCAAGACCCCAACAAGTCCAACATGTCTCATCCTACCTCCAACTCCACCAGTGAAAGTCCAAGACCCCCAACAAGCAAAACATGCCTTATCCTACCTCCAGGTAGTTTGAGGTAGGTCGAGACATATTGGGCTTGTTGGGGTCTTGGACTTTCACAGGTCACCCAGATGAAGTTGGAGATAGAATGAGACATGTTGCACTTGATGGGGTCTTGGACCTTCACTGCTCACCCAAAGAGCCTAACCGAAGTCAACATGGAAAAATGTGGCCATATGTAGCCTCAAACCATAAAACTTACATCAAGTCAATTCTTTAAGTGTTTTTGAAACATCTTTCACCCATTCAACCTAATGGGGACAAAAACTCAGTAAAAAAATATGATATTTTACATAGAGTTTTTGCTGCAGAGAAATCTGCTGCAAATACTCAATGTGCGCTCATACTCTAAAGAAACAGAAAAGTTTGCAATATGTCATGGCTCATACTGGGGTTTCAATCCAGTGACCTCTTCTTCCATGGTCGGGTCGTCTGTCTTCTCAGCTATGGCCCTTTTCTTCTTTGTAGTAATGTTGATGTCACTATTACCTTTGTTTTTCCTTTCTGGGCTTTATCTTCTTTTCTTGTTCCTTTGTTTTGGTTTGTCCTATCACAGTCTGGGTGAGCATATACTGTATATATTCTCCCTCACAACATTTCATTGCTGGCTATACTTCTAAGTGGATTATTGCTAAGGAGTTTCAGCCTTTCAGAGAAGGGATACTCTCTTCTACTCAGACATCATTTGATTTTGCTTGTCTGACTTCCCAGCACCATTCCTCTTTCCTCAGGTTGGTGGGAGGTTATTATTGTTTAATTTATTATTCTCATGTATCCATCTTTGTTTGCATGCTTTAAGTTTCCTCGCCTTGGGTCCCGGCATACCTCTGTACACCTTCTCCAGGTTAGTTCTGCTTAACGGCCTTTGCTGTGATTCATCGGGAGAAATAATAAAAATCTTGGTGGCCTTTCAGGGAGCCAGGTTCAAAATGGTATGTTTTAGTTGTGCGGTTAGGGGATTTCATGTCTGTAGAAGGACCAGTAGGTCGTAAATGTGGCTTCTCTGTGCTGTAGGTCTTTCTACTTCGGTTACCCTTTTATGAGTACGTTACATGCATAACATTATAGGTATTAAAGTGTACTGGGGCACCATTATGGATTCCTTTGGTCACACAACTTCAAGCTTTATCTTTGGAGGTTGCAGACATCAAGCGCCATCTACACCTTGTCCTGTGAATCCCAATGAAGCAGCTGAACCAAAGGTAAAGTTACCCAAGTGCTTCAACGGGGAGAGAAGTAAGTTTTCAGTATTTTCTGCCTTGCGTAAACAATTCTTCCACCCCCGCCCTGTCTTCTCTGGGTATGAGTGTCAACAATTTGGCATTATTTTGTCTTTACTACGTGGGGATCCACAGGCTTGGGAATTTTCTTAGCCTGATGTTGACAGGTCCCTGGACTCAATTGCAATTATCAAGGGGTCAACGGTGCCTACGGGCCTCATGAAGCTTCAGGGGCCACGTGCAGCCTGTGAGCCATGTGCTTGAGACCCCTACTGTATGGGATAATGTGCAGCATTGAGCCACTCTACATGGACCAATCAGTAACTATTCCTGGTGGCAATGATGACAAATGCCTCACTTACTTTCCCAGAACGTCCTGTCTCAAGCAGCCATGTTATTATCCGGGCTCCTCTTTGCCGTATCATTGCAGAATTGCACTCAGCCTGAACTCATCACCCTTTTAGATGTCCACAAATGCAGCGTTAAGTGAGACGCACTGACAGACGACAACACTCCAAGATTCAGACAGTTATTCTTCTGTCTGGGGTATTGACAGCATGTGATGGTAAGGATGGCTGTGAACACAATGGGAAACACTGTGATGTAGATCTATACCATAGATCTATACCATACATGATGCAGACATACACTGTGTGCAGAATTATTAGGCAGGTTGTATTGTAGAGGATTATTTTTATTATTGATCAACAACTCTGTTCTCAATCACCCAAAAGTCTCATAAATATCAAAGCTTAATATTTTTGGAAGTTGCAGTGGGTTTAGATTTGTCTCTTAGGGGATTCTGTGTGTGCAGGTAACTATTACTGTGCAGATATTAGGAGGATTCTGTGTGTGCAGGTAACTATTACTGTGCAGAATTATTAGGAGGATTCTGTGTGTGCAGGGAACTATTACTGTGCAGAATTATTAGGCAACTTAATACAAATATATTCCCATCTCACTTGTTTATTTTCACCAGGTAAAGCAATATAACTGCACAAAATTGTGCATGCAGCACTTTTGTGTCCGGGTGAAAAATCCGAGTCCTCCCGGATTCACCCGGACACATGGAAACCGGATGGCAGATAAATGCCATCCGGCCCCATCCGGCCCCAAAGGCAAACGATGGGGCAGAAATATGATCCGGGCCTATCCGGTTCTCATCAGACGGGCCCGGATCACAAAAAACGTGATGTGAAACCAGCCTAAGACTTTGAGGCTGTCGCTTGGCAACTTGGAGCTTCGGCTCCTCCATAGGTTTTCTATAGGACTAAGGTCTGGAGACTGGCTAGGCCACTCCATCACCTTAATGTGATTCTTTTTGAGCCACTCCATTGTTGCTTTGCCTGTATGTTTTGCGTCATTGTGGTGTTGGAAGACCCAGCCAAGGGAAGGAGGTTGTCACTCAGGATTTTACGGTACAGGGCTCCATTGATTGTCCCATTGATGTGGTGAAGTCATCCTGTGCCCATAGCAGAGAAACACCCCCAAAACATAATGTTTCCCCCACCATGCTTGACTGTGGGGATGGTGTTCTTTAAGTCATAGGCAGCAATTCTCTTCCTCCAAACACGGCGAGTTGAGTTAGTGCCAAAGAGCTCCATGTTTGTCTCCTCTGAGCACAGCACCTTCTCCCATCACTCTCACAATCACCAAGGTGTTCATTCATTAAATCTCAACGGGGGTCTTCTTGCTGCTTTTAATCCATTCTGAGTAATGTGTTCCAATGCTTCTTCTTTGCATGCAGCCACTTCTTGATATTTACAAATCCCCTCTCTGTAGTTAGGTGTTACCTCTCTCTTATGATCCCTGAACCACTCTTCTATTTCCCCTGCTCTTTTGTGTTTTTCTATCTTTTGTTTCCTCTCTCTTTGTTTCCCTCTCTCTTTTGTTTCTCCTCTCTCTTTTGTTTCTCTCTCTCTTTTGTTTCCTCTCTTTTGTTTTCCCTCTCTCTTTTGTTTCTCCTTCTCTTTTGTTTCCTCTCTTTTGTTTTCTCTCTCTCTCTTTTGGTTTCCTCTCTTTTGTTTCTCTCTCTCTTTTGTTTTCTCTCTCTCCTCTTTGTTCTCCCTCTCTCTTTTGTTTCTCTTGTTTCTCTCTCTTTTGTTTCCTCTCTCTCTTTTGTTTCTCCTCTCTTTTGTTTCCCTCGTCTCTTTTGTTTCTCTCTCTCTTTTGTTTCTCTCTCTCTCTTTGTTTCCCTCTCTCTTTTGTTTCCTCTCTCTCTTTTGTTTCTCTCTCTCTCTTTTGTTTCTCTCTCTTTGTTCTCCTCTCTTTGTTTCTCTCTCTCTTTGTTCTCTCTCTCTTTTTGTTTCCCTCTCTCTTTTGTTTCCCTCTCTTTTGTTTCCTCTCTTCTTTTGGTTTTCCTCTCTTTTTTGTTTCCTCTCTCTTTTGTTTCCCTCTCTCTTTTTCCTCTCTCTCTTTTGTTTCCCTCTCTCTCTTGTTTCTCCTCTCTCTTTGTTTCTCTCTCTCTTTTGTTTCTCTCTCTCTTTGTTTCCTCTCTCTTTTGTTTCCTCTCTTTGTTTTTCTCTCTCTTTTGTTTCCCTCTCTCTTTGTTTCCTCTTTTGTTTCCTCTCTCTCTCTTTTGTTTCCCTCTTCTTGTTCTCCTCTCCTTGTTCTCTCTCTTTTGTTTCCTCTCTCTTTTGTGTTTCCTCTTTTGTTTTCTCTCTCTCTTTTGTTCTCTCTCTTTGTTTCTCCTCTCTCTTTTGTTTCCTCTCTCTTTTGTTTCCTCTCTCTTTGTTTCCTCTCTCTTTGTTTCCTCTCCTCTTTTGTTTCTCTCTTTTTGTTTCTCTCGTTCTCTCTTTTGTTTTCTCTTTCTTGTTTCCCTCTCTCTTTTGTTTCCTCTTTTTCTCTCTCTTTGTTTCCTCGTCTCTCTCTTTTTTTGTTTCTCTCTCTTTTGTTTCCTCTCTTTTGTTTCCCTCTCTCTTTTGTTTTCCTCTTTTGTTTTCCTCTCTCTTTTGTTTCCTCTCTTTGTTTCTCTTCTCTCTCTTTGTTTTCTTTTCTCTCTCTTTTGTTTCCTCTCTCTCTTTTGTTTCCTCTCTTTTGTTTCTCTCTCTTTTTTTCTCCTCTCTCTTTTGGTTTCTCTCTTTTGTTTCCCTCTCTCTTTGGTTCCTCTTGTTTCTTCTCTCTTTTGTTTCTCTCTCTTTTGTTTCCTCTCTCTCTTTGTTTCTCTCTCTTTTGTTTCCTCTCTCTTTGTTTTCTCTCTTTTGTTTCCCTCTCTCTTTTGTTTCCTCTTCTTCTTTGTTTCCTCTCTTTGTTTCTCTCTCTTTTGTTTCTCTCTCTCTTTTGTTTCCCTCTCTCTTTTGTTTCCCTCTCTCTTTTGTTTCTCTCTCTTCTTTTGTTTCTCTCTCTTTTTCTCCTTTTTTTCCCTCTCTCTTTTGTTCTTCTCTTTCCTCTTTTGTTTCTCTCTCTCTTTTGTTTCTCTCTCTCTTTTGTTTCCTCTCTCTTTTGTTTCTCTTGCTCTCTTTTGTTTCCTCTCTCTGTCTCCTCTTTTGTTTCTCTCTCTCTCTTTTGTTTCCTCTTTTGTTTCCCTCCTCTTTTGTTTCTCTCTTCTTTTGTTCTTCTCTCTCTCTTTGTTTCCCTCTCTCTTTTGTTTCCTCTTTGTCCTCTTCTTTGTTTCTCTCTCTGTTTTGTTTCCCTCTCTCTTTGGTTTTCCTCTCTTTTCTTCTCTCTTTTGTTTCCCTCTCTCTTTTGTTTCTCTCTCTCTTTTGTTTCTATCTTTCTCTTTTGTTTCTCTCTCTCTCTTTTGTTTCCCTCTCTCTTTTGGTTTCCTCTTTTGTTTCTCTCTCTCTTTTGTTTCTATCTCTCTTTTGTTTCTCTCTCTCTTTTGTTTCCCTCTCTCTTTTGTTTCTCTCTCTCTTTTGTTTCCCTACCTCTTTTTGTTTCTCTCTCTTTTGTTTCCCTCTCTCTTTTGTTTCTCTCTCTCTCTTTTGTTTCCCTCCTCTTTTGGTTTCCTCTTTTGTTTCTATCTCTCTTTTGATTCTCTCTCTCTTTTGTTTCCCTCCCTCTTTTGGTTTCCTCTTTTGTTTCTCTCTCTCTTTTGTTTCCCTCTCCCTTTTGTTTCTCTCTCTCTTTTGTTTCTCTCTCTCTTTTGGTTTCCTCTTTTGTTTCTCTCTCTCTCTCTTTTGTTTCTCTCTCTCTCTCTTTTGTTTTCTCTCTCTCTCTTTTGTTTCCCTCTCTCTTTTCTCTCTCTCTCTTTTGTTTCCCTCCCTCTTTTGGTTTCCTCTTTTGTTTCTCTCTCTCTTTTTGTTTCCCTCTCCTCTTTTGTTTCTCTCTCTTTTGTTTCCCTCCCTCTTTTGGTTTCCTTTTTTGTTTTCCTCTCTCTTTTGTTTCTCTCTTTCTTTTGTTTCTCTCTCTCTCTCTTTTGTTTCTCTCTCTTTTGTTCCCCTCCCTCTTTTGGTTTCCTCTTTTGTTTCTCTCTCTCTTTTGTTTCCCTCTCTCCATTGTTTCTCTCTCTCTCTCTTTGTTTCCCTCTCTCTTTTGTTTCTCTCTCTCTTTTGTTTCTCTCTCTCTTTTGTTTCTCTCTCTCTCTTTTGTTTCTCTCTCTCTCTTTTGTTTCTCTCTCTCTTTTGTTTCCTTCTCTCTTTTGTTTCTCTCTCTCTTTTGTTTTCTCTCTCTCTCTTTTGTTTCCTCTCTCTTTTGTTTCTCTCTCTCTCTTTTGTTTCTCTCTCTCTTTTGTTTCCCTCCCTCTTTTGGTTTCCTCTTTTGTTTCTCTCTCTCTTTTGTTTCCCTCTCTCTTTTGTTTCTCTCTCTCTTTTGTTTCTCTCTCTCTCTTTTGTTTCCCTCTCTCTTTTCTCTCTCTCTCTCTCTTTTGTTTCCCTCCCTCTTTTGGTTTCCTCTTTTGTTTCTCTCTCTTTTGTTTCTCTCTCTCTTTTGTTTCTCTCTCTCTCTTTTGTTTCCCTCTATCTTTTCTCTCTCTGTCTTTTGTTTCCCTCCCTCTTTTGGTTTCCTCTTTTGTTTCTCTGTTTTGTTTCTCTCTCTCTTTTGTTTCTCTCTCTCTTTTCTCTCTCTCTTTTGTTTCCCTCCCTCTTTTGGTTTCCTCTTTTGTTTCTCTCTCTCTTTTGTTTCCCTCTCTTTTGTTTCCCTCTTTTGTTTCTCTCTCTTTTGTTTCTCTCTCTTCTGTTTTCCACTTCTGTTTTCCTCTCGCTTTAGTTTTCCTCTCTTTTCCTCCTCTTTTTTCTCTCTTTTCTCCAGTAAGTTAGCAAATAAGAAGTGAATGTGTTTTTCTCCCATGTGGCAATGCTTCCGTTCACAGACCCTTCTATCTCCTTCTATCCATCCAGCCCATACCGCTGTTCTTTCCACCTTCCGTGTCAGGACTCGAGACCCTTTCTATTCCCGGTTTCTTCCTTTCTCAGACAATGCAGTGAGCGCCTCTCCCAGAGATATTTGGACGGATCCTTCCCCTGATATTCTTTTCTTCTGTCTGTCACCTCATCCGGATGGAATGCCGCTGTTTTCGGCCGGTGGAGGAGGGAGGTCCGGCACTTGGCACGCGGCATCCGCTGGAATGAATGAAAAACTTTATATCACTTTATGAAGAGAATAAAAATGAAATATTAAGAAATAATATATCCAGAGAATTCTACCGGGAGGGAAATATAGAATTTCTTGTGAGATGTAATAAAATACTTTGGCACGCTTCTTCACACATTGTAACCCGCCCACCCGGAGACAGGGCTTTTATCTATTTTATGGGTATTGCTTCTATGATCTTTCCATTCTACTGGCAGAGATGAAGCTGTAGGTGGCACAGAAGTCACAATCCGGGGGCTCAAGGTCAATGTGTCCAGAAGACACCACTAATGAGATCTAACTCCCAAATGTTCCATCTACATTATGTGAAAGCTTATTCTATTCCAGAGCATTTGTAAATGTATTATTATTATTACAGCGCCATTTATTACATGTTGCTTTACAGGTAAAAAGGGGCATACATATACAAGAACAATAATTATCAACAATACAAGGCACAGACAGGTACAGGAGGGGAGAGGACCCAGCCCACGAGGGCTCCCAGTCTACAAGGGATGGATGAGGATACAATAGGTGAGGAGAGAGGACCCTGCCCACAAGGGCTCACACTTTACACGGGATGGGTGAGGATACAGTGGGGAGGGGAGATGACCCTGCCCGCGGGGGCTCACAGTCCACAAGGGATGGGTGAGGATACAGTAGATGAGGAGAGAGGACTCTGCCCATGAGCGCTCACAGTCTACAAGGGATGGGTGAGGATATAGTAGGTGAGGAGAGAGGAACCTGCCCATGAGGGCTCACAGTCTACAAGAGATGGGTGAGGATACAGTGGGGAGGGGAGAGGACCCTGCCCATGAGGGCTCACTGTCTACAAGGGATGGATAAGGATACAGTAGGTGAGGAGAGAGGACCCTGCCCACAAGGGCTCACAGTCTACAAGGGATGGGTGAGGATACAGTAGGTGAGGAGAGAGGACCTTGCCCATGAGGGCTCACTGTCTACAAGGGATGGGTAAGGATACAGTAGGTGAGGAGAGAAGACCCTGCCCACAAGGGCTCACAGTCTACAAGGGATGGGTGAGGATACAATAGGTGAGGAGAGAGGACCCTGCCCATGAGGGCTCACTGTCTACAAGGGATGGGTGAGGATACAGTACATGAGGAGAGAGGACCCTGCCCATGAGGGCTCACAGTCTACAAGGGATGGGTGAGGATATAGTAGGTGAGGAGAAGGGACCCTCCCCACAAGGGCTCACACTCTACAAGGGATAGGTGAGGATACAGTAGGTGAGGAGAGAGGACCCTGCCAACGAGGGCTCACAGTCTACAAGGGATGAATACAGTAGGTGAGGAGAGAGGACCCTGCTCTACAGGATATGAGGAGAGAGGACCCTGCTCACGAGGGCTCACAGTCTACAATGAATGGGTGAGGATACAATAGATGAGGAGAGAGGACCCTGCCCGTGAGAACTCACAGTCTATAAGGGATGGGTGAGGATACAGTAGGTGAGGAGAGAGGAGCCTGCCCACGAGGGCTCACAGTCTACAAGGGATGGGTGAGGATACAGTAGGTGAGGAGAGAGGACCCTGCCCATGAGGGCTCACTGTCTACAAGGGATGGGTAAGGATACAGTAGGTGAGGAGAGAAGACCCTGCCCACAAGGGCTCACAGTCTACAAGGGATGGGTGAGTATACAGCAGGTGAGAGAAGAGGACCATGCCCACAAGGGCTCACAGTCTACAAGGGATTGGTGAGGATACAATAGGTGAGGAGAGAGGACCCTGCCCATGAGGGCTCACTGTCTACAAGGGATGGGTGAGGATATAGTAGGTGAGGAAAGAGGACTTTGCCCACAAGGGCTCACAGTCTACAAGGGATGGGTGAGGATACAGTAGATGAGGAGAGAGGACCCTGCCCATGAGTGCTCACAGTCTACAAGGGATGGGTGAGGATACAGTAGGTGAGGAGAGAGGACCCTGCCCGCGAGGGCTCACAGTCTACAAGGGATGGGTGAGGATACAGTAGGTGAGGAGAGAGGACGCTGCCCATGAGCGCTCACAGTCTACAAGGGATGGGTGAGGATACAATAGGTGAGGAGAGAGGACCCTGCCCGCGAGGGCTCACAGTCTACAAGGGATGGGTGAGGATACAGTAGGTGAGGAGAGAGGACGCTGCCCATGAGCGCTCACAGTCTACAAGGGATGGGTGAGGATACAGTAGATGAGGAGAGAGGACCCTGCCCACAAGGGCTCACACTTTACACGGGATGGGTGAGGATACAGTGGGGAGGGGAGAGGACCCTGCCCATGAGCGCTCACAGTCTACAAGGGATGGGTGAGGATACAGTAGATGAGGAGAAGGGACCCTCCCCACAAGGGCTCACACTCTACAAGGGATGGGTGAGGATACAGTAGGTGAGGAGAGAGGACCCTGCCAACGAGGGCTCACAGTCTACAAGGGATGAATACAGTAGGTGAGGAGAGAGGACCCTGCCCTACAGGATATGAGGAGAGAGGACCCTGCTCACGAGGGCTCACAGTCTACAATGAATGTGTGAGGATACAATAGATGAGGAGAGAGGACCCTGCACGTGAGAACTCACAGTCTATAAGGGATGGGTGAGGATACAGTAGGTGAGGAGAGAGGAGCCTGCCCACGAGGGCTCACAGTCTATAAGGGATGGGTGAGGATACAGTAGGTGAAGAGAGAGGACCCTGCCCACAAGGGCTCACACTCTACAAGCCATTGAGTATAGACTCATCCTAGGCGGGGAAGAAAGGACACGGGTTCGTCAACTAAGGTACACCACGAGTTCCACCATAACACCTGGGATCCACTTGCAGCCACCCGTAGAGCTACCTGTTATTTTAACATCTGATGCTGGACTGTGAACTTTGTATGACGCTGCTAAAGGTTTACAGTAAAGTACCCGGGAGAAAGTGACTTTGCCTGTGTGTGGTTTTCTTCATCAACCTGCTTGTTTACAGGAACACTGCCACAGAGGACCAGCTCTACCTGTAGGGAGTTTTGCCATCTCAGCCGCACTACCATCTACCTCCGGAGGACTGTGACGGCGCTGGTGACCCATCACCAGGTACTACAGGTGGCGTCACATGACAAACTCTTATCCCCTGTACATACACCCTTTATTGAAGTGTCACCCAGGCCACGGGCTGAGGCGCTGCCACCCGTGACATCCCCGTGAAAGCAACCACCGAGCCTGATACCCAAATACCCAGGCGGGCTCGACAGAGACACCAGACATGTGGAATAAGGTGCTCTGGTCAGATGAAACCAAAATCAAACTTTTTGGCCACAATGCAAAACGATATGTTTGGTGTAAAAGCAACAAAGCTCATCACCCTGAAAACACCATCCCCACTGTCACACATGGTGGAGGCAGCATCATGGTTTGGGCTTTTCTTCAGCAGGGACAGGACAGATGGTTAAAATTGATGGGAAGATGGACGGAGCCAAATACAGGACCGTTCTGGAAGAAAACCTGCTGAAGTCTGCAAAAGACCTGAGACTGGGACGGAGATTTATATCCAACAAGACAATGATCCCAAACATAAAGCAAAATCTACAATGGAATGGTTCAAAATAACCGTATCCAGGTGTTAGAATGGCAAGTCACATCCAGACCTGAATCCAATGGAGAATCTGTGGAAAGAGCTGAAAACTGCTGATCACAAACGCCTCAATCCAACCTCACTGAGCTCCAGCTGTTCTGCAAGGAAGAATGAGACAAACCCAAGAGACTGCAGCTGTAATCACAGCAAAAGGGGGCGCTACAGAGGATTAACTCAAGGGGCCGAATAATATTACACGCCCCACTTTTCAGTTTTTAATTTGTTAAACAAGTGTAAAATATCCAATAAATTTGGTTCCCACGTCACGATTGTGTCCCACTTGTTGTTGATTCTTCACAGAAAAATTAGAATTTATATCTTATGTTTGAAGCCTGAAATGTGGCAAAAGGTTGAAAAGTTCAAGGGGCCGAATACTTTCACAAGGCACTGTATATAGGGGGCCGAATACTTTCACAAGGCACTGTATATAGGGGACGAATACTTTCACAAGGCACTGTATATAGGGGGCTGAATACTTTCACAAGGCACTGTATATAGGGGGCTGAATACTTTCACAAGGCACTGTATATAGGGGGCTGAATACTTTCACAAGGCGCTGTATATAGGGGGCCGAATACTTTCACAAGGCACTGTATATAGGGGGCTGAATACTTTCACAAGGCACTGTATATAGGGGCTGAATACTTTCACAAGGCACTGTATATAGGGGCCGAATACTTTCCACAAGGCACTGTATATAGGGGGCGAATACTTTCACAAGGCACTGTATATAGGGGACCGAATACTTTCACAAGGCGCTGTATATAAGGGGCGAATACTTCCACAAGGCACTGTATATAGGGGCCGAATACTTTCACAAGGCACTGTATATAGGGGGCGAATACTTTCACAAGGCGACTGTATATAGGGGGCCGAATACTTTCACAAGGCACTGTATATAGGGGACGAATACTTTCACAAGGCACTGTATATAGGGGGCTGAATACTTTCACAAGGCACTGTATATAGGGGGCTGAATACTTTCACAAGGCACTGTATATAGGGGGCTGAATACTTTCACAAGGCGACTGTATATAGGGGGCCGAATACTTTCACAAGGCACTGTATATAGGGGGCTGAATACTTTCACAAGGCACTGTATATAGGGGGCTGAATACTTTCACAAGGCACTGTATATAGGGGCCGAATACTTTCACAAGGCACTGTATATAGGGGGCTGAATACTTTCACAAGGCACTGTATATAGGGGCCGAATACTTTCACAAGGCGCTGTATATAAGGGGCTGAATACTTCACAAGGCACTGTATATAGGGGGCCGAATACTTTCACAAGGCACTGTATATAGGGGGCTGAAATACTTTCACAAGGCACTGTATATAGGGGGCCGAATACTTTCACTAAGGCGCTGTATATAGGGGGCCAATACTTTCACAAGGCCTGTATATAGGGGCCGAATACTTTCACAAGGCGCTGTATATAGGGGGCCGAATACTTTCACAAGGCGCTGTATAAGAGGCGAATACTTCACAAGGACTGTATATAGGGTGGCCGACTTTCCAGGCACTGTATATAGGTAATACTTTCAAGGCACTGTAAGATTACTTAAAAAAATGTCTGGTTCGGCTGTCCGATGTTGGTCAGCTGAAATGCAAAAATGTTGTGGCTGCATATGGGCACCCCAGTGTGGCTGTGGCAAGATGGTGGCCAGCTGGTGTGATGCGCAGTAATGGCATTCTGCGCAGTACCACCCAGTATGCTTGTTGATGCTCTCCTTTGGGCCCAGGTCCTCCTACACCACCACCTATGTTGTTGCCTAATCTTTCACAAGGTCGCCTCAGAGCCCACCCCCATTATGACATCACTTCGTTAGTAACCGCACATCCTTTGTATACCCCTTCCGCTAATACGCATCACAGGGTGAACAAATATGGCAGTGGTGTGAGTCACGAGCCCAACCCAGAGCCCTCCCCATCCTCACTTCATTGCCCTCCAAAGAAAGGACGCCACCACCACATAACCCCGCCCCAGTGCCCACCCTCATCGTGACCTCAGTGCCTCCATCTAGTATAAAAATAATTCTGTAGTTATATAATTATGCATAGTTATATATTTCTTCTTTCCTTTCTTTCAGTTTTTTAAACATTTTGGGTTTGTTTTTACAATTTTGTAGTTTTCCTATGAGACGTGAAACCAATCATCTCTTAATTGAATGTACAATGAATATGTTGCAATGTATTGCATGCATCATCTAAAATTGCATACCTGGGATCACAGCGTGCCCCAATTCTGACCATTGTAGGACAGGTTGAGCTTTGATGGCATATTTGCTATTGATTGGCATGGGCTCGGCAGGGAACCACCCCCGCACTGTACACATATGGGGCTTCATATTAAAGGGATATTCCTAACATTAAATACTATCGCCTTTCAAATGGAAAGAGGATAACATGTGGATCAGTAATGGTTTGACCACTAGGAGCAGGCTCGGACTGGCTGGCTGGAGGACCGGGGAATCCTCTGGTGGGCCCCTCCGCAGTAGAACGTCACTTCCCCCCAAACAGACTCAGTAGGTGACACAATACACTTTTTTCACTATGGAATCATAGCATCATTCATTTTACAAACTACCCTGTATATTATTATATAGAAGTATAGATAAATATGTGAATGTAATATTTGCACGTAGTTGATCAGTCAATGTTACTGGTGGGTCCCAGCCTCCACCAGTCTGACACTGACTAGTATCTAAAGTGAGATGTTGGAATAACATAAATGCCAGATTTGTATTACTGTGCTCCTGTAGGGACCAGTGATGTCACCAGTGATGTCACCAGTGATGTCACCTACCCAGCAACACTGATCTCCTTCACCGCCGGGTATAACCACCAGCAGTTGGATGCTGCGCTCATTGCACAGAGCACGGAGGGAGGCAGCCGTGCAAGGGCAGGAAAGACACCATCTGGCAAAGGGATGAATGGTGTCCCCGATGGTGCGTGGATGTACAGGGACCCAGCACTTGACTGGGTGCTCCGGCTACTGATGCCGGCCCTGACTGGGTAGTTTGTAAAGTGAATGATGAGACTGTTCCTTGATCTCTACATAGTAAAACAAGTGTATTGTGCCAACTACTGATTATGTTGGAGGTAAGTGATGTGCTACTGCAGAACGGCCCACTGGAGGATTCCCCAGTCCTCCTGTGGGTCAGTCCAAGCCTGTAATACGTCCTAAATACAATGAATGGAGCAGTGGTGCGCATGCGCAATCAAGCATCTGCTTTATTCTCACAGTGAGCTTCATATCCTGATTCTTAAGATCGATGGGGGTACTAGTCAGTGACAGATTGGGGGGGAAGGGGCCCAACAGTAACATTGACAGATCAATTACATGCAAATATTACAATCACAAATTCACCTATGCTTCTATATAATAACAATAACAAGTGTATTGTGCCAACTACTGATTATGTTGGGGGATACGTGACTACTGCAGAGGGACCAGTCCAAGCCTGTAATATGTCCTATAGACAATAAATGGAGTGGTGGTGCGCATGCGCAATCAAGCATCTGCTTTATTCCCACAGTGAACTTTAAATCCTGATTCTTAAAATTGGTGGGGGTCCTAGTCAGTGTCAGATTGGGGGGGGGGACAGTAACATTGACTGATCAATTACATGCAACTATTACATTCACACATTTACCTATGCTTCTATATAATAACATTTAAAATGAATGATGAGATTCTTCCTTTATCTTAACATAGTGAAACAAGTGCATTGTGCCAACTACTTTATGTTGGAGTAAGGCCCCTTTCACATAGGCGTTTTTTTTTTTTAAATGCGGCAGATCCTGCAGATTTACCGCATCTTCCGCCTAACGGCCGCACTTGCGGGTCCAATCCGGCTAGCCCCATGCATTGTCTATGGGACTTGCGGCAAGTGCGGTTTTGCCGGTTGCGGCAGATGCGGCAGTGGCGGTCTTTTTCATGTCCGCAACTGCCCATCTGCCGCAACCAGCAAAACTGTACTTGCCGCAAGCCCCATAGACAATGCGTGGGGCTTGCCGCAAGTGTACCGCAAGTGCGTCCGTTAGGTGGAAGATGCGGCGGATGCGGTAACTCTGCCGCATCTGCCGCATTTTTACAAAAATGCCAGTGTGAAAGTGGCCTAAGTGATGTACCACTGCAGAGGGGCCCACCAGGAAATTCCCGGCCCCCCAGTCGGCCAGTCCGAGCCTAAGTACCAGAAACCACCAGTGCACAAAGGAGGCACTGTTTCGGAAAGGAATTAACTCTGATTTTATAATCTCATTACTACCATCTAATCCCTTTAAGAAACTCTGATAGGATCTTAATCTTGATCTCAGCCGACGTCTCGTCGGATGGAACCAATGGAAGATTGCTGACCTATTCTGCAATTCATTAGATAAAGCATCAGAGGATGTGATGAGATGTTTCCTTTATCTCTACCCAGTGAAACAAGTGTATAGTGCCAACTCCTGATTATGTTGGGGTAAGTGACGTACTACTGCAGAAGGGCCCACCTGAGGATTACCCGCTGCTCCAGCCGGCCAGTCCGTGCCTGAGTACCGGAAGCACAATGGAGGCACTGTTTCTGAACGAAATCAACTCTGCCTTTCTAATCTCATCACTTTAGTCTAATCCCTTTAAGAAGCTCTGATGGGATCTTGATCTTGATCTCGGCTGACGTCTCATCGGATTGCACCGACTGAAGATCGCTGACCTATTCTGTAATTCATTAGAAAAAGCAACAGAGGCTGTGAAATCCTGGCCGGTCCACAATGCCGTAATCTATGCTAGAAAAACAATTAGAGGCGCTGGAAACAGTGCAGACGTGCAGATGCTAACCCCGTCCCTATTAGTGAATGGGCCGGGTCACCCAAAGACGGGTTCTGCTCCACAATTACAAGGGATTGGATGAAATCACAGCTTTCTTAGCAACATCGTCCGGGTGAGAGGCTCCTCCAGGTTATGTCAAACTCAATTTGCTCCAGGAATGTACATCTGCTAATGAATGAACTGACGGGGAGAGTGTGCGGGTTCACACCGCGTAATTCCTAAACACACATGTAACATGACGCCGGACCATGAATTTCTCACTTTTTATGACTACAGTCTGACCCGGCTGTAAGTCACATCAGGTAGACTTTCTGCACTGGGAAACTTTTGTCTTTTTCTATTTGGAAACCGAGACTTTCCAAATATTTTTCGACAAAAGTAAAGGATTTAAATATTTTGCAGTGATTTTCGCCAGTTCAAGGCGACGTTTGATGCTGTTTAATCAGGAACAGATTCAGAGAGAGATGAAAAGGATGGAATTATTCACAAACTTTGGGGAGCACCCTGTATACAGAGAGACATGATAAGATCCTGTCTGCAGTCACCACTAGGGGGAGCTCCCTGTATACAGAGAGACATGATAAGATCCTGTCTGCAGTCACCACTAGGGGGAGCTCCCTGTATACAGAGATACATGATAAGATTCTGTCTGCAGTCACCACTAGGGGGAGTTCCCTGTATACAGAGATACATAAGATTCTGACTGCAGTCACCACTAGGGGAGCTCCCTGTATACAGAGATACATAATAAGATTCTGTCTGCAGCCACCACTAGGGGGAGCTCCCTGTATACAGAGATACTTGATAAGATTCTGCCTGCAGTCACCACTAGGCGGAGCTCCCTGTATACAGAGATACATGATAAGATTCTGTCTGCAGCCACCACTAGGGGGAGCTCCCTGTATACAGAGATACATAATAAGATTCTGTCTGTAGTCACCACTAGGGGGAGCTCCCTGTATACAGAGATACATGATAAGATTCTGTCTGCATCCACCACTAGGGGGAGCTTCCTGTATACAGAGATACATGATAAGATTCTGTCTGCAGCCACCATTAGGGGAGCTCCCTGCATACAGAGAGACATGATAAGATCCTGTCTGCAGTCACCACTAGGGGGAGCTCCCTGTATACAGAGATACATGATAAGATTCTGTCTGCAGTCACCACTAGGGGGAGTTCCCTGTATACAGAGATACATAAGATTCTGACTGCAGTCACCACTAGGGGGAGCTCCCTATATACAGAGATACATGATAAGATTCTGTCTGCAGCCACCACTAGGGGGAGCTCCCTGTATACAGAGATACATGATAAGATTCTGTCTGCAGTCACCACTAGGGGGATCTCCCTGTATACAGAGATACAAGATAAGATTCTGTCTGCAGCCACCACTAGGGGGAGCTCCCTGTATACAGAGATACATGATAAGATTCTCTCTGCAGCCACCACTAGGAGGAGCTCTCTGTATACAGAGATACATAATAAGATTCTGTCTGCAGCCACGACTAGGGGGAGCTCCCTGTATACAGAGATACATGATAAGATTCCGTCTGCAGCCACGACTAGGAGGAGCTCTCTGTATACAGAGATACATAATAAGATTCTGTCTGCAGCCACGACTAGAGGAGCTCTCTGTATACAGAGATACATAATAAGATTCTGTCTGCAGTCACCACTAGGGGGAGCTCCCTGTATACAAAGATACATGATAAGATTCTGTCTGTAGTCACCACTAGGGGGAGCTCCCTGTATACAGAGATACATGATAAGATTCTGTCTGCAGTCACCACCAGGGGGAGCTCCCTGTATACAGAGATACATGATAAGATCCTGTCTGCAGCCACCATTAGGGGAGCTCCCTGCATACAGAGAGACATGATAAGATCCTGTCTGCAGTCACCACTAGGGGGAGTTCCCTGTATACAGAGATACATAAGATTCTGACTGCAGTCACCACTAGGGGGAGCTCCCTATATACAGAGATACATGATAAGATTCTGTCTGCAGCCACCACTAGGGGGAGCTCCCTGTATACAGAGATACATGATAAGATTCTGTCTGCAGTCACCACTAGGGGATCTCCCTGTATACAGAGATACAAGATAAGATTCTGTCTGCAGCCACCACTAGGGGGAGCTCCCTGTATACAGAGATACATGATAAGATTCTGTCTGCAGCCACCACTAGGAGGAGCTCTCTGTATACAGAGATACATAATAAGATTCTGTCTGCAGCCACGACTAGGGGGAGCTCCCTGTATACAGAGATACATGATAAGATTCTGTCTGTAGTCACCACTAGGGGGAGCTCCCTGTATACAGAGATACAATAAGATCCTGTCTGCAGTCACCACTAGGGGAGCTCCCTGTATACAGAGATACATGATAAGATTCTGTCTGCAGTCACCACTAGGGGGAGCTCCCTGTATACAGAGATACATGATAAGATTCTGTCTGCAGTCACCATTAGGGGAGCTCCTGCATACAGAGATACATGATAAGATTCTGTCTGTAGTCACCACTAGGGGAGCTCCCTGTATACAGAGATACATGATAAGATTCTGTCTGCAGTCACCACTAGGGGGAGCTCCCAGTATACAATACATCCACTGTATTCTTGAGTATATTGTGCAAAATATCTGCATAACAAGAGGTTTCGTTCAATAATTCCAGACCTGTCCTTATGCTGAACTCAGTCATTCCCTTATAAAACTAATTCTCACCACCACAAATAAGAAAACCATTAATCCTGATTGGCCGGTGGTGATGAACCACAAAATATGTTCTTTCTGGACTTCATGTATTTAATTAACTTCAGATGTCAGTTGTTCCTCCCATTGGATGAAATCTACAGCAGATCTATATGGAGATGTCAGACGTCTCGTAGATGAGATCCGCCTGACAGCAGCTTTGACCCCACAAATTGTCTATTAGTGTGGATAGAAGTGAAGAAGCCATAATCCACGCTCTCTTCTATCGCTTCTCTACTTCTTCCTACCATTCAGTAGATTAGTGGGAAATAGAGGTCAGATGGAAGCGAGAAAGGCTGTCAGACCTGACTACATGGAGTTTGTTTGTTGTCTGTTACCATGGAGACACTTTGGAACTTTTCAGATTGTAGACTTCTAGTGAAGATTATTAACAATCCTGCCTTACTTCTGATCTCAAATACAATTTGGAGTAATTCCAATTTTGCTGTAAAGGTGCAAAGGCCAAAAATTAATTTGGGTTTACAGTCCCATCGTGTTAGTGCCGGACTGGTGTCACAGACTGGAAAACAGTCACTCTCGAGAAAGTGACATTGTGAACCCATTATAGACCATGTCATTTTTCGTTTTCGTACCTTTTTCTCTCCTTCTCCAAAGACCAATAATCTTTTTTATTTTTACATTTTTGACTTTTAGGATGGCTACTTCCAATAGGTGGCGCTAGAGTTCAAGTCTTCTTCCTCTCTGAAGAGACATTTTGCATATGTTATTTCCCAGTGGAGCATTGCGGCTCTAAAGTCTCCTCATGACTGGCATGTCAGATCTGGTGTGTGACTCTTCACAAGGAGCAATCTTATCCCATAGACCCCACTTAGCCTCTCATGCAGTCAGATCAGGTCTCATACTTTGCACTGACAAGGAGCAATCACCGTGTCTGTAAATTGAGGTTCTGATCTGGTGTAAATCCTAAGTCATAAGACAAGGCTCGTTAAAGATTCGTTTTTGACTTTTAGGATTGCTACTTCCAATAGGTGGCGCTAGAGTTCAAGGCCTCTTCCTCTCTGAAGAGACATTTCCATATTTTATTTCCCAGAGGAGCTTTAAGTCTCCTCATTACTGACATGCTGGATCAGGTGTGTCACTCTCCACAAGGAGAAACCTTTGCCCTTAGACCCCACTTAGCCTCTTATGCAGCCAGATTAGATCTCATACTTTGCACTGATGAGGATTTTGGGATTGCTACTTCCAATAGGTGGCACTAGAGATCAGATCTCCTTCGTCTCTGAAGAGGCATATTTAATTTTTCCATTGAAATAGTGAAGAACAACACCATGGTTTTGAATGACAGGATTCATTTTCCCATGAACAAAAAATTCTAAGTTGGGTGAAATATTGATAAAAATAAAACTATTTTATCCATTGTTTCTTGATTTTACTCTATACATTGCTTGAGAAAAATTACCTGGTAACAAGATTGTTCAGGTGAGTATGATTACACTGATACCACACATATCAGTTGGTTTTATTGTAGTAGTTACCGTATTTTCCGGCGTATAAGACGACTTTTTAACCCCTAAAATTCTCCTCCCAAGTCGGGGGTCGTCTTATACGCCGGGTACAGGTTGAGGCTGAGGAAAAAAATGCCGGCATCGGCCCGCCGTGCATAATATGAGGGCCCCCCCCCCCGAAAATGAGCTGTAGCAGGTGGCAGGTGGCAGGCAAGAAAAAAAAAATGATACTCACCTGCCTCTGCCGTCCATGTCTTCCGGAGCTTCCCGCTGCCACCGCCGCCGTGTATATAGCCGCCGGGTGCCATAGATGTACGATAATAAGCCATCAGCCAATCAGGAGGCTGCTGGTGTCTGATTGGCTGAGGCATTATCGTACATCTTCTGAACGGAGGTAACTGCGCCGCTCAGTGTGTATGTACGGTAATGCCAGGGCCATTCAGACGCCAGCAGCCGCCTGATTGGCTGATGGCTTATTATTGTACATCTACGGTGCCTGGCTACGTGCAGCTGCGGTGGCGGTGGTAAGCTCCGGCAGGGTCCGATGGCACCGCAGTGGCACAGTGTGTCTGGCTGTGTGTATGTCTGACTGTGTGTGTGTGTCTTACAGTGTGTGTGTGACTGTGTGTGTCTGACTGTGTGTGTGTGTGTGTGTCTGTGTCTGACTGTGTGTGTGTGACTGTGTGTGTGTGACTGTGTGTGTCTGACTGTGTGTGTGTGTCTGTGTCTGACTGTGTGTGTGTGACTGTGTGTGTCTGTGTCTGACTGTGTGTGTGTCTTACTGTGTGTGTGTCTGTATCTGACTGTGTGTGTCTGTGTCTGACTGTGTGTGTGACTGCAGAGGAATATTGGGGGTTGATGGAGGCTGTACTCCCCCACCACCACTGTAATACTATAATATATGGAGGACTACGGGGGTGCATTACACTATATGGAGCACAATGGGGTGCATTATATTATCTAGAGGACTATGGCGTGCATTGCACTATATGGAGGACTACGGGGGAGCATTACACTATATGGAGCACAATGGGGTGCATTATATTATCTAGAGGACTATGGCGTGCATTGCACTATATGGAGGACGACAGGGGTGCATTACACTATATGGAGCACTATGGGGTGCATTATATTATCTAGGGGACTATGGCGTGCATTACACTATATGGAGGACTACGGGGTGCATTATAATATATGGAGGACTTTGATGATGCATTATTATTTATGGAGACAATTATACTATATGGAAGCCATTATAATACTTAGAGGGCTCTGTGGGAGCATGATAATACTTGAAGGGGTATGAGGGAGCCTCTATACTTTATGCAGGGCTATTTTAGGGCTGTGTGGTGGCCATAATACAGTGTGAAGAGATGTAGGGGTCATTATTCTATATGTGGGTCCATTATACTGTGTGGGGGTCATAGTGGGAATCATACCGTAGAAGAGGGGGTAGTCTTATACGGCGAGTATATCCGAAACTCCATATTTTAAGTGGAAAAGTTGGGGGTCGTCTTATACGCCCAGTCATCTTATACGCCGGATAATACGGTAGTATGTTGAGAATTCTGTAATAAAGATTGTATTTATATAGCTATATTCTTAGATGTGTAACTTTTTTCCATCAATGGACTTATATGATTCCTAAAGGACAATAACATCCAGGTTTATGGATTTTTGGAATCACTTTGTTTTTTTGGGTAGCACATTCCAGAGAAAAGGTGCAGCATGAGAGAAACCCTGAAGATGGAAACTGAACTTTTGGATTATGCAAGATATTAACTGTAACGTACAACACAGGGCAGCAGTATTTAACATTATTATGGGGGTTCAGCATGGGGAGAGCTTTGTGGGTGACACATGAGGTTCACTTAAATTCTTCAAGAAAGCAATAAGGTTTACGGAGTTTGGGAATCGCTTTGTTTGGAGCAGCACATTACAAGGAAATGGTGCAGCATGAGAGAAGCACTGAAGATGCAAGAAGAAGGTTCAGAATATGGAAGATACTTACTGGGCAAGGCAGGAGTGATTGATATGATTATGGGGGTTCAGCATGGGGGGAGCATTGTTGGTCATTTCAGTTCTTAAGGACTTGTACAAGGACTGGAGGACCTGATTTTATAGACTGCTGACAATCACTGGTGTTTTGAAGCTTGGAGGTGTTGTCAGGTGATGAAGTACATAGTTTTCGGACTATAAGATGCACCGGACTATAAGACTCACCTAGGTTTTAGAAGATTAACATATTTTTAAAAAAATTAAAAGCAAATATTGTAGTCATGACACATGTATGGGGGGATCTACTGCTGACACTGCTATGGGGGTAATGTCCCCCAATTTTGTACTAACGTCCCCCTTCCAGGTATATATGTCCTCCATCCTGGTGTATATGTTGCCCATCCTGGTATAAATGTTACCCATCCTGGTATATTAACCATCTAAGTATATATATGTCCCCATCTTGGTATATATGTCCCCATCCTAGTATATATGTCCTCCATCCTGATATATATATCCTCCATCCTGGTATATATGTCTTCCATCCTGGTGTATATGTTACCCATCCTGGTATAAATATTACCCATCTTGGTATATACTCCTATGTCCCCCATCCTGGTATATATATCCTCCATCCTGGTATATATGTCCCCCATACAAGTACATATGTCCCTCTATCCTGGTATATATGTCCTCCATCCTGGTATATTTGTTCACCATACTGGTATATATGTCCCCCATCCTGGGCCTATCCTGCTATATATGCCTTCTGTTAGGACGCTTTTAAAAACAAATTACAAAAAAATGTACAATTCTACTCACCTTTCCTCTGCTCCTGCGGCATCCTCTTTTGATGCAGGTAACTGACTTCTGAGTGTAAGTGATAGGCAACACATGCACCCCCCAGTAACTTGCCGATGTCAGCTGCCGGCTGATCCAAAATGAATATTCACTACTCCCCACGCCCATAATCCCACTGTGGCGCCCTGCTAACCACAGGTAACCACAGACTCACCCGCAGCATGGATGGGTTTCCACAGCGGGTATACAGTTACACACAAAACCTTCCACCCCAGCACAGTAGGGGGAGCTCAACCTGCTGCCTTAGGCAGGATCCCATATAAATACTGGTGCTGGGGGCGGAGTTAGTCAGAGTGCGGCAGATGCTACAAGAGCTGCAAAGAAGTGCTGGTGCTCGGTGCTGCGTTACGCCCGAGCCAGTCACCCTAACCAGTCTCCGGTAGCCCTGCGAGGCCCAAGAGTAGGGTCGAGAGGCAAGAAGAAGAGGCAGAACAGTGGGGACCAAGGAGCCAACGTTAGGTTCACCACCGAGCAACCGCCGGACACCGAAGTCCGCGTCGTCCACTGGAGTGCACCAGGCCCAGTGGAGAGCCCGGGAACACCGTGGAGACTTCAATCTCCCGGACTTCTGCGCATCAAATACCAGGGAGCCAGGCACCGCGGGGAGAGAATCAGCGCCAGTCAGCAGAGGGTATCCCGACGACAGCACAGGAGGAGGACGAGAGAGCAGAAGAGGCCAGCCAAGTTCTACACAAGAGGGGGCTTCACACACACACGGGGAAAAGCAAACAGGAGGCCTTATAACCACTCGTTGTGGAGACCCAGAAGTGCATCCTGAACACCTGGTGATACTCTGGACAATTTACCTGCTTCAACACCAGTAAAAAGGTAAAGAGGAACCAGGGGTGTGTGTCTCAGTTCCTTCCCCGTTATCCAACAACCTGGCCAGGTCCCTGCTCATCCATCTGCCCATCACCAGCACCCCTACCATCAACAGTGCATCTCTGCCCCGCGGGGTTAGCTCCACCTGCAGGGAGCTGTACCATCAAGGCCGCTATACCATCACCCCCCGGAGGACTGAAGCAACGCTGGTGCTCAATCACCAGAAGCTGCGGGTGGCGTCACGAGAACTACAATACAAACTTTATTCCCATTCCCAACTCCTCTTTTTAAAAGTAGACACCAGGGCCACGGGTCTGGGCAGGCCACCGTTGACAACCCCATAGCAGAAGAAGGCCCAGACACCAGAGTCCCCATACCCTGGGCAAGTCAGATACTTTTTCTGGCATTCACGAACATGATCCCGTGCCTGGTGCTACTGGGTACTGTTTGCCATGTTTAACCGTGATTTGTGACTGTTAAAATTAAGCCGCCATTACTGCGCACTGAGTGGGAAAGAAAGGGGGCGTGATGGCTTGCAGAGCGCGATAACAAAACACGCCCACCGCCCTGCTGGAAACACCCGAAGCGCAGCGACCTAATCCGGAAACTCCCGAACTATTTAGCTGTTTAACGACTGGCCATGATTCACTAGGGGGGGAGCCGAAAATGTCCGTCTCGCCCAGCGACGAGGAAAACACCTTCGCAGACCCCGTGAATCACCCCCAAACAACCATGGCTGCAACCAGTAGCGCCGCTGACCCACTGGGCGCAGTAGCCCCGATCATGCCGATCTAGCTACCGTATGTCCCAGGTGCTAAGTGGTTACCCCGGTACGACGGCCGCCCTGATACCCTGTCTGCCTTCAAAAGAAAAAATCTGCAGCGTACTGGACATGTATGCAATGACTGGCAGGCAGCGCGCTGCTGTGGTACTGGGAGAGTAAACTGGTGCAGCTGAGAGAGAAGCTGAATCTTGGCACGCCGCTGACCGGGGGTCAGTAGCTGTAATTTTGGACAAATTAAAAGTTGCTTTTGAGGACTGTAATGAGGCTGATATAAGGATGCGCTTTTATCGTTGCTACCAAAAGCCTGAGGATGACATCAGAACCTATGCCTGGCACCTACAGGAGGCGCTGCGGGCCCTAAAGCAAGTCAACCCTGCTAGTGTCCCTGATGAAAATAAACAATTGATTGATCAATTTATCTGGGGGCTCCTATGACCAGTGGACAACAAACCCCTGCGCTGGTGGTCCCTGAACAACCCGGACGCTGACTTTAACACTTTAAAGACATGGCCATAAAGGGGTTACCGCCAATGGAGACTCCTGAAGCTGTCATCCGGCAGTGGTGCGGTGGCAAGGCTCCGGCTACGACAACACCAGTACCAATGCCTGCAGTTGAAAGCCATGTTCAGTCCGCAACCCCTGACAGGATTGACTCTTTACATGCTGAAGTGTGCCAGCTAAGTAAACATCTAGCCACTGTCATGGAAGCCCTACAGCTGCAGCAGGGGCCAAAACCAAAGCCGCTGCCCAAACCTCAGCCTCTAATCCAGCTTGCCGACAACCCGGTGGAAGTCCCGTGGATGAGAGGGAGGAAGACCATGTCGCCCAGGGAGAGGACCATCGACCGCTACAGCTCCTCCGGGTAACTCATCTACCGACGCTGCAACAAGACCGGCCACATCGCGAGGTACTGTCCTTTAAACGAGCAGACCCCGGGGGCCGGGGCCGAACCCCAGGAGTAACTCAACAGGGCCCAGCCGGCTGGTATGATATCTACATCAGACAGCGACCGTTCCTGTCTATCATACTAGATGGCATTTTGACACCTGCTTTATTGGACACCGGGTCACAAGTGACCACAATACCTGATATACTTTACAAACAATTTTGGTCACGTAATGAATTTAAGCCGCCTAATATTAACCTTAACATTTATGCTTATAACGGTGAACCACTCACTATATTGGGGGTTAGAGAACTACCCATAAAAGTGGGGAGGGTGGAATTACAAGATCAAGGGATAATTGTGGTAGAAGAAAATCCGAATAAATGTGATTTTTATATATCTTGACAGCCAGGGGGGTAGTCGATGTACACAAGAGAAGAGTACCAGTTTGCATCCTAAACTGTGGCAGTGAAGAGTTTAAACTACCCAGGTATACCACCGTTGCTAAGCTGTACACTGTAAGTAACAATGAAATACACGCAGTGGGACCCTTACCTCTACCCAAAGAGGCAGAGGATAACAACGCTAAGGGGCAGCTGGAGAACTGGTGTCAGCAACTTCAAGTAGGAACTGACTCCACTCCCGTGCATCAAACGCAAGGTGTCTACCGGGTAGTCCAAGAATTTGAACAAGTATTTAGTAAGCATTCACTTGACTTTGGTAGGATCAAAGGGGTACAACATCACTTCCCCACAGGTACACATTCATCAATCAAAGAGCGATACAGGCCTATTCCACCTGCACACTATCAGAAAGTCAAAGAGATGTTACAGGACATGAAGGACGCAGGGGTTATCAGAGATAGTTGTAGTCCCTGGGCCGCTCCCTTAGTCCTAGTCAGAAAGAAAGATGGCAGTATGAGGATGTGTGTAGATTACAGGCAAATAAATAGCATAACACACAAAGATGCTTTCCCTTTACCTCGCATTGAGGAATCGCTAGCTGCATTGAAGTCTGCCAATTACTTTTCAACCCTAGATCTCACTAGCGGATACTGGCAGGTCTCCGTTGCAGAAGAAGACCGTGAGAAGACGACATTTACCACGCCCATGGGTCTATGTGAATTCAACAGCATGCCATTCGGACTATGTAATGCACCCGGAATGTTCCAGAGGCTGATGGAGTGTTGCCCGGGACACAAAAACTTTGAGTCGGTACTGCTTTACCAGGATGACATCATCGTGTATTCTAAGTCTTATGAAGAACACCTGACCCATCTGGCGGAGGTATTTGAAGCCTTGTCCAAATACGGGATGAAGCTGAAACCATCCAAATGCCACCTGTTAAAACCAAAGGTACAGTACCTGGGACACATAGTTCCGAAGGAGTGGCCCCAGATCCAGACAAGGTCACTGTCATCAAGGAATGGCCGAAACCAAAAACCCTCAAGGAGGTACGTCAGTTCCTGGGATTGGTGGGATACTACCGGAGATTCATAAAGGAGTACACGAAGTAGGCTATTCCACTGCAGAACCTCCTAGTAGGCCAACCCCAGAAAGGCAAGTCCAGAGATCCACCCTTGGAGTGGGGCAAGAAACAAGAGGAGTTGTTCCAACAGATGAATGAGACCCTAACAGGTGAAGAGATCCTCGTTTACCCTGACAACAACCTACCATTCCTATTATACACCGATGCCAGTAATGTGGGGTTAGGAGCTGTACTTTCCCAGAAGCAAGAAGGCAAAGAAAGAGTGATTGCCTATGCTAGCCGGAAGCTTTGCCCCACCGAAAGGAACCCTGACAACTACAGCTCGTTCAAGTTGGAGTTCCTGGCCTTGGTCTGGGCCGTCACAGAAAGATTTAAACATTACCTGGTATAAGCAAGGTTACTGCCTTCACAGATAACCACCCCTTGACCCACCTGGAAACTGCGAAATTGGGAGCCATGGAACAGAGATGGATGGCAAGATTATCCAATTACCAGTTTACCATCAAGTACCAGGCTGGGCATAACAACGGCAACGCGGATGCCTTATCAAGGATGCCTCATCTAACAGATATGGGAGTGAACGAGGATGAGCTGGTAGAGATAGAGATATCTGCCTTCAATCAGTTCAGAGTATCCAATATCAGCAAATCATCGTACCCCGGACAGAAGTTCAAATGATACTAAACACGTATCACAATCAAACTGGACACTTTGGGTGGAAGAAATTGGAAATGTTGCTCAAGGACAGATTCTGCTGGGTTGGTATGCGAGGATCCATATAAAGATGGTGTAAGAACTGTGGAGCGTGTAGCCTACGCACAAAAGGACCAGCAGAGTCAAAGAGCACCACTCCGACCTATCGTAACAACGCAACCACTCCAAATCGTAGCCTTGGACCATGTGAAGTTAGCTCCAAGAAGAGCCAGCTACACCTATGCCTTGACAATCGTAGACCATTACTCCAGATTCCTGATGGTCGTACCCGTAAAAGACTTGACAGCTGCGACAGCCGCAAAGACCTTCCAGAATGTCTTCTGTAGACCACTTGGCTATCCAGAACAAGTGTTAATGGATAGAGGCTCAGCATTCGAAGCAGAGATCTTTCAAGAGTTTTGTCATCTTTATGGTTGTAAGGCTGGGGTTACACATAAGCCCTCAGTCAGTTTTTGGCTTCAGTTTTGTCATTTTTTTTTTCTAAGTCCAAAAACTGACAGAAAAACGCATTGGGTGTAATAAACACCCTGTGCGTTTTTCTCTGGAGCTCAAAACATTGCCCTGTCCGTTTTTGAGCCAAAAACGCAGTAAACAGCGTTTTTGGCATCAGTTAAAAAACGCATGTGTTTTTATGCGTTTTTTTTAACATGGGGCCCTATGGGAAACGCATGCGCAAACGCATGCACATGCGTTTGCGTATGCGTTTGCGCGCATGCGTTTTTTCTGAAAAAAATTACTAAGTCCAAAAACGTACAGGAGTGCAGGAGACACAAAAAGCACCCTATAAAAAACGGATTGGTGATGAAAATGACTTCCAAAAACGGATTTCTATGTGTAACCCCAGCCTAAGAAGATCAGAACTACACCATATCATCCCCAATCCAATGGGTGAAGAGTAGGCCAAAAACAGGTTGCACCAGGTACACAACACCTAGAGGGGTGTGTGGAGGAGCCGTAAGGAGCTGTCTAGGGAGAGCATAACCTTGGCCAATAGGTGACCCCAGGGCCAAGAAGCCTACAGCACTTATGACCAGTAGAGGCCCCTGCAGTACCCAGGACTCCTACACCGAAGCACCCGTATTGAGTTGTGTTGTGTATTTGAACTTTTAAGCCTACAGAGACTTTACCTGTAAGGACTTGTTGAACTTTTGATCCCTTTCCTGGAGCTTACAGAGATTACTGTAAAGACTCTTTAAAAACACTTTTCCAACTTAAACAAAGGACCATGGTCATAGAACTGGTGTAACAAATAACTTCCCTTCCAGCCTGCAGTAAGTGGACTAGCACCGTATGGACTGTACCTGTTTAACCATTTTTCAGTGGTTTTGTATATTTTTTAATTTTCAGACTCTGTAAATATGTTACCTGTTGAAAATGTTATTTATGTTCTTATCCAAAAATAGTTCCTCAGTCCAGGAGTACTGACCTTACCTAGGGGGAAATGTGGCACCCTGCTAACCACAGGTACCCACAGACTCACCCGCAGCATGGATGGGTTTCCACTGCGGAAACACAGTTACACACAACACCTTCCACCCCAGCACAGTAGGGGGAGCTCAACCTACTTCCTTGGGCAGGATCCCCTATAAATACTGGTGCTGGGGGCGGAGTTAGTCAGAGTGTGGCAGATGCTACAAGAGCTGTAAAGAAGTGCTGGTGTTCGGTGCTGCGTTAGGCCAAGCCAGTCACCCTGACGAGTCTCCAGTAGCCCTGCGAGGCCCAAGAATGGGGTCGAGAGGCAAGGAGAAGAGGCAGAACAGTAGGGACCAAGGAGCCAACGTTAGGTTCAACCACTGGACACTGGAGTCCGTATCCACTGGAGTGCACCAGGCCCAGTGGAGAACCCCGGAACACCGAGGAGACTTCAGTCTCCCGGACTTCTGTGCAATCAAATACCAGGGAGCCAGGCACTGCGGGGAGAGAACCAGCGGTAGTCAGCAGAGGGTATCCCGACGACAGCACAGGAGGAGAACGAGAGAGCAGAGGAGGCCAGCCAAGTTCTACACAGGCGGGGGCTTCACACACACATGGGGAAAAGCAAACAGGAGGCCTTATACCCACTCCCTGTGGAGACCCAGAAGTGCATCCTGAACACCTGGTGGTACTCTGGATGATTTACCTGCTTCAACACCAGTAAAAAGGTAAAAAACAACCAGCGGTGTGTGTGTTAGTTCCTTCCCTGTTATCCTCAGAGACTGTGCCATTATCCAACCATCTGGCCAGGTCCCTGCTCATCCATGTGCCCATCACCTGCACCCCTACCATCACCGATGCATCTCTGCCCCGCGGGGTTAGCTCCACCTGCAGGGAGCTGTACCATCAAGGCCGCTATACCACCTCCCTCCGGAGGACTGAAGCGACGCTGGGCTCAATCACCAGGAGTTGCGGGTGGAATCACGAGAACAACATTACAAACTTTACTCTCATTCCCAACTCCCCTTTTTAAAAGTAGACACCAGGGCCACGGGTCTGGGCAGGCCACCATTGACAAACCCACAGCAGAAGAGGGCCCAGACACCCGAGTCCCCATACCCTGGGCGAGTCACCACCCATCTCTAGGTACCGCTTTAAGTGCTGAGACGTGGCCAGGATTATGGGCATGGGGAGCAGTGAATATTCATATACTTTAATAGTGGACACACCTGTTTGCCCCAACCACCGACTTCCTGCAGCAGCGGCCCGGTTCCTGTGACCTGCTCCACCGCTGCTGCCGTCCCCACACAGTGAGCTAGGTACACCGACTTTCCTGACAAATTTGGTGGGGAGTGTGTCTTATAGTCAGAAGAATATGGTTTATAATTGGGTATTACCAGTGTAGGGATGGTATGTCCTATGGACCCCCACCATGACGTGGGCTCATGTATTACTTCTGCACGTAACATTATCAGTCGGAGAATACGACCCCGCCATGACTCTGATATTATCTCCCATTTACTTTACGGGAACCATTATTCATGATCCATGATTTCATCACAGTATGAGTCTGATTTCCAGTAAAGATCTGCAGTTTCCAATATCTTCTGAAATACCTGAATGTCAAAGAAATAGAAAAATAGCTGTCTCACCAATCCCGACCCTCCTAAATCAACATCGCCGCGGCTCACGCAGGTTCACAGACTAAGCTGTTCTTTTGGAGAGTTTGGAAGCTGGGAGATATTATGAAGTCTGCTCCGGCTATTCCCAGTGGCCCTATGAGGAACTGGCCTCGGAGGTGTTTTTAATTTCCGACTCGCCCGTTTTACATTCCTGGGCTGCCCTTTTGGTTTCTTCGGCCCACGTAAATGAAACCGTGTACAAGGTGGAGGTGAACCTCCGCTATATGGCGAGGGGGTGCGGAGGGTTCGGAGAACTGCAATCTGATCCAGCTTATTTTAGGGGATTTTATTATCTTGTTGAATGACATTTACTACATTTGTTGAACTAAGAAGTTGCTTGGTTGAAACTTTGTCATATAATTCCTCCCGAAATTCAGTCCTCCTGATTCAGGATGGAGGAATCAGCCCTAACTCTTGTATAGGCGGAGAGAACTTTTACTTTCTGATAGGTAGCTGTCATGGGTGTATCAGGAGCCACGGACAAGGCTATTGGGGCCACTTGCAGAAGGTCTGGCCGAACTGCCAAAATCCTGAATTGCAGTTCTGTCCCTTTAAGTGGTATTTCTCTGCTTGGTGATAGCTGGAGGTCACTAGTTCCCACCTTTCAGCTGTCTCTATTTATACCCCTTGGCTCCAATGATGCACTGCTAGTGATAGTGTGTTTGGAGTTGATGTTGCTTCCTGGCTTTGCAGTGCATCGTGGATTTACGGTGTAGTTTGCTGCGTTTCTCTTCATTCAGCTAAGTGTTCCTACTTCTTCCATTTCTTTGTTTCCTTGGTGTTTTCCTTTAGTTATTAGCTGGGTAGACCAGTGTTCACCCTGTCTGATCCCTATGTAAACTAAGTTGAGGGACAGACAGGGACGAGGTATCCTGATCGGCGACAGTTGTGGAGACTGTATAGGGTTGTTAGTGGATCCAGGTGTCAGCGCTAGTTTTTCTAGGGTTCACCATCTCCCCTTTCCCCTTAGCATCAGGGACTTCTTTTTCCCCCTCGTTATCCTGCACTGGGTGACTGCCTATGCGCAGCATAACTATAGACTTTGATTGATGAGGCAAATATATGTTGATCATAGGATCATAAAATTGTGGACTTATGATTAAGCTCTAAAATCATAGATACCAATACTTGTAACATTGTCTTGAGTTCTACCATAATGCTTTTTCTGGGGGTAAAGGTTCCCTTTAAGAGATCTAGCTGAACTATGAATATTTGCATGCAATGCTTCATAGGATTGGTGTGAAACAGTTTTCTAAAAGAAAAAACTGTGTCTTTAAAGGGAACCTGTCACCTGGATCTAAGTCCCTACACTATCACTACCTGTCCCTGCACCTTCTTAGCTGCTCCCTATCTATCCCTCTCTGAGCTAAAGGGGCCCTATAGAACAGCAGAAATATAACTTATAACTTTCAGCAGTCCCTGAGGCTGGGGACTGAAAAGGCTGCGCCAGGCTCCATTCAGCACTCCTCTATGCAGCAGCGCACGTCCCGCTAGGCGGCATTATTGTTTCTTCATCGCCACCTCCTTCATTTGGAATCTCCCGCCCTCTTCACACCTATTATGCCCCGGCCGCTAAGTCACATCCAGTGCGGTGCATTATGGGGCTAATCACGTGATTGGCCCCAGTGCTTTATGGGCCTGATCAGATGATCGACCCAGCTTCAATAAGCGCATTGCGCATGCACGGAGCTGGGTTGATCATGTGATCAAGCCCATAATACACTGGGGCCAATCACGTGATCGGCCCCATAATGCACCGCGCCGGATGTGACGTAGCGGCCGGGGCATGATAGGTTTAAAGAGCCTTATAAATACGGCCATATCGATAACCACCCAGTAGCCATGTTGGGGTGTGTCTCTTATACTGGGTCCTTACGCTCAGTCACAGCCTTTATCTGGATTAAAAAACCTCCTAACAGAGAACAATAGCATTACAGACCAATGGGGGGCAGGGTGCAGAACAGGGGGTGTGAGCATAATCTAAACAAGAAAAAATCTGCGGCACTCAATCCTATAGTGTGCACAGGTGCATCACCGAACACGATACATTGTAACAAAAAAAAATAGCGGCACTCTGCTAAGACATATAATTGAAAATGGAACAATGTAATAGCTAAGAAAAAAAAAAATTGAGACTCTTAAAAATATTGCCATATAGATAACAGCCCAGTAGTCAATGTTGCGGCATGTCTCTCATGCTGGGACTCTTCTGTTCAGTCCCAGCCTCTATCTGGATTAAAAACCTCCTATTTTATAGGCGAGTAGGTACCTGCTAACAGAGAATAATAGAATGACAGGCCAATGGGGGGAAAGGTGCACACCAAAGGGTGCAGGTTTGCCCTCAGTATGTGAGAAACTCCCTGACGTGGCTACTGGGCAGTTATGGATATGGCCATATTTATAAGCTAAGTGTCTAAATTTTTCATTTTTTCTTAGCTATAGTTTTATTCCATTTTCAATTACGTCTTAGCAGAGTGCGGTTGTTTTTTTATAAACAATGTATCATGTTCAGCAATACCATAGGATTGAGTGCTGCAGATTTTTTCTTGTTTAGGGAACAAAGCATAGTCATGGGTTGGAGCCAGAACAGGTGAGTAACAAACATTAAGAGAACAACCTTATCCCACCAATTTTATAAGAACACAATATACCCTGAGGTGAAGGCTCTTGATATAGGACTGCTTCAGTCACCAGTGGTGGATTTGCTACGTGGCTTCAGTTTAGGGACTTCGGTCCCGGCTAGAGGATCGCATTGCATCTTCATGACTTCGGCCTAGGAATTTCGTTTCGGCTGTGACTAATAAATAAATGATGTGTCATTGTTGAGCGCCCAACACACATTTTGGGACCCAGAAGCCTTGGAGAACTCCTCGTTGCTCAGGAGTGATCTTTTTTTCAAGAAGAGCCCCTCCAACAGTTGGAATATTTCTCCCTGAACGACATTTTATGAGTTGATCACCTAGAAGGTGCCCAAGATAATATGAGTAAGTTGATGAGCTACGATTTTCTGTAAGTTTTGGAAATGTTTAGGCTGTAGGAGAATAAGATAACACTAATAAAACAATCAGAACCCAGTCCAAGTCAATAATGGTTTGGCAACACATGTAGATTTCCTACAGGATATTAATCATTAAAATTCCAGGTCCTCCACATTGACCTCAATGTCTCGGTGAGTAACTGCTGCACGAAGTACATAAAGAGGTCTCTCCACTTAATATACATGTATTCAATTAGGTAGTGGAGGCTAAACAAACTCCAGACAAGTAATTCCACTGGACACCAAGACGTGTTACTACCAAATGTTCTGTAAACTCCAACCAGAGCTATAAGAACGCCCGTGCCCTTCATCAAACAGGCCTATTTGAGGGGATGAGACCTTCTTTATGGTTTCCTACTATTGCACCACTGATGGTCTACCTTATATAAGTGGCTTCTCTACACGAGGTCCTTTTTTGACCAAATATTTACATACTGTGAACAGCTTTGGTGGAAGAGAGAGCCATCAGCTCCCTGCTCTGCCACTTATTCCATCCTGTGCATGGGGGGCTGTGGTGATGTGATACTGTATATGGGCTGTGGAGGCCATCTTCTATATGGGGGGATGCGGGGACATCATATAATGAGAGTGCAATCCTGTGTATAGGAATTCTATGGGCTAACAAATTGTGAATATAGAGTCTATGGGACATCATACTTTGTATAAGAGTTATGGTCATCATCATACTGTGCATGGGGGCATCATACTGTGCATGGGGAGATGTGGGGGACCATCCAGTGTATGAGGGGCTGTATGGGTCATCTTGAGTATGAGTGGCTGTGGGGGCATCATACTGTGTATGGGGGCTGTGGGGGCATTGTACTGTGTATGGGGGCTGTTGAGGCATCATACCGTGTATGGGCAGCTGTGGGGGCATCATACTGTGTATGGAGGGCTGTGGGGGATCATACGGTGTATGTGGGGGCTATGGGAGCATATACTGTGTATGGGGGGCTGTGTGGCATCATACTGTGTATGGGGGGCTGTGGGGCATCATATTGTGTATGGGGGCTGTGGGGGCATCATACACTGTATGGGGGCTGTGGGGGCATCATACTGTGCATGGGGACTGTGGTGTGTGTGGCATCATACTGTGTATGGAAGACTGTGGGGCATCATACTGTGTATGGGGGCTGTGGGGGCATCATATGGTGTATGGGGGCTGTGGGGGCATGATACTGTGTATGGGGGGCTGTGCAGATCATACAGTGTATGGAGGGCATCATACTGTGTATGGGGGTTGCGAGGCTCTCATACTGTGTATGGGAGGCTGTGGGGGCACCATACTGTGTATGGGGGTGCTGTGGGGGATCATCCAGTGTATGGGAAGCTGTGGGGGCATCATACTGTGTATGGGAGACTGTGGGGGCATCATACTGTGTGTTGGAGGCTGTGGGGATCATACTGTGTATGGGAGGCTGTGGGGGCATCATACTGTATATGGGGGCTGTGGGGCATCATACTGTGTATGGGAGGCTGTGGGGGCATCATACTGTGTATGGGAAGCTGTGGGCGCATCATACTGTGTATGGGAGGCTGTGGGGGCACCATACTGTGTGTTGGGGGCTATGGGGGCCAGGGCTGCACTTCAATCCCATTCTAGCCCTGCTGCCTCTGAAAGTCTTCCAGCATTTCCAGAGCTACAGAATGGAGGACACTAATGTTGTCCATGAACCGTCCTAGAACATCCCCACCCCCAGAAATAAAAATGCATATACGGTAATCCCTTTAATCAGCCGGATGTATAGGATTTTTTCCCTTATCTGCTCATCTCCTGGATACTGTACGTTTACGGGTTTCTTTTGTATTTTTACATGGTATCGATCTTCTTTGGCTATCCCATGATTATTCATTTGACCCTTTTTTGTCTTCTCCAAGACATTTTCAGGTATGATATAATCACTAGTCAGTGACTATGTAAGATGTAGGCCCTCTGTGGTCCGGAACGCACTACAACAGGAGCTGCAGACATAAGCCACGTGGCAGGAGAACATTTCTATCAAGTTGTTTATTAGAATTCTTCCATTAGGAGGATTGTCACCATCTACATATTGAAGGATTAGCTGTCACTAAGAATGAGTGAAAAATTTTAAATTACCGCTTCATTCAAAATTGTCCAAGAAATTAAATTTGCATTAAATCTATTTGATGCAAATTGAATGTACCTCATTTGTCCTGCGGGTTCTCTTCAGGTCCCCAAAATATAAAAAGTAATTTACTCCCCACTCAGTCCGCACAACTCCAGTCTTTTCTTTAGTCACAGCATGTCTTCAGTTTTCATGGTCTTCAAGGCCTCCATTGCCAGCTAAGGTCTTGTAATGGTCATGACAGTGAGAGGCCGAGTCTACACTGGAGGTGCCGAAGATGAAACAGTTGCCTATTTCTACCTCTTGGAAGTTGTTCCCCTTTCTCAGTATCCGCAGTATGCAAACGGTCACTTTGTCATCCTTGTGATAACACAGCATTTTACCATTTGAGTCATGGGTTAACTATTCTTAATTAGGCCAGATGTATTGAACTTTTGTTTGTTAACTCATGAAGAGTATATCATTGCTTCTTGCCAAACTGCTTGGAGACTCATTGTCTTACTTTGTGGATTGCTAGCTAAATGTAAATTGCTTTATCCCCTTCTGTCTACATCATTTAGAGGAATATTATGCAGTGGTTTCAAACTGACGACCAATGAGAGAATAGTCTTATCCGACTAATCTTTTAAGAACATCCTACCCAGACTTGATGGCTGAGAATATAAAAAGGACCTGCTCGAGTCACCATGTTGTTGATTTTTTGCATGACCCCAGCCTAGGAGCTATGGTTCCAGCTGGACGATCACAGAACTGGAGCATATTCTACAAGGCTTCGCCTAGGATCCTAGAATTTGGCTGGAAGATCAGATACTAGTTGAAGAACTCAGGTTGGGACAATTCCATCACCTGGCTACAGACTTTGCTGTGCTCATTTAACTTTCTAACCTTGCTGCTATTCCTTTTCAGTTGTTGCCCGCCAAAAGCAGGGTGCTGCTAGATTGGGGTAGTTGGCTCTGGAAGCTCCGAAGGCACGAATATTCTAATCCCTGGTGAGCCAGCAGGAGGGTGAGACTCTTTTGCCTGTAACATTGTATGTTCTTTCTGGTAATGTACTATATGCCTTTGACTGTTGGGGATCCAATAAAGTCTTACCATTGTGTGGTTCCCTCACCCTGTGTTGTCTTAGTAGTGTTCTGCCCACAGTTAAGGCGTTTGGTGCTTAGTTGGGATGAGCCCTTGTCCATTTAATCTTTCTAAAGGAAGTCGGGACAGTGAATGAGACCCCCACTGACCCCCGTGTCTCCACAATCCTTTCAAGACTTGACCTCACTCGGGGGGTATTACCCTATAGGCAGTCAACCTTCCATGCATGGGAGACAAGGCACGCCACAATTTTGAAGATGCCCATCCTTCAGCCACCAGCTGAAGGCTGTTTTTGAAAGCTTAACTTTCACCTAAGGTACAACTTCCATTACAGACCTCGAGTAAGAGTAAAAGAAACTAAATACACCTGCCAGCCTAATATGCCTTGCCAGCACCTATATGCACAATGCATTTGTGACAACAACTCTCACATGTCCCCTCAGTTATCTCATGATCATTAACGCTCTTTCCCAGAACAACCCGGTGCCCCCAGCCAGGCACCATCTCTGTGCACCAAATTTTCCAAATTTCTCAGAATTTTCACCATATTTAGCTGCAAACTAAAGGGAACTTGTCACCAGGTTTTTCCCATGTAAAGTGCGTCCACCACCCACCCTTATATACAGTATTTAACAATATTGTATATATGTCCCCAATCTGCACTGCATAATGTATAGCTTTTATACTCACCTATAGGGCGGTCCAATCAGATGGGCGTTGCTGGTCTTGATCCTCCTCTCTTCTTGCTCCATATGGATGACGCATACTACGTCAACCATAAAGTTTCCTCCCTTGAGCTTATGCGCAGGTGCACTTCTCTCTGCAAAGTACTGTTGGGCACCTGCGCATGCGTTATTTGGCCTTTCATCACGCATGCGCATTACAGTGCGTTACCCTCCTCTGGGCAGAGAGAAGTGCGCCTGTGCAGAGCAGCGATGAGGGCTGTGTGGATGTCATAGGACACATCATCCACATGGGCCAAAAAGAGAGAAGGTGCCAGATCAAGACCAGTGACGGCCAACCGATTGGATGGCCTCATGGGTGAGTATAATAAAAGCTATTTTTTATGCTATGTCAAGCAGATGGGGGACACATATACAGTATTTTAGAACCACCACCTGGATAAGCAGGAGCTACATGGTCCTGGTAATGGTGATCTCATTCCCATCCTTTCCCCCATGTTACGTATTCAGGTCTACTTAGAAGCTTTGGTCAGAGTGGAACCCAATTTTCGTTGTTTTTTTTACACTATGATTCAACATTTTCTCGTAAGTGAAATTTTCCTATAAAACTTGAGACTTCCCCATGTCGATCCGCAGCTACCAGGTGAAGTGAAGCCGGCACTGTGATGAGCAACAGACGTCTTGTATCATTTTTCCATCGGATCAGGCTGAAATCTAGAACAAATGGTGGCTCTAAGTCATAATGATTCCCATCAGCCGCTTACACGGCAAAGTCATCTGGACGACCATCTGCTATTTAATAATTTTTCAATGTCAGACGCAGTTCATTTGGTTACAGCCGATCGGCGTGACACACCGTAACTGTATGCTGAAAACCAACACAAAAATGTCTGACTTCATCGAATCTGACCGCAGCCGCAAATCAGGTTGTTGGGATACATTATGTAGAGGACCAAAGATGTCAAATATTCGGAGTCCGACTTGTGACGGTGACAGCCAATCAGTGGCAAGTTTTTCCCGTGCAAGTGAGTCAATGTAACCCAAAACTGTGTCAGAAGAATTGCTCGAACTGGAATCCTTGCACTTGACAGAGGAAAAGGTCTTCGTGCTGGGTGAGGAGCGCTATTGTTGCCCAACTCCAATAAGAGTTGTGTGGCAGACCTTTTTATATCTCATCTGGCATTGGATTCATCTTAGCTCAAACCTCATTTCTATTTGGTATCACCTGCTAGTTCAGTATCCAAAGTCCCTGTATGTATGTATTCCAACATGGGTAAATAAAGCTCCTTTACTGTTGCATCTTCCCCAACTGGTTCCTGTACAGACTAATCCTAGCTGCACAGTCCCTAGTGGCTCCTGCATAGGCTAGAATAACCCTAGTGGCAACACTAGGAAACCACAACTTAGACCTGGCTGCCTGAAAGACCATCAAGTGGTCCTTCAACCTAACTATAAAAGGAGAATGTAGTGGGTTAGACAAGCCTATCTCTTATCTACTGCACCTGCCACAACTGGTTCCTGTACAGACTAATATATCTAACTGCACAGTCCTTATTGGCTCCTGCTCAGGCTAGAATAACCCTAGTGGCAACACTAGGAAACCACAAATAAGACCTGGCTGCCTGAAAGGCCGTCAAGTAGTCCTACAACCTAAATATAACAGGAGAAAATAGTAAGCTAGACAAGCCTATATCTTATCTACTGCACATGCCCCAACTGGTTCCTGTACAGACTAATATACCTAGCTGCACAGTCCTTATTGGCTACTGCACAGGCTAGAATAACCCTAGTGGCAATACTAAGGAACCACAACTAGGACCTGGCTGCCTGAAAGGACGTCGTGTTGTTCTTTGAACCTCCATAGAAACCAGAGGGAGATAGTAGAGTACCATAACCCAGGATAGGGAAAGCGTGCAGAGATAGAGAAAGACCGAAGGTGTGGAGACTTAAAACACGTGCACTAGTGGAAAGAGGAGAAGTTGCTAGTGCCATTAAAAATAGCCTCCTACAACCTAACTATAACAGGAGAAAGGAGTAGGTTAGACAAGTGAGACAGCAAGGAGATAATACCAAGCTGGTCTCCATCTGACAGGCAAAAACACTTGGGGCTGGTACTCATTAGCAGGATCCACATAGGAATATAGCCAGAAGAGAAGGCCAGCATAAGGAAGGTATAAATAGCAACACTAGATATGTGATAGGATAGATTAAATGAACAAATGAAAACATCTGTTGACTGCAAACCAAAAGGAAAGAAGCAAAGGTAAAAGATATTCAGACAGAGATTGGCCAGGCTGTGGCTCAGCAGGGTAGGAAGCCGACCATACAATACAAGGTCATCAGATCAAATCCTGAGGCATGGCAGATAAATGTCAGCCTCACTTGATGGGTTTGGCTGACAGTATACATTGTATGTCAACTGCTGATTGGTGGAGATGTTAATCGGACATGTCTGATTTCAGACTGCTTTGATCTCCTGGAGATAAGCCGCTAGTAAAGATGTCTGTTAGCGGTCTCCTCATAGAGAACACAAGAACTTAAAGAAAACACTGAAGTAGTGATCCTGTCTATTGAAGAGATTGCCAGGATCACTGTTAGCTGATTTGCCAAAGAATCAGTCATCCGAAAGCCAACTAATGTGTGCGTAACTGTACCTCTCCTAGTGACGCCCTGCTAGTTCTATCTCTAACCTATGCGTCCATTTAGTTTAACTGACCGGCAGCACAGTCAGAATGAGCTAAATAATGTGCACAGAATGATCTGTAATAGATCACTCAATGTTCATAGGCTGCTGTTTACACTGGATGATACGCTGTTGGGATTGATGATTGTTATCAAGCTTAAAAATCATTTCACCTGATGAACAAGCATTTATCTTATTAATCGGGTGGTCAGCAGCATGTTTGCAATGTAAGATTATTGTGAAACTAGATGGGAGCCCGATGTTATCGCATCGGTGTGGGCGGTGACATTATGATGGGGCGGGCTCCATAGCGATGGCGGCGGCAGCCGCCTCTCCCCCTGGGCGATCTCTGTTTTTTTCCCTAACTCTCCACCCCCACCATGGTTGCTCTCTGCCCCTGTGGTCACTGTCTGCCCCCCCTTTGGTCCCTGTCTGCCTCCCCCCCTTTAGTCCCTCTCTGCCCCCATGGTTGCTCTCGACCCTCTCCCCCTCCGTGGTTGCTCTGTGTCCCCCCTGTGCTGGCTCTCATGCGGCGGTGGCATAAGGTAGATGATGGCGGAATGAGGAACTGGCGCAGTTCCTCAGTCGGTGGGCTGTGGGGTGAATGGGCTGCAGGCAGAGTGAGCAGCAGGGGGAATGGGGTGAGTAGACTGCAGGGTGAGAAGGCGGAGTGGTGAGCGGGGCTCAGGTGAGCGCGGGCTGAGGTGGGCTGAGGTGAGCGTGGGCTGAAGTGGGCTAAGGTGAGCGTGGGCTGAGGTGGGCTGAGGTGAGCGTGAGCTGAGGTGGCCTGAGGTGAGCACAGGCTGAGCGGGGCTGAGGTGAGCACAGGCTGAGCGGGGCTGAGGTGAGCACGGGCTGAGGTGAGCATGGGCTGGGGTAATCGCAGGCTCAGGTGACTGTGGACTGAGGTGAGCACAGAATGACATGAGCATGTGCTGAGCGGGGCTGAGGTGAGTGTGGGCTGAGCGGGGCAGAGGTGTCCGGTCAGTGTGAGTGATGGGGGCATCCGGAGACAGTGCAGGGGTGGAGGAAGCAAGGGAGGGTTGGGGCACGTTAGGACGTGTGTGGCATGTGGATGCGTAATCGGACTGCTGGTGGTGGTGAGTGATATGGAGCACTTCCGGACGCCATATTGTTACACCCATTACTCGGGTGCAGAAATATGGCGCTCCAGGAAGTGACATGAGCGGAAAACCCGACGGAAGTGGATGAGCCATTTCGCAAGTATATGATTAGATAATACTGATAATCTTTCAGTGTAAATGCACCGCTAGAGGATTTTCCACAAAATTATTAGTTACCCCTTATTCATAGGATAAGGAATAACCTACAGATCACTTGGTGTCTGACCGTCCAGATTCCCGGGGATCCCAATAACTCTTCTTTGGATTCCAGGCATTGTAGACTCCTCAGTTCAGACCTCCAATCCATTGTTGCGGTGGCTTCTAGAGAAAGATGAAGACGCCATTTCCAGCAGTTCCATAGACACTAACTGGGTTGTAGGTTGAGCGTTAGCACCTCCACTCCATTATAGATGAGGCTCGATGGAGCCATTACAACTAATTCCAGAAATTGTGCCTGCACTAGGTCTACTCTGCATTTCAAGCAATATACCACATGTCCTAGGTAATATATACACATCTTGCATTAACCCCTGCTGAGACTGCAGATGCAAAAACAAGCAAAATAGCAGAAAGGAAGAGGAAAGGAAAAATGTCTCTTCTGGGGGCATGCCGGATGCTCCTCGGAGAATACTTGGTTTTAGTCATTGAGGATGTTCGAATGAATGAATGAAGACTAATGTTCTAGTATGGCGCAGATTAGGCCAAATTGAAGCCAGTAAAATGTGTAATTTCTTAGGCTTCAAATCAATGACGCAATGGGGCCGTCCTCTCCTATTGGTCAGGTAGTTGCTTATTCTCTCTTCTACACATCACTCCACATAGGTAAAATAATAATAAAAAAATGATATATAGGTTTTGGCCTTAGTAATACATTACAATATTGTGTTGCCTTTTGGTGCAGCAGACTGACATTGAGTACTATAATATGGTTTATTATTAACAATTGCTCCCACATCAAACTTCAATATGGAATCCCTGATAGTAATTAATTCATTCAAGGTCGTAATCGCATACATGTTTTTTCCAAAAGTTACAAACTTCTCATCAGCATTTGACCATGTTGCCGCAGCCTCGATGGACTGAGACACTACGCACTAATTCCCCGGTGAGCTTTCCTCACCAAGTGAACATAAGCCATCAAGTCTCTGAACTTTTCCGAGATCTGAGATATAAGAAAAAAAGGTCTGACCGATTCAATACATCCATCTGTATAGTCTCCAATGTTATCAAAATCATATATTTTGTGTATTTTATATGTATGTTGGAAGATTGCATCAATTTTGTATGCAAAAAATGTGGGTCTTCATTCCATTCCTGCAATGTGAAAAACATAAAATGATAGACGAGTCCTCATGGGTTTAGGATACGTCAAAGCTGCGGGTGGCAGCTGCATCATACAGCCAACACCTACCACCAACAACAGTTACTCTTTAACTTTTCATAAGCTGCAGGATGATCACAGGTTCACTTTTCCCAAAGAACTCAAAAAAATATATATTGAAAATAGTTGTTGCGTATGTATACTAGAACCACCCGGAGAACTCCTGTTAAGTTGCTGGTAAGCTTTAAACTCACCAGCATCCAGTTCTGCCACTAGTCCCAATAAGCCTGGATGACCTAGGAACTGGTACCCTGACTGCACCTAGTCCTCTCAGAGCGGCTCCTGCGGCCTCCTCACTGGACCTCTCCTTTACCTACTCTCTGTCCTACTACACTACAATGGAGCCCTCTCCCTGACCAGAGCATCCAAGCCTCAAGTGCACAGCCTACTGGTAGGGATCAGGCAGTGTATGTTCACTTCAGACATCCATCAGGGATGTACAATTCTTCCCATACATAGCAATACATAGATGTTTACATGCAATACCATCTTGTGGCGGCCAGATGAGGGGCGCCTCATTCCCCCCTTGTTAAAGGTAGTACGTCCTCGGACTACACAAACAGAAAAAACAATGTTTACAGTAAAGGAGTGGCACAACTTTAGCGACTTCACCCCCAGCCTGTTTTCACCTTCATGAACAGGTCAATTTTCAACGGATCCCCGTTATTCCAGGATTGTCTTTTTGTGGCATATTGTACTTCATGTTACTGGTAAAGTTTGGTTGATAAGATTTGTGTTTAGTTATGGAAATATTGAAAATTTGTTGAAACTTTTTTAATTTTCAAATTTTTCTTTTTTCTGCCCTTAAACCAGAGAGTTACATCACAATTAAATGTTAGTAAATTACATTTACCACATGTCTACTTAGATCAGGGCAATTTTAGAAAAATGTTTTAGGAAAAAAGTATGAGCAATCTCTAATTTTTCCAACAAGATTAACAAAACCATTTTTTGGGCCTACATCACATTTGAAGTGACTTTGAGGTGCCTAAATGACAGAAAACACCCAAAAGTGGCACCATTCCAAAAACTGCACCCCTCAGACTGCTCAAAACCACATTCAAGAAGTTTGTTAAAGGGAACCTGTCAGCTCGTTCTACCCCTTAACGTATCACTACCGGTCCCTGCACCTTGTTGCTGATCCCTAGCCATCCCTGTCTAAGCTAAACATGCCCTATAAAGTTTGAGAAAAATGATTTATAACTTACAAGCAGTCTCCATCTGGAGACTGGAAAGGCGGGCTCCAGGGCTCCATTCTCCCCTCCACACTGGCTTTCAGCACGCCCCGCTAATTGTCATCAGTCGTTCTGTTGTTCCACCTCCTTTTGAAATTCCTGCCTCTTCTGCTGCTATCATGAGCCGTCATATCCGGCCCGGTGCATTGTGGGGCTGATCACGTGTGTGGCCCGACTCCGGCGCATGCGCAGTGCGCATATTGAAGCCGAGCCGCACATGTTATAAGCCCCCACAATGCACTGGGCAGGATATGACATTCATAGTAGCAAAGGAGACGTGAATTTCAAAAAGAGATGGCACAGCACAAGGATTGAGGACGCCCAGCTGGGCGTGCTATTTGGGCGAATGGCAGGGCTCGGAAGGAAAGGAGCACCTTTCGACTTTTGGCGAAAGCCAAAGAAATTGATACAGCGAGTGAAGGGACCACTTTCATGAGTTGTTATGTTGTAAAATTCCCATTTATTAGATGAAAGTTTAAAAATAAATGTGGCGCCCTGCCAGTACAGGTAACCACAGACCTACCTAAAACATGGATGGATTTCCATAGTGGGTATCCCAAACACATACAATACCTTCTACCCCAGACCTGTAGGGGGTGCTCAACTTGCTCCCTTTGAGCAAGATCCTCTATAAATACCGATGCTGGGGCGGAGTTAGTGACAGTGTGCAGTCGCTAGGAGAATTGTGAAGAAGTCCTGGTGTGTCGGAGCCGCGCTAGGCCCGAACCAGTCGACAACTGAACAGTTAGCAGTCTAACCAGTGCAGGGCCTAAGAGTGAGATCGAAGGGAAGGCTTAACGTCACAAAGGAACAGCAGACTGGGGGCAGAGGAGCCGTACCAGTTCACCCCAGAAAGCCACCCGGACACCGGAGTCCAAGTCTGCAGGACAGCATTTAGCCCAGCAGAGAAACCGGTTCACCGAGGAGACTCCAGTCTCCCAGGCATCTGTGTAGCAACCAAGAAGGGAGCCAGGCGCCGCAGAAGAGGATATAGTGGTAGTCTACACGAAGGTTTCCCACTACCACACACAGGTGACAGAAGAGCAGAGGAGGCCAGGCCAAGTTACACACAGGTCAGGGGCTTCACAAAAGGAAAAGAGACAAGGAGGCCTTAAACTCGCTCACTGTGGAGATCCAGAAGTGTTTCCCGACCTCCGGAAAGTATCCTGGACATTACCTGCAATTCCAACAGTAAAGATACAGAAACAACTTACGGTGTGTGTGTGTCGATTCCACAGTCCCTGACCTCGTCCCCTACGGAGGCTGCCACAGCTGCCGGGCAGCACCACCAACTCCCTGCACCAATCCCTGTCACCTCAACACAGCCTCAGGGACCCTGCTCCGCCTGTGGGGACACCCAGCTGCCCATTCATCATCCCCGGAGGCCCACAGCAGCGCTGGTGCATTTATCAGAAACCACAGGTGGCATCACGACAAACTTTTATCTCTATTTTTCTTTTATTCCCTTTCTACATTTCCCCCAATTTTTGGGCCCACCAGCAGGGCTATGGGTCCGGGCGGGTCACCAGTGACATCCCTCCAACTCTAAGCCCTGGTTCTGAGTTCCCATAGACCCCTGGGTGAGTCATAAACACATGCAGAAATACATCCAGATCAGTCCATGATCGTCATTGATTAAAAAGGCGATGTGTTTCGACTATCCAGTAGCCTTATTCATGGTCAAACATGGTTGAAACAAGTCAAATCCACAAAGAATATCACCAGCAGGGAAGATCAGCAAGGGAAGGTTTAAATAGTTGCACCCAAAAGATGATAGGGCAGACTAAATTAACAAATGAAAACACCTGCTGTTTGAAGAGGAATGAAACAAGGACAACAGAAAGAATTAGAGCCCACTTTGGCTTAGAAAGAAGAAACCACACAACTCAGGGTTGCTAGTTCAAATCTCGAGGCATCACAAGTATCATCTGCTGATTAAGAAGGAAAAAAAATTCAAAAGTTATTGATGGAGCTGATATGACCATGATTGTGAAGGCTTCATCAGATCAGCTAATAATGTACCAAGGAGAAGAGAAATACTGTATTGTGAGATGTTCAGTCTTCCGTTGCTTTGGAAAATACATGATGACTGCCAACCCAATGTTGCCTCAGAAGTAAATTAAATTTAATTACTATATTCAGCATTCAAACCCGGCACGTTATGTCAAAGGACCCTTGCAAATTTATACACCAAGGTGGGCCGAAAAATACATGACCTCATGTTTGTCCCGTAAAGTCCAGAGAATACTTATGATGTTTTTCCTCCCCATTTTGCCAGCAAGGTCTCATCATATCCTGCACTAGAGAACACATCCAAGTTGGTCTTACAGCAATTAGTACTGGCCTGGAATTATGACATCAGTGTAGTGCAAATACATTTTTGGAGGAGACTGGATATCAAGGAAAAGGGTGTGAAGATTGTATCACGTGGCAGGTGTGGAAGGATCTTCAAAAGGACATGCCACCAAGACAAGAACTTCTGTAAGCAAGGTGGTCAACATGAAACCAGTGGGGGTGAGTACGCCATCATAATGGGATGAAGGGAGAAGAAGAAGTCTTGTTCCTTGAATTTCATGAATGACTTACATTTGTTTATTTGGTTCTGCATCCTAAAGTCCTACTTATAACTTACTACAGAGAAAGAAAAATCTCATGTAAAATCTGGGAAGAATTGAAAATCTTCACTGAATTGAGAGTTTGGATTCCAAGATGAAAAAGAAAAATGTACAGACAAGCAAAAGGGTAACAATGTTTTGAGCTTTTGAGCTTCCGTCTTCATATCTCACCGTCCACTACAGCTTGGAGCATGAGACTACCTTCATTATATAGACAATCATCTTGAGGTTGAAACTACCTTCATTTTATAGACAATCATCTTGCGGGTGAAACTACCTTCATTTTATAGACAATCATCTTGAGGGTGAAACTGCCTTCATTTTATAGACAATCATCTTGAGGGTGAAACTACCTTCATTTTATAGACAATCATCTTGAGGGTGAAACTGCCTTCATTTTATAGACAATCATCTGAGGGTGAAACTACCTTCATTTTATATGACAATCATCTTGAGGGTGAAACTGCCTTCATTTTATAGACAATCATCTGGAGGGTGAAACTACCTTCATTTTATAGACAATCATCTTGAGGGTGAAACTACCTTCATTTTATAGACAATCATCTTGAGGGTGAAACTACCTTCATTTTATAGACAATCATCTTGAGGGTGAAACTACCTTCATTTTATAGACCATCATCTTGAGGTTGAAACTACCTTCATTTTATAGACAATCATCTTGAGGGTGAAACTGCCTTCATTTTATAGACAATCATCTTGAGGGTGAAACTACCTTCATTTTATAGACAATCATCTTGAGGGTGAAACTACCTTCATTTTATAGACAATCATCTTGGCTATCTCATGCATAAATGTGACTTGCAGCTATTTAGCTTGATTAGTTACTGTGTTGTTACTGTTTTGCTCCTTTCTTTCTTATACTACAAATTACAACCTGTTCTCACATTCCCTGAGCGCTCAGTGTGTTGTTAGGTTGATTTCCAAGTGAAAGGTCACTGCTCCGAATCGAGGAGCCGCCATGAAGAAGATTTAGCAAGAAAGGAGAAACGACATCATCCAACTCATCGATAGCGGTTTCCTCGGCCAAGAAAATTGCCAAACTGCATCATGTGAGGATATGACAGGTAGAAGAAAACTAAATGAAGTCCGTCTATCCATTCCCAAGCCGAGAGGTGACGTCCAGGCAAAATATCTGAGTCAACCGGTTGGCTTATCACAAGGTCTATCAGGTCTGGTGACACCCGGCAGTGGAGGTGGCTCATCTGCTTCATAATAGTGAGACCACAGACGTCCATGAGAGAACAGGGTGACGTTACACATTGAGTACTATGGGTATGAGAAGGACGGCATATGGTCCAGCAGGACAACGACCTGAAGTATATTAGAGATTGGAGAAGAAATGCTTCAATGACAATGAGGAGCTGGATTGTTCCCATAGTCCCCAGACCTCAACCCAATTCAACACCTGTGACTAGTGTGACCAACATAAAGAATGTGGAGAAGAGACATTGGGATTAGATTTTGGAGAAAACATACTTGAATCTGATGGAGAGCCCAGAGGTATTCAGGCAGAACTGAAAGCCAGAGGTTGATTTACAATAACTAACAAAACAATACAAATATACATTTAGGAGCAAAACAGTAACAATGCAGTGACACGACAATAATCAGCATATTTAATCATATAGTAGTTACCTGCATGTCGCATTTCTGTATGAGATAGCCAAGATGATTGTCTATAAAATGAAGGTAGTCTCACGCTCAAAGCTGTAGTGGATGGTGATATATGGTGCCGGAATGCCTGAAGCTCAAAACATTGTTACCCTTTTGCTCGTCGGTGAATTACAAAGTTTCTTACTTTCATGTGTTCTATCGACTTCTGAAACAAAAATTCAAATGATTGTTACTATTTAAGAGCCCCAATCCACAATCTCCAGGAAATATAAATGTCAAAGGTTGACGAGCGCACAGAGGTGGATTGACTATTGGACAAAGAATGTATAAAAAGTTTACAAAGTTTCATAAAAAAAAAAGTACCTGTTCACACCGAGACCCAATGAAGTACAGTGCATGTACTATTTAGAAACCCTAGATTACAGGGTATGGTGCCTTCATTATCCATCGACACCCTGTTTACTTTGCATTATTTACCTCTCGAATGTACAATTGCACCAGCCATCCACCTGATGACTAACCATCCTAGCTTCATGCAACATGCCTCAGAATATGATCCGGCAATCTTTTGCTGTGTGGTTGGTTTTCTTCTCCACTGGGCCAAAGCATGGTCAATCCCTGTCTAAGTTCTGATTGTCATTTTTCTTTGCTTCTTAGCTTTTGGTTTGCAGTCAGCAGGTGGTTTCATTTGTTTAGTTGCTGTGTCCTATCACTATGTGGGTCAGCTATTTAAACCTTCCTTACGCTGGCGTTCTCTGCTGGCTATTTCCTGTGGAATCCTTTTAAGGAGTTCCAGTCCCACTGTCAGGAATTTTGCTTCAGACAGAGACCAGCTTGGTATTATCTCTTTGCTGTCTCACTTGTCTAACTTACTCCTCTCTCCTGTTTAGATAGGTTGTAGGAGGCTATTTTTACTTGCCATAGATTATTAACCATTTACCACTTGTGCATATGTTGAAGTTTCCGCAAGTTGGGTCCTTACCTATCTGCATACCTTCCCACTGGGTATAGCAGGCCGCATCTATTGGACAAGTTGAGCCTTCTGCTCAGGCGGCAAGGAGGCAGGGAGCGGCAACGCTTGCCTGCACAAGCGTGGTTCCTTTTGCCTGTGCGCCGCCTGCTCCACAACAAGAAGGTTGTGCTAGCACCCCCCATCCTGCTCCTGATCCTGCCGCTGACTGCTAACATCCCCGCCTTCAATCCCGCACGGACTGCTAGCACACACCCCCGCTCTCATCCCCCGCTGATGTACATCAACTCGCCGCCAGACTGCTAGCACCACTCCCCTGCTCTTCGCTCAGGGGGAGTTAGTTCACCCCGTATAGTGCTCTGATCTCTCTGGTTTCTAAGGAGCATGAAGACAGCTTATGCCTTCAAGGAAGCCAGATCAAGTGGGTCTCCTATGTTCAGTTAGGATATCGAGTCTGTGCAGGAGCCCCAAGACTGTGCAGCTAGATTTTAGTCTTACAGGAACCTGGTCAGGCGCAGTAGATAGAGAGGCTTTATTTACTCACATTAGACAATCTCTGTGCATAACACGTGCTGGGTGTGCTGTCTTCTTGAGGATTTAGCACTCAATGAGAAGTTTGCCTACTCTTCCCAGAAGTCTTCGTTTTCTCTGGAGCCATCTGATATTCTTGGAGAATTTAAATCATTTTAAACATGGCCGTCTATCAGCTAAATTTGGACACTGGTAAATGTTTTTGCTCTTATTTCATAGAATGGTAGAGTCGGAAGGGACCTCCTGAGTCATCATGTGACAGGACCTCCTGGGTCATTGTGTGAAGGGACTCCTGGGTCATCATGTAAAGAGACCTCCTGGGACATCGTGTGAAGGGACCTCCTGGGTCATTGTGTGAAGGGACCTCCTCATCATTGTGTGAAGGGACCTCCTGGGTCATTGTGTGAAGGGACCTCCTGGGTCATTGTGTGAAGGACCTCCTGGGTCATGTGTGAAGGGACCTCCTGGACCATCATGTGATGGAACCTCCTGGGTCATTGTGTGAAAGGACCTCCGGGTATTGTGTGAAGGACCTCCTGGATCATCATGTGAAGGGACCTCCTGGATCATATGTGAGGACCTCCTGGGTTATTGTGTAACATTACCTCCTGGGTCATTGTGTGAAGGACCTCCGAGGTCATCGTGTGATGGACCTCCTGGGTCATTGTTTGAGGGACCTCCTGGGTCATTGTGTGAAGGGACCTCCTGGGTCATCGTGTGATAGGGACCTCCTGGGTCATCTGTGAAGGACCTCCTGGGTCATTGTGTGAAGGGACCTCCTGGGTCATGTGTGAAGGGACCTCCTGGGTCATTGTTGAGTACTACTTAGGTCACTGGAAGACCTCTGGTTCATCGTGTGAAGGACATCCTGGTTCATTTTTGAAGGGACCTCCTGGTCATTGTATAAGGGACCTCCGGGTCACATGTGAGGACTCCGGTCAATGTTGAACGGACCTCTAGGTCATTGTTGAAGGACCTCCGGTCATCGTGTGAAGGACATCTCGGGGTCATGTTAAAGGACCTCCGGGTTATTGGTTGAAGGCACCTCCTGGATCATCATGTGAAGGGACCTCCTGGATCATTATGTGAAGGGACCTCCTGGGTTATTGTGTGACATTACCTCCTGGGTCATTGTGTGAAGGGACCTCCTGAGTCATCGTGTGAAGGGACCTCCTGGGTCATTGTATGATGGGACCTCCTGAGTCATCGTGTGAAGGGACCCCCGGGTCATTGTGTGAAGGGACCTCCTGGGTCATCGTGTGAAGGGACCTCCTGGGTCATCATGTGAAGGGATCTCCTGGGTCATCATGTGAAGGAACCTCCTGGGTCATTGTGTGATGGAACCTCCTGGGTCATCATGTGAAGGAACCTCCTGGATCATTGTGTGAAGGACCTCCTGGGTCATTGTGTGAAGGAACCTCCTGGGTCATCTGGTCTATTTAGCAGCAGAGATACAATTTTCCTTTTGGAGGAGAGATCATTTGCATTCTTTTCCAAAGAGGAATTGCTAATAGGACTCTATACACCAGCTGGATCTCCCAAGGTGAACCTGTACCCTTAAGAGCTTGAGTACCTCCCAAGCCATTGTTAAGACATCTCCGGCATCTCCAAGTCCAAATATGAGTTGGCTGGTGAGTTTCGGACACTGTTACCTTGTGAGGTTGGTGGGACCTTTCCCTGAAGCTTTCCTTCGCAGGGTATAATTATACGGTATTGTACGGAGACTAAATTCCTTAGAGCGAGAAACTGTATTTTCTTGGGTGATGACACTAGAAGGTAATGTAATAAGCCAGACAGACTTAATGAAAACGGCTTAAGAAATGGAAACTGTGGCAATTGTTGGCTACCGGCCTCCACCGCTCAGATCAACTTCTGTCTTTCAAAGCTACAATAAATGAGACCCACATGATACAATATAAAAAATAATAAGTGTGGTGTAATGAAACACATACCGAGAACGCGATGACACATCCCTGACTAATCCGTGTGAGAAGAAGTTGTCTGTGCTGCTCCTTGTGAACGAAGAAGAGAAGAGAGCGTGCCAAAATGTCCATTCAACGACAGCCCTACCGGGAACAGGGACTCACAGGGGTGACCGGACGTAACGTACACTGTACAAACACAGGGCACCGGCTTCACACAACTCTGTAAAGCTCCACTCTACTATGGGAGGTCCTGACCACAGATAATGATACTTTCTATCCAAGCATGCCATTATAATCCACCATAATAAGATATGACACAGCACTGAACGCCGGGGGTCTGATCATTCCCCGAATTTAAACAAGTTACAAAGTTACTTAGGTTGAAAGATAAAAGTTTTTTAAGTCTCCTTGTTTGAAAGTTCATTGTAACTTCTGTCACTACCTCCATCATAGGAAATGTTTTAGATCCACTGCTCTTACTGTAGAGAATCCGTTCCTCTATTAATATATAATCCATAATAATAAGATATGACATAGCACCCAATACCAGGGGTCCAATCATTCCTTCACCTATACAAGTTACATAGGTAGACAGGCAAAACTTTTCCAACACGTGTAATTCTTCTTGTTTGACGATGTCATTGAAACATTTGTTAGATCCACTGCTCTTACTGTAGAGAATCCTTTCCTCTATTAATATATAATCCACCATAATAAGATATGACATAGAACTAAATATTTTGGGGACCAATCATTTCCTCATCTATACAAGTTACATAGCTTAGCTTAGGCTAAAAGACAAAACCTTTCCATCTAGTGTAAGTCTCCTAGTGTGAAGGTGTCATTGTTACGTCCATCATTACCTCTACTTGTAGGAAATTGGTTTGATTGTCTACTCTTACTGTAGAGAATCCTTTCCTCTGTTACTATATAATCCACCCTAATAAGATATGACATAACACTAAATGCTGGGGTCCGATCATTCCCCCATCTATACAAGTTATATTGTTACTGTTAGGACTTTGGATCTCTATTGACATTCTGTGCATTTTGTCCCTTTTCAAAATGGCATCCACTGCTTCACTCCTGATCATGTGATCCTCCCCTCTGCCTTTATAAACCTCTGCTTACCGTCCACCTGTGTTTGAGTATTCAGTTTGAATTGCAGGCTTTCTGTGCTTTCCAAGTTTGCTTCACCTCCTGCTGATCCACTCCGGCTTTTCCACCTCCTGCTGATCCACTCCGGCTTTTCCACCTTCTGCTGATCCACTCTGACTTTTCCACCTCCTGCTGATCCACTCCGGCTTTTCCACCTCCTGCTGATCCACTCTGGATTTTCCACCTTCTGCTGATCCACTCCGGCTTTTCCACCTTCTGCTGATCCACTCCGGCTTTTCCACCTTCTGCTGATCCACTCCGGCTTTTCCACCTTCTGCTGATCCACTCCGGCTTTTCCACCTTCTGCTGATCCACTCCGGCTTTTCCACCTTCTGCTGATCCACTCCGGCTTTTCCACCTTCTGCTGATCCACTCTGACTTTTCCACCTCCTGCTGATCCACTCCGGCTTTTCCACCTCCTGCTGATCCACTCCGGCTTTTCCACCTCCTGCTGATCCACTCCGGCTTTTCCACCTTCTGCTGATCCACTCCGGCTTTTCCACCTTCTGCTGATCCACTCCGGCTTTTCCACCTTCTGCTGATCCACTCTGACTTTTCCACCTCCTGCTGATCCACTCCGGCTTTTCCACCTCCTGCTGATCCCACTCTGGATTTTCCACCTCCTGCTGATCCACTCCGGCTTTTCCACCTCCTGCTGATCCCACTCTGGCTTTTCCACCTCCTGCTGATCCCACTCTGGCTTTTCCACCTCCTGCTGATCCCACTCTGGATTTTCCACCTCCTGCTGATCCCACTCCGGCTTTTCCACCTCTTGCTGATCCACTCCGGCTTTTCCACCTCCTGCTGATCCACTCTGGCTTTTCCACCTTTTGCTGATCCACTCCGGCTTTTCCACCTCCTGCTGATCCACTCCGGCTTTTCCACCTCCTGCTGATCCACTCCGGCTTTTCCACCTCCTGCTGATCCCACTCCGGCTTTTCCACCTCCTGCTGATCCACTCCGGCTTTTCCACCTTCTGCTGATCCACTCCGGCTTTTCCACCTCCTGCTGATCCACTCCGACTTTTCCACCTCCTGCTGATCCACTCCGGCTTTTCCACCTCCTGCTGATCCACTCCGGCTTTTCCACCTCCTGCTGATCCCACTCCGGCTTTTCCACCTCCTGCTGATCCACTCCGGCTTTTCCACCTTCTGCTGATCCACTCCGGCTTTTCCACCTTCTGCTGATCCACTCTGGATTTTCCACCTCCTGCTGATCCACTCTGGCTTTTTCACCTCCTGCTGATCCACTCTGGATTGTCCACCTCCTGCTGATCCACTCTGGCTTTTCCACCTCCTGCTGATCCACTCTGGATTGTCCACCTCCTGCTGATCCACTCCGGCTTTTCCACCTCCTGCTGATCCACTCTGGATTTTCCACCTCCTGCTGATCCACTCTGGCTTTTACACCTCCTGCTGATCCACTCTGCATTTTCCACCTCCTGCTGATCCACTCTGGCTTTTACACCTCCTGCTGATCCACTCTGGATTTTCCACCTCCTGCTGATCCACTCCGGCTTTTCCACCTCCTGCTGATCCACTCTGGATTTTCCACCTCCTGCTGATCCACTCTGGCTTTTTCACCTCCTGCTGATCCACTCTGGATTTTCCACCTCCTGCTGATCCACTCTGGCTTTTCCACCTCCTGCTGATCCACTCTGGCTTTTCCACCTCCTGCTGATCCACTCTGGCTTTTCCACCTCCTGCTGATCCACTCTGGCTTTTCCACCTCCTGCTGATCCACTCCGGCTTTTCCAGCTACTGCCTTGGCCTCCATTAATCTCACCAATCTCAGCTACTCTCCTGCTTGCAGCTGTCTGTGTTCACAAGCCCTGTGTCATGTAAGCCTTGTGTGTCCCGCTAGGACTTATATAACTATTATTGATGGTGCAGAAACATCTCTAAGGACATCGGGACTCTTTAAAAGCTGCACTGTATTAATAAGTATTGGACTTGTTTTTCTCGGATTCCCTTTCCAGGACTCTGGGGGTTTATTATTCTTGGACTGTGTTTTTCTCCATCAGTTTCTCCCTGTGAGTATTATCTCCAGAGACTTTTGTGTTATGTAATCTTGCTAGAACTATTTCCAGAGACTTTCAGTGTTACCTGTTTGATGAACCTTCTTGTTTGCTGCACATCCCATTATATCTGCCACGTGTAATAAATATAGACTTGTTCAACTTAAAACTTTGGTTCTAGTGTGTTGTCTGTGCTCCCATCTGCTAGTAGATCTCTGAGTAATCCTACAGTTTATTAAAGTTACATAGGTAGAAAGACAAAACTTTTCCATCACGTGTGAGTCTTCTTGTTTGATGGTATCATGGTAACGTCCATTGAAAATTTCTTAGATTGACTGCTCTTACTGTAGAGAACCCTTTCTCCTATTTAATATATAATCAAACACAATAAGATATGACACAGCACTCATTCATTTCCTCATCTATAAAAGTTACCTAGTCACTTAGGTTGCAATACAAAGGTTTTCCATCACGTGTAAGTAATCTTGTTGTCACGCAGGATGGTATAGCGGTAAAGGGGTTAAGGAAGCAGGATGGTAAGAGGAGCAAAAGGCGATCAGGGGAGCTAGTCTAACCCTTAGACTGGGGGTCCCTAACTCACTCTCTTCCCAGAAATACTTCTGATGGTTAAGACATCGAGGTTGCCACCCTTGCCCTTTGTTCCTGGTCAGCCCTAGGAGGCTAAGACCCCATCACCTCCAACCACATCAAGAAGGAAAACACCAAGGCTTCAGCAGAAAGCACACGTCTTTTTAGCTTCAGGTCTTGCAGAAACTAAACTCTATCAGCGACACCTGACAAACCTACAACTCCCCACCTGCAGAGCTGCCTACACATAGACAGCAACACAGCAGCATCCATACATTAACCCTGAATGTGCCAAAGGAAATTTACTCTCATTTTACAGAGCGCTTTACACATAGACTGCAGAGCAGTCAACTCATGACACTTGTTTGAAGGGGTCATTGTAACCTCCATCACTACCTCTCCTGATAGGAAATTTCTTAGATTGACCGTAGAGAATCCTTTCCTCTATTAATATATAATCCACCGTAATAAGATATGACACAGCACTAAACACCAAGGGTCCGATCATTCTCCGACTTGTACAAGTTGCAAAGTTACTTAGGTTGAAAGACAAAACTTTTCCATCAAGTGTAATTCTTCTTGTTTGAAGGTGTCATTGTAACTTCTGTCACTACCTCCCATGGTAGGAAATGTCTTAGATCGACTGCTCTTACTGTAGAGAATCCTTTCGTCTAGTAATATATTCATTAACCTTGCTCCAAAAGGAATACAGAGTGGCGGCCGGGTTTATTTGATTACTTTTCATTTTGTTGTTGCATTGTATTTTTATATATTTAGTATATTTGATTTTGCATCCGTAGCCCTGCATCTGAACAGCTTGGCGAAATGTCACGTCTGAGCGAGGGAATGCCCAACGTGCGGCACAACACAGATGGGAACACCAGGGAAAAGGATAATGGAAAGCCCTGGCATTAGGGAGACGGGCAAGGGGTCATGACTCACCGCAGCCGGGTCTCAGGCGATGCTTCACTTGTCACGATTCTGAGCCTGAGGCTGTGGGGCCCGGTGGTCAAATGAATAGGGGGTTTTGGGGAATCGGGATAAAGTCTTATTTGTTTCGTGACATCACCTGTGGGTGTCCGGTGATGGCACGGGCGCTGCTAGGGCCTCCGGGGGATGTGCGGCAGCTAGATGGGATGCTCCCCACAGGATGAGCAGGAGTCCCCGGGGCCAGGAGCTGCACTGGGTGGAATACGGCAGCTCGGGTAATTCAGTAACTGCATAGGTTAATAACAGTTCTGTAAGAAAGGCACTGACACGAAGTTCCTTTGTAACGGGTCTTTACTGGAGTGGTACACGGTACACGGTAATACAGTTCTTTAGGTAACGGACCGGGTGGTCTCAGTGGTGAACAGTCTCTGTCCAAAGCTCCACAGTGTTCCTGTGTTACTAGCTGTCCTGATATTGTTGCCGTCGCTGTCTTGATGCACCAGGTAGGATACTGGGGTTTCGTTAGTGGATGGCCTGTTCCATGTTATTCAACCGGCTACAAAGGGTCCTAAACTCCCGTGGTGGGTACCCCCCTGGTAAGACTGCAGAAGTCGTGGCTGTAGTGAGGCGCTCCTATGAAGCTACTCCGTCGCTCCAGTTTTGCAGAGTAGCGATAGACGGCTGACTGCCTCGGGACCGGTGTCCAGTAGGACTGGGTTCGGGTGTCTTTGGACCCGTTGCTTTGCTGTTCGCCTGCTTTCTTGTCTCGGTCAAGTTAGACTTCTCTGGACCTCCGTCCTTGAGCCTGTCTCTCCCACGTTCTCTCCCTTGTTCTCTCACTTCTCTTTTTCTCCTTTCCCCACACTACACCCTACACTCCTCCCATCAGGACCTGATTGGTCCTCTGCCTCTGAGTGGTGCATGTGGTACATGGAGCTTTGGATTTAACTTGTTCACTCCTGAGACGGACGATATTGCATCTTCTGTTATGGATGCAATACCCTCCTGTGATGCACTCGTTGCGGGGCGCCACAGTCACCACCCTGAACGGATGGCTGAACTGTGTGTTTCCTAACATCCCTATACGGGTCCTTACCCCCGTCGCCATCAGGTGCCTATGCTCTCGCTGGCCCTGGACTCATCCTGACTAGTGTGTTGACAATCTGAAAGGGGGTGGACAAAAGTATTGGCACTGTTAGAAAAATCATGTGATGCTTCTCTAATTTGTGTAATTAACAGCACCTGTAACTTACCTGTGGCACCTAACAGGTGTTGGCAATAACTAAATCACACTTGCAGCCAGTTGACATGGATTAAAATTGACTCAACTTCTTTCCTGTGTCCTTGTGTGTACCACATTGAGCATGGAGAAAAGAAAGAAGACCAAAGAACTGTCTGAGGACTTGAGAAACCAAATTGTGAGGAAGCATGAGCAATCTCAAGGCTACAAGTCCATCTCCAAAGACCTGAATGTTCCTGTGTCTACCGTGCGCAGTGTCATCAAGAAGTGTAAAGCCCATGGCACTGTGGCTAACCTCCCTAGATGTGGACGGAAAAGAAAAATTGATGAGAGATATCAACGCAAGATTGTGCGGATGGTGGATAAAGAACCTCGACTAACATCCAAACAAGTTCAAGCTGCCCTGCAGTCCGAGGGTACAACAGTGTCAGCCCGTACTATCCGTCGGTGTCTGAATGAAAAGGGACTGTATGGTAGGAGACCCAGGAAGACCCCACTTCTTACCCCGAGACATAAAAAAGCCAGGCTGGAGTTTGCCAAAGCTTACCTGAGAAAGCCTAAAACGTTTTGGAAGAATGTTCTCTGGTCAGATGAGACAAAAGTAGAGCTTTATGGGCAAAGGCATCAACATAGAGTTTACAGGAGAAAAAAAGAGGCATTCAAAGAAAAGAACACGGTCCCTACAGTCAAACATGGCGGAGGTTCCCTGATGTTTTGGGGTTGCTTTGCTGCCTCTGGCACTGGACTGCTTGACCGTGTGCATGGCATTATGAAGTCTGAAGACTACCAACACATTGTGCAGCATAATGTAGGGCCCAGTGTGAGAAAGCTGGGTCTCCCTCAGAGGTCATGGGTCTTCCAGCAGGACAATGACCCAAAACACACTTCAAAAAGCACTAGAAAATGGTTTGAGGAGAAAGCACTGGAGACTTCTAAGGTGGCAGCAATGAGTCCAGACCTGAATCCCATAGAACACCTGTGGAGAGATCTAAAAATGGCAGTTTGGAGAAGGCGCCCTTCACATATCAGGGACCTGGAGCAGTTTGCCAAAGAAGAATGGTCTAAAATTCCAGCAGAGCATTGTAAGAAACTCATTGATGGTTACCGGAAGCGGTTGATCGCAGTTATTTTGGCTAAAGGTTGTGCAACCAAGTATTAGGCTGAGGGTGCCAATACTTTTGTCCGGCCCATTTTTGGAGTTTTGTGTGAAATGATCACTGTTTTGCTTTTTGCTTCATTCTCTTTTGTGTTTTTTCATTGAAGACAAATTAAATGAAGATAATAATACCAAAGAATTTGCGATTGCAATCATTTTCAGGAAGAAACCGAGTATTATCTGACAGAATTGCAGGGGTGTCAATACTTTTGGCCACAGAGTCTTCAGAGTCCATCAGAGTCTTCTCCAAGCCTAGATAAGTCCACTGGGGTCTTCACTAACGCTAGATGGGTCTATCAGGGTTTTCTCTAAGGCTAGATAGATCCACCAGGGTCTTCTCCACTGTTATCTTGACAGTATCAAGCCATTGTGTTGCTGTTCTTACTCTTCGCCTTGTTCCTTCTATTCTTCTGACCATGATGTCCTTCTCCAGTGATTTCTCTCTTCGTATGATGTGTAGACAAGTCGTATCTTGGTGATCTTCCTTCCAGTGACATGTCTGGCTTGTTCCAGTATTGATGTGTTTCTTCTTCTTGCCATCCATGGTATTGATAACCTCCTTCTCCAGCTCCACATTATGAAGGCGTGGATTCTTCTGTCTTGTTCCTTTAATAGTAATATCATATCTGTCCAATACAACAGCTACAAAGGGTTGTATGAAGAGCGGTTTAAAAGTTCTGGTGAAAGTTTTTGTACTTCTTCCAATTTTGCCATATTGACAAGGAAGATCTCTGTGGATGTGATTTGTCAGTGTGAAATTTCTTCAAACCTATTTATTCAGTCAACGTTCCAAAACCAATGCTTAATGTATCCCCAGTAGTGAAGAGTGAGCACTACCATGCTCGGGCGCTCGGGTCTCAAAACAAGCAGTTGTACGCTTGGATGGGCGCAACTCAAGTATTGAGTATAAATGAAGTCAACGGAAAACTTGAGCATTTTTCCAGAAGATCTAAAAAAAAGCTGAGTTCCTCATTGACTTCCATTATACTCGAGTACTCTAGTCGCATCTGTCCGTTCTCACCAATTTTTGATAACCAGCACAGGTAAAACAGACAGCTGCGGGCTGGAGGACATTATACAGAAGGTCTAAACAGTGTAGCTGTGAGTCCAGCTATGTGGTGAGATAAAATGCTTACTAGAAAGCAGCAGCTTGGGTGGCACTAATCAACAGCACTGATCGGTGTAGCTGTAAATCGAGCTCAGGGGTGAGATAAGACATTAGAAAGCACAGCATAGAAAACATTATAAAAAAAGGTCTAATCAGTGAACCTCTGAATTCAGCTCTGGAGTGAGATAAAACACTTACTAGGAAGCCGCAGCTTGGGTGGCATTATTCAGCATTACTGATCAGTGTAGCTGTTAATCGAGCTCGGGGGTGAGGTAATAAACTAGAAAGTAGCAGCATGGAGGACATTATACAGAAGGTCTAAACAGTGTAGCTGTGAATCTAGCTATGTGGTGAGATAAAATGCTTACTAAAAAGCAACAGCGTGGGTGTCATTATTCAGCAGCACTGTTCAGTGTAGCTGTAAGTCGAGCTCAGGGTGAGATAAGACATTAGAAAGCACAGCATAGAAAACATTATACAAAAGGTCTAAACACATGTAGCTCTGAATCCAGCTCTGGGGTGAGATAAAACACTAGAAAACAGCAGCTTCTGTGGCACTAATCAGCAGTACTGATCAGTCTAGCTGGAAATCGAGCTTGGGGGTGAGATAAAACATTTGAAAGCAGCGGCATTGTGGGCATTATAGTGAAGGTCTAAACAGTATAGCTGTGAATCCAGCTCTGGGGTGAGATAAAACATTTACTAAAAAGCAGCAGTACTGGTCAGCTTGCTCCTCCCTCCTCTACATGGACTTCAATAGACAGCTGTAACCAGATCACTTAATGATTTAGCAGTGGATGGATTAGCAGTGGAGAAGTGGCTCATAAATGGGGAAAGAAGCAGATTTCTGTGTTAAGATCTCTTGCAAAGTTTCTTATGTTCTTTCGTATTTTTGATTCTTGCAAAGTTTGTTGAACCAAGAGCGACCATTCAAGGTGTAGCCAAACTGTAAGGTTATACGTTGCTTTAATGAATGAAGAGGTGCGTTATATTAACGATCTAAGTGGAAATCCCACCAAATTGGGTCTTTACTGGATATGAGAGCGGTCTCAGCTGGCAGAGGTCCTGGACTCGGATTTTATGGCTTCTATAATACAGGTTGCCTGGTAATAAAGGGCCTGGCAGATTCACACCGCGTTCATTTCTCCGCATGTCCCGATACAACCTCCTCAATGATTGCATTATGGCAAATTATTCATTCTGTAGACCACGTTCTTCAGGGAAGAAACTAAAATACTGACTCAGCCTTTGAAAGGGTAAAATATGTCAGGATTTAATTAAGGAGCAAATGTGAAGCCGACACATTCTGAATACATCATATAAGCAAAATAAAACCATTACATTAAACTGAGACGCGTGTGGATTCCTTCTCGCCTCTAGACTAAATCCTGTCATTTTTCCCAAACATAAAACTTGAATTGAAATTTACATTCTAAATGTTTATCCCCAAAACGATCATTTCCCCGTGGATCCCGTCCAAGGAAAAATAATTATCTGCAACCCTTAACCCAGAACCTTTAAAAAGTATCTGCCTTGTGCTCTAAAGATGAGCCAATCCATTCTAAACTAATCAAAGTCATTTACAAGTTTTAAAAAATGTAAATAAAAATGTTTGGAATTCAAGTCGTGAAAATCCAGCAAAATGAGGGTCCAACAAATTACTGTCCCTGTTCTTGTAGTCAAGTACTTATGGTGGATCTGGTGCTGTATTTCTGTACTGATCGTGGTTATGGTGCTGCATTCAAGTATTATTGTATTTCTTGTACTGATGATGGTTTTGGTGAAAAATGCATCCCAAGAGCCATCAGTAGCACATGAATAGGTCACCAGAACTAAAATTAGTACATAAATACAACACCAGAACCAACATAAGTACCTGACTGCATCACTGGAATCACTATCAATATATGATTACATTAGTAGAACCAACATTAGTACAGGAATACAGTAACAGAACCACAATTAGTACAGTAATATATCAACAGAAGCACTATTAGTACACAAATGCATCACCAAAAGTTATCAATATATGATTACATTATCATTATTTTATTATAGTGCCATTTATTCCATGGTGGTTTACATGTGAAAAGGGCATACATGGAAAAGTATAAATCCGGTCATTTTTCCCAAACATAAAACTTAAATTGAAATTTACATTCTAAATGTTTATCCCCAAATCAATCATTTCCCCATGGATCCCGTCCAAGGACAAATAATTATCTACGACTCTTAACCCTGTCCCTGTTCTTGTAGTCAAGTACTCATGGTGGTTCTGGTGCTGTATTTCTGTACTGATCGTGGTTATGGTGCTGCATTCAAGTATTATTGATGGTTTTGGTGTAGATTTCATGTAATGATGATGGTTTTGCTGAGGAATGCATCCCAAGAGCCATCAGTAGTACATGAATAGGTCACCAGAACTAAATACTTAGTACACAAATACAACATCAGAACCAACATAAGTACCTGACTGCATCACTGGAATCACTATCAATATATGATTACATTAGTAGAACCAACATCAGTACAGGAATACAGTAACAGAACCACAATTAGTACAGTAATATATCAACAGAAGCACTGTCAGTACATGAATGTATCACCAAAAGTTATCAATATATATATTGATGGCTCTGGTGTAGTATTTCATGTATGATTATGGTTTTTAAACATAAAACTTGAATTGAAATTTACATTTTAAATGTTTATCCCCAAGACAATCATTTCCCCGTGGATACCGTCCAAGGAAAAATAATTATCTACAACCCTTAACCCAGAACCTTTAAAAAGTATCTGCCTTGTGCTCTAAAGATGAGCCAATCCATTCTAAACTAATCAAAGTCATTTACAAGTTTTAAAAAATGTAAATAAACATTTTTGGAATTCAAGTCGTGAAAATCCAACAAAATGAGGGCCATTCGGATGCCATTGTGTGACTGAAGGGAATTATCATACAATGAGACTCAACAAATTACTGTCCCTGTTCTTGTAGTCAAGTACTTATGGTGGTTCTGGTGCTGTATTTCTGTACTGATCGTGGTTATGGTGCTGCATTCAAGTATTATTGATGGTTTTGGTGTAGATTTCATGTACTGATGATGGTTTTGGTGAAAAATGCATCCCAAGAGCCATCAGTAGTACATGACTAGGTCACCAGAACTAAAATTAGTACATAATACAACACCAGAACCAACATAGGTACCTGACTGCATCACTGGAATCACTATCAATATACAGTTAGGGCCAGAAATATTTGGACAGTGACACAAGTTTTGTTATTTCAGCTGTTTACAAAAACATGTTCAGAAATACAATTATATATATAATATGGGCTGAAAGTGCACACTCCCAGCTGCAATATGAGAGTTTCCACATCCAAATTGGAGAAAGGGTTTAGGAATCATAGCTCTGTAATGCATAGCCTCCTCTTTTTCAAGGAACCAAAAGTAATTGGACAATGGACTCTAAGGGCTGCAATTAACTCTGAAGGCGTCTCCCTCATTAACCTGTAATCAATGAAGTAGTTAAAAGGTCAGGGGTGGATTCCAGGTGTGTGGTTTTGCATTTGGAAGCTGTTGCTGTGACCAGACAACATGCGGTCAAAGGAACTCTCAATTGAGGTGAAGCAGAACATCCTGAGGCTGAAAAAAAAGAAAAAATCCATCAGAGAGATAGCAGACATGCTTGGAGTAGCAAAATCAACAGTTGGGTACATTCAGAGAAAAAAGGAATTGACTGGTGAGCTTGGGAACTCTACAAGGCCTGGGCGTCCACGGATGACAACAGTGGTGGATGATCGCCGCATACTTTATTTGGTGAAGAAGAACCCGCTCACAACATCAACTGAAGTACAGAACACTCTCAGTGAAGTAGGTGTATCTGTCTCTAAGTCAACAGTAAAGAGAAGACTCCATGACAGTAAATACAAAGGGTTCACATCTACATGCAAACCATTCATCAATTCCAAAAATAGACAGGCCAGAGTTAAATTTGCTGAAAAACACCTCAAGAAGCCAGCTCAGTTCTGGAAAAGTATTCTATGGACAGATGAGACAAAGATCAACCTGTACCAGAATGATGGGAAGAAAAAAGTTTGGAGAAGAAAGGGAACGGCACATGATCCAAGGCACACCACATCCTCTGTAAAACATGGTGGAGGCAACGTGATGGCATGGGCATGCATGGCTTTCAATGGCACTGGGTCACTTGTGTTTATTGATGACATAACAGCAGACAAGAGTAGCCGGATGAATTCTGAAGTGTACCGGGATATACTTTCAGCCCAGATTCAGCCAAATGCTGCAAAGTTGATTGGACGGCGCTTCATAGTACAGATGGACAATGACCCCAAGCATACAGCCAAAGCTACCCAGGAGTTCATGAGTGCAAAAAAGTGGAACATTCTGCAATGGCCAAGTCAATCACCAGATCTTAACCCAATTGAGCATGCATTTCACTTGCTCAAATCCAGACTTAAGACAGAAAGACCCACAAACAAGCAAGACCTGAAGGCTGCGGCTGTAAAGGCCTGGCAAAGCATTAAGAAGGAGGAAACCCAGCGTTTGGTGATGTCCATGGGTTCCAGACTTAAGGCAGTGATTGCCTCCAAAGGATTCGCAACAAAATATTGAAAATAAAAATATTTTGTTTGGGTTATGTTTATTTGTCCAATTACTTTTGACCTCCTAAAATGTGGAGTGTTTGTAAAGAAATGTGTACAATTCCTACATTTTCTATCAGATATTTTTGTTCAACCCTTCAAATTAAACGTTACAATCTGCACTTGAATTCTGTTGTAGAGGTTTCATTTCAAATCCAATGTGGTGGCATGCAGAGCCCAACTCGCTAAAATTGTGTCACTGTCCAAATATTTCTGGCCCTAACTGTATGATTACATTAGTAGAATCAACATCAGTACAGGAATATAGTAACAGAACCACAATTAGTACAGTAATATATCAACAGAAGCACTATCAGTACACAAATGCATCACCAAAAGTTATCAATATATGATTACATTATCATTATTTTATTATAGTGCCATTTATTCCATGGTGGTTTCCATGTGAAAAGGGCATACATAGACAAGTATAAATCCGGTCATTTTTCCCAAACATAAAACTTAAATTGAAATTTACATTCTAAATGTTTATCCCCAAATCAATCATTTCCCCATGGATCCCGTCCAAGGACAAATAATTATCTACAACTCTTAACCCAGTCTCTGTTCTTGTCGTCAAGTACTCATGGTGGTTCTGGTGCTGTATTTCTGTACTGATCATGGTTATGGTGCTGCATTCAAGTATTATTGATGGCTCTGGCGTAGATTTCATGTACTGATGATGGTTTTTAAACATAAAACTTGAATTGAAATTTACATTCTAAATATTTATCCCCAAAATGATCATTTCCCCGTGGATCCTGTACAAGGCAAAATAATTATCTACAGCTCTTAACCCAGAACCTTTAAAAAGTATCTGTAGTCGCCTGACTTGGGATGAGCGAATCATTTCTAAACTTATAAAATTGATTTAGAATTTTACAAAATTTGGAATTCAAATTTTTGGAGTGCAAGTGGCACGATGGTCTCTCTTACTTTGGAGACTTGTGACAGTTTTGGGACCTGTGTCTCATTCCTGTATTGGGATTTCACATTAAACGTGTTTCTTTCCTTTGGCAGCTGACGAGTTAATGTCAGTTTCTGTTGCTAGCTAGCTAGTTCTTGTCCAAGTGGGGCTACTTTGTGATCACTACCATCCCCTTTATATGGTCACGTGGATCTAGTATCCTTTGCTGGTGATTGAACTTAATCCCAGCCAAGCTTCCTGAGATGAAGGAGGTTCTCTGGACAGCTGACTACTGCCAAGCCGTCTGTTGCCAAGGAGCATGGCAGGAGGCATAAAGTTGTTTGTTGTTCCCCTGTCTGTCTGCCCTTCCCTCTTGTTATTATTGCAGTTGTTGGGACTAGTACTCCAGCTGGCCATTGAGGATTAACATCAGGGTCAGCGAGGGACTGGGTATCCTGCTCGGCAACAAGTTGAAAGAACCCGTATATGGACAATAGGGAGATACCTATGATCATGGCCCTCTGCTGTATTTGTCCATTCTCCTGTGTCTCCTCATCTGTTGTTTTGTGTAGTGCGCCAGACGTCGTTCGTCCATGCGCCACTGTCACACATGATAGCCGGACACCTCCTTAGTCCAGTGTGACAGCAAGTTTCAAGCATCCAGCAAAAGTAATGGCTAGTTGGATGGAATTTTGTGATTGATTTGAGCCTGGAAGGGGATTAAAAATAATGAGAGTCTATACTCAACAAGTCACTTACCTGTCCCTGTCACTACAACTCCATGTTGGCTCTATACTGGTTCCATTCCTCTTCACTGCATGTCAAAACGTCCATCAAGACAGCCGACACCAGAAACACTGGAGAAGAGTGAAGAGAAAAGCTGTGGTTCCTGTCTGGTCCACAGTATGATAAGCTGATAACAACAACTCCCAGAATCTCTTTACCATTGTTTAGCACAAACTAGGAGCTGCTGGTTCATGCAATACAATTGTAAATGGGGCTGAGCTGACACTGCAATTGATTGCAATACTGAGCTTTGTTCTTATTATTTAGTACTTATGGTGGTTTTGGTGCTGCATTCAGGTCGTGGTTCAGGTCGTGGTTTTGGTGCTGCATTCAAGTATTATTTATGGCTTTGGTGTAGTTTTCATGCACTAATGATGGTTTGGTGAGGAATACATTCCAAGAGCCATCAGTAGTAAATGAATAGGTCACCAGAACCATAATTAGTACAGAAATACAACACCAGAACCAAAATAAGTACATGACTAAATTGCTGGAATTTCTATCAATATATGATTAAATCACTAGAACCACCATAAAAACAGGAATACAGTACCGGAACCACAATTAGTAAAGGAATTTATCAACAGAAACACTATCAATACATGAATTCATCACCAGCACCTTTATCTGTACATGATTATGCCACCAGAACCACCAAGAGTACATGAATACATCACCAAAATCACGATCATTACAGAACTATAGTAACTCAATCACCATCAGTACATGAATGCATCACCAGAGCCACCATCAGTACATAAATACATTACCAAAGCTACCATCAGTACATGAATACATCACCAAAATCACCATCATTACAGAACCTTAGTAACTGTATCACCATCAGTACATGAATACATTACCAGAATCACCATCATTACAGAACTATAGTAACTGAGTCACCATCAGTACATGAATGCATCACCACAGCCACCATCAGTACATACATACATACATTACCAAAGCTCCCTTCAGTACATGAATACATCACCAGAATCACCATCAGAACATGAATACATCACGCGAACCACCATCAGTCCATGAATATGTCACCAGAATCACTAACAATATATAAATACGGCACAAGAACCATCATCAGTTTTGTTGCAAGCACCATTTGTCCTATGATAGATGCAAACACTATCAGATGTATTAACCTATATTATATATTATAATTAAACTATATTAGTTTCCATGACTATCATTGGGTCTGACATTTAAAATGTAGGATGTCATAGATGAATATCACTATTTGTCCCATGTATTGTGTAAATGGTCAACAAACAATGAGTACCTGTGAAATTGCTCCCCCTGTTAAGCCTGACCTATGCCTTTGCTTGGATGGTTGGAAGGTGGTGTCATTGGCCTAAACTCCCTAGATCACCAACATACCTTGATTTGACCCTTAACAGTCCCATCGTCTCTACCAGATATCTACAAGGCAACAAGTGTTCATATTTTTATGTAATGATGAGATTTTCCAGTTTTAGACCGGCCACTCGTTCCCTTTATATAAATTATGTCTTACTCCTCTTCCTCATTTACCTTCATCTCCAACAAAAGGGATCTTGTCATTAAAAATATATTTCCAAATTGGAAGAGTAAATTCCCTAAAGTTAAGCGTTCAAATCTAAATTTCAAAGATATAAAGAAACCCAAACAAATTGGGGTTTGGAAGATCCAGGTCTTGGCCTTCTTGAAGGTGGTTGTACACACCAGATAGTTCTTAGCCTAACTCTCATGGACCACTCCCCGTTAAGACTAGTGTGCATGTGCTCTTAGTGGGGAAAGTAAAACAAGCAGCTGACGGTGGAAAATCTCCCATGGGAACAAAAATATCAAGTGTTTAAATGAATCATGCTCGATCCTTCTCTTCCCCAACATCATCTTTCGAGAGAGATTCAGGAATCCCCTTATACATTGGATGGCTGGCTAGTCTTTCCAAAATTGGTAGCCTTGGCTGACACTATTCTAAAGTTATTAGACATTTTGGGTCTACTGATACTGGAAAAACCAATACTTAGGCCTATCACCAGCAATCTATGGTGGACATGGGGAAAAATGGCTACGTAGGGGATACAGATTCCCACTACACCGTATGTTTGTCATGCCTCTGGATTTGATTCAGTTACCTTTTTATGTGTCTTTCTTCCCTGAGCCACAGAATGGGAAATCCCTGTCCAAGTGCTCATTGTCTTTTCCCTTTGTTTCTATTCTTTTTGGGTTGTGGTCAACAGGTGTTTTCATTTGCTCGTTTATTCTAACCTATCACATTTGAGGTGCGGCTATTTCTACCCTCCTTATGCTGGTGTTCTTTGCTGGCTCCCTTTACTTAAGATTTCAAGTCCCACTGTTATTAATTTTTTACTGCCAGAAAGAGACCAGCTTGGTTATTGCTTTTTGCTGTTCCACTTTCTTACCTACTCCTGCCTCCTGTTGATGGTAAGGTTGTAGAAGCCTATTACTATCATTCAGCTGCTACTTACCTTTTTCCATAATTTTAGGATTTGTACACCTTGTGTCCTTACCTATCTCTGCACACTTTCTCTGTACTGGTTTTAGTGCTATGCTATCCTCCCTCTGGTTTCTAAGGAGATATAAGGAACAACTCAACGGCCTTTCAGGTAGCCAGGTCCCAGTTGTTGCTTCCTGGTGTTGTGGCTAGTGCCAGTCTGTGCAGGTGCCCTTAAGTGGTGTGCAGCTAGTAATTAAAGTCTGTACAGGAACCAGTTGGGCCAGGTGCAGTATTTAAGTGGGTGTGCAGGAGCCACTATATAATGTTTGTCTAGAGATACAAGTCTGTACAGGAACCAGTTGGGGAAAGTGCACGTAGATCTATTTTATTTACCCATTTTGGAATATCCACGTACATGACACTGTTCTTGCAACTTTCTTGGCATTGGTGTCTTGGACCCACTTTTATCCAAGACTATTTGACAAGGGGGATGTGGGTGTGTGAGGAACCTGACAGCCCATAAAGTTTTTTGTTGGCCTATTATCCATTCATATTCAGATCCGTTCATAGCCAGCTCATTCTGAATGTCCCCGGTCTCCCAGAAGAGTCGGTAAACGTCTGGAATATACCCCATTTCTGTAAGGTCTCTTGAGTAAATTCCAGAACTCTCCATCCTTAGTCGTAGTCCCGAGGTCCAAAGGCACATTGGGGGTGAGGAAAAACGCATGGAAGAGTCAGTAAACCTCAATTTCTGGAAGGTTTCTTGAGTAAATTCCAGAACACTCCAGCATTAGTCAGAGCCCGCACATCGGTGGTGAGGAAAGAGATATAGAAGGGTCAACAAACTGACAAGGAAGGGGGTGACTGGTAAAAGAGAGTGCCGCCAATGGTAACATTTCTGGTAGTCGTCTTCCTATGGGTAAACTCTTTATAACAGTTGTCACGTATGGTCACAATGTATCCGGGCTTCTTTTTTTGGGACCTATGGCCGGACCCCTTCTGACAGCAGCGATTATCTGCTAATAGGAAGCTGAGTGTAGTAGTCACTTTGATGCCTGGGGTATAACACTAATCATCTCTTAACCTCTGCAAGATTTTCTCCATCTGAAGTCTCTGCCAAGTCAATGGTTTTCTATCCATCATGCTCCTTTGCTTTTATCACATGCTTGATCTGAAGTGTTTACTTTTGCAATCAGCCGTTGTTTATCCGCCTCATCGAGATGATAATCAGCCGCGTGCACACACGTGTTCGGGGAAGTCGTTATGTAAGGATGTCAAGGAGAATCCGGTGAGAGACGTGCTACGAGATGACCGGTGACCACGCCGGGCATAGTGGTGCTACCACAAGTGTGATCTGCTCTCCTGGGGCGTGGACAACCCCATCCTACAATGTAGGGTAGGGTATATTATACTGGTGCAAACACATTTAAAGTCAGCTCAGCTTAGTCAGTGCCACACTTCAGAGGACTGCCACCTCTCTGCACATATCAAACAAACATACCCCTTCTTAATATCTGAGACACATGACTAGCCCAGGGTATGTGGACTCGGGTATCTGGGCCCTCAGCTGTGGTAGGGATGTCACTGGTGGCCTGCCCAGACCCGTGGCCCTGGTGGTCAGCTAAAAAGGGGTAATTAAAAAGGGAATAAAAGTTTATAAGTTTATCGTGACGCCACCCGCAGATTCTAGTGATGCAGCACCAGCGCCGCTTCAGACCTCCGGAAGGTGATGGTACAGCAGCCGAGATGGTACTGCTCCCTGCAGGTAGAGCTGGCCCTCCGGGGCAGGGATGCACCTGTAGTGATGGAAGTGCTGATGATGGAGATAGGCAAGTGACAGTGCAGTGGTGAAATAAGTACACGGAGACTCTGTCACTCTACCCGGGTACTTTACTGGAACAATGCTAATGGTAGTACAGTTCACAGAAAACAGCCTTTGTTAAGTAAGGATAGCCGGCCAGGTAGTCACAGTGAGCTGCAGGATCTCCTGGAGTCTCCCGTGGAATGCCTTCCTTGCTTCTAACCCGTGTCCTGCTGCTACTGCCTGTCCGAGAACAGCCCGCTTAGTACCAGGCCCGATTTGGGTGCTTCCTGAGTATCCCAGCTTCCTGCTCTCTTCTCTCTCCTGCACTAGATCTTGACCCCGGTGGGCTATCCTGGTGTGACTTGTTTCCTTTCTGACAGGGTGTCTGGGCCGATAGACGGACACACGACCTCCGGTGTTATGGCTCAGGGGCTGAACTCTCTGTGCTGCGTCTTTGGAACCGGTGCTCCGGTGTATTGACCAGGGTTCCCTCCCTGAGTATGGACGCTCGGGGGGTCACCTCCTTCAGTCTGGGCTGCCTGTTTTCTCTCTCTCCAGGCCTCCTCTCTGGAAGTCTCCTTTCTCTCTCTCGGGGGGCCCCCCAAGCTCTGTCTTTCATCAGTGACGACTAAAACTCACTGTGTGTCCTCCCTCCTTTCCTAACTCCCCCCCCCCCAGGGTATGGGCACAAAACCATCTATTCTAGGTGGGTGTGTGGGAGTGCTAGGACGGGATCCTCCTACAAATCCTACATTCCACTGTGACAGGGGTAACTGCACACTCATTTATGGGTGCAGTACCCCAACTGTGACGCCTGACCAGTGGGACGCCACACACACCCATGTGTGGAGTGGTGTGTTTAGTCAGATGCACCCACGTCTTTCTCAGCAGTGCTGTGGAGTCAGTAAGCCAAACATCCGACTCCGATTCTTCAATTTCCCTGAATCCGACTCCAACTCCATCAAAATAGACACAGACTCCGACTCCACAACTCCGACTCCACAACTATGGCTGTAAAGTCAGTAAGCCAAACATCCAACTCCGACTCCACAACCATGACACATTGAGGGCAGCCAAGCTGATGTGACCCATTTTCATATTTCCTCCCTCAGGAAACAGAATACAGTCTGCAAAGTTTAGGTTTCTATAAGTTTCTCCCTTTTATTTTATAACTGTTCTTGCATATTTGTATGTCACTTTTTATTTCTATTTTTATACCTATTTCTTGTAAGCACTGCAGCTTTTTGTATTAAAGAATACAACTTTAAAAAGTTTGAACCTTGTTATTTCTAAAGAACCCATAACCCTAGAGAGTGTGTGATCCTGTTAATTGCCTAATAGTCTTAGTTAAGGGGAACTCATCGCCCCATATTTGGTGAGTGGTGGCAGCGTGTATGAAGCGGGGTGTGCGGTCTGAGTCATGGTGTGATTGATGCTCCCTTTCAGTATAGGACAGAGGTCGAGTGCTGGATTGAGTGAGAGGAGACAGATTAAACCTTGCAGGCGCAGCCCCCAGTCACGTGCTGGGAAGCTGGTATGTGACAATTTCCCTAAATATGACTCTGACTCCATGACTCCGACTGCACAACCATGGATGTGTGGTCAGTAAGCCGATTATCCGACTCCTCAATTTCTCTGAATCCGACTCCACGCCTCCAACTCCACAACGATGGCTGTGAAGTCAAGAAGCCAACATCTGTCTCTGACTCCACAATTTCCCAGAATCCGACTCCACCAAAATGGACAGCGACTCCACGACACAACTCCTACTCCACAACCCTGTTCTCAGTACACATACCATGGTCTGAATGCCTTACAACCTTGTGACACTACAAGTCTTAAAGTGAATATTCCAGGTTTACATTGGAGAAAACAACCACTTCTGCGTGATACAGTGTGGGTCATTTGTATGGATGCACCTAAGTAAAATGGGAATGGTTGGTGATATCAACTTCCCGTTTGTGGCACATTAGTATACGGGAGGGGGAATGGTTGGTGACCATGGCGGCCATTTTGAAGTCGGCCATTTTTGATCCAACCTAATTTTTTTCAATGGGAAGAGGGTCATGTGACACATCAAACTTATTGAGAATTTGATAAGAAAAACAATGGCGTGCTTGGATTTAACATAACTTTATTCTATCATGAGTTATTTACAAGTTTATGACCACTTATAAAATGTGTTCAAAGTGCTGTCCATTGTGTTGGATTGTAAATGCAATCCTCTTCTCCCACTCTGGACACACCGATAGCAACACCGCAGAAGAAATGCAGCACAGGCTTCCAGGATCCGGTGTTTCAGATGCTGCACATCTCGTATCTTCACAGCATAGATAATTGCCTTCAGTTGAGGGATGAGGAAAACTTTATTGTGAATGGTGAAGTTACCAAACAAAACCAGCGCTATTGGTCTGACACTAACCCACAGTGGATAGATCCCTCCATGATGACCCCTGTGTCTATCATTACGATCCTCTGTGAACTATGACATCCATTGGAGATAATGATTTCTGCTGCTGGTTATGATGCTAATGATGATGTTGATGCTCATGATAATTATGATGTTGATGTTGACAATGATGCTAATGATGCTGAAGTTACGGATGATGATGTTGATGCTTCTTGGTTGGCTTTCCATGGTCTGACTGGCTTCCAAATCAAGAGTCTAGTTTTTATCTTGCTAATCAAAACTTAGAACTCCCTCTCTGCTGACCTCACATATGGGCCGTCTCTGGGAGGCACACATAACTATGGAAGTTATTGATGATTCATTTTCTCCATATCTTTGGCCTTGAGGGTCACAGGCCAAGGATATTAGCATTTTCCTGCTTATGACCCTATCCTCTGACTGAGACCAAACACCATATGCCTGTCATTTGCTGATGGGCAGAAATCAACCTCCCAGGATTCCAGCAACCCCTCAATGAAGCAGAACGATGCTTTGCGTTCACCAAGATGTGTGGACTCTGAAAATATAACCTTCATAATTCTGGTAATACTGGGGTGTAAGAAATCCAACCCAACAAGTTTTGAGGTGAGAGAACAAAGGACTACATGTGATTCCCTTCCAAACCCCTACATTCTCCAGGGTTGTAAGACTAGCATCCTTAGGCTTATACTAAATACCTGAAGGGAGGGGGACGTGAGAAAGAGGAGAACGTTGTCTCTGTGCTAGAAACCATGAGGGGGAGGGGCAGATTGTCAGCTCTTGCTGTGCTCTAGAAAAATGGAAGATATTTTCATATTTTCCTGACACTGATGATGATGATACTGATGCTGATGTTGATGCAGATGATAATTATACTGATGATAATGATGATGCTGAGGATGATGACACTGATAATGATGGTCTTGCTCTCTACAGCACAAGCGATTGCAGCTTGACGTCCCATCCCCTGTGTGGACAAGTAAATACAGTGCAAAAGTTAATTTATAAAAAAAGGTTTTAAATACCGTATATACTCGTGTATAAGCCCCAGTGGTAGTATATAGGAGCCCCAGCAGCCCCAGTGGTAGTATACAGCAGCAGCTCCAGTGGTATATACAGCCCCAGTGGTGTATACAGCCCCAGTGGTAGTATATTGCAGCCCCAGTGGTGTACACAGCCCCAGTGGTAGTATATTGCAGCCCCAGTGGTGTATACAGCCCCAGTGGTAGTATATTGCAGCCCCAGTGGTGTATACAGCCCCAGTGGTAGTATATTGCAGCCCCAGTGGTGTATACAGCCCCAGTGGTAGTATCCAGCAGCCCCAGAGGTATATACAGCCCCAGTGGTAGTATATTGCAGCCCCAGTGGTGTATACAGCCCCAGTGGTAGTATATTGCAGCCCCAGCGGTAGTATACAGCAGCCCCCGTAATCCAGGGCCCCCCCAGCCTGACTCCGGTCACCTGTAAAGGAAACTATACTTATCACAGTGCCGATGTCCGCGCCCGCTCGCACTCGCTCGCAGCTGCCGTACGCGATCCTCCATCTTCATGCCTCTTCTTCCTGTTTCCTGTGCTCGTCGCAGGGAATGACGTCATTCCCTGCGACGAGCACAGAAACAGGAAGAAGACGCATGAAGATGGAGGATCGCGTACGGCAGCTGCGAGCGGGTGCGAGCGGGCGCGGACAGCAGCTCTGTGATAAGTATAGTTTCCTTTACAGGTGACCGGAGCGAGGCTGGGGGGGCCCTGCATTACGGGGGCTGCTGTATACCGATGTATACATCGGTATGTACCGATGTATACATCGGTATGCAGCACTGACTCGCGTATAAGCCGAGGGGGGTACTTTTCAGCCCAATTTTTGGGCTGAAAAACTCGGCTTATACGCGAGTATATACGGTATATGAAAAAATGTAAAATAAACCCACAAAAGTTCAAATCACCCCCCTTTTGCCCCCATTGAAAATAAAACAATTACAAAATCCACATATTTGGTATCATAATGTTCAGAAATGCGCAATCTATCAAAATATCATAATAATCTATATTTATACATAGCCAACATATTCCGCAGCGCTTCACAATACAGAGGTTCATATTCAAACAATCATAAGTAACAGTTTTCAGAAAATACAATACAATACAATACAGAATATAATACAATACAAATACAATAAGTAAAGCAAAATAATGGCAGCCCTGCTCATAAGAGCTTACAATCTAACAATGACGTGGGGGTGACATATAGTACAGATGCTTATATACAGTGATGGTAAAGTCAACTTGAGGAGATGGGAACAGATAGGAACAGAATAAGTGGCCACCACCCATTATTTGTGATGCATGTGAGACTGGTGGAGCGGATAGTCTAGATCAGTGGTCCCCAATCTTTTGTGCACCGGGGACCTTCTTCATGCAAGCCCATTTGTCCGCGGCACGGCGGGGGGCGGGGCTTTGGTCATATGGGGGCGTGGCCATAGATAAGGGGTGGAGTTTAGCACTCTGCTTCCCCCAAAAGATGTGTTACGTATTATTTTCAGGGGATGTTTTATTTTTCCATCCCTTGCAGCCCCCAATGTAGTATCCACATAATTCCCTTGCAGCCCCCAATACCATATCCCCCATCATAATCCCCTTGCAGCCCCATCATCCTCCTCTTGCAACCCCATCCTCCTCTTCCAGCCCCAGTATCCTCCTCTTCCAGCCCCAGTATCCTCTTCTCCCAGCCCCACCATCCTCCTCTTCCAGCCCCAGTATCCTCTTCTCCCAGCCCCAGTATCCTCCTCTTCCAGCCCCAGTATCCTCTTCTCCCAGCCCCACCATCCTCCTCTTCCAGCCCCAGTTTCCTCTTCTCCCAGCCCCACCATCCTCCTCTTCTAGTACCCACCATGCACTTAAAGCCCTTATTATCCTGTTCCAGCCCCCACCATCTCCAGCACACACAAATAGCAGTCACCAGCCCCCCCTGCACCTGCAGCATTAGGTTGTCTCGGCTGTATGCATAGATGTATGGGAGAAGCTCTCCGCCCATCACAGTGCAGAAGCCGGGCCAATCACAGTGCAACAGCCAGTAGCCAATCAGGGCCTGGCTGCTGCACTGTGATTGGCCCAGCTTCTGCACTGTGATGGGCGGAGAAATTCTCCCATACATCTATGCATACAGCCGAGACAACCTAATTGCTGCAGCGGCGGGGGGCGGTGACATCACCCCGGGAGGCGGGCAGCATCTCAGCACTCAGAGCCGCCGCAGAGCTCAGCACATTGTGTAGTGCTGGTCTGCGGCGGCACGGACCGGCACACAGACCCCTGCGGCCCGGTCCCGGTCCGCGGACCACTGGTTGGGGACCCCTGGTCTAGATGACTTTGACTAGGGATGATGATAGGCCGCCCTAAAAAGATGTCGCCTGAAACAATGTAAGTTCTGGATACACCTAATTTTTTTGGGTAGAGCACTCCAGAGAATTGGTGCGGCTCGGAAGAAGTCTTGGAGCCGGGGGTGGGAGAATCGGATTAGTGCAGATGTTAGTCGGAGGTCATTTGTAGAATGTAGAGAACGGGTGGGATGATAGACAGAGATGAGGGTAGAGATGTTGGGGGGTGCCGCACTGTGAAGAGCTTTGTGGGTGAGAACAAGCAGTTTGAATTGGTTCCTATAATGTATGGGCAGCCAGTGCAATGACTGGCACAGAGCGGGTCCTATAATGTATGGGCAGCCAGTGCAAGGACTGGCACAGAGTGGATCCTATAATGTATGAGCAGCCAGTGCAATGACTGGCACAGAGCGGATCCTATAGTGTATGGGCAGCCAGTGCAATGACTGGCACAGAGCAGATCCTATACTGTATGGGCAACCAGTGCAATGACTGGCACAGAGCGGATCCTATAATGTATGGGCAGCCAGTGCAATGACTGGCACAGAGCGGATCCTGTAATGTTTGGGCAGCCAGTGCAGTGACTGGCACAGAGCGGAAGCGTCTTAGTAAAGGTTAGCTAGATAGGTGATCCTGACTGCTGCATTAAGGATGGTCTGGAGAGGGGAGAGATTATTGCGGGGGAGGCCAATTAAAAGAGAATTATAATAATCAAGGCGGGAGTCAATCAGGGCCACAGTGAGGGATTTGTGGTTTCCAAGGTGAGAAAGAGGTGAATTCTAGAGACGTTCTTCAGGTGCAAACGGCAAGAGTGGGCGAGAGATTGTATATATAGGGTCAAACATAACATATTGTAAATCAATAAAATCATATCTGTTCCTAAGCTCTCCTCCCTCCCTCAGTGGACAGAGAAATTCAGCCTCATACTGCAGCAGTGACAGAAGGTGTGTCAGGGGGCATGGACCCTGGGGCTCTTGGATCATCTTACATTCCTGACCCCTCATACTTCTGTGTGAACAGGGGGTGTGGCCGCTGGTCCCATGGTCACACTACAATCCTGCCTTTGATATACATCCTATGTAATGGAAGAACAGGGGTGTCCTCCCTTCAAATAGCAATCTTGTCACTGAGCAGATATAAATACACACTATGATCCTATGCTGTACAATGATCTGATGGTGCATAATGTGCACTGCCATGTATCAGGCTAGGAGCAGCGGCAGCAAAGCACTACATTGATTGTTTCAGCACTGCCATGATCTCCCCTCCCCCATATCAACTTGGTAGCTTCCTGTCCCCTGAAACTTTAGAACTATGCATGACTGAACTTCTCTGTCCCCTGAGGGAGGGGTGAGAGCTGAGGAGCAGATATGATTTTATTCATTTATAATCGATCTGTAGATCCTAGAGCTATAGAGAAAAGTGTTTCTCCCTGGAATTCCCCTTTAAGTAAGGAATTATTCCTGTCCTGGACAACCAGCAGAATTATGAGTGCAGCTCTGGCTGTGACTGGAGTTTGTGTCATGTAACAACGAGCACAAGATGAAACAATACCCAAATTTCAGTACATACACACATTGATATAGTGGAGACTTTTCTCTCCTTTTTCCAGACACTCTCATGTTCTCTCGGGTAGACAGCGCCCCCCTCCTCCTCCTGCAAAATTCTGCCGAAAATAGAAAATTATTAACTGTCAATTCCTCCCAGAAACATCTTACTATGGGAAAGGCTGGAAATGAATTGCAGTGTACACAAGGAACGTTCAAGTCCAACTTGAGGCTTTATAAAAATACCAAAAGTTCACACATAATGTTTCACCCTCCGAGCGCCGCGGAGCCAAGGAACACAAGGGCCCTTTGATATCAGCTCGATATTTATTTGGACGGGATGTTTCGCGGTCGCTGACGGATGAGCCTGATTTTTCTTTTTTTTTTTGCAGGAATCCAAAACAAAATTGACAGTTTTTTCCCAAAAATTAAAAATTGTTCATAAACAATGGAGATTCCAACTTGGGCGCCATTATCCACTTACATCCTGGCAGTAATTACAGCACGATTCAAGGCAGCGACAGATTCAGGGCAGCGATAGGCAATTTGATGTAATTAGTCGATGACTTCGGCAGATTAACAAGCGACGGCTGTTTAGATTTTGCAAAAAAAAATGAAAATTCTTGCAGCAAAGCGGAACCTGGATCCTGGCAGAGAAGGACATATTTCACAAGGCTTTTCCTTCCCTGATAGATTTACATGCTGGAGTCATGGAAGTGCTGTAGTGAAATATGGCAAGAGCCGAACAAATCACAACAAACCCGAGCAGAACGTTCGTTACCCAAGAAGCGGACGACAATGTTCTTTCTGCCTGATTTCTCATCATCTGGTCGTGGTTTCCAGCCCTGGTTTATGGTTTCTGTCCTGAAATTGTCATCCAACTGTACAGATATAGTAGAGAATCAATCTATATAAAAATAGAGTCACTGTGTACAGGGCCGACGTTAGAGGGATCAGATTGGGCAGTTGCCCAGGGCCCCACTCTCTTAGGGGCCCCCAAAGGAGCTGAACTGAAAATACAATAAAACAGAAAAAAAAAATAATACACATATTTGGTATCGCTGCGTTCATACGAATCTAAGCTATCAATATATGAAGTATATTAATCCAATTAATAAATGGTGTAACAGGAAAAATATAAGAACCCCAAAATGATGTTTTTTGGGCCACCACGTTGTTACAATACAATGCAATAAAAGGCGATCAAAATGTTGTATGTGACTCAAAATGATATCAGTAAAAATGTCAGCTGAGGGCACATAAAGTAATCCTCACATAGCCCTGTATCTTCAAAAATTAAAACACCATGGGTCTCGAAAAATGGCGAATAAAGCAAATTTTTATTTTTATTTATTTTTTTTTTTTACAAATTTAGTTTTTTTTTATGGTTGAATTAAAAAAAATGATCATTATCTTCTTATTCTGACCCAGATAATCAACTTATGGAGTCACTTTTACCATATACAGTTGTGGCCAAAAGTATTGACACCCCTGCAATTCTGTCAGATAATCCTCAGTTTCTTCCTGAAAATGATTGCAATCACAAATTCTTTGGTATTATTATCTTCATTTAATTTGTCTTATGAGAAAACACAAAAGAGAATGAAGCAAAAAGCAAAACATTGATCATTTCACACAAAACTCCAAAAATGGGCCAGACAAAAGTATTGGCACCCTCAGCCTAATACTTGGTTGCACAACCTTTAGCCAAAATCAACCGCTTCCGGTAACCATCAATGAGTTTCTTACAATGCTCTGCTGGAATTTTAGACCATTCTTATTTGGCAAACTGCTCCAGGTCCCTGATATTTGAAGGGTGCCTTCTCCAAACTGCCATTTTTAGATCTCTCCACAGGTGTTCTATGGGATTCAGGTCTGGACTCATTGCTGCCACCTTACAAGTCTCCAGTGCTTTCTCCCAAACCATTTTCTAGTGCTTTTTGAAGTGTGTTTTGGGTCATTGTCCTGCTGAAGACCCATGACCTCTGAGAGAGACCCAGCTTTCTCACACTGGGCCCTACATTATGCTGCACAATGTGTTGGTAGTCTTCAGACTTCATAATGCCATGCACACAGTCAAGCTAGTCCAGTCAAGGCACAAAGCAACCCCAAACATCAGGAGCCTCCGCATGTCTGACTGTAGTACTGTGTCTTTTACTTTGAATCCTCTTTTTTACTCCTGTAAACTCTAGGATCCCTTTGCCCATAAAGGCTCACTTTGTCATCATACCAAACATTCTTCCAAACTTTTATTTTATATTTGTGCAACTCAGCTTTTATTATGTCTCGGGTGAAGTCTTCTGGGTCTCTACCATACAGTCCCTTTTCATTCAGACTCCTGAGTTTAGTACGGGCTGACACTGCGTACCCTGCGTGCAGGGCAACTTAAATTTTGATGAGTTACTCTGTACTTATATCCACATGCCTCACTATTCTGTGGTTTGAGTAACTCTGTCATTTTTACTTTCCTATCTGGGGTTACCCTCCTGATTTAAACTCCTAGATGCACACATTGTGCTGGTAGCACAGGAACATTACAGTCTTTGGAGATGACTACCTGAATTGACTCAGCTTCCTCACTATTTGTGGTTTCTCAAGTCCTCATACAGTTCCCTTTGGTCCTCTTTTTTACTCCAGCAAGTGCACACAGACAACTGCAGGGTGAGTCAACTTTACATCCATTCATACTGACCTGCAAGTTATTTAGTTATAACATTTAGGTGCCACATATTTACAGGTGCGTAATTACACAATTAAAGAATCATCACTGATTTTTCAAACAGTGCAATACTTTTTGTCATCCCCCTTTTTTATACTTCGGTGGATATTATGCCATTGGCTTTAGGCATCTTTGTGTTTTATCATTGAAGACAAATTAACTGAAATTATACCAAAAGATTATTGTGATTGTGCAATCATTTTTCAGAAGACTAGCTCACTATATCTGCAGAATTGCAGGTGTACAAATTCTTTGGACCTGAATGTACCTCCTGTATTATACTCCAGAGCTGCACTCACTATTCTGCTGGTGCAGTCACTGTGTACATACATTACATTACTGATCCTGAGTTACCTCCTGTATTATACTCCAGAGCTGCACTCACTATTCTGCTGGTGCAGTCACTGTGTACATACATTACATTACTGATCCTGAGTTACCTCCTGTATTATACTCCAGAGCTGCACTCACTATTTGTGGTGCAGTCACTGTGTACATACATTACATTACTGATCCTGAGTTACTCCTGTATTATACTCCAGAGCTGCCTCACTATTCTGCTGGTGCAGTCACTGTGACATACATTACATTACTGATCCTGAGTTACCTCCTGTATTATACTCCAGAGCTGCACTCACTATTCTGCTGGTGCAGTCACTGTGTACATACATTACATTACTGATCCTGAGTTACCTCCTGTATTATACTCAGAGCTGCACTCACTATTCTGCTGGTGCAGTCACTGTGTACATACATTACATTACTGATCCTGAGTTACCTCCTGTATTATACTCCAGAGCTGCACTCACTATTCTGCTGGTGCAGTCACTGTGTACATACATTACATTACTGATCCTGAGTTACCTCCTGTATTATACTCCAGAGCTGCACTCACTATTCTGCTGGTGCAGTCACTGTGTACATACATTACATTACTGATCCTGAGTTACCTCCTGTATTATACTCCAGAGCTGCACTCACTATTCTGCTGGTGCAGTCACTGTGTACATACATTACATTACTGATCCTGAGTTACCTCCTGTATTATACTCCAGAGCTGCACTCACTATTCTGCTGGTGCAGTCACTGTGTACATACATTACATTACTGATCCTGAGTTACCTCCTGTATTATACTCCAGAGCTGCACTCACTATTCTGCTGGTGCAGTCACTGTGTACATACATTACATTACTGATCCTGAGTTACCTCCTGTATTATACTCCAGAGCTGCACTCACTATTCTGCTGGTGCAGTCACTGTGTACATACATTACATTCTGATCCTGAGTTACCTCCTGTATTTACTCCAGGCTGCACTCACTATTTGCTGGTGCAGTCACTGTGTACATACATTACATTACGATCCTGAGTTACTCCTGTATTATACTCAGAGCTGCACTCACTATTCTGCTGTCAGTCACTGTGACATAATTACATTACTGTCTAGTTACCTCTGTATTATACCAGAGCTGCACTCACTATTTGCTGGTGCAGTCACTTTACATCTTACATTATGATCTGATTACTCTGATTAACTCGAGCTGCATCACTATTCTGTGTGCAGTCATGTTACATACATTACATTATGATCCTGAGTTACCTCTGTTTATACCAGAGCTGCACTCATATTCTGCTGGTGCAGCATGTGTACATACATTCATTACTGATCTGAGTTACCTCCTGTATTATACTCCAGAGCGCACTCACTATTCTGCTGGTGCAGTCATGTGTACATACATTACATTACTGATCCTGAGTACTCCTGTATTATACTCAGAGCTGCACTCACTATTCTGCCTGTACATAAATTTCTTACTGTCCTGATTACCTCCTTATTATCTCCAGAGGCTGCCCAACTCCATTTATTCTGTGGTCAGTCACTGGATCATCCATTACAATCTCCTGTTTCCCCTGTTTTATCAGCTGCACCCATCTCTGGGCGTCAACTGGCTACATTACAAAATTTGATCTGATTACCTCCTGTATAACTCCAGAGCTGCACCACATCGGGGCTAGTCACTGTGTACATTCTTTTCTGATCCTATTACTCCTGTATAACTCAGAGCTGCACCTACCTATTTGCTATCGTCATGTGACATCATACTTTTACTTCCTGAGTTACCCTGTTTTACTCCAGAGTGCTCCTATTCTGCTGCAGTCCTATGACATACATACGCTGACCTGAGTACCTCTGTATCTCAGGCTGCACTATTTCTGTGTGCAGTCTTGTACATCATACATTATTCTGGTTAATCCTGTATTATACTCAGGATGCACTCCTATTTGCTGGTGCAGTCACGTGACATACATTCTTATGATCCTGAGTTTACCTCCTGTTTATCCTCAGAGCTGCCTCTTTTCTGATGCAGTCATGTGTACAACATACACTGATCGAGTTATCCTTATATCCTGGCTGCAATATTTTGTTTGCCGTCACTGTGTACATATTACATTTGATCCTGAGACTCCTGATTTACTCCAGAGCTGCACCCTATTTCTGGTGGAGTCACTGTTAAAATTCTTATGATCCTGAGTTACTCCTGTATTATACCAGAGTGTCACTTTCTGCTGGTATCACTGTGTACATCATTAATTCTGATCTGAGTTACCTCCTGTATTATACTCCAGAGCTGCACTCACATTCTGTGGTGCAGTCACTGTGTACATACATTACATTACTGATCCTGAGTTACCTCTGTATTATACTCCAGAGCTGCACTCACTATTCTGCTGGTGCAGTCACTGTGTACATACTTACATTACTGATCCTGAGTTACCTCCTGTATTAACTCCAGAGCTGCACTCACTATTCTGCTGTGCAGTCACTGTGTACATACATACATTACTGATCCTGAGTTACTCCTGTATTATACTCCAGAGCTGCACTCACTATTCTGCTGGTGCAGTCACTGTGTACAACTTACATTACTGATCCTGAGTTACCTCCTGTATTATACTCCAGAGCTGCACTCACTATTCTGCTGGTGCAGTCACTGTGTACATACATTACATTACTGATCCTGAGTTACCTCCTGTATTATACTCCAGAGCTGCACTCACTATTCTGCTGGTGCAGTCACTGTGTACATACATTACATTACTGATCCTGAGTTACCTCCTGTATTATACTCAGAGCTGCACTCACTATTCTGCTGGTGCAGTCACTGTGTACATACTTATATTCCTGAACCCGTATAACCGCTGCCTCATATTTGGTGTATGTGACATAATCATATGCGTTACTTATTCTCGCGTATATTGGCAGTCACTGTGTACATCATTACTTAGATCTAGTCTTGTATATACAGAGCTGCACCACTATGGGTGCATCACTGTAACATATTAGATCGAGTTTATTATACTCAGAGCGCTCACTTTCTCTGTGCTCCGTGACCATACACGATCATCCTCCCAACGCACTAATCTGCTGTAGTCTGTGTACATAATACATTTGATCTGAGTTACTCTGTTAATCAGAGCTGCACTCACTTGTGTCGTCTGTGTACATACTACTATGACTGAGTTTCTGTTTATCTCAGAGCTGCACTCACTATTGCGTGAGTCTGTGTACATCATTACTTACTGATCGTACTCCTGTATACTCCAGATGCTCACTATTCTTGGTGCAGTCATGTTAATTACATTACTGATCTATTACTCTGTATTACTCCATGCATCCATTTGCTGGCGTCACTGTGTACATAATTTATGATCCGAGTTATCTTTATACAGGACTACATTTGTGTAGTCTGTGTAATCATTACATATGATCCTGATTACTCTGTATTCCAAGCATCATATTGGGCATAGTGACAACATTACATATGATCTAGTTCCCTTATACTCAGAGCTGACTCATTGGTAGTATGTGTACATACTACATTATGATCCTGGTTACCTCCTGTATATACTCAGCCACACTATTGTGTGCGTCATGTGTACATACATTACATATGATGAGTTACCTTATTATACCAGGCGACTCATACTGTGTGTATGTGTAAACTTCATTATGATTAGTTACCCTGTATTATACTCCAGAGCTGCACTCACTATTCTGCTGGTGCAGTCACTGTGTACATACATTACATACGACCAGTTACTCCTGTTTATCCTCCGAGCTGCATCACTATTCTGCTGGTGCAGTCACTGTGTACATACATTACATTACTGATCCTGAGTTACCTCCTGTATTATACTCCAGAGCTGCACTCACTTTGCTGGTGATCATATGTACATACATTACTTACTGATCCTGAGTTACCTCCTATTATTCCAGACTGCACTACTATTCTGCTGGTGCAGTCATGTGTACATACATTACATTACTGATCCTAGTTACTCCTGTATTATACTCCAGAGCTACTCATATTCTGCGGTGCAGTCACTGTTACATACATTACATTACTGATCCTGAGTTACTCCTGTATTATCTCAGAGTGCATCACTATTCTGCTGTGCAGTCACTGTGTAATACATTACTTACTGATCCTGAGTTACTCCTGTTTATACTCAGAGCTGCACTACTATTCTGTGGTGAGTCACTTGTACATACATTACATTATGATCCTGAGTTACTCCTGTATATACTCCAGAGCTGCACTCACTATCTGTGCAGTCACTTGTACATACATTACATTACTGATCTGAGTTACCTCTGTATTATACTCAGAGCTGCACTACTATTCTGCTGGTGCAGTCACTGTTACATACATTACATACTGATCCTGAGTACTCCTGTATTATCTCCAAGCTGCATCACTATTCTGCTGGTGCAGTACTGGTACATACATTAATTACTGATCTGAGTTCCTCCTGTATTATACTCAGAGCTGCACTACTATTCTGCTGTGCAGTCACTGTGTACATACATTCATTACTGATCCTGAGTTACCTCCTATTATACTCCAGAGCTGCACTCACTATTCTGCTGGTGCAGTCACTGTGTACATACATTACATTACTGATCCTGAGTTACTCCTGTATTATACTCCAGAGCTGCACTCACTATTCTGCGGGTGCAGTCACTGTGTACATACATTACATTATGATCCTGAGTTACCTCCTGTATTATACCAGAGCTGCATCACTATTCTGCTGGTGCAGTCACTGTGTACATACATTACGTTACTGATCCTGAGTTACCTCCTGTATTATACTCCAGAGCTGCACTCACTATTCTGCTGGTGCAGTCACTGTGTACATACATTACATTACTGATCCTGAGTTACCTCCTGTATTATACTCCAGAGCTGCACTCACTATTCTGCTGGTGCAGTCACTGTGTACATACATTACGTTACTGATCCTGAGTTACCTCCTGTATTATACTCCAGAGCTGCGCTCACTATTCTGCAGGTGCAGTCACTGTGTACATACATTACGTTACTGATCCAGAGTTACCTCCTGTATTATACTCCAGAGCTGCGCTCACTATTCTGCTGGTGCAGTCACTGTGTACATACATTACATTACTGATCCTGAGTTACCTCCTGTATTATACTCCAGAGCTGCACTCACTATTCTGCTGGTGCAGTCACTGTGTACATACATTACATTACTGATCCTGAGTTACCTCCTGTATTATACTCCAGAGCTGCACTCACTATTCTGCTGGTGCAGTCACTGTGTACATACATTACATTACTGATCCTGAGTTACCTCCTGTATTATACTCCAGAGCTGCACTCACTATTCTGCTGGTGCAGTCACTGTGTACATACATTACATTACTGATCCTGAGTTACCTCCTGTATTATACTCCAGAGCTGCACTCACTATTCTGCTGGTGCAGTCACTGTGTACATACATTACATTACTGATCCTGAGTTACCTCCTGTATTATACTCGAGAGCGGCACTCACTATTCTGCTGGTGCAGTCACTGTGTACATACATTACATTACTGATCCTGAGTTACCTCCTGTATTATACTCCAGAGCTGCACTCACTATTCTGCTGGTGCAGTCACTGTGTACATACATTACATTACTGATCCTGAGTTACCTCCTGTATTATACTCCAGAGCTGCACTCACTATTCTGCTGGGGCAGTCACTGTGTACATACATTACATTACTGATCCTGAGTTACCTCCTGTATTATACTCCAGAGCTGCACTCACTATTCTGCTGGTGCAGTCACTGTGTACATACATTACATTACTGATCCTGAGTTACCTCCTGTATTATACTCCAGAGCGGCACTCACTATTCTGCTGGTGCAGTCACTGTGTACATACATTACATTACTGATCCTAAGTTACCTCCTGTATTATACTCCAGAGCTGCACTCACTATTCTGCTGGTGCAGTCACTGTGTACATACATTACATTACTGATCCTGAGTTACCTCCTGTATTATCCTCCAGAGCTGCAGTCACTATTCTGCTGGTGCAGTCACTGTGTACATACATTACATTACTGATCCTGAGTTACCTCCTGTATTATACTCCAGAGCTGCACTCACTATTCTGCTGGTGCAGTCACTGTGTACATACATTACATTACTGATCCTGAGTTACACTCCTGTATTATACTCCAGAGCTGCACTCACTATTCTGCTGGTGCAGTCACTGTATACATACATTACATTACTGATCCTGAGTTACCTCCTGTATTATACTCCAGAGCTGCACTCACTATTCTGCTGGTGCAGTCACTGTGTACATACATTACATTACTGATCCTGAGTTACCTCCTGTGTTATACTCCAGAGCTGCACTCACTATTCTGCTGGTGCAGTCACTGTGTACATACATTACATTACTGATCCTGAGTTACCTCCTGTATTATACTCCAGAGCTGCACTCACTATTCTGCTGGTGCAGTCACTGTGTACATACATTACATTACTGATCCTGAGTTACCTCCTGTATTATACTCCAGAGCTGCACTCACTATTCTGCTGGTGCAGTCACTGTGTACATACATTACATTACTGATCCTGAGTTACCTCCTGTATTATACTCCAGAGCTGCACTCACTATTCTGCTGGTGCAGTCACTGTGTACATACAATACATTATTGATCCTGAGTTACCTCCTGTATTATCCTCTAGAGCTGCACTCACTATTCTGCTGGAGCAGTCACTGTGTACATACATTACATTACTGATCCTGAGTTACCTCCTGTATTATACTCCAGAGCTGCACTCACTATTCTGCTGGTGCAGTCACTGTGTACATACATTACATTACTGATCCTGAGTTACCTCCTGTATTATACTCCAGAGCTGCACTCACTATTCTGCTGGTGCAGTCACTGTGTACATACATTACATTACTGATCCTGAGTTACCTCCTGTATTATACTCCAGAGCGGCACTCACTATTCTGCTGGTGCAGTCACTGTGTACATACATTACATTACTGATCCTGAGTTACCTCCTGTATTATACTCCAGAGCGGCACTCACTATTCTGCTGGTGCAGTCACTGTGTACATACATTACATTACTGATCCTGAGTTACCTCCTGTATTATACTCCAGAGCTGCACTCACTATTCTGCTGGTGCAGTCACTGTGTACATACATTACATTACTGATCCTGAGTTACCTCCTGTATTATACTCCAGAGCTGCACTCACTATTCTGCTGGTGCAGTCACTGTGTACATACATTACATTACTGATCCTGAGTTACCTCCTGTATTATACTCCAGAGCTGCACTCACTATTCTGCTGGTGCAGTCACTGTGTACATACATTACATTACTGATCCTGAGTTACCTCCTGTATTATACTCCAGAGCGGCACTCACTATTCTGCTGGTGCAGTCACTGTGTACATACATTACATTACTGATCCTGAGTTACCTCCTGTATTATACTCCAGAGCTGCACTCACTATTCTGCTGGTGCAGTCACTGTGTACATACATTACATTACTGATCCTGAGTTACCTCCTGTATTATCTCCAGAGCTGCAGTCACTATTCTGCTGGTGCAGTCACTGTGTACATACATTACATTACTGATCCTGAGTTACCTCCTGTATTATACTCCAGAGCTGCACTCACTATTCTGCTGGTGTAGTCACTATGTACATACATTACATTACTGATCCTGAGTTACCTCCTGTATTATACTCCAGAGCTGCACTCACTATTCTGCTGGTGCAGTCACTGTGTACATACATTACATTACTGATCCTGAGTTACCTCCTGTATTATACTCCAGAGCTGCACTCACTATTCTGCTGGTGCAGTCACTGTGTACATACATTACATTACTGATCCTGAGTTACCTCCTGTATTATACTCCAGAGCTGCACTCACTATTCTGCTGGTGCAGTCACTGTGTACATACATTACATTACTGATCCTGAGTTACCTCCTGTATTATACTCCAGAGCTGCACTCACTATTCTGCTGGTGCAGTCACTGTATACATACATTACATTACTGATCCTGAGTTACCTCCTGTGTTCTCTCCAGAGCTGCACTCACTATTCTGCTGGTGCAGTCACTGTGTACATACATTACATTACTGATCCTGAGTTACCTCCTGTGTTATACTCCAGAGCTGCACTCACTATTCTGCTGGTGCAGTCACTGTGTACATACATTACATTACTGATCCTGAGTTACCTCCTGTATTATACTCCAGAGCTGCACTCACTATTCTGCTGGTGCAGTCACTGTGTACATACATTACATTACTGATCCTGAGTTACCTCCTGTATTATACTCCAGAGCTGCACTCACTATTCTGCTGGTGCAGTCACTGTGTACATACATTACATTACTGATCCTGAGTTACCTCCTGTATTATACTCCAGAGCTGCACTCACTATTCTGCTGGTGCAGTCACTGTGTATATACATTACATTACTGATCCTGAGTTACCTCCTGTGTTATACTCCAGAGCTGCACTCACTATTCTGCTGGTGCAGTCACTGTGTACATACATAACATTACTGATCCTGAGTTACCTCCTGTATTATACTCCAGAGCTGCACTCACTATTCTGCTGGTGCAGTCACTGTGTACATACATTACATTACTGATCCTGAGTTACCTCCTGTATTATACTCCAGAGCTGCACTCACTATTCTGCTGGTGCAGTCACTGTGTACATACATTACATTACTGATCCTGAGTTACCTCCTGTATTATACTCCAGAGCTGCACTCACTATTCTGCTGGTGCAGTCACTGTGTACATACATTACATTACTGATGGTGTTAGAATCCTTTTCTTTTATTTGTTTATTCTTTCTTCGGTTCTGAAATCATTTTTTGATTATCTATAATTACAGTGGGAAAAGGCGAACGTTATGATTAGGAAAATAATTTGGAACAAGAGAAGAGAGCGGGAGGATAAATAATAATTTTTTTTTTTCAAGTACAGCCAATGATCTAATGGCGGCTGTGACGGTATTATGATCCGCGGCGTTCCTCGCACCATGTGTCCGGCAGCTTCAGGAACATGTGGAGGACGGCCCATCCAAATCACGGGGCTCCATGTATCCAAATTGTATTACACAAGTTATTGATGTAACCGAGATGCTATGAGTAATCAGTGATTATCCGGTGAATCCTGCAGTTGTCGTGTGCGCTCGTGACCTTGGGGGTTGGACGCAGTTCAGACACATGGCGGATGGCTGGGGTGGAGGGTGTGAGATGTGTGCGGAGATCTGAGGAAGGATGTGACATCTATAAGGTCTATACTGTGGGAAATAAACACAAACGTCCTCCCTTGTGTCAGATGTGCGGCTGCAAAGACATCAGAGAAAGTGACTGCAGCATTAATAACTGTTAAGTTACAAAGGACAGGATTACTTTAAAAGAGTCTGTCAGTCCAGAAATATTTTACATGGCCAGTCCGTTCCTTCATTACTGAGAAACAGCATTTGATTGTTGTAAGTGGTCTAAGTGCCTCCCTCACTCCAGCTCTATTACCATTGCCACCTCCTCCAATGCAGAGAGGCTGTGAAATATTTGTCAAAATTCTGATCAATCTTCTGAGCCACACCCGCCATGTCAAGGCAATCTCATCAGGGTGGTCCTACTCTATATATTGTTATTTTAGCTGTGTTGCTATTCCAACTGCATTGCTTGTGGAAAGCCTTGGTAACTGTATACGTATATTCTAATTTTAGTTGTACCATAATTCATCCAACTTACACATAAGTGGAATGATATAAAGCAGCGTTTACCATCTCAAACCCGCTCCAATGGTGCCAAACTGGTCATGTGAATAAAGGCAAATACAAGCCCCGGCACATGCAGCTGATGCTACACATTCCTGGGCTTTTCAGAAATGATCCTCACAGCACCAGGCCAACACTCATGAATAAAGGTGTGGTAAGCCCAAGCAAATGGAGATTGCAGTTAACTGAGCCCCAGGGCAGGGTTTGAAACGTGAGTGTGAACAGTTACCAAGATTTTCCACAAAAAATTCAGTTGGAATAGCAACACAGCTAAAATAAAAATAAGAGAGTAGGACCACCCTGATGAGATTGCATTGATGTGGCAGAGTGGCTCAGAAGATTGATCAATATTTTGCAAATATCTAAACTTTATACAGTATAATATTCTGCAGTTTAATGGGAACACGTACATTTGTACAGATTTTATTATAAGCTATCTGCTGGTGGTGCTGGCTTATTTGTTGCTTTCGGTATTGTAGTAATTATATTCTTGTACATAGGGGCAGTATTATAGTAGTTATATTCTTGTATATAGGAGCAGTTTATAGTAGTTATATTCTTGTATATAGGAGCAGTATTATAGTAGTTATATTCTTGTATATGGGAGCAGTATTATAGTAGTTATATTCTTGTACATAGGGGCAGTATTATAGTAGTTATATTCTTGTACATAGGAGCAGTATTATAGTAGTTATATTCTTGTAATAGGGCAGTATTATAGTAGTTATATTCTTGTACATAGGAGCAGTATTATTGTAGTTATATTCTTGTACATAGGAGCAGTATTATAGTAGTTATATTCTTGTATATAGGGCAGTATTATAGTAGTTATATTCTTGTATATAGGAGCTGTATTATAGTAGTTATATTCTTGTACATAAGGGCAGTATTATAGTTGTTATATTCTTGTACATAGGGGCAGTATTATAGTAGTTATATTCTTGTATATAGGAGCAGTATTATAGTAGTTATATTCTTGTACATAGGAGCAGTATTATAATAGTTATATTCTTGTACATAGGGCAGTATTATAGTAGTTATATTCTTGTACATAGGAGCAGTATTATAGTAGTTATATTCTTGTATATAGGAGGCAGTATTATAGTAGTTATATTCTTGTATATAGGGCAGTATTATAGTAGTTATATTCTTGTACATAGGAGCAGTATTATAGTAGTTATATTCTTGTAATAGGAGCAGTATTATAGTAGTTATATTCTTGTACATAGGGCAGTATTATAGTAGTTATATTCTTGTATATAGGGGCAGTATTATAGTAGTTATATTCTTGTATATAGGGGCAGTATTATAGTAGTTATATTCTTGTACAAGGGCAGTATTATAGTAGTTATATTCTTGTATATAGGGCAGTATTATAGTAGTTATATTCTTGTACATAGGAGCAGTATTATAGTAGTTATATTCTTGTAATAGGGCAGTATTATAGTAGTTATATTCTTGTATATAGGAGGCAGTATTATAGTAGTTATATTCTTGTAATATAGGGGCAGTATTATAGTAGTTATATTCTTGTATATAGGAGCAGTATTATAGTAGTTATATTCTTGTACATAGGAGGCAGTATTATAGTAGTTATATTCTTGTACATCTGGGCAGTATTATAGTGGTTATATTCTTGTACATAGGGGCAGTATTATAGTAGTTATATTCTTGTACATAGGGGCAGTATTATAGTAGTTATATTCTTGTACATAGGGAGCAGTATTATAGTAGTTATATTCTTATACATCTGGGCAGTATTATTGTAGTTATATTCTTGTATATAGGAGCAGTATTATAGTAGTTATATTCTTGTACATAGGGGCAGTATTATAGTAGTTATATTCTTGTACATAAGAGCAGTATTATAGTAGTTATATTCTTGTATATAGGGGCAGTATTATAGTAGTTATATTCTTGTACATAGGGGCAGTATTATAGTAGTTATATTCTTGTATATAGGAGCAGTATTATAGTAGTTATATTCTTGTACATAGGGGCAGTATTATAGTAGTTATATTCTTGTACATAGGGGCAGTATTATAGTAGTTATATTCTTGTATATAGGAGCAGTGTTATAGTAGTTATGTTCTTGTATATAGGGGCAGTATTATAGTAGTTATATTCTTGTATATAGGGGCAGTATTATAGTAGTTATATTCTTGTATATAGGAGCAGTATTATAGTAGTTATATTCTTATACATAGGAGCAGTATTATAGTAGTTATATTCTTGTACATAGGGGCAGTATTATAGTAGTTATATTCTTGTATATAGGAGCAGTGTTATAGTAGTTATGTTCTTGTATATAGGGGCAGTATTATAGTAGTTATATTCTTGTACATAGGGACAGTATTATAGTAGTTATATTCTTGTACATAGGGGCAGTATTATAGTAGTTATATTCTTGTATACAGGGGCAGTATTATAGTAGTTATATTCTTGTATATAGGGGGCAGTATTATAGTAGTTATATTCTTGTATATAGGAGCAGTATTATAGTAGTTATATTCTTGTACATAGGGGCAGTATTATAGTAGTTATATTCTTGTACATAGGGGCAGTATTATAGTAGTTATATTCTTGTACATAGGGGCAGTATTATAGTAGTTATATTCTTGTATATAGGGGCAGTTTTATAGTAGTTATATTCTTGTACATAGGGGCAGTATTATAGCAGTTATATTCTTGTACATAGGGGCAGTATTACTGTGGTTATATTCTTGTATATGGGAACAGTATTATAGTTGTTATATTCTTGTATATAGGGGAAGTATTATAGTAGTTATATTCTTGTATATAGGGGCAGTATTATAGTAGTTATATTCTTGTATATAGGAGCAGTATTATAGTAGTTATGTTCTTGTACATAGGAGCAGTATTATAGTAGTTATATTCTTACAGCATTATAGTAGTTATATCCTTGAATATAGGAAAACCTTTTATAATACTTTTAATTTGTTTATAGGGCTAATTCTCTTTAAATCGGATACTCTTTTCTGATTTGCACTGCACTACTGCTGAGATATATTTAAATGTGTTTGTTTTATAATGCAGTATGTGAAATTTCTGCCTGTAGTGCAAGTAGGCATTTCTTCATTCTTCTTGGGGATCGTGCCTCCCTCTGCCTCCCAGACCAGCTGGCAAGCTGTGATTTGTAGCATTTGGAAGTGTACGGAGATGAGCCTGAAGAAACACTCAGTTGCCCTACAACAAGGATGGGGAACTCCCGTCCTCAAGAGCCATGAACATTTAAGGCTTTTAGGATTTCCTTAGTATTGCACAGGGGATAATTCCAACACCTTTTGCAATGCTAAGTAAATCCTGAAAACTTACTGGTTGCGGCCCTTGAGAGCTGGAGTTCTCCTCCTCTGCAGTATAAGTAGAGATTTCACATACTGCGCTCCAAAAACAACAAATGTGAATATTTCTGCAATGCAGCGACGCAGCGCAAAACGGAAAACAGCAGTAGATTCCGGTAGAGCTCAGGGATTTTTACAAGGTATTTAACTCGATTTTTGGAGTGACGGGACCTCTCTGCTCGGGAAAACACAAAATGTTATATTTTCTTAACTATTTTACAATGTTTCAGATTCTTCCCATGGGATTGCTTTTTTCTATCATTTGTGCCATGTTTAATTCCTTTTTCCAGAACACATTGGTTTCCGTAATCAAAGATTGGCCAATCGCGCATTGCGTCCTACCAATCGTCTAATCACGTCCTTCTATTCTGAGCCAATGGCGGCTTCTCGCTCCCGTCATTATTGGCAGATACTTTCTATACTTAACATCTTTCTGTAAACATTTCTTTCCCTTGATTTATTTCTGATGACAGTTAATGTGATGGACGTAGACTTTCCGCCATGTTCTCGGCACTAATACGTGGCCTTGATTACTACTAAAGACCAATACTTGTAAAGCTATATGCCGGACTGTTTACCTTCAGTTGGCCTCGGTCATGTTTTTTTGGGCACGGATTGTATACACACATCTCTCATAGCCGGCGCTCATTCCAGACACTTGCTGAATGCTGTATATACGCCCAGCATTGCTAGTTTATGTCTAAATACTCCCCGTCCGCCATCGTGTTTACATTGAAAATAAAGTATTACTGTGGATTTGGGGTAAATTTGGCAAAAATTCAAGACGAAAAATATGTTGTTAAGAAATTCCAGGATTTGTCATTTCAGGTCCACACGAGACGGTATCATGTTTGTTTAATGTGACGCCGCATGGCGATGCAACGGAAATGTAATCAACGTCCTGGCCCAGGAAAGATCCGAGCACAAGAACGGTCTGTGCCGGGCTAAACTACCGTGAGTTCTACAGAAAGGGCTGGAATTTATAACAGCATTGTTATCGGGGTGTTTTACAAGAACTAGACGTCTCAGCAGAACATGTGTTAAAGTATCCTAGTCATATTAGTGACAGCTCGGCTTGGGTACCGGGATGCCGGACAATCCTCCGGTGGGCCCTGCTGCCAGTTCAGCCCAGCCTGTGTTCACCTCCTATTTCACACTGTCACATTTACCACTTGCGCATACATGACTAGTCCCTGGTGTCTAATGATGGGTCCGGATCTCCAGTAGTTTCAGATATCTAGTGAAAGTCCTTAATTTCAAGTACTTTGGTTCTTCAGTCTTGTAACAGTTCCTGATATCTGTTGAGTTGGTTTCCCAAAGTCTACTACGTCTCATGTTGAATGTTTTGGCATCTAAAGTGCCTGGTATCTAGTGCCATTTTTTGATGTCTGGTGGTTTATGTCCCCAACATAAACCACCTACAGTGACTGTCCGTGACCACTAGTCTTTTGCATCCTTGGTCCCTGGTATTGAGTGTCAGTCCTGGTTGTACTGTAGATAGGTTCAAAGGCCCCTGGTATATAATTGCAGTCCAGTAGTTAGGGTCACCAGTCCCTGGTATTGCAAGTTAGTCCCAGTTGTACTGTAGTTTGGTTCACCAGTCCCTGGTATGTAGTTCTAGTCCCTGATCTATAGTATCTTGGTTCACCTGTCGCTGGTATCTAGTTCTAGCCTCTGATGTATAGTAGCTTGAGTCTTTGGTATTGAGTGTTACTCCTAGTTGTACTGCAGTTGGTTTACTAGTCCTGTATCTAGTTCTAGCCCATGATGTCTTGGGTGAACAGTCTGTGCGGTATTGTGTGTTACTCCTAGTTGTACTGTAGTTTGGTTCACTAGTCCTTGGTATCTAATTGCAGTCCCTTATTTCCAGTAGTTAGGTTCACCAGTCCATGGTATTATCAGTCCCAGTTGTTCAGTAGTTTGGTTTACTAGCCCCTGTGTCTAGTTCTAGCCCATGATGTCTTGGGTCAACAGTCTGTGCGGTATTGTGTCTTACTCCTAGTTGTACTGTAGCTTGGTTCACCAGTCCCTGGTATGTAGTTCTAGTCCCTGACCTATAGTATCTTGGTTCACCTGTCGCTGGTATCTAGTTCTAGTCTCTGATGTATAGTAGCTTGTGTCTTTGGTTTTGAGTGTTAGTCCTAGTTGTACTGCAGTTTGGTTTACTAGTCCCTGTATCTAGTTCTAGCCCATGATGTACAGTATCTTGGGTTAACAGGCTGAGCGGTATTGTGTGTTAGTCCTAGTTGTACTGCAGTTTGGTTTACTAGTCCCTGTATCTAGTTCTAGCTCATCATGTACAGTATCTTGGGTCAACAGGCTGTGCGGTATTGTTTGTTAGTCCTAGTTGTACTGCAGTTTGGTTTACTAGTCCCTGTATCTAGTTCTAGCCCATGATGTACAGTATCTTGGGTTAACAGGCTGTGCGGTATTGTGTGTTAGTCCTAGTTGTACTGCAGTTTGGTTTACTAGTCCCTGTATCTAGTTCTAGCTCATGATGTACAGTATCTTGGGTCAACAGGCTGTGCGGTATTGTTTGTTAGTCCTAGTTGTACTGCAGTTTGGTTTACTAGTCCCTGTATCTAGTTCTAGCCCATGATGTCTTGGGTCAACAGTCTGTGCGGTATTGTGTGTTACTCCTAGTTGTACTGTAGTTTGGTTCACCAGTCCTTGGTATCTAATTGCAGACCCTTATTTCCAGTAGTTAGGTTCACCAGTCCATGGTATTATCAGTCCCAGTTGTTCAGTAGTTTGGTTTACGAGTCCTTAGTATTTAGATGTAGTCCCTGATGTATAGTAGCTTGAGCCACTAGTCCCTGATATTGAGAATTAGTCTCACAAAAAAAGCTGTGCTTTGGTTCACCAGTCCCTGGTATCTAACTGCAGTTCCTGATGTACAGTATACAGGTTCATCAGTCATTGGTATTCAATGTTAGTTCCAGTTGTTCAGTAGTTTGGTTCACTAGTCCCTGGTACCTACTTGCAGACCCCGATATACATTATCCTGGTTCATCAATCCCTGGTAATGAGTGATAGTCCCAGTTGTACTATAGTTTGTTTCACTGGACCATGGTATCTAGTTGCAGTCCCTGATGTACACTAGCTTGGTTCACCTGTCCTTGGTATTGTTAGTCCCAGTTGTGCTGTAGTTTGGTTTACTGTTCCATGGCATTGGCTCGCCCCATGCGGGCTGTGGGGTACTTGGAGCTGGCCTTCCCCTCTGGCGAGGTCGTCTGGGGAATTGGGATGTCACAGTGGCGTGACCCGGTCCGTGGCCCTAAAAAGGGGAAAGACTTTGATGGAAAGGGGGTACCGGGTTCTAGGGATTGGTCTGTTGTGACTCCACCTGTGTTATGCGGCTATTAGTGACTGCGGCTGCGGTGCGGGACCTCCGGGGATGATGGGAGTGCAGAGGAGATGGTTTCACTCCCTACAGGAGCAGCGGATCCCCAGGCCATCCGGTGTGGAGGGATTTGGGTAATGGAAGGCCAGTGGGGAAGGTCTGGTCGCAGAGAAGGATCAGAGCAGTTCACAAGCAGGGCCCTGCTGCCTGCACGGGTTATCATCAGTCTACCGCTCCTCCTGCGAGTAATGAAAAGTCTCACACACAGTTCTGAGTTCCAAACCCGGTTTACTTACATTTCTCTGCAGGCACCACAAGATACAGTTCTGGTACAATCGCGGCCCGGGTAGTCCTCAACAACTGGGATAGCTCATCCAAGACACACCTTTTATGTTCCTTCCTCTGGTTGCTGCCTTCCTTAGCGCTGCCTGCTCGCCTAACTCCTGCTCGCGCCTCCGCACACAGTGCCCCGATCCAGCAGCCACGGGTTCTGTCGGGCGACTGGCCGTGTCCCCTGACCCTAGAATGGCTGCCTTCTCAGCGGATGTGCAGGGAGTAGGCCACAGCTTCTCTTGACCTCGTGGCCTCCGGTTGTGTGGTTGGAGTATGGATTCTCCTTGCCACCTTCAGGACCAGTACCTTGGTCTGCAACATGACCCTCCGCTGTCACTTCAGATTCGGATGCGTGGGTGGATCACTCACTTCCCATACACCTAGAGCTCCCTCTGACCCTCTGCAGTCTGCTGTTTCGGGGCCCAGACAAGCCTCATCTTCGCTCAAGTCCTCCGGGTCCTTCTCTCCTGCTTACTCCGCCAGCTTTCTCTCCTACTGAACTCTCACTTCCTGTTGTGTTTCCCTTTTGTCTCTTTTTCCACTTCCTGACTACATCCTTTCTAACTTCCCACCCTCCACCTTTCCTCCCGCCATCCAGCTAACTACCTGGGCCTTCCCCCTGCAGCGTCCTCCCACCGTCCCTGGGATCGGGACCGGGTGTGTTGGTTGTGGGTGTCTGGACTTACCATACCGTTTACTGAGGACAGGAATTGTGAATTGGGTGCAGTACCCCTTTGTGGCAACCAGACCACTGGGGCGCCTCAGTATCAAGTTGCAGTCCCTGGTATCATATAGTTAGGTTCATCAGTCAGCACCCACAGCCGCACCAATCCTGCCATTCACTATGCCGTACATCCCGGGAGCAACCTGGCTACCGCAATATTCTGGGGAAGCCAACACCCTCAACGATTTCTGGAGAGCGGATTAAAAGTTTATTTGGGGTGTATTCCATGATGGAGGAGCAACGAGTGACTATGCTAATGGGACAATTGACTGATTCGGCCCAACGTGAAGTAAAATACTGGCTAGCTACCAACAAACAGACTGTTAAGCAAATATTTGCCAGACTAAAAGAAGCCTTCAACACAGAGACAGTAGTGGAGCTAAAAGTAAGATTCTTTGGGTGCAAACAAGGGGTGCAGGACAATATACGGGACTATGCATTGAATTTGCAAGATGTGCTGAGAGCCATGAAACAAGTAGACCCCGACAGCGCCCAGGAAGAGAATAAGCTATTGACTGAGCAATTTATTGAGGGCCTCCGGAGTCCCGGCTATCGGGCCCAACTGTGTGTCCTGGCCCTGCAGAACACTGACCTGGATTTTGTGCAGATTAAAGACTGGGTCATAGGTGTGCTGAAAGGAACCGTGGCCAGCAGTACTGCACCTCCTCAGTGGCTGGCCCTAACATACCACACGGAGGTGGCGCCCACTTCCCGGACCACAATGGAGGCTAGCGCACAGACTCTAGAGGCAGTTACCCCCGAGTCCTTGCAACTACAATACAACAGCTGACCAAAGGGAAGGCAAAGCTGTACAGTCAATCGAAGGATCCAGACCACCGGAGAGGATACAGTTGGCCTTTAGCCCTGATGACGTTCTGTGGATACGCCAGAGGAGGTACCTCGCCCGACCAAGGATGACCCAACGACCACAACGATGCTGCAGGACAACCCATCTGCCGCAGTTATAAAGAGGCGGGCCATCTTGCCACATCCTGCGCTTTAAAGAGAGAAACACCTAGGACAGCGGGCCACCCCCCAAGAATGAGCCCATCCAGCCCGCAGCACTGGCGTGACAGATATTGGGAGGATGACCGGTCCTGCCTGTCTACTAGATGGCATCCCCATGAACGCCTTACTTGACACCAGCTCGCAGGTGACAATGATGTCTTATATCTTTTATAAATGGTACTGGGATGATTCTGATATCACCTGCCTCCCAGATGACAGTTTTACCATCTTTGCTAGTAATGGTCAACCCTTACTACAAGTGGTGTTCAAAGAAGTAAATATTAAGGTTGGGCGTGTAGAACTGAGCATACAGGGTATGGTAGTTCTGATAGAGGACTGCCAACTTCGGGCAGCAGAAGGTCATGCAAAAAGAAATAAGGGCCCTGATGTAGAGACAGCAAGTGAAGCTGTCTGGCGGATAAATCAGCAGTGTAAGAGTAAGTGACTCAACCCCCATAGTAATTTCCCAGCGAAGCGAAATGTTTATCTGGTGTAGGGTGGCAATAGGCCTTAGGGGCAGGATTACCACGCCCTGATATAGCCCATGTATTCAGATATTAGGCCCACCATCCTAACAGCCAGGGGGGTAGTTGATGCCCGCAAGGGGAGGGTACCTGTATATATCATAAATTGTGGGAGGAGGTTAAACTGCCATGGTATGCTAAGTTGTACACTGTCAATAACAACGCCATAACGGGCGTGGAACCCTTGAACCCGTCTGACCAGGTGAAGGGCATTGGCTCCGAGGGTCGGCAGGAAGACTGGTGCCATTAACTGCATGTAGGCACCAGCTCCACCCCTTGTCACCAGAAGAAGTGAGTTTACCAGATAATTCAAGAGTACGAGCAGGTCTTTAGCAAGCATCCTTTAAACTTTGGGTAAGTAAAAGGGGTACAACATCACATTCCCACAGGTGACTATCCTCTCATCAAAGAAAGATACAGGCCTGTACCACCAGTTCACTATCAATGTGTCCCAGAGGTCCAACACCGCAGTCGCGGCCACTAATAGCCGCATACCACGGGTGGCGATACAACAACTATCCCTAAATCAATACTCCCAGAACTTTTAAGTTAACACCCAGGGTCACAGAGCCAGGTCTCAGCCCCTGTGACTCTCTCTCTTGGAAGCATCAAAGCCTGGTTCCAAGTACCCCATGGCCGTGGGGGCGTGTCATCATCAGGCCCATGTCCTGATATAGGAGGAGCAGGTGTCATCAGTCCCATGTCCTGATATAGGAGGAGCAGGTGTCATCAGTCCCATGTCCTGATAGAGGAGGAGCAGGTGTCACCAGTCCTATGTCCTGATAGAGGAGGAGCAGGTGTCATCAGTCCCATGTCCTGATAGAGGAGGAGCAGGTGTCACCAGCCCTATGTCCTGATAGAGGAGGAGCAGGTGTCATCAGTCCCATGTCCTGATAGAGGAGGAGCAGGTGTCACCAGTCCTATGTCCTGATAGAGGAGGAGCAAGTGTCATCAGTCCCATGTCCTGATAGAGGAGGAGCAGGTGTCATCAGTCCCATGTCCTGATAGAGGAGGAGCAGGTGTCATCAGTCCTATGTCCTGATAGAGGAGGAGCAGGTGTCATCAGTCCCATGTCCTGATAGAGGAGGAGCAGGTGTCACCAGTCCTATGTCCTGATAGAGGAGGAGCAGGTGTCATCAGTCCCATGTCCTGATAGAGGAGGAGCAGGTGTCATCAGTCCCATGTCCTGATAGAGGAGGAGCAGGTGTCATCAGTCCCATGTCCTGATAGAGGAGGAGCAGGCATCATCAGTCCCATGTCCTGATAGAGGAGGAGCAGGTGTCATTAGTCCCATGTCCTGATAGATGAGGAGCAGGTGTCATCAGTCCCATGTCCTGATAGAGGAGGAGCAGGAGTCATCAGTCCCATGTCCTGATAGAGGAGGAGCAGGTGTCATCAGTCCCATGTCCCGATAGGGGAGGAGCAGGTGTCATCAGTCCCATGTCCTGATAGAGGAGGAGCAGGTGTCATTAGTCCCATGTCCTGATAGAGGAGGAGCAGGTGTCACCAGTCCCATGTCCTGATAGGGGAGGAGCAGGTGTCATCAGTCCCATGTCCTGATAGAGGAGGAGCAGGTGTCATCAGTCCCATGTCCTGATAGAGGAGGAGCAGGTGTCATCAGTCCCATGTCCTGATAGAGGAGGAGCAGGTGTCACCAGTCCCATGTCCTGATAGAGGAGGAGCAGGTGTCATCAGTCCCATGTCCTGATAGAGGAGGAGCAGGTGTCACCAGTCCCATGTTCTAATAGAGGAGGAGCAGGTGTCATCAGTCCCATGTCCTGATAGAGGAGGAGCAGGTGTCATCAGTCCCATGTCCTGATAGGGGAGGAGCAGGTGTCATCAGTCCCATGTCCTGATAGAGGAGGAGCAGGTGTCATCAGTCCCATGTCCTGATAGAGGAGGAGCAGGTGTCATCAGTCCCATGTCCTGATAGAGGAGGAGCAGGTGTCACCAGTCCCATGTTCTAATAGAGGAGGAGCAGGTGTCATCAGTCCCATGTCCTGATAGAGGAGGAGCAGGTGTCACCAGTCCCATGTCCTGATAGAGGAGGAGCAGGTGTCATCAGTCCAATGTCCTGATAGAGGAGGAGCAGGTGTTATCAGTCCCATGTCCTGATAGGGGAGGAGCAGGTGTCATCAGTCCCATGTCCTGATAGAGGAGGAGCAGGTGTCACCAGTCCCATGTCCTGATAGAGGAGGGGCAGGTGTCATCAGTACATGTCCTGATAGAGGAGGAGCAGGTGTCACCAGACCAATGTCCTGATAGAGGAGGAGCAGGTGTCATCAGTCCTATGTCCTGATAGAGGAGGAGCAGGTGTCACCAGTCCCATGTCCTGATAGAGGAGGAGCAGGTGTCACCAGTCCTATGTCCTGATAGAAGAGGAGCAGGTGTCACCAGTCCTATGTCCTGATAGAGGAGGAGCAGGTGTCACCAGTCCCATGTCCTGATAGAGGAGGAGCAGGTGTCACCAGACCAATATCCTGATAGAGGAGGAGCAGGTGTCATCAGTCCCATGTCCTGATAGAGGAGGAGCAGGTGTCACCAGTCCCATGTCCTGATAGAGGAGGAGCAGGTGTCATCAGTCCTATGTCCTGATAGAGGAGGAGCAGGTGTCACCAGTCCCATGTCCTGATAGAGGAGGAGCAGGTGTCACCAGACCAATATCCTGATAGAGGAGGAGCAGGTGTCATCAGTCCCATGTCCTGATAGAGGAGCAGGTGTCACCAGTCCCATGTCCTGATAGAGGAGGAGCAGGTGTCATCAGTCCCATGTTCTAATAGAGGAGGAGCAGGTGTCATCAGTCCCATGTCCTGATAGAGGAGGAGCAGGTGTCATCAGTCCCGTGTCCTGATAGAGGAGGAGCAGGTGTCATCAGTCCCATGTCCTGATAGAGGAGGAGCAGGTGTCACCAGTTCCATGTCCTGATAGAGGAGGAGCAGGTGTCACCAGTCCCATGTCCTGATAGAGGAGGAGCAGGTGTCACCAGACCAATGTCCTGATAGAGGAGGAGCAGGTGTCATCAGTCCCATGTCCTGATAGAGGAGGAGCAGGTGTTATCAGTTCCATGTCCTGATAGAGGAGAGCAGGTGTCATCAGTCCTATGTCCTGATAGAGGAGGAGCAGGTGTCACCAGTCCTATGTCCTGATAGAAGAGGAGCAGCCAAGGAGACAGGCCATCATCAGAGGGCAGTGTACGCTCCTAGAGAGAGGTCACATCTGTCTGATGAGGCAGGTGTATCATCATCGATAGAGGACAGTGTCACCTGTCTATAAGACAGTTCATCTGTCTGATAAGGACAGTACAGTCCTCGATAGAGAACGGCACATCTCTGTAGGGAGACAGTACATCATTCCGTAAGGCAGTTCACACATTCCTATAGAGAGCAGTTCACAGCCGCGAGAGGAGAGTCCTCATCTAAGAGAGCAGTGTCATCATTCCTATGAGAGAGTCAGCATTGAGGAGCAGGTCCATCCTGAAAGGGAGAGGTCATCCATCTATAGAGACAGAGGAGGAGCAGTGTCACACCATGTCCTATAGAGGAGACAGGTGTATCATCATGTCCTGAAAGGAGACAGGTGTACATCCCATGTCCTGTAAGGAGGAGCAGGTGTCACCAGTCCTTGTCCTGATAGAGAGGAGCAGTGTCACAGTCCATGTCCTGATAAGAGGAGCGTCCAGCCATTCTGATAGAGGAGGCGTGTCACCCATCCTGAAGAGGGCGTGTCACATCCCATTCAAGGAGCAGTCACATCCATGTCCTGATAGAGAGGAGCAGTGCCTCCTAGTCTATAAGGAGGAGCAGTGTACGTCATTCTGAAAAGGCAGTTCAAGCTCTGATAAGGAGAGCAGTTCACATCCATGTCCTGAAGAGGAAGTCCACCATGCTGAAGAGGACATGTACTCATGTCTATAGAGCAGTCACATCCATGTCTGATAGAGGAGCAGTGTACTCCTGTCCTGATAAGGAGACAGTGTCATCAGTCATGCCTGAGAGGAGCAGTACATCCAGTCTGTAGAGGGAGTTCACATCCCATGTCTGTAAGAGCAGTGTCACAGCATGTCTGATAGGGAGAGTTCAGTCATGTCGATAGAGGCAGTGTAATCTGCGAAGGACGGTGTCATAGCTCCTGAAGGGAGGACAGTGTCACATCTCCTGATAAGAGGAGTTCACCAGTCTGTCTGATAAGGAGCAGTGCATCATTCCTATAGGGAGGAGCAGTTATCATCATGTCCGATAGGGGAGCGGTGTCACCAGTCCATGTCTGATAGAGGAGAGCAGGTGTCACCAGTCCATTCCTGTAGGAGAGAGGTGTCCCAGACAATATCCTGATAGAGGAGCAGGTGCATAGTCCCATGTCCTGATAGAGAGAGCAGGTGCACAGTCCCCATGTCCTGATAGGGAGGAGCAGGTGTCATCAGTCCTATGTCCTGATAGAGAGGAGCAGGTGTCACAGTCCCATGTCCTGATAGAGGAGGAGCAGGTGTCACAGCCATATCCTGATAGAGGAGGAGCAGGTGTCACAGTCATGTCCTGATAGAGGAGCAGGTGTCACCAGTCCCCACCAGTCCCATTCCTGATAGAGGAGGAGCAGGTGTCATCAGTCCATGTCCTGATAGAGGAGGAGCAGGTGTCATCAGTCCATGTCTGATAGGAGAGGAGCAGGTTTCATCAGTCCCATGTCCTGATAGAGGAGGAGCAGTGTCACCAGTCCCATGTCCTGATAGAGGAGGAGCAGTGTCACAGTCCCATGTCCTGATAGAGGAGGAGCAGGTGTCATCAGTCCCATGTCCTGATAGAGGAGGAGCAGTGTCACAGTCCCTGTCCTGATAGAGGAGGAGCAGGTGTCATCAGTCCATGTCCTGATAGAGGAGGAGCAGGTGTCATCAGTCCCATGTCCTGATAGAGAGAGGAGCAGGTGTCATCAGTCCCATGTCCTGATAGAGGAGGAGCAGGTGTCATCAGTCCCATGTCCTGATAGGGAGGAGCAGGTGTCATCAGTCCCATGTCCTGATAGAGGAGGAGCAGGTGTCACAGTCCATGTCCTGATAAGGAGGAGCAGGTGTCACCAGTCCATGTCCTGATAGAAGAGGAGCAGGTGTCACCAGTCCAATGTCCTGATAGAGGAGGAGCAGGTGTCATCAGTCCCATGTCCTGATAGAGGAGGAGCAGGTGTCATCAGTCCCATGTCCTGATAGAGGAGGAGCAGGTGTCATCAGTCCCATGTCCTGATAGAGGAGGAGCAGGTGTCACAGTCCCATGTCCTGATAGAGGAGGAGCAGGTGTCACCAGTCCCATGTCCTGATAGAGGAGGAGCAGGTGTCATCAGTCCCATGTCCTGATAGAGGAGGAGCAGTGTCACCAGTCCATGTCCTGATAGAGGAGGAGCAGGTGTCACAGTCCCATGTCCTGATAGAGGAGGAGCAGGTGTCATCAGTCCCATGTCTGATAGAGGAGGAGCAGGTGTCATCAGTCCCATGTCCTGATAGAGGAGGAGCAGGTTCACATCCATGTCCTGATAGAGGGGAGCAGTGTCATCAGTCCCATGTCCTGATAGAGGGACAGGTGTCACAGTCCCTGTCCTGATAAGGAGGAGCAGGTGTCACAGTCCATGTCCTGATAGAGGAGAGCAGGTGTCACCAGTCCCATGTCCTGATAGAGGAGGAGCAGGTGTCACAGTCCATGTCCTGATAGAGGAGGAGCAGGTGTCATCAGTCCCATGTCCTGATAGAGGAGGAGCAGGTGTTCAGTCCCATGTCCTGATAGAGAGGAGCAGGTGTCACAGTCCCATGTCCTGATAGAGGAGGAGCAGGTTCACCAGTCCATGTCCTGATAGAGGAGAGCAGTGTCACAGTCCATGTCCTATAGAGGAGAGCAGGTGTCATCAGTCCAATGTCCTGATAAGGAGGAGCAGGTGTCATCAGTCCCATGTCCTATAGAGGAGGAGCAGGTGTCATCATCCATGTCCTATAGAGGAGGAGCAGGTGTCATCAGTCCCATGTCCTGATAGAGGAGGAGCAGGTGTCACAGTCCATGTCCTGATAGAGGAGGAGCAGGTGTCATCAGTCCCATGTCCTGATAGAGGAGGAGCAGGTGTCACCAGTCCCATGTCCTGATAGAGGAGGAGCAGGTGTCACCAGTCCTGTCCTGATAGAGGGAGCAGGTGTCACAGTCCCATGTCCTGATAGAGGAGGAGCAGGTGTACAGTCCCATGTCCTGATAGAGAGGAGCAGGTGTCACCAGTCCCATGTCCTGATGAGGAGGAGCAGGTGTCACAGTCCCATGTCCTGATAGAGGAGGAGCAGGTGTCACAGTCCCATGTCCTGATAGAGGAGGAGCAGGTGTCACAGTCCATGTCTGATAGAGGAGGAGCAGGTGTCATCAGTCCCATGTCCTGATAGAGGAGGAGCAGGTGTCACCAGTCCATGTCCTGATAGAGGAGGAGCAGGTGTCATCAGTCCCATGTCCTGATAGAGGAGGAGCAGGTGTCATCAGTCCCATGTTCTATAGAGGAGGAGCAGGTGTCATCAGTCCCATGTCTGATAGAGGAGGAGCAGGTGTCACCAGTCCTATGTCCTGATAGAGGAGGAGCAGGTGTCAAGTCCCATGTCCTGATAGAGAGGAGCAGGTGTCATCAGTCCCATGTCCTGATAGAGGAGAGCAGGTGTCATCAGTCCCATGTCCTGATAGAGGAGAGCAGGTGTCACCAGTCCCTGTCCTGATAAGGAGGAGCAGGTGTCACAGTCCAATGTCCTGATAGAGGAGGAGCAGGTGTCATCATCCCATGTCCTGATAGAGGAGGAGCAGGTGTCATCAGTCCCATGTCCTGATAGAGGAGGAGCAGGTGTCACCAGTCCCATGTCCTGATAGAGGAGGAGCAGGTGTCACAGTCCCATGTCCTGATAGAGGAGGAGCAGGTGTCACCAGTCCATGTCCTGATAGAGGAGGAGCAGGTGTCACCAGTCCCATGTCCTGATAGAGGAGGAGCAGGTGTCATCAGTCCCATGTCCTGATAGAGGAGGAGCAGGTGTCACAGTCCCATGTCTGATAGAGGAGGAGCAGGTGTCATCAGTCCCATGTCCTGATAGAGGGAGCAGGTGTCACCAGTCCAATGTCCTGATAGAGGAGGAGCAGGTGTCACCAGTCCCATGTCCTGATAGAGGAGGAGCAGGTGTCATCAGTCCCATGTCCTGATAGAGGAGGAGCAGGTGTCATCAGTCCAATGTCCTGATAGAGAGAGGAGCAGGTGTCATCAGCCCCATGTCCTGATAGAGGAGGAGCAGGTGTCATCAGTCCCATGTCCTGATAGACGAGGAGCAGGTGTCACCAGTCCCATGTCCTGATAGAGGAGGAGCAGGTGTCACCAGTCCCATGTCCTGATAGAGGAGGAGCAGGTGTCACCAGTCCAATGTCCTGATAGAGGAGGAGCAGGTGTCATCAGTCCCATGTCCTGATAGAGGAGGAGCAGGTGTCACCAGTCCAATGTCCTGATAGAGGAGGAGCAGGTGTCACCAGTCCCATGTCCTGATAGAGGAGGAGCAGGTGTCACCAGTCCCATGTCCTGATAGAGGAGGAGCAGGTGTCATCAGTCCCATGTCCTGATAGAGGAGGAGCAGGTGTCACCAGTCCCATGTCCTGATAGAGGAGGAGCAGGTGTCACCAGTCCCATGTCCTGATAGAGGAGGAGCAGGTGTCATCATTCCCATGTCCTGATATAGGAGGAGCAGGTGTCATCATCCATGTCCTGATAGAGGAGGAGAAGGCATCATCAGTCCCATGTCCTGATAGAGGAGGAGCAGGTGTCACCAGTCCAATGTCCTGATAGAGGAGGAGCAGGTGTCATCAGTCCCATGTCCTGATAGACGAGGAGCAGGTGTCATCAGTCCCATGTCCTGATAGAGGAGGAGCAGGTGTCACCAGTCCCATGTCCTGATAGAGGAGGAGCAGGTGTCACCAGTCCCATGTCCTGATAGAGGAGGAGCAGGTGTCACCAGTCCAATGTCCTGATAGAGGAGGAGCAGGTGTCACCAGTCCCATGTCCTGAAGAGGAGGAGCAGGTGTCATCAGTCCCATGTCCTGATAGAGGAGGAGCAGGTGTCATCAGTCCAATGTCCTGATAGAGGAGGAGCAGGTGTCATCAGCCCCATGTCCTGATAGAGGAGGAGCAGGTGTCATCAGTCCCATGTCCTGATAGACGAGGAGCAGGTGTCACCAGTCCCATGTCCTGATAGAGGAGGAGCAGGTGTCACCAGTCCCATGTCCTGATAGAGGAGGAGCAGGTGTCACCAGTCCAATGTCCTGATAGAGGAGAGAGCAGGTGTCATCAGTCCCATGTCCTGATAGAGGAGGAGCAGTGTCACCAGTCCAATGTCCTGATAGAGGAGGAGCAGGTGTCACCAGTCCCATGTCCTGATAGAGGAGAGCAGGTGTCATCAGTCCCATGTCCTGATAGAGGAGGAGCAGGTGTCACCAGTCCCATGTCCTGATAGAGGAGGAGCAGGTGTCACCAGTCCCATGTCCTGATAGAGGAGAAGCAGGTGTCATCATTCCCATGTCCTGATATAGAGGAGCAGGTGTCATCAGTCCCATGTCCTGATAGAGGAGGAGAAGGCATCATCAGTCCCATGTCCTGATAGAGGAGGAGCAGGTGTCACCAGTCCTATGTCCTGATAGAGGAGGAGCAGGTGTCACCAGTCCAATGTCCTGATAGAGGAGGAGCAGGTGTCATCAGTCTCATGTCCTGATAGAGGAGGAGCAGGTGTCACCAGTCCAATGTCCTGAAAGAGGGGAGCAGGTGTCACCAGTCCCATGTCCTGATAGAGGAGGAGCAGGTGTCATCAGTCTCATGTCCTGATAGAGGAGGAGCAGTGTTATCAGTCCAATGTCCTGATAGAGGAGGAGCAGGTGTCATCAGTCCCATGTCCTGATAGAGGAGGAGCAGGTGTCATCAGTCCCATGTCCTGATAGAGGAGGAGCAGGTGTCATCAGTCCCATGTCCTGATAGAGGAGGAGCAGGTGTCATCAGTCCCATGTCCTGATAGAGGAGGAGCAGGTGTCATCAGTCCAATGTCCTGATAGAGGAGGAGCAGGTGTCATCAGTCCCATGTCCTGATAGAGGAGGAGCAGGTGTCACCAGTCCCATGTCCTGATAGAGGAGGAGCAGGTGTCATCAGTCCCATGTCCTGATAGAGGAGGAGCAGGTGTCATCAGTCCCATGTCCTGATAGAGGAGGAGCAGGTGTCATCAGTCCCATGTCCTGATAGAGGAGGAGCAGGTGTCATCAGTAACATGTCCTGATAGAGGAGGAGCAGGTGTCACCAGTCCCATGTCCTGATAGAGGAGGAGCAGGTGTCACCAGTCCCATGTCCTGATAGAGGAGGAGCAGGTGTCATCAGTCTCATGTCCTGATAGAAGACAGGGGGGGGGGGGGGGGGGGGGGGGGGGGGGGGGGGGGGGGGGGGGGGGGGGGGGGGGGGGGGGGGGGGGGGGGGGGGGATAGAGGAGGAGCAGGTGTCATCAGTCCCATGTCATGATAGAGGAGGAGCAGGTGTCATCAGCCCCATGTCCTGATAGAGGAGGAGCAGGTGTTATCAGTCCCATGTCCTGATAGGGAGGAGCAGGTGTCATCAGTCCCATGTCCTGATAGAGAAGGAGCAGGTGTCACCAGTCCCCTGTCCTGATACAGGAGGAGCAGGTGTCACCAGTCCTATGTCCTGATAGAAGAGGAGCAGGTGTCACCAGTCCCATGTCCTGATAGAGGAGGAGCAGGTGTCATCAGTCCCATGTCCTGATAGAGGAGGAGCAGGTGTCATCAGTCCCATGTCCTGATAGAGGAGGAGCAGGTGTTATCAGTCCCATGTCCTGATAGAGGAGGAGCAGGTGTTATCAGTCCCATGTCCTGATAGAGGAGGAGCAGGTGTCACCAGTCCTATGTCCTGATAGAGGAGGAGCAGGTGTCATCAGTCCCATGTCTGATAGAGGAGGAGCAGGAGTCATCAGTCCTATGTCCTGATAGAGGAGGAGCAGGTGTCATCAGTCCCATGTCCTGATAGAGGAGGAGCAGGTGTTATCAGTCCCATGTCCTGATAGAGGAGGAGCAGGTGTCATCAGTCCCATGTTCTAATAGAGGAGGAGCAGGTGTCATCAGTCCCATGTCCTGATAGAGGAGGAGCGGGTGTCACCAGTCCTATGTCCTGATAGAGGAGGAGCAGGTGTCATCAGTCCCATGTCCTGATAGACGAGGAGCAGGTGTCATCAGTCCCATGTCCTGATAGACGAGGAGCAGGTGTCACCATCCCATGTCCTGATAGAGGAAGAGCAGGTGTCACCAGTCCCCTGTCCTGATACAGGAGGAGCAGGTGTCACCAGTCCAATGTCCTGATAGAGGAGGAGCAGGTGTCATCAGTCCCATGTCCTGATAGAGGAGGAGCAGGTGTCATCAGTCCCATGTCCTGATAGAGGAGGAGCAGGTGTCACCAGTCCCATGTCCTGATAGAGGAGGAGCAGGTGTCACCAGTCCCATGTCCTGATAGAGGAGGAGCAGGTGTCACCAGTCCAATGTCCTGATAGAGGAGGAGCAGGTGTCACCAGTCCCATGTCCTGATAGAGGAGGAGCAGGTGTCATCAGTCCCATGTCCTGATAGAGGAGGAGCAGGTGTCATCAGTCCAATGTCCTGATAGAGGAGGAGCAGGTGTCATCAGCCCCATGTCCTGATAGAGGAGGAGCAGGTGTCATCAGTCCCATGTCCTGATAGACGAGGAGCAGGTGTCCCAGTCCCATGTCCTGATAGAGGAGGAGCAGGTGTCACCATCCCATGTCCTGATAGAGGAGGAGCAGTGTCACCAGTCCAATGTCCTGATAGAGGAGGAGCAGGTGTCATCAGTCCCATGTCCTGATAGAGGAGGAGCAGGTGTCACCAGTCCAATGTCCTGATAGAGGAGGAGCAGGTGTCACCAGTCCCATGTCCTGATAGAGGAGGAGCAGTGTCACCAGTCCCATGTCCTGATAGAGGAGGAGCAGGTGTCATCAGTCCCATGTCCTGATAGAGGAGAGCAGGTGTCACCAGTCCCATGTCCTGATAGAGGAGGAGCAGGTGTCACCAGTCCCATGTCCTGATAGAGGAGGAGCAGGTGTCATCATTCCCATGTCCTGATATAGAGGAGCAGGTGTCATCAGTCCCATGTCCTGATAGAGGAGGAGAAGGCATCATCAGTCCCATGTCCTGATAGAGGAGGAGCAGGTGTCACCAGTCCAATGTCCTGATAGAGGAGGAGCAGGTGTCATCAGTCCCATGTCCTGATAGACGAGGAGCAGGTGTCATCAGTCCCATGTCCTGATAGAGGAGGAGCAGGTGTCACCAGTCCCATGTCCTGATAGAGGAGGAGCAGGTGTCACCAGTCCCATGTCCTGATAGAGGAGGAGCAGGTGTCACCAGTCCAATGTCCTGATAGAGGAGGAGCAGGTGTTATCAGTCCAATGTCCTGATAGAGGAGGAGCAGGTGTCATCAGTCCCATGTCCTGATAGAGGAGGAGCAGGTGTCATCAGTCCCATGTCCTGATAGAGGAGGAGCAGGTGTCATCAGTCCCATGTCCTGATAGAGGAGGAGCAGGTGTCATCAGTCCCATGTCCTGATAGAGGAGGAGCAGGTGTCATCAGTCCAATGTCCTGATAGAGGAGGAGCAGGTGTCATCAGTCCCATGTCCTGATAGAGGAGGAGCAGGTGTCACCAGTCCCATGTCCTGATAGAGGAGGAGCAGGTGTCATCAGTCCCATGTCCTGATAGAGGAGGAGCAGGTGTCATCAGTCCCATGTCCTGATAGAGGAGGAGCAGGTGTCATCAGTCCCATGTCCTGATAGAGGAGGAGCAGGTGTCATCAGTAACATGTCCTGATAGAGGAGGAGCAGGTGTCACCAGTCCCATGTCCTGATAGAGGAGGAGCAGGTGTCACCAGTCCCATGTCCTGATAGAGGAGGAGCAGGTGTCATCAGTCTCATGTCCTGATAGAAGACAGAAATATATCCATACACTGGATGTCACTCCCCGCCATTCACTAATTTAAAGGGACAGTACACGTCTTATGTGCCTGTGTGTAAATTATCCCAATCATTTCCTTCACCGCTCACCCCCCGGAGCTCCTCCATCTCCTTTACATTTGATACTTTATTTCCAGAGGAATCTTGCAGATAATGGCCCGCACATCGCATGTTGTTTATTCGCTATGAACGCTTGTCAGGTCTTTTTATGTTCTGTTTTTAGGGATTGTTTATTGCTGAGCCACAAAGACAAAGCCACAGACAGGAAATTGAAGCCAGTCCTGGATACATTGTGTTTACATATCTGCCATTTATGTGTATCCTGCAAGAAGAGGATCACAGACAGCAGACCCCTACCTCCCAATATACTCTGTGGCCGCCTAAAGGACAGCGCACCTGCAGGCTAATCTCACATCAGGGCACTTATTGCAATGTATGGTACTTTTTTCAGCATTTCTAGGTCACAAATAAAATAATATTAGCCATGTAAGTCTAGGATTGAATTGACCACAGGACAGGTGGAAGGTATATTGTTCTCTGTTATCAGCCATGGAAGAGACTCTAGAGCCCTGATGCAAGGTATTGTTCTCTGTTATCAGCCATGGAAGACTTAGCTTGAATGCAATATTGTTCTCTGTTATCAGCCTGGAAGACAGTAGAGCTATGAATGCAATATATTGTTCTCTGTTATCAGCCATGGGAGACAGTAGAGCCTATGAATGCAATATATTGTTCTCTGTTATCAGCCATGGATGACAGTAGTGCCTATGAATGCCAAGTATTGTTATATGTATAGAGTTATAAGAAGTATATAGATCTCCATGATCCTTTATATCAGGTGTCCAGTGCTGAGAACGTCCAGATCATTTTCATCCATATTTATCACTGATTTCATTAACTTTACTATATGGTGCCATCATATTCCAATGACCTTTCCTAATATATTCCCCTTTGGGATAATAGTAAAATAGTAAAGTCTGACACCCAGTGCCAGACTGAGTCGGCAGGGGCCCTCCATTTACATTGACTCTGGGGGCCACTGATCCACTACATGCACATATTACATTCACATATTTACCTAGGCTTCTATAGAAGAATATACTGGGATATTTTGTAAAATGAATGATGAGTTGCTGCTTCTGTCTCTAGTGAAACAAGTGTATTGTGCCACCTACTGATTATGTTTGGGGTATAAGTGGCATATTACTGCAAAGCGGCCCCCCGGAGGATTCATCTGTCCCCAGAGTACAGGGTGAAGGAGACGTCACCCAGGAATGATTGAGACAGTGCACAATGGAGGGACAGAGAGAGCACAGGGAGAAGAGAGAGCACACAGGGGGAAGAGAGAGCACACAGGAGGAAGGGAGAGTGCACAGGGGAAGGGAGAGCGCACAGGGGAAGAGAGAGCATGGGAGGAAGGGAGAGTGCACAGGAGATAGTGCACAGAAGGGAGCGTGCACAGGAAGAAGGGAGAGTGCACAGGAGCAAAGGAGAGCGCACAGGGGGAAAAGAGAGCATGGGAGGAAGTGAGAGTGCTCAGGAGAGAGAGTGCACAGAAGGAAGGGAGCGTGCACAGGAAGAAGGGAGAGTGCACAGGGGAAGGGAGAGCGCACAGGAGGAAGGGAGATCATGGGAGGAAGGGAGAGTGCACAAGAGACAGAGTGCACAGAAGGAAGGGAGAGTGCGCAGGGGGAAGAAAGAGTGCACAGGGGAAGAGAGAGCACAGGAGGAAGGGAGAGCACACAGGAGGATGGGGGAGTGCACAGGGGGAAGAGAAAGCACACAGAAGGGGAAGAGAGACCACACACGAGGAGAAGAGAGCACACAGGGGAAGAGAGCGCACAGGTGAAGAGAGAGCACAGGAGGAAGGGAGAGCACACAGCGCAAAAGAGAGAGCACAGGAGGAAGGGAAAGTACACAGGGGGAAGGGAGAGTGCACAGGGGGAAGGGAGAGCACACAGGGGGAAGAGAGAGCACACAGGGGAAGAGAAAGCACAGGAGGAAGGGAGAGCACACAGGGGAAAGAGAGCAGACACAAGTGGAAGAGAGAGCGCACAGGGAAAGAGAGTGCACAGAGGAAGAGAGCGCACATGGGAATCGAGAGCACAGGGGGAAGGTTATCATGCTCAGACTGGCCCACGGAAGGACAGGGCAATGCTCTGGTGGGCCAGTCAAAACATCATGACAACTGATGTTTGGGAGCAGCATCCAAAAATATAAAAGGAAATGTTCTCATGAAGACAAAAGCCACAAGCTGCTACAATATCACCATCAGACATAGGCATCACAGTGTGAGGAGCTTCGTAATTGGGTTTTCCATTTTAAATTTTTAGTTTTTTGCATACCATAATGGGATGCCTCAGTTTTATGTTGCGTTTTCCCTTTAAATTTCTTCTTTTTACAGAAAAGATGAAAGATAAGAAACCCCCTGATACGTGTCACAGTAATAAGCCTGAGCCTGTGGTTTCATGATTCTTCTGTTCTCGTGTTTTCTGCTTCTTCTCCACATTTCTTTAATACGATGCAGGTTTTTTTCCATTTGGTTTCAATATCAGATGTGTATAATCCGTGATGTACACGATGTATACGACAAACAATATACAGCTCTGCAGACATAACACAGGAGCTGTCACATAGTATCACAGGCTTCACCATTCACTACAGGAGAGGGGAACGCTTTTTTTTCCGCTGGGGCCATTTGGATATTTATAACCTCATTTGCGTCCGTATAACGTTATAAACTCGAAAATGATTCTACAATATTTGGTAAAACATTAAATTGTGGTGACCCGGCCCCGTACCCGGCAGAACCAAACCTTAGAAAATGATCATTAAAAAAAAAATCAAATCGCCAAGATTGACAAAAAATTGTCTTGGGTGGCTATCATGGATGAAGGGTTATGGAAGCAAGATGGCAGTGAAGGGTTAAAGTCGATCAGGGAAGCTAGTCTGACCCTTAGACTGAAGGTCCCTAGCTGACCATGTTCCCAAAAGTACCTCTGAAGGTAAGGATGTCTGGGCTTCCACCCTTTCCCTGCTCCTGACGAGCCCTAGGCTATAACCCCTTCATCTCCACCCAGGGACCATGATAGTCACAGCAACTCCAAGGAAAAGACAGCTTCTGTGATGAGCTCACCTCATACCTGGTAGACACACAGCCAGGACCTTATAAAATTAAGTAACCTGATCGGGAAACACCATTGTCACGGGCTCCTTCTCCGGTATCCCACAATCAACAGAGCGAGAGTGGTGTAAACAGCTCACAAACCTTTATTGCCTGAAAGACATAAAAATCCATAAAACAATCCAGCAGAATACTGTAGATCCAGGTAATCCAGATGGCTCTCCCATGCCTCTGGAAATCTCATTTTGGCTTCAGTGTCCCACACAAAAGATTGGAAACATATTGCTTCTCCTCCCCCCAAACACCTCCCATGTCCAAACTAGGGCTATTGACACACTCCTGGAGGAGGGGGGTAGTGCACACATTTACAGACAAAGTATTAAAATGACCAAATAAGAACATGTCCACAGTAATTCAATTATCAGACTCTCTGGAGTATAATGAGTACACAGGAATGGGGAAGGGGAGAATACACAATATAGGAACAACACTTGTAAAATATAACCCACCATATCCCCTATCACAACCATAAATTGAAAAGAAAAATCAAAATGCCAAGATTGACAAAAAGTTTTCAAGGGTGGCTATAACGGGCGAAGGGGTATGAAAGCAGGATGGCAGTGATGGGCTAAAGGAGATCAGAGGCACAGGTCTGACCTTTAGACTGTGGGACCCTAGCTGACCCTGTTCCCAGAAGTACTTCTAAAGATGAGGATGACTGGGCCACCACCCTTACCCTGCTCCTTATTAGCCCTAGGCTAAAACCCACTCACCTCCACCCAGGGACCAGGAAAGCCATAACAACTCCATCCAGGGATTGGAATACAAACAGCAACTCCAAGGAAAAGACAGCTTCTGCGATGAGCTCACCCCATACCTGGTAGATACACAGTCAGGACATTATAAAATTAAGTTACCAGATTGGTAAACTGAAAAAAAATGCCAAGATTGATGAAATATTGTCATGGGTGTCTATTATGGACAAAGGGGTATGGAAGCAGGATGGCAGTGATGGGCTAATGCAGGGGTCTCCAACCACTGGTCCGCAAATCGGGACTGGGCCATGGGGGTTCCTGTGCTGGTCTGCGGTGCCGCAGACCAGCAGTACAGAAAGTGTGCTCTGTGGTGGCCCAGAGTGGCGTCCCCGCCCACCGCACCGCACTATGCCGTTCTGAGCTGATCCTTGTCTCAGCTGCGTGCATAGATGTACAAGCGGCGCCGTCAGCCAATCATAGTGCAGCAGCCAGGTCCTGATTGGCCGGTGGCTGCTGCACTGTTATTGGACGATGGCTCCGCTCAAACATGTACGCAGCCGAGGCAGAGATCAGAGTGGCGCCAACTGCGGTGGACCCGTGGGAAGTGTATGTCTGTGTGTGGCTTGTGTGTCTGTGTGTGGGATGTGTGTGTGTCCGTGTGTGTGGTGGTGTGTGTGTGTAGCTATGTGTGTCTGTGTGTGTGACGATGTGTCTGTGTGTGGCTGTGTGTGTGACTGTGTATGGGGCAATGTGTCTGTGTGGCGGTGTGTCTGTGGCTGTGTGTCTGTGGCTGTGTGTCTGTGTGTGTGTATCTGTGTGTCTGTGTGTGTGTCTGTGTGTGTGGCTGTTTGTCTGTGTGTGTGGCGGTGTATCTTTGTGTGTGGCATTGTATCTGTGTGTGTGGCTGTGTGTCTGCATGTGAGGCGGTGTGTCTGTGTGTGGTGGTGTGTCTGTGTGTGGCTGTGTGTGTGGTTGTGTCTGTGGTTCTGAGTCTGTGTATGTGTCTGTGTGTGGTTGTCTGTGTGTGTGGCTGCGTGTCTGTGTGTGTGGCTGCGTGTCTGTGTGTGTGGCGGTATGTATGTCTGTGTGTGTGTCTGTGGGTGTGTCGCGGTGTGTCTGTGTGCGTGGCAGTGTGTCTGTGTGTGTGGAGGTGTGTCTGTGTGGCAGTGTGTCTTTGTGTGTGTCTGTGTGTCTGTGTGTGTGTGTGCCTGTGAGTGTCTGTCTGTGTGTCTGGCAGTGTGTCTGTGTGGCTGTGTGTGTATCTCTGTGTGTGCCGGAGTGTCTGTATGTGTGGGGGTGTTTGTGTGTGTGGCAGTGTGTCTGTGTGTGAGTCTGTGTTTGTGGCTGTGCATCTGTGTTGTAGCTGTGTGGCTGTGTGTGGTGGTGTGTCAGTGTGGATGTGTGTGGTGGTGTTTCTGTGTGTGGCTGTGTGTGTGGCTGTGTGTGGTGGTGTGTCTGTGTGTGTGGTGGTGCGTCTGTGTGTGGTGGTGCGTCTGTGTGTGGTGGTGTTTCTGTGTGTAGCTGTGTGTCTGTGTGTGGCTGTGTGTGCGTTGGTGTGTGGTAGTGTGTGGCTGTGTGTATGGCTGTGTGTGGGGGGGGTGTCGATGGGACTGCAAGGGGATGATGGGGATAATATGAGCTGCTGCAAGGGGATGATGGGGATAATATGAGCTGCTGCAAGGGGATGATGGGGATATTGTGAGATGTAAAGTGATAATGGGGATTGATGGGGGCTGAAGGGGGTGATGGAGATATTGTGGCCTGCATAAGGATGATGGGATAATATGGGCTGCAAGGGGATGATGGGGGTATTGTGGCCTGCATAGGGATGATGGGGATACAATATTGGGGGCTGCAAGGGGATGGATAAATAAGACATCCCCTGAAAATAAGATGTAGCGCATCTTTTGGGGAAACAGGGTACTAAACTCCACCCCTTCTCTATAGCCCTGTCCCATATAAACAAAGTCCCACCCCTGTGCTACTCCACCCTGCCAGGCCCTATTAAAACCAACGAACCAAAATGTCTTTAAGGTACATAGAGTCACACGATGCATCTTCATGCGTTACAACCAGTTTTATTTGTAGAAAAACAAGTGATTGTCACAGCTAGTAAGCAAAAAGTGCATCAGTACAAAAAGGGGGGGGGGTTTCAAGGACAAAGTGCAGGGTGAAAAGAGAGATCAAACACAGGACCCAGAATTTTACAAAGCAGACATCTCAATGGTAATGACGTTAATATAAAAGGTAAAATTCCCCCAACAGAGAATACAGTTGCAGTCTTTTGCATAAGTTGCAGCCAAGGTGATTACAGCCAATTTACAACATCATAAACATACAACTAGAGCCAATGTCAGGGACACAAGAGGTTAATAAATAGCTCTCATACCAGAGATGCCTGCTGCCTGGGGACTGTGTCAGGGAGACGCCCCGACACGTGTTTCGTTTGTTCTTCCTCGGGGGGCAGTGGCCAGGCCCTGGACAAATGGTCTTGCATAAAGCCGGTCCACAGTGAAAAAAAGGTTGGGGACCACTGGCCTAAAGGTGATCAGATGAACAAGTCTGATCCTTAGACTGGAGGTTCCCAGAAGTACCCCTGAAGTTGAGGATGTCTGGACCACCACCCTTGCCCTGCTTCTGACCAGCCCAAGGCTATAACGCCCTCACCTCCACCCAGGGACCAGGATAGTCACAGCAACTCCTCACAGGGATCGGGGATAGGAATAGCAAAGAAAATAAAAGATAGCTTCTGAAAACTCCAGTGGAAATTGCACACAGCATAACATATCTCATAGGTCGGAGAGTGAATGAACTCTATCAGCGACACCAGCTGATGGGTAATGGGATTATTTAAAGGTTGGGGGAATGGACAACCACTTCACCTAACACACACAGCAGCAGCTCACCTGGAGAGCCACAGCCAGCTAATACTATGGATAGCTAACAGCGCAACAACTAATGATATTAACCCTTAAGATCCCAACAGAAAAAAACACATATTATACAGGTGACAAAAATGCAGAAGGAAGTGATCAAAACGTATTAAAAAAATAGGATCAATAAAAATGTTATCTCACCCCCCAAAAAATAAGCCCTCATGCAGCTCACTCCATTGACCGAAAAAAATGTAAATCTTATGGGTCTCAAAAAGTAAAAATTCTACAAAGTTAAAAAGAAATAAATTAAAGTTTGGACACCCCTTATCAAAATGACTGGTATTGTGAAGAATTAGGCAAGGACAAGATGAAATAAAGTGAAAGATTTCAAGTTTCCTTTGAATTTTAGGCAAAAAAAATATATTTTAATCTGTAAAATCTTAAAAATTTCAAAAAAGAAAATGCAGTAATGCAAAAGTTTGTGCACCCCTGGATATTTGTGTGCTCAGATACCTTTGACCGAGGTTTCAGACCTTAATTAGCCAGTCAGGGTTATGTCTTCTTCACGATCAGGTGATGGAAATTTTACAGCTTTATAAAAAACTACCTCCTCTAACCTTGTGCCAAAAAACAGCAGCCATGGGTTCTGCTCAGCAGCTGCCGAGCACTCTGAAAATGAAGGCGGTAGAGACCCACAAAGAAGGAGAAGGCTAGAAGTTAGAAAAGTGTTGTCAAGTTGCCCTTTCCTAAGTTCAAAATGTAATTAAGAAATGTCAGTTAACAGGAAAAGTGGAGGTCAAGGTAAGGTCTGGAAGACCAAGCAATACTTCAGTGAGAGCTGCTGGTAGGATTGTTAGCAAGGCAAATCAGAACCCTAGCTTGACTGAAAAAGATCTTCAGAAAGATTTAGCAGACTCTAGAGTTGTGGTACATTGTTCTACTGTTCAGAGACACCTGCACAAATATGGCCTTCATGGAAGCGTCATCAGAAGAAAACCTCTCCTCACAGTCCCATTATCGGAACATCTTTGAAAATCTGTGGCAAGACTTCAAAAGAGCAAAGGATGCAAGATGAGCCAGGAATGTCACAGAACTGAAAGATGAAACAGGAATCTCACAGAACTGGATGATGAACCAGGAATCTCACAGAACTGGAAGACGAGCCAGGAATCTCACAGAGCTGGAAGACGAGCCAGGAATCTCACAGAACTGGAAGATGAGCCAGGAATCTCACAGAACTGGAAGACGAGTCAGGAATCTCACAGAGCTGGAAGACAAGCCAGGAATCTCACAGAACTGGAAGATGAACCAGGAATCTCACAGAACTGGAAGACGAGTCAGGAATCTCACAGAACTGGAAGACGAGCCAGGAATCTCACAGAACTGGAAAACGAGCCAGGAATCTCACAGAACTGGGAGACGAGCCAGGAATCTCACAGAACTGGGAGACGAGCCAGGAATCTCACAGAACTGGAAGACGAGTCAGGAATCTCACAGAGCTGGAAGACAAGCCAGGAATCTCACAGAACTGGAAGATGAGCCAGGAATCTCACAAAACTGGAAGACGAGTCAGGAATCTCACAGAGCTGGAAGACAAGCCAGGAATCTCACAGAACTGGAAGATGAACCAGGAATCTCACAGAACTGGAAGACGAGTCAGGAATCTCACAGAACTGGAAGACGAGCCAGGAATCTCACAGAACTGGAAAACGAGCCAGGAATCTCACAGAACTGGGAGACGAGCCAGGAATCTCACAGAACTGGGAGACGAGCCAGGAATCTCACAGAACTGGAAGATGAACCAGGATTCTCACAGAACTGGAAGATGAACCCGGAATCTCACAGAACTGAAAGACAAGCCAGGAATCTCACAGAACTGGAAGACGAGCCAGGAATCTCACAGAACTGGAAGACGAGCCAGGAATCTCACAGAACTGGAAGACGAGTCAGGAATCTCACAGAACTGGAAGACGAGCCAGGAATCTCACAGAACTGGAAAACGAGCCAGGAATCTCACAGAACTGGGAGACGAGCCAGGAATCTCACAGAACTGGGAGACGAGCCAGGAATCTCACAGAACTGGAAGATGAACCAGGATTCTCACAGAACTGGAAGATGAACCCGGAATCTCACAGAACTGAAAGACAAGCCAGGAATCTCACAGAACTGGAAGACGAGCCAGGAATCTCACAGAACTGGAAGACGAGCCAGAAATCTCACAGAACTGGAAGACGAGCCAGGAATCTCACAGAACTGGAAAATGAGCCAGGAATCTCACAGAACTGGAAGATGAACCAGGATTCTCACAGAACTTGAAGATGAACCTGGAATCTCACAGAACTGGAGGACAAGCCAGGAATCCCACAGAGCTGAAAGATGAGCCCGGGATCTCACAAAGCTGGAAGAACTCGTCACACAAAAACAAGCCCTAATATTTCACATAGGGTACACTGAAACTGCTGCATATACATTACCCATTCATCATACATAAGTAGCTGTATTATAGTAGTTATATTCTTGTATATAGGAGCAGTATTATAGTAGTTATATTCTTGTACATAGGAGCAGTATTATAGTAGTTATATTCTTGTACATGGGGCAGTATTATAGTAGTTATATTCTTGTATATAGGAGCAGTAATATAGTAGTTATATTCTTGTACATAGGGCAGTATTATAGTAGTTATATTCTTGTACATAAGGGCAGTATTATAGTAGTTATATTCATGTATATAGGAGCAGTATTATAGTAGTTATATTCTTGTACATAGGGGCAGTATTATAGTAGTTATATTCTTGTATATAGGAGCAGTATTATAGTAGTTATATTCTTGTATATAGGAGCAGTATTATAGTAGTTATATTCTTGTACATAGGGCAGTATTATAGCAGTTATATTCTTGTATATAGGAGCAGTATTATAGTAGTTATATTCTTGTATATAGGGGGCAGTATTATAGTAGTTATATCCTTGTATATAGGAGCAGTATTATAGTAGTTATATTCTTGTATATAGGGGCAGTATTATAGTAGTTTATATTCTTGTATATAGGAGCAGTATTATAGTAGTTATATTCTTGTATATAGGGGAGGTATTATAGTAGTTATATTCTTGTATATAGGAGCAGTATTATAGTAGTTATATTCCTGTATATAGGAGCAGTATTATAGTAGTTATATTCTTGTATATAGGGGAGGTATTAATAGTAGTTATATTCTTGTATATAGGAGCAGTATTATAATAGTTATATTCTTGTATATAGGAGCAGTATTATAGTAGTTAAATTCTTGTATATAGGAGCAGTATTATAGTAGTTATATTCTTGTATATAGGGGAGGTATTATAGTAGTTATATTCTTGTATATAGGAGCAGTATTATAATAGTTATATTCTTGTATATAGGAGCAGTATTATAGTAGTTATATTCTTGTATATAGGGGCAGTATTATAGTAGTTATATTCTTGTATATAGGGGCAGTAGTATAGTAGTTATATTCTTGTATATAGAGGCAGTATTATAATAGTTATATTCTTGTACATAGGGACAGTATTATAGTAGTTATATTCTTGTATATAGGAGCAGTATTATAGTAGATATATTCTTGTATATAGGAGCAGTATTATAGTAGTTATATTCTTGTATATAGGGGCAGTTTTATAGTAGTTATATTCTTGTATATAGGAGCAGTATTATAGTAGTTATATTCTTGTATATAGGGGCAGTATTATAGTAGTTATATTCTTGTATATAGGAGCAGTATTATAGTAGTTATATTCTTGTATATAGCAGCAGTATTATAGCAGTTATATTCTTGTACATAAGAGCAGTATTATAGTAGTTATATTCTTGTATATAGAGGCAGTATTATAGTAGTTATATTCTTGTACATAGGAGCAGTATTATAGTAGTTATATTCTTGTATATAGAGGCAGTATTATAGTAGTTATATTCTTGTATATAGGAGTGGTATTATAGTATCTATATTCTTGTATATAGAGCAGTATTATAGTAGTTATATTCTTGTATATAGGAGCAGTATTATAGTAGTTATATTCCTGTACATAGGGCAGTATTATAGTAGTTATATTCTTGTATATAGGAGCAGTATTATAGTAGTTATATTCTTGTACATAGGAGCAGTATTATAGTAGTTATATTCTTGTATATAGGGCAGTATTATAGTACGGTAGTTATATTCTTGTATATAGGAGCAGTATTGTAGTAGTTATATTCCTGTATATAGGAGCAGTATTATAGTAGTTATATTCTTGTATATAGGAGCAGTATTATAGTAGTTATATTCCTGTATATAGGAGCAGTATTATAGTAGTTATATTCTTGTATATAGGAGCAGTATTGTAGTAGTTATATTCCTGTATATAGGAGCAGTATTATAGTACGGTAGTTATATTCTTGTATATAGGAGCAGTATTGTAGTAGTTATATTCCTGTATATAGGAGCAGTATTATAGTAGTTATATTCTTGTATATAGGAGCAGTATTATAGTAGTTATATTCCTGTATATAGGAGCAGTATTATAGTAGTTATATTCTTGTACATAGGGGCAGTATTATAGTAGTTATATTCCTGTACATAGGAGCAGTATTATAGTAGTTATATTCTTGTATATAGGAGCAGTATTATAGTAGTTATATTCTTGTATATAGGAGCAGTATTATAGTAGTTATATTCCTGTATATAGGAGCAGTATTATAGTAGTTATATTCTTGTACATAGGGGCAGTATTATAGTAGTTATATTCCTGTACATAGGAGCAGTATTATAGTAGTTATATTCTTGTATATAGGAGCAGTATTATAGTAGTTATATTCTTGTATATAGGGAGCAGTATTATAGTAGTTAGATTCTTGTACATAGGGGCAGTATTATAGTAGTTATATTCTTGTATATAGGGGCAGTATTATAGTAGTTTATATTCTTGTACATAGGAGCAGTATTATAGTAGTTATATTCTTGTATATAGGGGCAGTATTATAGTAGTTATATTCTTGTATATAGGAGCAGTATTATAGTAGTTATATTCTTGTATATAGGGGCAGTATTATAGTAGTTATATTCTTGTACATAGGGTAGTATTATAGTAGTTATATTCTTGTACATAGGGCAGTATTATAGTAGTTATATTCTTGTATATAGGGAGCAGTATTATAGTAGTTATATAATGGAACATAGAGGACAGTATTATAGTAGATATAGTTTTGTACAATGATTTCTACCCTGCGGATCGTGACTATTATGGTTTCCAGCATGCTGCAAATAATTTCACACTCTTCCACAAAGCTTTTCAACATGTGTCCTGTTTCTCCCGTGTTATTAAATGCTTGACACATGTGGAATTTAATAAAACTCTCGGAGCTCCGCTCAGATGTGGTCTCTTCCGACTCCATCATAAAAAATAAATGAATGTTTGAGGTTTTATATATTTTGCAAGCATCGAGTCCTCACAGCCAGTGACGAGCTCGGGTGGCATCGTCCGCTCCTGGGTCTTTATAAGTCCATTCTCACCTAGGATAAATAATTTTCTCATATATGGATTCTCTACCTAATAACATAATATTATACGTAAAATGAGAATTTAGAAGGATGGAGAGCGGAATCTGCCCTCCTCACTTTTCTGGCATCTTGGATATTTGTACTTTTGCACAAAATTAGAGTTTGAAGGGATATTTGCTAAAGATACACATTTAGGCTCATTACTAAAACTGTGGACTTTTATGTTTTGGGAAAATATTAAGCTCTTAATTAGTCATTATGGAATATCCACAGCCATATTATCCTTAATGGACTTCATGTGAGAACCACCATCATATCTACACTCTATAAAGGCAGGTAATGAGTCATTCAGAGAGAAGGGATCTAGCCCTAGTTAGTTTCATCCTCTTTCTGATTGGGTAGCCTAAACCCCGCCCACGAGGATCCTCATAGTGGGGAATTAAAAGACATGGAAGTAAATTACAAGCCCTCCAGCTTTTTTGGGGGTGACAATCCAGTACCTGTCATGCACAGTGTCAGGAAAATCTGAATTATTTTCCATTTGTTCTTGAATACCGCTAAAGTTGACACACTTCTCCGCCCCCTTTTGGTTTGAAGAAACACTATGTCTATTTCCTCACTCCTGCCCCCAGTCAGGTATTTACAACCTGGCTGGGTCATAAAAACCTAGCAGAAGTGAATGTGTTTTCCCTCCAAGAATGTCTTTGTCTTCAAGAAAACACACTTTACGTCAAATGTAATGATGCACGTTAATGCCACAATTACACAAATCATATTTTTGTAGTACTTACATTTTTGGGGATCACACTCCCCCTCTTACTTTTCTGGAAAAGGATCAGAAACCTGGGAAACAAATTCTGACCATTCGCAAATCACAGACACCCCATGTCTGGTCTCAAAAAACACGTAAAATTACAAGGGAAAACATAATGCCAATATCTTTGACACGTGAGCTTCCAGGCCAAAGATATGAAGAAAAGGAGTTTTTGATAACTTTTGGAGATGGGTGTTTCTCCCAAAAAACAGCCCATATATGAGGTCAGCAAAGTGGGAGTTCTTAGCTTTATGACGAAAGGATAAAACTAGAGTTTCCATCTTTGGTCGGTTATTCTAGCCCGAGACAAAGGACACAGCACGACCTATAGCTGTCAGGAAGGATCATAACCCATTTGCAGGGTGCATTCCCCTCCTAGATCTGCGATTGTCACCATGTGGCACAGATTTAGTAATTTCTGATCGTTATCGTTTTATTTTAATAACTGTTTATGCATATTTGTAAATTGTCTCTTTTGTAATATCTTTTATATCTTTTGTAAACACTGCCATTTCTTTGGAGTAAAACTTATAAATTTGCTAGTTTTGTTCTTCATGTTCTATGAGCGAGCTGACACGTCCTCCCGCAAATTCACGTTTCCAAATGGGTTTACGATCCACCTGAAAGAGATCGGTGGTGGCAGCATTATTTTCGTATGTATGTGGTGTTGTGGACCTGGTTGTGACTGGATTGAGGTATATATATGTTCCTAGCAGGAATCGGAGGTATATATACATTCCATCATATCACGTGTCCCAGTAGTCAACATAAATTAGAGCAACTGCGCTCATTTTCTTATAATCTGTCAATACCCTGTTTGGCCAGTAGGATAAGAGGACGCCAGAGTGCTGCAGGTCCTGACTAAGTTTGTGACACACACACAAGAAGATATCTTGCACAAGGCACAATACAGAGGTTACAGCAAGGGATAGAAATGGGTTGGAAGGCCATAACGGTAGGGAGAGGGGAGATGGGTCACCACTAGTGATGAGCGAGCATACCCGGCGGTACTCGGTACTCGCCCGAGCATCTCAGTACTTGGGATGCTTGGCGAGCACCGAGTACCGCCGAGATGCTCGGACACATGCTCGGGTCCACCTTCCTGCATGTTGGCGCTCTTTACAGAGCCAGCCCAGATGCAGGGATTGGCTGACAGACACTGTAATGCCACAGCCATGTTGGTTGTGGCATTACAGTGATTGGCTGGCCGCACAGCGTGATCAGGTCTTTATAAGGCCAGACCGCGCTGTGCTCGTCACTCTGCTGCATAGTGTCAGTCAGTGTAGGGAGAGCTGCTGCTGATTGAGGGACAGATTTTGGGCATTTTAGGTAATGTAGGTGCTGGGCTGCAAAATCCATCTAAACAACAGTCTTTTTGAGAACTAATCTACCTGTATACAGTCAGGCAGAAAGGCAAGGTATATAGGAAACTGGTGTACCAGTACACCAATCAGCAGCACATCTGGGGCTGGTTTGCAGGTTTGAAATATCATCTATCCATCCAAAAACAGTCCTTCTAAGAATTAATTTAGCTCTCTATAGGTAGGAGGAGTATATAGTGCAGTATGGTGTATCAGAAGCTATATACTATTTACATCTGGGGCTGGTGTCTAAGCTTTTAATATCGTCTAATCTATAGTATCCATCCAAAACTATGCCTTATGCAGGGCTGCCAAAAATTGAGAGGCACTCCAATGCCCCTTGCAAGAGACGTGGAGGAGAGCTTCTTTAAATAATGTTCCCATTAAAAAGGAGCGGGTCTCCTATACTTGTAATGCCCATGCACTAAGTATGGACTGACAAACATTTATTCCTGGGGGTATACATGAATATACTGTATAATTTCCTTTTTTTGGTTACGGGCATCATAAACACCGCTTAAAAATATTATGTCAGTATTGCATGTTTTGATAAAAGAAGGGGAAGGGGAACAACAGGCGCAATAGTGCCCTATCACTCAGACACTAAGACACGGTGGTGTATAGGTAAACCACTCACCTATGTCAGTTGTGAGACCCACAACTGGTATGCAGACATGTAGTATCAATATCCTGCCTGCTGCCGCTGGACCTCCACCAACCACTCGCACGTGGAATCTCAGGAGACTGGGGAAAACAGAGGTGTGCAACGGTCCGCGCTGCCGAAGTCCACTTACTTCAGAGAACACACGGGTCAGTGATGTTCAAGCAGATTTCCTTTATTGAATCCTACGTGTTTCGGTGCCCTCCTGGCACCTTCCTCAGGGATCCCTGACCCGTGTGTTCTCTTAAGTAAGTGGACTTCGGCAGCGCGGACCGTTGCACACCTCTGTTTTCCCCAGTATTGCATGTTGGACCACGGTCACCCTGGTGACATGGTGGTGGAGGATGAGGAGAAGGAGGAGGACTACAGCAAATAGCCAAAATCAGGTAGCGTAAACCCATGTGTGGGGGTGAAGAGGAGCATGGGAATATGCATCCCCAAAAAAGACACTGGCTTTGACATTATATTACGCTGCTATCATTTGGGGGTGTTGAAAAGTTTTGCCCAATCCAGGCCTTGTTCAACTTGACAAAAGTCAGCCTGTCAGCATTTTCAGTTGACAGGCGGGTGCGCTTATCAGTAATAATTCCCCCTGCGGCACTAAAAACCCGCTCTGACAAAACGCTAGCAGCAGGGCAGGCCAGGTCTTCAAAGGCGTAGAGAGCCAATTCCTGCCACGTGTCCAGCTTGGAGACCCGATAATTAAAGGGCACAGAGGAATCATTGAGGACTTAGGTACGGTCGCCAAGGTACTCATTCAGCATCTTCACAAGCTTTGCAGTCCTTGTGAGAGTACCCCAAGCCTCAGGGCCTGTGCTATGGGAGGTGCTGAGAAAAGTGTCCCAGATCTTTGTGTTTCCCTGCCTATGCTGGATTGGAGTAGTGTCTATCTCGCTTGAATTCCTTGGTTCTCCACTGAACTTTGACCTCTGCCACCAGTGTTTTCAGAAGGGAATTTTTCTTACTAATTCCGCAACAAGGGCCTTCTGGTACTGCACCATTTCAGGAATAAGAGATAGAAAGTTCTCCTTGTAGCGCGAGTCTAAAGGTGTTACCAACCAATAATGAGTGTCACCCAAGATTTTGATAAAGTGAGGGTCACAGGAAAGGCAGTGTAACATAAAGTCAGCCATGTGCATCAGACTGGTTACAGGCAAGAATTTCATGTCCTCCCGAGAGGATGACTAACCAAGCTCTCCTCCTCCTCCTCCTTCCTGTCCTCTGGCCATCCACACTGAACAGATGGTATGACAGTTGAGCAGGTAGTACCGTCTATAGCGCATGAAGCTAGCTCCTGTTCTTCTTCCTCCTCCTCCTCCACATTGTCAAAATCGACATTGCGATGAGATGAGCCTGGGCTGTATGTAATCACCCTGTATGGTTTGTTGCTCCAACTCATCCTGCTCCACCTGCAATGCATCGTCTTTGATTTTGAGCAGAGAGCGTTTTAGAAGGCAGAGTAGCGGTATGGTGACACTAATCATGGCGTCATCGCCGCTCACCATCTTGGTGGAGTCCTCAAAGTTTTGGAGGACGGTGCATATGTCGGACATCCATGTCCACTCCTCAGGTGTTATGTGTGGAGTTTGAACCGTATACCGACGGCCTAGTTGATGCTGGTACTCAACAACTGCCCTCTTCTGCTCACAAATCCTGACCAACATGTGCAGTGTGGAATTACAACGCGTGGGGACATCACACACCAGTCTGTGAGCCGGAAGCTGCAAACGCCGCTGAAAGCCGGCAAGGCCGGCAGAAGCAGTAGGTGACTTTCTGAAATGGGCACACAGGCGGCGTACTTTGACGAGTATATCAAACAGCTCCGAGTAGGATTTAATAAACCGCTGAACTACAAGGTTGAGGACATGGGCCACGCATAGTACATGCTGAGCTCACCTCGCCTCATAGCTGTCACCAGGTTCCGTCCATTGTCACACACAACCATGACTGGCTGTAGGTTCAGCGGTGTGAGCCAGTGATCTGCCTGCTGTTTCAGAGCTGTCCACAACTCTTCAGCGTTGTGGGGTTTGTCACCTATGCATATTAGCTTCAGCGCAGCCTGTTGCCGCTTAGCCGAGGCAGTGCTGCAGTGCTTCCAGCTTGGGACTGTTGTGGAGGGTGAAGTGGAGGAAGAGGAGGAGGAGGAAGCTGAGGATCATGACGTGCCAGAGCTGTACACGTTGGGTGAAACCCTGACAGAGTTAGGGCCTGCAATCCTTGGTGTCGGAAGGACGTGTTCCGTCTAGTGATGGGCGAATCCTAAATTACTCGGAATCGCTTGACTCTAGCGAGTCCGAGCCCAGGACTCGCTACTCGTTGCGAGTCTAGCGAGTCCAATGTTAATGAATGGGGAAGCGAGTAATAGCGAGTAGTGTGAGATTTACAAATCGCAGATGTGTCTCGGAAGCTTCAGCCTGAAGCAATCCTAGTTTTGTCATTTATTTGCATTGGACTCGTTTACTTTGTAAGTAATCGCTGGGAAACTCGCACAGATAAGAGTCCTGTCTTCTCTGTGTGCTGGCTGCCGCAGCTCCAGGGTCCTAGAGCCTGCCTGCTGCCTGATGTAGCAGAGCTGAGATTGTTCTCAGTCTGCTCATTCCCTGTGCATAGACATCTATATCTATGCACAGGGGATGTAGCAGAGAGGACATCGCGTTTTGGACTGCGTCGGATGGAAATTCATGGCGGTCATGTCTAATATTGGCATGACCGCCATAAATTTCGGGCTTAGGGCCAGCTGATAATACAAAGCTGACCCTAACCTCTTTATTACCCAGCGTGCCACCGCTACCAGGGCCGCTGGAAGAGCGGGTTCAGCGCCAGAGGATGGCGCTTCAATGAACGCGCCATCTTCTGGGGCGGCTGCGGGCTGCAATTTGCAGCGGGGGGTGCCCAGAAAGCTTGGGCATCCCTGCGCTGCGGATTCCAGCCCCCAGCTGCTTAGCTGTACCTGGCTAGACATAGAAATTGCGCGGAGCCCCACGCATTTTTTTTTAATTATTTCATGAAATTCTGAGATTCTGACTCTGACTCTGAGACTCTGACTCTGAGACTCTGAGATTCTGACTCTGAGACTCTGACTCTGAAATTCATGAAATAATAAAAAAAAAATGCGTGGGGCTCCGCGCAATTTCTATGTCTAGCCAGGTACAGCTAAGCAGCTGGGGGCTGGAATCCGCAGCGCAGGGATGCCCAAGTTTTCTGGGCACCCCCCGCTGCAAATTGCAGCCCGCAGCCGCCCCTCTGGCGCTGAACCCCGCTCTTCCAGCGGCCCTGGTGGCGGTAGCACGCTGGGTAATAAAGGGGTTAATACCAGCTTTGTTATACAAGCTGGTATTAAGCCCGAGATTCTTAATGTCAGGCCACGTTTGACCCAGCCACTAAGAATCTCCAATAAAGGGTTAAAAAAACACAACACAGAAAAAATTTTTTATTTGAAATAAAAAAAAAAGCCATTAGGGACTCCATCTTTAATTAAAAAAATCCTCTTCCGTCCGACGTAGTCCAAAACACGATGTCCTCTCTGCTACATCCCCTGTGCATAGATATAGATGTCTATGCACAGGGAATGAGCAGACTGAGAACAATCTCAGCACTGCTACATCATGTCTGTGAGCTGGCGGGCTCTAGGACCCTGGAGCTGCACAGAGCAGACAGCTGGACTCGGCTCGCAAAGAAACAGCAGTTACTTTGCGAGTTTCCCTGCTATCAGCGTTTCTGACAAAACTAGGATTGATATTGATTTGCATTGGACTCGTGCGAGTAATCACTGGGAAACTTGCAGAGTACCGAGTCCTGCGAGTCCCTTACTACTCGCCGAGTAACGAGTCCTAGCGAGTAGATTCGCCCATCCCTAGTTCCGTCCCAAGGTCAGACTGGGTCCCGGCTTCCAGAATTATAACCCAGTGTGCCGTCAACGAGATGTACCGGCCCTGCCCGCAAGCACTTGTCCACGTGTCCGTGGTTAGGTGGACTTTGACGGAAACTACATTGGTAAGGGCAAGGTTAATATTTTCGGACACGTGCTTGTGTAATGCGGGGATGGCACACCTGGAGAAATAGTGGCAGCTGGGGACTGAGTATCGAGGGACAGCCGCCGCCATCAGGTTGCGGAATGCTTCCATCTCCCCCAGCCTAAAAGGCAACATTTCCAGCGCAAGCAGTCACGAAATGTGCAGATTCAGTAGCGTGGCCTGTGGGTGGTTGGCTGCAAATTTGCGCTTGCATTTAAAGGACTGGGGTATGGATAACTGAACGCTGTGCTGGGACAAGGATGGGGATGTGGTTCCTGATGGTGCTATTTCTGATTGTCCAATGACAGGTGCAGGACAGGAGGCATCTTCACATGCACTATGGATAGGGGATTGGCTTGCATGAAAAACAGTGCAATAAGCAGTCACCCGCAGACACTGCTCCTGGACCCTGCTGTACATCCCACAAAGTCGGGTGCTGTGCTGCCATGTGCCTGATCATGCTGGTGGTGGTCAGGCTGGTAGTTTTGCTACCCCTGCTGATGCTAGCATGGCAGGTGTTGCAAATGGCCTTTTTGGAATTACAGATAGACTCCTTAAAAAACAGCCAGACTCAGGAAGACCTAAGAGCTGTACTGGCAATTTGCGTTGTGTTGGTGTAACGGGGAACGGTTGCCTGCCTTCTGCCTGCGGACACCACCCTGCTTCTTCCGGCCTGTTGTGATACTACGCCTAACTCCCCCTGTGCACTGCTGTCCTCGCTCTGCATGTCCTCCTGCCAGGTTGGGTCAGTTACTGGATCATCCACCACGTCGTCTTCCACCATCGAATTCTGCACCCTGGTCCTCCTCCTGACTTTCTGGCAATCGTGTCTCATCATCGACCACCACTTGTAGTGATATGTTCCCACCGTCGCCTTCGTGCGACCGTGGCTGCTCAAATATTTGGGCATTGCTACATATGATCTCCTCATGCCCCACTTCAATGGCAAACTGAACTGCTCTTCAGAGTGCCTAAGTATGGGATCCCACTTGGCATGGTGGGAGGAAGGAGGATCAGGGTGAGGATTATGCAGTCCAGACTCACGGCTACTGAGACTTTACCATGTGGAAGACAGGGTGGTTGTGGTGGTGGCAAACTGACTGGAAGCATTATCCGCTATCCAACTAACAACATTTTGACACTGCTCTGGGTTTAATAGTGGTGTGCTGCAGTCCCTTAGGAATTGGGACAGGAAGGTCAGATTTGGGTGTTTGTTGTGGCACAATTCCAGGTTGTCCACGGCCTTGGCATGCACCATCACCATCATGTCCAGTTCCTTGACCCTTGCCACTGGCCTTGCGCATTTTAAATGGTGTGATATTTGCATTTTAAAAGTGTGCTAAACACTATGGGAGACACACTTCCTAATAATGGGAACATTCAATATTTAAAGAGGCTCTCCTCCACGTCTCTTGCAAGGGGCATCGGAGTGCCTCTCAATTTTTGGCAGCCTGCATAAGGCAACACTATGGGAGACCCACATCCTAATAATGGGAACATTATTTAAAGAGACCTTCCTCCACGACTCTTTCATGAGACATCGGAGTGCCTCCCAATTTTTAATTTTTTTTAAAATCTTTAATGTAATAATAAAAAAAAAAATACACCAACTCTGTCTCACAAGTGAGTATGAGTCCTTACCATTTTCCCCAGAAAAATCCATTTTGGTTTCGTTTTTGGACATTTTATTGTGAGTCCATAAAAATGGCGTAATACTCAGACAACATTGTTCACAGCAGTGACCTGGGAGTCAGAAATCCCCATGCTGTTCCCATGTCATTTCAGCACTGTTGTTATATTTTTGTGACATTTTTAGGATTTATCCAGGCTGCAGGGGGTGCCACTGGAAAAATGCTCGGGTTTCCCATAGGTTAACATTGGGCTCAGCGCTCAGGTCGAGCACCCGAGCATCGAGCACCCGAGCATTTTACTGCTCGCTCATCACTAGAACTCACAACACAAGTTCACATGGAGCGTGGCGCAATTATGGTTTAGTCCTTTGTTACACAGTTCAGATTGAGCGTGGCCAATTTATAGTTTTAGTCCTAGTACTCAGTTCAGATTGAACGTGACCACATTATAGTCCTTGAAACAAGTTGACATGATAATCAAAATCCCACATTTAAGCTATGCAGTGCAGTTAGTAAACAGAGTCCCGGACAGTCCTGAAAAATGCACTGCAACAAGCACAACACAGAACACAGTTATTAAGGTTAGGCTGCTTTCACATTACGATTTTCGGTCATCCGATTCAAAATGGATACACTAGGATCCGAAATCGGATCCCGTGTGCCCCTATGGGAATCGGATCGGATGTGCCACTATTGGCATCTGATTTTGGCATCATCCGATGCTGTCCGATTTAATCACGGGCACAAAATCGCAGCCTGCTACTATTTTGTGTCTGTGACTCAAACCGGACAGCATCTGATCAGTGCTGATCCGAGTGCCCACAAAATGTGAACCTATGAAAATCGGATTCGAGTTCACCTCACATCGATATCGGCTCCGTGTTCTCTGCCTCTCCCTGTCTCTCCCTGCATCTTCCTTTCCCCCATCTCCTCTATTCTGTCCTTCCCCGCTATTCTATTCTGTCTCCCCCGCCCCTCTATCCTGATCTAATCCTTATCCTGTCCCATGTTCTCTTCCCTGTGTGTTAAAAAAAAAAAACTCCTCCCGGAGTATACATCACTTGTCACCGACTCCCAGGATGTGACACCATCGGGGCAGAAGGACCTTTGGTGATGTCACAGAGCCGGTCAGCTGACGTGTTATGTGATCGGCTCTCTGACATCACCACAGGTCCTTCTGCCCCGATGGTGTCGCATCCTGGGAGCCAGTGACAAGGTGATGTATCCTCCCGTTTTTTGCTTTTTTTTAACACACAGGGAAGAGAACAGGGGACAGGGTAGAGATTACACCAGGATAGAGAATTGGGGGGACAGAATAGTATAGCGGAGGGAAGAAGATGGAGGAGGCAGGAGCAGGGAGAGACAGGGGATCGCAGGATCCACACAGATCCTGCATAGGATCGGGTTGGATGGCTATTTGCCATCCGATTGCCGGGATCCATGTGGATCCGTGCCTGTCTGTGGGACCCTCCTTCAAACTCGGATCCCACGGACAGGCACTAAATCGTAATGTGAAAGAATCTTTGTCGTCAGACTCTGTAGTTGTGGCGCCCCGCAACGAGTGCGTCACAAGAGGGTATTGCAGCCAAAACTGCAGCAGCAATATTCTCTGACTCAGCAGTCACATAGTTAACTCAGAGATCCATACCCTACATGCATCACCTAGCATAGAGGGCCAATCAGGTCCTGGTGGGCGGAGTGTAAGGGTAGTGTGTAGTGGAAAGTTTAGTACAATTAGTTAGTTGAAGAGAAGAACTCTCCGAGCAACGTAGGAGAAGGAGCAAAAAGAGCAGCTCTGCAACCTAGGAGAGGGGGTTGCACAGTCCTGTGCGGCCCCCTGGCCACCTTCTGCCGGCCATCTCCCTACCGTCACCCCGGTTGAGCACCATCACTCTCGGTGCCAAATCAACCGATCTTCGGGCATCAACATGCGGGTCCAAAATCATCCCGTGCCCATCTACAGCCGGTTTGCTGGTACCGAAGCTAGCAGCAGTTCAGCTCTGCTATGCGAACCAGAGGAGTGGAGGGACTGCTTTACAGGAGCACCCCACCACCGCCATACACAGTCGTCTAGCCAGCGGTGTACCCACCAAAGGACCCAAGGCTCCCCAAAGCATCCGGAACGTATACCCCGGATAGGGCATTCAAGCAGCCTCCTTGTACCCGATCTGGCATTCCTGGGCGACAACGGCAACATACTTAGTTAGAATGGAGGAACACCGCGGATCTCTGAGAACACACTGGTCATTGCTGAGTCCACCCGGTCCACTACCTACTAACTGTATGCCATGTACTGTAAAGAACCCGTTACAGAGACTTACAGTGTCCGTGCCTTCTTATGAACTGCTTATCCGCATGCTAAGGTAAATGCAGCTGCCTCAGAACATCTTGCGCAGCTCCTGGCTCCGGGATCACCGCTCAGCCTGTGGGGAGCGTTTCATCTTGCTGCATTCCATCCCCCGGAGACCCCGCAGCGTCGGTACAGTTACCGAAACTGTCATAGGTGGCGTCACAAAACAATTAACCCCTTAATCTGTTCCACTAATGGCGTCTCTTTCTTTTGATCTGCACCACCGGGCCCCAGTACCGGCAGGCGCGGTCCATCCGTGACAAGAAGGAGGAAGAAAAACGCCTGTCTAAACCGGAGTCCCGGCCGCGGTGAGTCATAGTCTGTACATAGCTGGCAGAGGTAGGAGAAGGACTAAAATACCACAGAGCATGTAATTGCCAGGCAGGAATGCTGGCTGTCGGCAAAGCAGAAGAAGGTAATTACACAGCTGAGCAAGAGCAGGAACAAAATACTCAAGCATTGGTCAGCAACACAGCCTGTACTTATAAAGCAGGAAGGGCAGGAATCACTAAACTCCATCTTGACAAAAGGCAAGGGAACACTGAAGATAGAATAAGCTGGAAATCCTGACAACCTGTCCTGTGAGCGCACTAGACTACAGCTCTACAATAGAAAAGGAAAAGCACTCCTCTGGATCATAAAAAGAGGGACATTTAGCCCAAATGTGGATACAAGTCAAAAAAATCAGGGAGTCTACCTGAAGAAAATACCTCACATAAAAAAGGAGACAGAGTCCAATCCAAGGTGAAAGATTCAAAAATGATCCATTTTCTTCTGCCATCAGCACAATACGACATTTCAACCAGCCATTGGTCGCAAAGCTTGATAAAGACCAATACCCGCTCAAATCGTTGCATTGTACTGATGGCTGTATAAAAGGATAATTTTTCAATTTTTCACCTTGAATTGGATGTGGTCTGCTTTTTTTTTACAATAGTCTGACACAGGGGAAGGTAGACAGACTGGGGAACATATACTTCTGCTGCAGGCAGACACCACAACTGCAGGCAACAGGACTCCAACAGCTACAAGAAGCTTCCTTCCTCCAAGGTGGTCAGTTCAGATTGAATCTCTCTATAACCGGCATCAGGGAAAGGAGCAAGAATACTTAAAGTGGAGGGGAGTGGTCGCAAACTGGTTGCACTTGAGATAGGAATAACAGGGAACAACAAGGAAGGAAAGATTCCTCAACTCTTGCTGCACCAAAAGAAAGCAACTACATTTACAACCCAGAGTCTTACAAGACAATATGAGACTCAGATTCCAAACCTGTCGCACATGGACCGGAGACCCTTGTGACGGCTCCATGATGGAGGCTCATTTTGCTTTGTGGATATATAAACATATTCTACAGCTATTTCTTACAGGAGCATCTCAATGAATCAGAAGATCATCAAAAAGTTCATTTATTTCAGTAATTCAATCCATAAAGTGACACACGTATATTATATAGAGTCCTTACACACAGAGGGATCTATTTCATGTGTTTATTTCTGTTAATGTTGATGATTATGACTTACAGCCAATGGAGACCCAAAGATGATTATCTCAGAAAATTAAAGTAGGGAGGATTAAGGGATAAACATCGCGCTGCCGTATTCCACCAAACATCAAAGGGTGAATATAATATTGATTTACTAGTCAACACAATTCAGGAGTCCCTGGCCCCTTCCTCAGGACAAATCAATCTCACTGTATTGTTATACATTTATCAGATACTAGAACATCTTGAGATCTGCACTACCCTCTGTCGCAAGGTTTTAGTTTCCCTGCAGCGCCTCCGCAGGATAGATGAAGAATTACATTATTCTGATCCTCCAGAGTAAGAAACATCTCTGTACCTGCTACACAAGGACCTTAAGTGAATGTCCCTCTGTATAGTTCTATAAATGCCGGAGTTTCTACACCACATTAATTCTTTCTCTCCAGTTTGATAGTGTTGTAGTGTCCGCAGTAGAATCTCTTGCCAAATTTTGCCCCTGTTTTACCGCATGATTTTCTTCTCTTTATGATTTGATCCAGTTACAAGCTTCTATGTTGCGGACCTCCTGCCTGGACAGGGCTACCCTTCCTGACACCCCTGTTACTGACTGTCTGGCACCCCCTGCTGATTCAGTTGCTGCAATGGAATGCGTGAACCTGGAGTAAGCTTGATATATATCCCTCCACTCTATTTTTTCATATCCTGGGGCTTTCAGAGGACCTTTGACCAAAATAGAAGTTTACGGGAGAAGAAAGTCCTATAGTGAACCATACATTAGGACTGACCCAGAGTCATGAGACCTCGGAGGATCCATCGTGGAGTATTGAGACTTATCACTCTCAGACATGGAGACGATCCTGTGGATAATAACGCAGATTCCTAAAAGCAATTTCCCCGTCACTCACTTTCCCCTTGCCACAGCTTGAAGTCCATAAAACACAATCGCTCGGGAAGAATAGGAAAGGTGGTTTTAATTCCGGCTCTTCCTGCTGCGCGGCACAGTCTACATAAATCGAAAACAAACTCCGGCCACATCCAAGGTGATAGATTATTATGGAATCGAGGAGGGAGGAAAGAAAGCCAGGGCCGTCCACGCTCAACAGATGCCGGCATTACCAAAACCACCCGGACACAGGGCCCTTGCCAGCTTGCCCAGGGGTAGACATATCATTGGTGCAGCCTGCATGGCTGCACAGGGGCCCAAGAGGTTAGGGGGCCCATTTCTACCTTCAAAGCAGGTAGAATTGTGCGTTTTGATGAGCTCCTGAGCCTTAACACAGGGGCACCTTTCTGTCTGTGTCTGCCAGTGGGTTTGCCCCTGCTGTGTCCTACTGGACTTGATTCTCAGATGCTTAAGAATATGTGTCCCACTTTCTCTTCATTAAAACTTTTAGTAATACTTCCAAAAAAAAGTATCATACCATGATTGTATAATCTTGCAATAGAAGTTGCAGTGTGGCGCCCCGCAACGAGTGCGTCACAGGAGGGTATTGCAGTCAAAACTACAGCAGCAATATTCTCTGACTCAGCAGTCACACGGTTAACTCAGAGATCCATACCCTACATGCATCATCAGAATAGAGGGCCAATCAGGTCCTGGTGGGCGGAGTGTAGGGGTAGTGTGTAGTGGAGAACTGAGTACAATTAGTTAGTAGTAAGAAGAAGAGAACTCTCCGAACAACGTAGGAAAAGGAGCTAAACCAACCAGCTCTGCAACCTAGGAGAGGGGGCCTGCACAGTCCCGTGCAGCCCCCTGGCCGTCACCCCGGTTGAGCACCATTATTCCCGGTGCCTTAACAACCGATCAACGGGCATCTACATGCGGGTCCAAAAACATCCCGTGCCCATCTACAGCCGGTTTGCTGGTACCGAAGCTAGGAGTTGTTTACCACTTCTATGCGAACCAGAGGAGTGGAGGGACCGCTTTACAGGAGCACCCCACCACCGCCACACACAGTCGTCTAGCCAGCGGTGTACCCAACAAAAGGACCCAAGGCTCCCCAAAGCACCCAGAACGTATACCCTGGGTAGGGCATTGAAGCAGCCTCCTTGTACCCGATCTGGCATTCCTGGGCGACAACGGCAACACAAGTAGTTAGGATGGAGGAACACCGCGGATCTCTGAGAAACACTGGTCATTGCTGAGTCCACCCGGTCCACTACCCTTAACTGTATACCATGTACTGCCTGCTGGTTACAGTAATGAACCTGTTACAGAGACTTCCAGTGTCCGTGCTTTCTTATGAACTGTCTGTCTCCGTGCATTAAGGTAACCGCAGCTGCCTCAGAACATCTTGTGCAGCTCCCGGCCCCGGGGATCATCGCTCAGCCTGTGGGGAGCAGTCCATCTTGCTGCATTCCATCCCCCGGAGGCCCCGCAGCGCCGGTACAGTTACCGGAACTCTCATAGGTGGCGTCACGAAACAAATTAACCCCTAATCTGTTCAACCATGACGTCTCTCTCTTTTGATCTGTACCACTGGGCCCCACTACCGGCAGGCGCGGTCCATCCGTGACAAGGAGGAAGAAGCTAACGCCTGTCAACCGGAGTCCCAGCCACGGTGAGTCAGCAGCAACCGAGATCGGTAAGTACAGTCACCCAAAAACACACCCAACACACTCCGATCCCAAGACTAGGGACTCTATGCCCAGCAAAGGGATGGCGGGAGGAAACAAGTGGAGGGTGGGGAAGATAGTGTGGAGCCCACTGGGACAGAGTACTCCGTACCAGACTGGGGTATCACGGGGGTTATCACGGCGGTCCTTGGTCCGGACCGTGTCCCGAGCCCACGAGTAATGGGGGGTATTTACAGGGGAGAAAGTCGCGACACCACCCGTGGTGTGTGGATACGGTGACCACCTCTGCTGCAGAACCTCCGGGATGATAGATAGCAGCCGGTGATATAACGGCTCTCCACTGGCAGAGCCTGGTTCCCCGGGGCAGTGGTGATAATAATCTATGGATGATGCAGAGTAGGGGTAGTGGAAGAGACAGGGCTGCCATCAGAGCCTTACAGGTCTCACAGTGTAAGGAGCCCAGCGGTCATTAACAGAAAAGGGGGGGCCCGTGCAAGATGTGAGGGGGCGGGGCCTGATACTCCACTGGGCCCTGCCCCCTCATGTCTTGCACGGGCTTCCCCTTCCTGTCAAATCAATCAACGCTGGGTCCTGTCCATTACTGCTGCGCTGCTGCAGCCCACAAATCGGAAGTTGCAGGTCTGGAAGAGAGGCGAGGAGGCGGGCCCCGGATTGTGTGCAGTTTATGGCCTCAGGAAGTGCGCTGCCCGGGACAGGTGAGTGGAGTTCTCTTGAGAGTGCTGGAACCTGGAAGAAAGCAGCACATTGGAGTCACCAGAGTTGGATGCTGCCCACAAATCACCTCCTACACAGCACAGGTTTGGAGGTAGAGAGGGGAAGGCAGATTACGCAGGGGTGCATGTACATAGGTGGAGGACAGTCACAAGGGGATTGCAGGCACAGTGGGGGCATGCACCGAGGTGACTCACAGGTGGGGGACAAGCACAGGGGATTGCAGTCTCAGGGGAGGACATGCACAGAGGTGAGGCACAGGTGGGGGACAAGCACAGGGGATTGCAGGCTCAGGGGAGGACATGCACTGAGGTGAGGCACAGGGGGGACAAGCATAGGGGATTGCAGGGGAGGGCATGCAATGAGGTGAGGCACAGGGGGACAAGCACAGGGGATTGTAGGCTCAGGGGAGGGCATGCACCGAGGTGAGGCACAGGGGGGGACAGGCACAAGGGATTGCAGGCACAGGGGGGCATGCACAGAGGAGGGGGACAGGCACAGGGGATTGCAGGCACAGGGGGGCATGCACAGAGGTGAGACACAGTTGGGGGACAGGCACAGGGGGATTACAGGCACAAAGGGGAGGCACAGGGGGGCATGCACAGAGGTGGGGGACAGACACGGGGGGGTGATGCACAGAGGACAGGCACAGGGGGATTAAAGATACAGGGGAGGCTTGCACAGAGGTTGGGGACAGGTACAGGGGGATTACAGGCACAAAGGGGGGCATACACAGATGTGAGGCACAGGTGGGGACAGGCACAGAGGGGCATGCACAGAGGTGAAGCACAGTTGGGGGACAGGCACAGGGGGATCACAGACACAGTGGGGGCTTTCACAGAGGTGGGGGACAGGCACAGGGGGATTACAGGCACAAAGGGGTGGCACGGGGGGGCATGCACAGACGTGAGGCACAGGTGGGGCTATGTATATGTCCAGCAGCAGTCTCCAATGTGCATACTTCCCATAGCAGTCTCTAATGTGCTTACGTCTCACAGCATTCTCCATTGTGTATATGGCCAGCAGCAGTCTCTATTGTGTATTCTCCATTGTGTACAGCCAGCAACAGTCTCTATTGTGTATTCTCTATTGTGTGTACAGTGTTGGCCAAAAGTATTGACACCCCTGCAATTCTGTCAGATAATACTCAGTTTCTTCCTGAGTATTATCATCTTCATTTAATTTGTCTTCAATGAAAAAACACAAAAAGAATTGTCCTAAAGCCAAATTGGATATAATTTCACACCAAATATAAAAAGGGGGTGGACAAAAGTATTGGCACTGTTAGAAAAATCATGTGATGCTTCTCTAATTTGTGTAATTAACAGCACCTGTAACTTACCTGTGGCACCTAACAGGTGTTGGCAATAATTAAATCACACTTGCAGCCAGTTGACATGGATTAAAGTTGACTCAACCTCTGTGGACTGATAAGAAAAATTAACTCCTTCCCTCAGACCCTCGTTAGGCCTTGAATTGAGCAGTGGACCGTGGGGGAGCCTAAGACAGCTCCTTTACACCCCAGTCCTTCTTCCTCAGTTCTCCCAGGAACTGAACTACTCACTTCCTCTCCACACCAGAATATATAGTGGAGCAGCTTTAGCTCCCCCTTCTGGCCTGGAGGCGCTAATGTAGTGTTATGGGTTGTGTGGGGAATTAACCCTTGGTGTTGTACTGTGGCACATTAACCTATGGGGTGCCACATTAGGATAGGAAACGGTCAGAAGAGAGGAAACAAAACTTGGGACGGCAGCCACCAAGCGCAACCCCAGCCAGGTTTGGATGCCATGATAGCTGGAACCATGAGTCGGTGCTTATGGACAATACTGTCTCTGGATAGATGCTGCCTGAGAGGCCGGTGTAGGTATGTGTTGACTGTGACAGACAGGTGTAGGCTGGTGTAGACTGTCACTGACAGGTGTAGGCTGTAGCAGACTGATGCAGGCGAATGAAGACAGTTGCAGGTAGTAGCAGGCCAAAGCACACAGGTATAGGCTGTAGCAGTCCGATGCAGGCAGGAGTAGGGGCGTCTAGGATGAGACACACATTAGCGAAGCATACTTGTATAAAGCAAAAGGTACAAGGAACTAAGCACACTGACAGGGAACCTGAGTACTAGCAACGTCTCTAGGAATGGCCACGTTGCTCAGTCACCCCCTAGAGGGTGGAAACGCCTTAAATAGACTTCGCTTATCAGCAATAAGCCAAGAAGTATTTTTGGGTTTAAGGGCATACTGGCCCTGTTAACGTCACAAGAGTGAAGTGTGCACCGCCTAACCATGCTCCCTGCAGAAGATAAGGCCCCCGGGAGCCAGAGGACACAGCAGGGGAGCGGGCAGAAAGTGCAGGACCGCAGGCGGGGTGAGTATGGTCCTGGAGCACGGATGGGGAGAGGGCACGGGACTGCGGACAGCTAGAGCACGACTGGGGACAGGGCAGCAAGTATAGGACCCTGGGCGGTGTGAGCACATCATGGATGCTGGTCTGCGGTGTCAATCATTACAGTGGCTCCTATGCCACCTTGTTTGTACCTCCATTGGGTTTGACCTTATTCCTCAATGTAGTACCACAGTCTACATATATTTGGAGGAAGAGGAGATTTAGGGTCACGCTGAGTCAAGGTTCCTCCTCAGTGATCCACAGTCCAAAGACCACATATGACCTGTTCTTCAGGACCAGCTCCGGGCAGAGGTTGTCAGCACTTCTCCGAGCCTCCTGCTTCGCTTTGTTCTGGCCATCAGATTATAGACCTTGTGTTTAATACCTTACAATAATATTCATTCTGGATAGACCTCGCTTTAATCCATTCTATAGATCCAAGTAATCACAGGAAACCGTTCTGAAAGCATTAAGGAACGTCGACTCCGGTGGAGCTTTGTTGTTCTTGGAATTTTCCGAAGTCTCTTACATTAAATAAGTCAAATAGAAAATCCTAAGAGCAGGTAAAAAGCAGAAAGTTCCTTAAGTGGACGGACGTGTAATGAGGTGTGAACATTCTAGGAACGAAATCAGAGCATTTAAGACAGGGGCTGGAAAGAAGATGCAAGAAATGAGGTGTGGGCTGACACGGGGAATACTGAGCGCTGTATGTATGGTACATGTAATATGGCTACAAAGAGAAGTCAGGATGCAAGGACCGGTTATATCTGGGCGACACTCCTGAAATGGAGAAGGCTCCTTGAAGTGGGAGACAGTGCGGTTTTTATACAGGTCTTGGCTACATTCATATACCATTAGTAATATTTGGAGGCTCCGGCCAAAATATGAAATGTTCAAGAAGATTCTTGTGTTTCGGAAAACTCATGGGTAATGGTGTGTTTATAACAGTGTTGATGAAAGGGGCAGACCACCATTACTTAGGGTTCTCATACTTGGATTTATGTCTTCTAGTTGGGGGTCCACAATTAGACACATTATCTGCCCGTCGGCTTGTAAGGGTCGCCCAGACCGAGGTGTTCTGTCGTGACCCTGTACACCAATGAGATGGGTTCCATGTGTGATAATATTGCATTCAAACATTTGCCACTCTTATATGTATTCAGTAGGTAGCAGGTCAAGAACAATGAAGTCACTGCACAAGGTCTTCACATCAAGGAACATTTCACTGGTGATGAAGACACGGCTCGTACATAGTCTGGTCTATTCTGTAGTAACATTTCACTGGTGATAAAGACACGGCTCGTACATAGTCTGGTCTATTCTGTAGTAACATTTCACTGGTGATGAAGACACGGCTCGTACATAGTCTGGGCTATTCTGTAGTAACATCTCACTGGTGATGAAGACACGGCTCGTACATAGTCTGGACTATTCTGTAGTAACATCTCACTGGTGATGAAGACACGGCTCGTACATAGTCTGGTCTATTCTGTAGTAACATTTCACTGGTGATGAAGACACGGCTCGTACATAGTCTGGTCTATTCTGTAGTAACATTCACTGGTGATGAAGCACGGCTCTACATAGTCCTGGTCTATTCTGTAGTAACATTTCACTGGTGATGAAGGCACGGCTCGTACATAGTCTGGTCTATTCTGTAGTAACATTTCACTGGTGATAAAGCACGGCTCTACATAGTCTGGTCTATTCTGTAGTAACATCTTCACTGGTGATGAAGACACGGCTCGTACATAGTCTGGTCTATTCTGTAGTAACATTTCACTGGTGATGAAGACACGGCTCGTACATAGTCTGGTCTATTCTGTAGTAACATATGGAAGTGACACCTGGACGATAAAGGAACAAGACAGAAGAAGAATCAACACCTTCATAATGTGGAGCTGGAGAAGGAGGTATATAACAATACCATGGATGGCAAGAAGAACAAACACATCAATACTGGAACAAGCCAGACATGTCACTGGAAGGAAGATCCCAAGATAGACTTATCTATACATCATAGAAGACAGCGAATCACTGGAGAAGGACATCATGTCAGAAGAATGGAAGGAACAAGGACGAAGAACCAGCAACCTTGATGGCTTGATACAATCAATATTAAACCGGGTCTGGGGGAAAGGGACCCAGGTGGACCTAATCTAGGCCTTGGAGAAAACCCTTGGATTGCGAAACCTATATTAGGCTTTTGGCAAGAAAACCCTGGGATGGTACCTATAGTTAGATGGCCTTTGGTAGAAGACGACTACTGGTTGGAGACCTAATCTAGGCTTGGTGATGACCCTGGTGACCTATCTAGCTTGCAAAGAACCCTGGCGTACATCTCTAGCTTGGAGAACAACACTGGTTTACACCTCATACAAGGCTTGTCAACGATGGGACCCTGATGAACTTGATTTAGCGCTTGAATACGATCTTTCTCGACCACTAAGTAATCAGCTTGGGACTACCCATGAAGGTACCTTATCACTAGGTCTGGATACAGAGCCCTGGTCAGCTCTACTTAGCCTGCACAGTCCAATTTCCTACAGAGCGTTCTTCTATCCCATTGCCCCATGGCTAATAGGTCCGATGTCTGAGCCGATAAATAAAAAATAAAAGTACAACGTACAAACTGTATTGGTTTGTTACATCATCACTCTTCTTATTACATAGGCTCCTAAACATTTTGTTCAACTGTAGGTGCCACAATCATGGAAACACATACGTGTTCGGGTCATAGTGATCCGTGTCATGCACTTGATATTCCATCCTTTCTCCATTCATTGTCCACCAGGTCATCAATTCATCGTCATGTGTCCGTGTGCTCAGGCCCATCAATATCCGGCATCCGTTTCACCAACCACTCCCAGGTCATGATGTCATCCATGTGTCCATCCTTCATCCTACTTTGCCGTGTACGGTTTCATCAAGGTCTCCTACAATTTTCATCAGTGTATCCTATTTATGGATCCGTGTGCACCATCACATGTCAGCATGCTTCATGTGAATGTTACCATGTACAGCACATGGATTGTCCCCCGATCCCATCTGTGTCCTATACCTATTTTCTCAAACCCATAGACTTGTATTGGCCCTTGTCATCTGAGCAGCCTTATAAGGGATAATGGAAACAAGGACATGTGAATGGGCCTTACATGCGTAGTCCATCTTTGCAAATCAGTTTGGCATGAACCTCCCGAAGGCTTAAAGAGGACCTCTCACAAGAGACCAGCGTTTTTCTCTTATTTTTTTCTCAATTCTAGTTTCTTATTTGCTTTTAAAATTCTGCCATATGGTTCCAGAGATATGAGGCTTTTATTAGTGTTTATGTTCTTCACTAGTTGGGTGTGGCTCCCGGGATCCTCTGGGGCGTGTCTTTAGGTTGCCTGCATTATTACCTTTTGAGCACCCCCCCCTTGGTAAAGACAATATAAATTAGCCTGCAATACAAACCCCCGTATCTCTGGAACCATATGTTGGATTTAGAAACAAAAAATGTAAAACCAAGTGGAATAGTGAGAATGAAAAGAGAAGAAGTTGGCCTTTCATCTGTTGATAGTTTGTCATTAATGGGGTTATCCAACAAACAATAAATTTCACCTATCCGCAGAATAGAGGATAGATACAGTGGACCCGCCACTGATCACAAGAACTGGGGGTACAAAAGCCTGCTGTGTGAATGCAGTGGTAGGTAACATGTGCAAACATTGCTTCATTCACCGTCTGGAGGAAAGGTGGTTGTACAGTTGTGCTCAAAAGTTTACATACCCCGGCAGATTTTTTGGTTTCTTGGCCTTTTTTGAGAGAATATGAACAACAGCACAAAATCTATTTTTCCACTCATGGTTAGTGGTTGGGTGAAGCCAATTATTGTCAAACTACTGTGTTTTCTCTTTAAAATCATAATGACAACCAAATTATCCAAATGACCCTGATCAAAAGTTCAAATCCCCCAGTTCTTAATCCCTTGTATTGCCCCCCACAACATCATAAAGCTTGAAGTCTTTTGTGGTAGTTGTGGATGAGGCTCTTTATTTCCTCAGATGGTAAAGCTGCCCATTCTTCTTGGCAAAAAGCCTCCAGTTCCTGTAAATTCCAGGGCTTTCAGGAAACTGTATATGAAGAGAGAGTACCACCACAGAGGAGTCCAGCAGGTGAGTGTGAAGAGGAGTAGCCACCCCAGAATATCAGAAGGTGAGTGTGAAGAGGAGTGTCCCACCCCAGAGTAGTCAAAAGGTGAGAGTGAAGATAGTGTCCACACCAGAGACAAACAGAAGGTGAATGAAGAGGAATGTGCACCCCAGAGGAGTCAGAAGTGAGATGAAGAGGATGTCAACCCAGAGGAGTCCAGAAGATCAGTGTAAGAGGAGTGCCATCCCAAGAGTCCAGAAGGTAGAGTGTGAAGAGGAGTTACACCCCAGAGGAGTCTAGAAGGATGAGTGTGAAGAGGAGTGCCACCCCATAGGAGTCCAGAAGGTGAGTGTGAAGAATAGTGCCACCCCAGAGGAGTAGAGAAGGTGACTGTGAAGGGGAATACCACATCATAGGAGTCCAGAAGGTACGTGTGAAGAGGAAGTACAACCCCAGAGGAGTCCAGCAGGTGAGTATAAAGAGGAGTACCACCACACAGGAGTCCAGAAGGTGAGTGTGAAGAGGAATACCACCCAGAATAGTCCAGAAGGTGAGTGTGAAGAGGAGTGTCACCCCAGAGTAGTACAAAAGGTGAGAGTGAAGATAAGTGTCACACCAGAAACAAACAGCAACTATATATGAAGAGGAATGTGCCACCCCAGATGAGTCCAGAAGGTGAGTGCCAAGAGGAGTGCCATCCCAGAGGAGTACAGAAGGTGAGTGTGAAGAGGAGTGCCATCACTGAGGAGTCCAGTAGGTGAGTGTGAAGAGGAGTGCCACCCCAGAGGAGTCAAGAGGGTGAGTGTGAAGAGAAGTGCCACCCCAGAGGAGTCAAGAGGGTGAGTGTGAAGAGAAGTGCCACCCCAGAGAGTCCAGAAGGTGAGTGCAAAGAGGAGTGCCACCCCAGAGGAGTACAAAAGGTGAGAGTGAAGAGAAGTGCCACCCCAGATGAGTCCAGAAGGTGAGTGTAAGAGTAGTGCCACCCCAGAGGAGTCCAGAAGGTGAGTGTGAAGAGGAGTACCACCCCAGAGGAGTCCAGAAGGTGAGGATGAAGAAGAGTGCCACCCAGAGGAGTCCAGAAGGTGAGTGTGAAGAGGAGTACCACCCAGAAGAGTCTAGAAGGTGAAGATGAAGAAGAGTGCCCCCTAGAAGAGTCCAGAAGGTGAGGATGAAGAAGAGTGGCACCCCAGAGGAGTCCAGAAGGTGAGTGTGAAGAGGAGTATCACCCCAGAGGAGTCAAGAAAGTGAGTGTGAAGAGGAGTCCAGAAGGTGAGCTTGAAACATAAATGTCACACCAGAGAAAAACAGCAACTAATATGAAAAAATATATATATATATATATATATATGAAGAGGAATGTCACCCCAGAGAAATCATGAAGCTGAGTGTGAAGAAGATTGCCACCCCAGAGGAGTCCAGAACTTGAATCTGAAGAGGAGCCCAGAAGGTGATAGTAGAGAGGAATTCCTCACCAGAATAGTCTGAAAGCTGAGTGTGATGAGAAATGCCGCCCAAGAGGAATTCATAAATTGTATATGAAGAGGAGTGCCACCTCAGAGAAGTCCAGAAGGTGAGTGTGAAGAGGAGTCACCCCAGGATCCAAGGTAGGAAGAGAGTGCCACCCCAGGGGAGTCCAAGGAAGGTGAGGGTCAAGAGGAGTGCCACCCCAGAGGAGTCCAGAAGGAAGGTGAGGGTCAAGAGGAGTGCCACCCCAGAGGAGTCCAGAAGGAAGGTGAGGGTCGAAGAGGAGTGCCACCCCAGAGGAGTCCAGAAGGAAGGTGAGGGTGAAGAGGAGTGCCACCCCAGAGGAGTCCAAGAAGGTGAGTGTGAAGAGGAGTGCCACCCCAGAGGAGTCAAAAGTGAGTGTAAGAGGAGTGCACCCCAGAGGAGTCCAGAAGGTGAGTGTGAAGAGGAGTGCCACCCCAGAGGAGTCCAAAAGGTGAGTGTGAAGAGGAGTGCACCCCAGAGGAGTCAAGAAGGTGAGTGTGAAGAGGAGTCCACCCCAGAGGAGCCAGAAGGTGAGTTGAAGAGGATACCACCCCAGAGGAGTCCGGGAGGTGAGCGTGAACATAAATATCACACCAGAAAAAACATCAACTATATATGAAGAGGAATATATATATGGAGAGGAATGTAACCCAGAGAAATCATGAAGCTATATACAGTATATATATTAAGACCATGTAGTTGTTCTGGGTCTGGAGACTGTATCTGTTTAGGGGGCTGGTGTCTTTGTTTTGGGGTCTGTCATATGTTATTTGGGGTCAGGTCTGCACATATTTGGGGGTCCAGTCTGTATTTATTGTGTGACATGATGTAATATGAATACCTTGTGATAGGTGTGCGGGGCACATTTAAAGCTTTTCTTCGGAGGCAGGACCTGTCTGTCTTACATCCCACACCTCAGAATGAACATGAACGTGGGTAATAGAGAATGGCCCCAGCCCTTCTTGGGCCACCCTGACAGCAATGTCCAAATCTCCATCCACCTACTGTATATAGGATGAAGCTAAACAGGAAAGGTGAGCGGCGCTGCTAAGGTGGGATGTGCGCAGGATCCGGGGGTCCTATTTATTTCCCCATATACATGCACTTCCTCTAAATTCTCACTGATTCATTTAATATAAGTTTTGCGCCAAATTCTATTTAAAGGCCCCTTTCATTTCTCCCCCACGGTTCATCACGGCCTTTATTTAGAGGAATCCGACAAGTTATGTTATATATATGATGTTTACCCTGCGATCCCCGCTGAGATGACGTCCTCCCCGCAGGACGCAGAACATTAGGAATTTTCTGAGAAACCTCACAAGGATCTTTGTGTGTGTAGAGGTGATGTGGAGACGCGTCTACTTGTGTCTTCTTTCTCGGCCATTTTTTAGATCTCTTCTTGCCGTCACCACTTCTGGATTTATCACCGACTCCTGGTTTTGGCTCCAAAAACTGATGAGCAAAAACAGAGCAAAAACAGGCAAAAACTGTGCAAAAACAGAGTAAAAGCAGAGCAAAAACAGGCAAAAACTGTGCAAAAACAGAGCAAAAACAGTGCAAAGACAGAGCAAAAGCAGAGCAAAAACAGGCAAAAACTGTGCAAAAACAGAGCAAAAACAGTGCAAAGACAGAGCAAAAACAGTGCAAAAACAGTGCAAAAGCAGAGCAAAAACAGGCAAAAACTGTGCAAAAACAGTGCAAAGACAGAGCAAAAACTGTTCAAAAACAGAGCAAAAACAGGCAAAAACTGTGCAAAAACACAGCAAAAACAGTGCAAAGACAGAGCAAAAATAAAGCAAAAACAGAGCAAAAACTGTGCAAAAACAGAGCAAAAACAATGCAAAGACAGAGCAAAAACAGAGCAAAAACAGTGCAAAAACAGAGCAAAAACAGTGCAAAAACAGAGCAAAAACAGAGCAAAAACTGTGCAAAAACAGAGCAAAAATAAAGCAAAAACAGAGCAAAAACTGTACAAAAACAGAGCAAAAACAGTGCAAAGACAGAGCAAAAATAAAGCAAAAACAGAGCAAAAACTGTGCAAAAACAGAGCAAAAACAGTGCAAAGACAGAGCAAAAATAAAGCAAAAACAGAGCAAAAACTGTGCAAAAACAGAGCAAAAACAGTGCAAAAACAGTGCAAAAACAGTGCAAAAACAGAGCAAAAACTGTGCAAAAACAGAGCAAAAATAAAGCAAAAACAGAGCAAAAACTGTACAAAAACAGAGCAAAAACTGTGCAAAAACTGTGCAAAAACAGAGCAAAAACAGAGCAAAAACAGTGCAAAAACAGAGCAAAAACAGAGCAAAAACTGTGCAAAAACAGAGCAAAAATAAAGCAAAAACAGAGCAAAAACAGTGCAAAAACAGAGCAAAAACTGTGCAAAAACAGTGCAAAAACAGAGCAAAAACTGTGCAAAAACAGTGCAAAAACAGAGCAAAAACAGAGCAAAAACTGTGCAAAAACAAAGCAAAAATAAAGCAAAATCAGCAAAAACAGTGCAAAAACAGAGCAAAAACAGAGCAAAAACTGTGCAAAAATAAAGCAAAAACAGTGCAAAAACAGTGCTAAAACAGAGAAAAAACAGTGCAAAAACTGTGCAAAAACAGAGAAAAAACTGCAAAAACAGAGCAAAAACTGTGCAAAAACAGAGCAAAAATAAAGCAAAAACAGAGCAAAAACAGTGCAAAAACAGAGAAAAAACTGTGCAAAAATAAAGCAAAAACAGTGCTAAAACAAAGAAAAAACAGTGCAAAAACTGTGCAAAAACAGAGAAAAAACTGCAAAAACAAAGCAAAAACTGTGCAAAAACAGAGCAAAAATAAAGCAAAAGCAGAGCAAAAACAGTGCAAAAACAGAGAAAAAACTGTGCAAAAACTGTGCAAAAACAGAGAAAAAAACTGTGCAAAAACTGTGCAAAAACAGAGCAAAAACAGTGCAAAAATAAAGCAAAAACAGAGCAAAAACTGTGCAAAAACAGAGCAAAAACAATGCAAAGACAGAGCAAAAACAGAGCAAAAACAGTGCAAAAACAGAGCAAAAACAGTGCAAAAACAGAGCAAAAACAGAGCAAAAACTGTGCAAAAACAGAGCAAAAATAAAGCAAAAACAGAGCAAAAACTGTACAAAAACAGAGCAAAAACAGTGCAAAGACAGAGCAAAAATAAAGCAAAAACAGAGCAAAAACTGTGCAAAAACAGAGCAAAAACAGTGCAAAGACAGAGCAAAAATAAAGCAAAAACAGAGCAAAAACTGTGCAAAAACAGAGCAAAAACAGTGCAAAAACAGTGCAAAAACAGTGCAAAAACAGAGCAAAAACTGTGCAAAAACAGAGCAAAAATAAAGCAAAAACAGAGCAAAAAACTGTACAAAAACAGAGCAAAAACTGTGCAAAAACTGTGCAAAAACAGAGCAAAAACAGAGCAAAAACAGTGCAAAAACAGAGCAAAAACAGAGCAAAAACTGTGCAAAAACAGAGCAAAAATAAAGCAAAAACAGAGCAAAAACAGTGCAAAAACAGAGCAAAAACTGTGCAAAAACAGTGCAAAAACAGAGCAAAAACTGTGCAAAAACAGTGCAAAAACAGAGCAAAAACAGAGCAAAAACTGTGCAAAAACAAAGCAAAAATAAAGCAAAATCAGCAAAAACAGTGCAAAAACAGAGCAAAAACAGAGCAAAAACTGTGCAAAAATAAAGCAAAAACAGTGCAAAAACAGTGCTAAAACAGAGAAAAAACAGTGCAAAAACTGTGCAAAAACAGAGAAAAAACTGCAAAAACAGAGCAAAAACTGTGCAAAAACAGAGCAAAAATAAAGCAAAAACAGAGCAAAAACAGTGCAAAAACAGAGAAAAAACTGTGCAAAAATAAAGCAAAAACAGTGCTAAAACAAAGAAAAAACAGTGCAAAAACTGTGCAAAAACAGAGAAAAAACTGCAAAAACAAAGCAAAAACTGTGCAAAAACAGAGCAAAAATAAAGCAAAAGCAGAGCAAAAACAGTGCAAAAACAGAGAAAAAAACTGTGCAAAAACTGTGCAAAAACAGAGAAAAAACTGTGCAAAAACTGTGCAAAAACAGAGCAAAAACAGTGCAAAAACAGAGAAAAAACTGTGCAAAAACTGTGCAAAAACAGAGCAAAAACAGTGCAAAAACAGAGCAAAAACAGAGCAAAAACAGTGCAAAAACGCACAGTGTGAAAGGAGCCTAAACCTCACCAGCAACCTAGGCTACCAGGGATTTAAATATTAACATGATCAGCACCCTATCAGGGATTTTAGTAGAACACTAGACCACCAGGGGTTTTAGCATTGATCTTATTAGCACCCTAGTCCACCAGAGGCTACTAGGAATGGAAACATTATAGGGGTTGTGCAGCATCTATTTTCATATCGGACAAAGGGAGATGTAGTTGCTTTCAAGTTAGAAGTCAAACATGTCTTTTTTAATAAAAAAATATATCAGACACGCCATGGAGCCTGCCTTTATGGAAGAGTGACCAGAAAAAAGCCTTTACTTACAGCCAAAAATTGGAAGGCTCTTTTTGATTTTGCCAAAAGACATGTGGTAGACTTGCCAAATATATGGAGGGAGGTGCTGTGGTCAATTAAGATCAATATTGAACTGTTTGGACAAGGTAAACGCGTTATACAGCTCATCACTGTAAGAACACCATCCCCACAGTGAGACATGGTGGAGGCCGCATCATGCTGGGGGATAGGGAAAATGGTCCGAGTCAAGGGGAAGATGCATGATAAGAAATACAGGCAAATTCTTGTGCAAAACTGGTTTGTCTGTCAGTGATTTGAGATTGGAACCGAGGTTCATCTTCCAACAACACAATGAGCCAAAGCTCCTGATAAAGTCGCACTTGTGGGATGTAAGGGGAAATGTACATTTTGGGTCTTGTTACCTAGAAATTTCTTCACAACTTCTTTAAATGAATCCCATGCCCTTTCCTCAACAGCTTTTATTTGTATTTGATACACGTCATCCACCATGATTTTCATAATATCCGAATCCACGAATATGTCTTGAGTCTCCACTCGGTCACATTGTACTCAACATTACAATTTTCCATTAGCGCAAAATATTGAAATCTGAGAGTCCTCAGTGGTTGATACTTTTAATGGTCAACGGAAAAGATGGTAACGAATAGCGCAGGAACATCACCGCGATACTCTAGAGCACTGTCTTGAGAAAAGTATGGAAGGAATCCCTTTTCTCTGCTTCTCTACCATGAAAAAACAGGTACCAGAAGCTAGGGCTAGCTCCTGTAGTCTAGAGCAGGGGTCCCCAACCTGTAGCTTGGGAGCCACATGTGGCTTGTGATCCCATGATGTGCGGTTCGTGACTACTCGCTTGGTGCAATAGAAGCACCAGCTCTAACAATCAGCTTTGAAGAGCCGGTCTACAGATGGTGACTTTCGTCATGAGCCCCACATAGAAGAGCAGATCTGGATGGGGGTAAGGTGGGAAACCCTGGATCTTGGTATTCTGTGACTTTAATTTCTGGAAAATGATTTCATTGTCATTATACCATTAATGGGGGCTCTAGGTGTAACTTAGGGGGCAGCAACTGGACGTGGCTTGTGGCGCTCTCTCAAAGCTGGATGTGGCTTACAACACTCTCTCAGAGCTGGATGAAGCTTGTGAGCCTCTTTCAGAGCTGAGCTTGGCTCATGACACTCTCTCAGAGATGGACGTGGCTCGTGATGCTCTCTTAGAGCTGGACATGGTTCATGACACTCTCTCAGAGCTTCACCTGGCTCGTAACGCTCGTCTCGGCTGTAGTTCTAGGGCCCGGTATCACCGTCCCTCTCTCCTCTCTCACACTCCTGGGGGTGCTGGCTTCGGACGTGCTTTCACTCTGCGGCTCGCACTGGCTCTGTTCAGATTCTGCGCTCCTACATCCCACTCTGCCAGGACGTGTGATCTCTTTCTTTGCTGATCAGCCTACCTCGGCCTACTGACTCCTTCCTCCTCCCCCTTCACTATTTCTACCTTCTGTCACCTGACTTTGTGTGTGCCCACCCACTGCTCTAAACCCACCACCCCTCGCCTGCCTAGAGTCTCCAGGCTCCGGGCTAGATGCTGCCCTCTACTGTACGTGGGTTGTGTGGGCAGTGAGGGTGTTGGTGTTCAATTGTCGTTCTACCTGCCTGGCTGCAGTTCCCTTTGTGGCCTCCTGGTCGCAGGGGCGCCACACAAATACATCTTTGGTCTCTTCAAATCTTTTTATAATTCTTTGTACTTGACGCTGAGACACATTAAAGGTGCCAGCCACCTCTGCAGTGGATCTGGTCTTCAGCCTCTTCATAATCAAGGCTTTGGTGGCAGGGTGGATTTTTGGCATGTTGTCAGAGCTCAAGTTGCAGTTCAAGTGAAGGTCTGGGGTGCTGGGTTTCTTCTTATACACACCCACTAATTAACCGATCATTTACTGAGCACAGGTGAGGATGTAAACTAGGATTGGGGGCATTGTATGACCAGGCGACAAAACTTTTGTCTTGCCAAAATCTGACCATTCTGTGTTCATTAAATGATCAATATTTCAACATTGATGACAATTTATTTTCTTAACCTAAACCACATTTCGGAGGGTTTCAGCTTTCTAAAGAATAATTTATACAACCAATGGATGATTGTAACGTCATGTTATAAGTTTTATTTACATAATATGGATAAGCGACATAACTTCTGTCAGGGACTGTAGGGTTTTTGGTTTTGCACCTTATACTAATTATTCCAGTCCTGTGAAGAAGATGATGGTATCGTTCACACTCAGCTCGGATACATGACATTTACAGCTAGCAGGTGCCACCGAGACTTTATCATGTCAGTGCCAGGGTCAGTGAGCGGAGGGCGAGAGATTACACACCACTCAGAGGCCGATATGGCTCCGAGACAGGGGAAGATGTCCGGTATACAAGCCAGACCTGCGAGCCCGGCCCTGACCGATAATAGCCACCCAGGGGAGACCACTGCGCTGTGCATACAGCGGCTCCAAAGTATCACACAGGATAGGATGAGATACAGCGGCTCCAAAGTATCACACAGGATAGGATGAGATACAGCGGCTCCAAAGTATCACACAGGATAGGATGAGATACAGCGGCTCCAAAGTATCACACAGGATAGGATGAGATACAGCGGCTCCAAACTATCACACAGGATAGGATGAGATACAGCGGCTCCAAACTATCACCCAGGATAGGATGAGATACAGCGGCTCCAAAGTATCACACAAGATAGGATGAGATACAGCGGCTCTGAAGTATCATACAGGATAGGATGATATACACCGGCTCCAAAGTATCACACAGGATAGGATGAGATACACCGGCTCCAAAGTATCACACAGGATAGGATGAGATACAGCGGCTCCGAAGTATCACACAGGATAGGATGAGATACAGCGGCTCTGAAGTATTACACAGGATAGGATGAGATACAGTGGCTCCAAGGTATCACACAGGATAGGATGAGATACAGCGGCTCCAAAGTATCACACAGGATAGGATGAGATACAGCGGCTCCAAAGTATCACACAAGATAGGATGAGATACAGCGGCTCCAAAGTATCACACAGGATAGGATGAGATACAGCAGCTCCAAGGTATCACACAGGATAGGATGAGATACAGCGGCTCCGGAGTATCACACAAGATAGGATGAGATACAGCGGCTCTGCAGTATCACACAGGATAGGAAGAGATATAGCGGCTCTGAAGTATCACACAGGATAGGATGAGATACAGTGGCTCCAAGGTATCACACAGGATAGGATGAGATACAGCGGCTCCAAAGTATCACACAGGATAGGATGAGATACAGCGGCTCCAAAGTATCACACAAGATAGGATGAGATACAGCGGCTCCAAGGTATCACAGGATAGGATGAGATACAGCAGTTCTGCAGTATCACACAAGATAGGATGAGATACAGCGGCTCCAAAGTATCACACAGGATAGGATGAGATACAGCGGCTCCAAAGTATCACACAGGATAGGATGAGATACAGCGGCTCTGCAGTATCACACAAGATAGGATGAGATACAGCGGCTCCAAAGTATCACACAGGATAGGATGAGATACAGCGGCTCCAAGGTATCACCCAGGATAGGATGAGATACAGCGGCTCCAAGGTATCACCCAGGATAGGATGAGATACAGCGGCTCCAAGGTATCACCCAGGATAGGATGAGATACAGCGGCTCTGCAGTATCACACAAGATAGGATGAGATACAGCGGCTCCAAAGTATCACACAGGATAGGATGAGATACAGCGGCTCAAAGGTATCACACAGGACAGGATGAGATACAGCAGCTCCGAAGTATCACACAGGATAGGATGAGATATAGCGGCTCTGAAGTATCACACAGGATAGGATGAGATACAGCAGCTCCGAAGTATCACATAGGATAGGATGAGATACAGCGGCTCCGTAGTATCACACAGGATAGGATGAGATACAGCGGCTCCAAAGTATCACACAGGATAGGATGAGATACAGCAGCTCCAAGGTATCACACAGGATAGGATGAGATACAGCGGCTCCAAAGTATCACACAGGATAGGATGAGATACAGCAGCTCCAAGGTATCACACAGGATAGGATGAGATACAGCGGCTCCAAAGTATCACACAGGAAAGTATGAGATACAGCTGTAAGGAGGTTGACTGATTGTTGAAGACATCGGTCGCGTTATTGTGTTGTCATGTGAAATGTGTCTTTGTAAATAATAACTGTGTGAATCATGGTGTAATGGAATGTGTTTTCATGTTTAAATGTATAGCACTTGTATATTTAGCTGCCAGACTGCAGGGCAAGTACTAAATGTTGGGACTTGCCCACAATGGGAGGGGTTATCATCTAGGGAAAGTGATGGTTTCCTGTAGAACTTCAGATAGGGCCCATTATGTGACTAGAACAGACCTATGGCCTGAGGGGTCATTAAGGCTGCATATAGTGAGAGACCTGTGGCAACAAAAGGAGAAAAGGAACTCCGTCCATTGTTGGTGATGTAGAATCGGAAAGCCATGAAGATGTGTCTAGACCTCAAGACGTTACACCCATTGGAGAGAGTGCCAAGCCTGGAAATGCCAGCTAATGTCTACTAGTGCCCATTAACTGAAGTGGAAAGAGAAGATTCACCCATTGACAAGTGACACCAAGGAATGGGCAGAGACTTGGAGATAACTTCAACCCCTCTCCCACCTCACACAGAAACCCCACTAACCTTATTAATATCACCTGCACACCTTCACCTCCCTCTTTTAATTGCGCTCTCTGGAATCCACGGTCTGTATGCAACAAACTTCCTTTCATTCACAATTACTTTCTTACCAACTCTCTTAACCTTCTGGCCCTCACAGAAACCTGGATCCAGGATTCAGACACTGCTTCCCCTGCTGCTATTTCTTACGGCGGCTTACACTTCTCTCACTCCCCTAGACCTGGGAACAGACGTGGCGGTGGAGTCGGCCTCCTCCTGTCCCCACAATGTACTTTCCAGGTCATTCCTCCAGCCCCATCACTCTCATTCCCTTCTTTTGAGGTCCATACCATTAGGCTATTCCATCCCCTCCCCCTCAAAGTAGCAGTGGTATACCGCCCCCCAGGGTCACCCACCCAGTTCCTCGACCATTTCTCCGCCTGGCTCCCGCATTTCATGTCCTCAGATTTACCAACCCTTATTCTGGGAGACTTTAACATTCCCATAAACAGCCCCATCTCCCCATCTGCATCCCAGCTCCTATCTCTAACTACCTCTCTTGGCCTATCACAGCTCTCAACCTCTAAGACACACGAAAACGGTAACACCCTTGACCTTGTCTTTACCCGGCTCTGCTCATCCTCCCCCTTGGATAACTCAACTCTACTCTCTGACCACAACATTCTTTCCTTCTCACTCACTAACCCTCGGCCAACACAGCCCAAGCCTACCTATCACACATCCAGAAATCTACAGGCCATTAACCCTCAAGCACTCACAGACTCCCTCATCTCATCTCTGTCCCCAATCTCTTCAATCTCCTGTCCAGATCAGGCAGTAAATCACTACAATGACTCTCTCAGAAGCTCCCTGGACCAAGTAGCGCCCCTCACCCGCAGAACCTCCAAACAGAGAACAAAACAGCCCTGGCTCACATCACAAACCCGATTCCTCCAGCGATGCTCCAGGAGTGCTGAACGTCTATGGAGGAAAACTCGCTCACCAGGAGACTTCATCCACTATAAATTCATGCTCAAAACCTACAACTCTGCCCTTCACCTTGCCAAACAGACCTACTTCACCACCCTGGTCTCCTCACTATCCAACAATCCAAAAAAACTCTTTGACACCTTTCACTCTCTCCTCAGTCCGAAAGTGCAGGCCCCCATCACCGACCTCTGTGCTGATGACCTGGCTTCCTACTTCATGGAGAAAATAGACAACATCCGCCAGGAAATCAGCTCTCAGCCTCCAAGCACTGCCACCCCCATTCTTCCTCACATCCCCTCCTGTTCACTTTCCACATTTGACCCAGTCACAGAAGAAGAAGTCTCCAGGCTCCTATCTTCCTCTCGTCCCACCACATGCACTACCGACCCATTCCCTCACACCTGCTCCAGTCCCTCTCTCCAGTCGTCACCACTCATCTAACCAAAATCTTCAATCTCTCCCTCTCTTCTGGCATTTTCCCCTCCTCCTTCAAACACTCGATCATTACTCCATTATTAAAGAAAACCACTCTCGACCCAACCTGCACAAATAACTACAGACCAGTCTCCAATCTCCCCTTCATCTCTAAACTCCTGGAACGCCTGGTCTACTCCCGCCTCACCCGTTACCTCTCCGCTCACTCTCTTCTAGATCCATTACAGTCTGGGTTCCGCCCCCTTCACTCCACAGAAACTGCCCTCATCAAAGTGACCAATGACCTTCTGACAGCAAAACGTAATGGTGACCACTCTCTGCTTATTCTCCTTGATCTCTCTGCAGCTTTTGACACTGTCGACCATCAGCTCCTACTCTCTATGCTGCACTCCATTGGCATAAAGGACACGGCTCTCTCCTGGCTCTCCTCCTATCTTTCTGACCGCTCTTTCAGTGTATCTTTTGCTGGCTCCACTTCCTCTCCTCTTCCTCTCACTATTGGGGTCCCTCAGGGTTCAGTCCTTGGCCCTCTCCTCTTCTCTCTCTACACGGCCCCGATTGGACAGACCATCAGCAGATTTGGCTTCCAGTACCATCTTTATGCTGATGACACTCAACTATACACTTCAGCCTCTGACCTTACCCCTGCGGTATTAAAGAACACCAATGACTGGCTAGCTGCAGTTTACAATATCATGTCCACTCTCTATTTGAAACTAAACCTTTCCAAAACTGAACTCCTTCTGCTCCCCCATCCACTAACCTCCCTAAATCGGACATCTCTCTCTCAGTGTGCGGCACCACGATAACGCCTAGACAGCAAGCTCGCTGTCTGGGTGTTATATTTGACACCGATCTCTCCTTCTCCTCCCACACGCAATCTCTCGTCCGCTCCTGTCGCTTATGACGCACACCAGGGGCCAGGGTTACTCCCGGTTTAGACAGGCGATTCTTCTCCTTCCTTGTCACGGGTGGACCGCGCCTGCCGGTAGTGGGGCCCGGTGTAGTGCAGATCAAAATTGAGGTCGTCTTACGGGAACAGATTAAAAGGGGTTTTAATTTGTTTTCTTCGTGACGCCACCTATGAGTAGATTCGGTAAGGACTACCGACGCTGCGGAACCTCCCGGGGTGATGGACAGCAGCAAGATGTTACGCTCCCCACAGGCTGAGCGGTGATCCCCGGGGGCTGGAGCTGCTCAAGATGTTGTGCGGCAGCTGCGGTTACCTTAAGTTCATGACGGACAGTTCATAAGGAAGCACAGACACAGATAGTCTCTGTAACGGTTCTTTACTGTAACCAGCAGGCAGTACATGGCTTACAGTGGTTGAGTAGAAGACCGGGTGGACTCAGCAGTGATAGTGCTCCTCAGAGATCCGCAGTGTACCTCCTTTCTACCTCCTTAGCTTCTCTTGCCAGCGTCGCCCAGGAATACCAGGTCGGGTACGGGGAGGCTGCTTCAATGCCCTATCCATGATGTACGTTCTGGATTCTTTGGGGAGCCTTGGGTCCCTCGGTGGGTACACCGCTGGTTAGACGACTGGAAACTGGCTGGTGGTGGGGTGCTCCTATAAAGCTGCTCCTCCACGGGGCTGGTTCGCGTGGCAGAGGTGAACTGCTGCCAGCTTCGGTACCAGTGAACCGGCTGTGAGTTGTGGGCACGGGAGTCTTTTGGGAACCCGTGTAGAAATGCCCATTCCCGGTGGTTAATAGTGATGGGCGAATCCTAAATTACTCGGAATCGCTTGACTCTAGCGAGTCCGAGCCCAGGACTCGCTACTCGTTGCGAGTCTAGCGAGTCCAATGTTAATGAATGGGGAAGCGAGTAATAGCGAGTAGTGTGCGATTTACAAATCACAGATGTGTCTCGGAAGCTTCAGCCTGAAGCAATCCTAGTTTTGTCATTTATTTGCATTGCTCGTTTACTTTGTAAGTAATAGCTGACTCGCACAGATAAGAGTCCTGTCTCCTCTGTGCTGGCTGCCAGCTCCAGGGTCCTAGAGCCTGCCTGCTGCCTGATGTAGCAGTGCTGAGATTGTTCTCAGTCTGCTCAATCCCTGTGTACAGACATGAATGTCTGTGCACAGAGATGATGTAGCAGAGCTGAGATTGTTCTCAGTCTGCTCATTCCCTGTGCATAGAGATCTATATCTATACACAGGGGATGTAGCAGAGAGGACATCGCGTTTTGGACTGCGTCGGACGGAAGAGGATTTTTTTAATTAAAGATGGAGTCCCTAATGGCTTTTTTTTTTTTATTTCTAATAAAAAATTTTCTTTGTGTTGTGTTTTTTTTAAAACAATTTAATAGAAATTCATGGCGGTCATGTCTAATATTGGCGTGACCACCATAAATTTCGGGCTTAGGGCCAGCTGATAATACAAAGCTGGTATTAACCCCTTTATTACTCAGCGTGCTACCGCCACCAGGGCCGCTGGAAGAGCGGGGTTCAGCGCCAGAGGATGGCGCTTCAATGAACGCGCCATCTTCTGGGGCGGCTGCGGGCTGCAATTTGCAGCGGGGGGTGCCCAGAAAGCTTGGGCATCCCTGCGCTGCGGATTCCAGCCCCCAGCTGCTTAGCTGTACCTGGCTAGACATAGAAATTGCGCGGAGCCCCACGCATTTTTTTTAAATTATTTCATGAAATTCTGAGATTCTGACTCTGACTCTGAGACTCTGACTCTGAAATTCATTAAATAATTTTTAAAAAATGCGTGGGGCTCCGCGCAATTTCTATGTCTAGCCAGGTACAGCTAAGCAGCTGAGGGCTGGAATCCGCAGCGCAGGGATGCCCAAGCTTTCTGGGCACCCCCCGCTGCAAATTGCAGCCCGCAGCCGCCCCAGAAGATGGCGCGTTCATTGAAGCGCCATCCTCTGGCGCTGAACCCTGCTCTTCCAGCGGCCCTGGTGGCGGTAGCACGCTCGGTAATAAAGGGGTTAATACCAGCTTTGTTATACAAGCTGGTATTAAGCCCGAGATTCTTAATGTCAGGCCACGTTTGACCCAGCCACTAAGAATCTCCAATAAAGGGTTAAAAAAACACAGAGAAAATTTTTTATTTGAAATAAAAAAAAAAGCCATTAGGGACTCCATCTTTAATTAAAAAAATCCTCTTCCGTCCGACGTAGTCCAAAACGCGATGTCCTCTCTGCTACATGCACAGGGAATGAGCAGACTGAGAATAATCTCAGCACTGCTACATCATGTCTGTGAGCAGGCGGGCTCTAGGACCCTGGAGCTGCACAGAGAAGACAGCTGGACTCGGCTCGCAAAGAAACAGCAGTTATTTGCGAGTTTCCCTGCTATCACTGGCACAGTAGCCAGTGATTACTCGCACAAGTCTAATGCAAACAATGGCAATCCTAGTTTTGTCAGCGTTTCTGACAAAACTAGGATTGATATTGATTTGCATTGGACTCGTGCGAGTCATCACTGGGAAACTCGCCGAGTACCGAGTCCTGCGAGTCCCTTACTACTCGCCGAGTAACGAGTCCTAGCGAGTAGATTCGCCCATCCCTAGTGGTTAAGGCCTCAGGTGCTGACACCCGACCGGTGACGGCCCAGGGGCCCGCACGGGGTGCGGAGCCCCCGCTCCTCTCCAAGTTCTAGTCTGCTCTCTTCAAGTTCTAGACTATGTTCTATCTGACTGTCTAGATTATTGTGTTCTCTTCACTACCCTAACACTCCACCCACCAGGACCTAGGATTGGTCCCCTGTTCTAGGTGTTGTATGTTGGGTTGGATCTCTGAGTTAACTATTTCACTGCTTTGTCAAGAGAATATTGCGGCTGCAATACTCCCTTGTGACGCACTCGTTGCGGGGCGCCACACTCCCCCTTGGTTAAATCAGCTTGTCCCCAAGCGTCAAACTACTCACATTACAGAGGTTTTTGCATTTTTATACACATATATGACACACTTTTATTAAAATAGAAAACAGGTAAAGGCATGCTTTGGTGATATAAGCAAAGAAAAAGGTAATCACTTTGTGCGGACCCAGCGGGCGGTCGGCTGTACTTTAACTAGAGTCCAGGCTGTAGCCGCGAGATCACACAGTCAATGATTAACGGGAACAGAGTCATTGATGAAGTTCAAGTTTTAAAGTCACTGGCTCTGAGGGTGATGGCGCACCCGGATAGCGAACCACCCATCTGCACAAGCATAGCGCTCGTAGGTGATAATATCGCCCCGGTATAGGTCGCGATCGGGATGTCCTCTTGGCAAGTTTGACTCAACGTCCCGGCGCCCCACAAACACCTCCTCATTCAAACCCACCTCCCAAGCGAACCCCCACCCGGTATTTAAATTAAAGGTGGAAATTCTACCTTCACGGCGGAGTTCATCAGGCAGCGGCGGCTGGCGGCGAGCCTCGGCACGGGCCTCCATGTTGGCGCGTTCTCGGGCTTGCCACTCCTCTCGTCGTCTCTGGCGTACATCTCCGTCGTTACGGCTCGGGGTGTAGAGATGAGTAATGGAGCTGGTGGTTTGGCGGGAAGCTTGAACTTGGCGGGCTGTCTGGATCGGAACCCGGTGGAACGGCACAGGGGAAGGTGTCGGCAGTGCACCCGACCAGTGTACCCGAGCTGTATGCCCGGAAGGAAGTTCTCTGTTGTCTCCCCAAGCGAACCCGGTGTCGAAATCCTCAGCGGTGCTGTGGGTCTCGTCGTCATCCTCTCCGACCTCTTCCTCGATGATCACATCAGGCTGCTCGATGATGAAAGACGTTAAAGCTTGTTCCGTTGTACAACAGGGCGGTGGTGCTGCGGATCCTTCCGTAGGGACGTCCTGTAGGGCTTCCAGGCTGCCTGCCTCTTCATCTGTTTCCGCAGGTAAAGGTGTTTCAATCCCGGTTACCAGGTAGGCCTCTGTAGTTGCAAGGGAAGCCTCCGGTACGGGGACAAAACAGGCGACTGTCTCTGTAGTGGTGAAACATGTCGCGGGTTCCTCAGTGGGAACCTGGTAGAGATCTAATTCTTCCATGGAGCGTGTTATGAGCTCCGGCTCAAGAACGGAATCGGTTGCGATGTTGGTCGCTGGAACGGGTCGAGTTACGGCCTCCACCGGAATGACACAGTCTATTGGCTCAGGTGACGGAGCAGGACAGGTGGTAGGCGAGGGTGAGGCGGTCGAGAAGCTGGTGACGTCGTCTGGGCTTGGAGAAGCTGTACCCGGTCGGCTCTGCTGCATCGCATGGTGTAGTCGTCTGCCTAGGGTCGCGCTCCAGCTACGGATCGTCCATTCCACTGTCTCTAGTAACCGCACCCGGAGGTCTTGTAGAGCCTCTAGCCAGAAGTCGGGGCTGCCGTCTATGGTAAAGGCAGGATCCGGACCCGGTTGGCTGATGGCTGCTCTGGCCTCCGCCTCGACCTCCTGCATCAGGTCTTGGAGTCTCATGCTGGCCATTCTTCTTTGGAGGGAAACCACACCCGATCAACCGGTAAGACGTTCTGGTAGAGCTGGTGAAGATGTCTTCTCTCTCTGTCGGTGTGTCTAGGTATGACACTCCCATCTCCTCTGGGCTTTTGTAGTCCAATCGTGGGAAAAGTCTTTGGGATCCGCCCCCATGGTTGATTCGAGCAATCAGGGCGGACAAAGAGTTTGGCGCCTTTTGTCTTTGGCCCTCCCACAGTGAGGGGGGGGTTGACTCACTCTTGGGCTTCACGTGGCGGCTTCTTGTGGCGGGAACGCCATCTTGGGCGCCATCTTGACCCAATGGTGTAAAGGCGGGAAAGTTCTTTTAGGGACGAACAAAGTCCAATTGTAGACAATAAAGTCCAGTTTAAGCACAACATACCCGTTGGGTAACGGGCCTGCTCGTATCCTGTTCGTGACGCCATTTTCTGACGCACACCAGGGGCCAGGGTTACTCCCGGTTTAGACAGGCGATTCTTCTCCTTCCTTGTCACGGGTGGACCGCGCCTGCCGGTAGTGGGGCCCGGTGTAGTGCAGATCAAAATTGAGGTCGTCTTACGGGAACAGATTAAAAGGGGTTTTAATTTGTTTTCTTCGTGACGCCACCTATGAGTAGATTCGGTAAGGACTACCGACGCTGCGGAACCTCCCGGGGTGATGGACAGCAGCAAGATGTTACGCTCCCCACAGGCTGAGCGGTGATCCCCGGGGGCTGGAGCTGCTCAAGATGTTGTGCGGCAGCTGCGGTTACCTTAAGTTCATGACGGACAGTTCATAAGGAGACACGGACACAGATAGTCTCTGTAACGGTTCTTTACTGTAACCAGCAGGCAGTACATGGCTTACAGTGGTTGAGTAGAAGACCGGGTGGACTCAGCAGTGATAGTGCTCCTCAGAGATCCGCAGTGTACCTCCTTTCTACCTCCTTAGCTTCTCTTGCCAGCGTCGCCCAGGAATACCAGGTCGGGTACGGGGAGGCTGCTTCAATGCCCTATCCATGATGTACGTTCTGGATTCTTTGGGGAGCCTTGGGTCCCTCGGTGGGTACACCGCTGGTTAGACGACTGGAAACTGGCTGGTGGTGGGGTGCTCCTATAAAGCTGCTCCTCCACGGGGCTGGTTCGCGTGGCAGAGGTGAACTGCTGCCAGCTTCGGTACCAGTGAACCGGCTGTGAGTTGTGGGCACGGGAGTCTTTTGGGAACCCGTGTATAAATGCCCATTCCCGGTGGTTAAGGCCTCAGGTGCTGACACCCGACCGGTGACGGCCCAGGGGCCCGCACGGGGTGCGGAGCCCCCGCTCCTCTCCAAGTTCTAGTCTGCTCTCTTCAAGTTCTAGACTATGTTCTATCTGACTGTCTAGATTATTGTGTTCTCTTCACTACCCTAACACTCCACCCACCAGGACCTAGGATTGGTCCCCTGTTCTAGGTGTTGTATGTTGGGTTGGATCTCTGAGTTAACTATTTCACTGCTTTGTCAAGAGAATATTGCGGCTGCAATACTCCCTTGTGACGCACTCGTTGCGGGGCGCCACACTTACACCTGAAGAATATCTCTAGAGTCCGCCCCTTTCTCACCCTGGAAACAACAAAAACCCTCACCGTGGCCCTAATCCATTCCCGCCTTGACTATTGCAACTCTCTATTAAGCGGCCTCCCCCTCACCAGACTTTCTCCTCTCCAGTCCATCCTTAATGCAGCAGCCAGGATCACCCATCTGGCCAATCGTTACTCAGATGCCTCTGCTCTGTGCCAGTCATTGCACTGGCTGCCCGTATACTACAGGATCAAATTCAAATTGCTTGTTCTCACCCACAAAGCTCTTCACAGTGCAGCTCCCCCCTACCTCTCCTCCCTCATCTCTGTCTATCACCCCACCCGCTCTCTACGTTCCTCAAATGACCTTCAACTAACATCTGCACTAATCCGATCCTCCCACTCCCGGCTCCAAGACTTTTCCAGAGCTGCACCAAACCTCTGGAATGCTTTACCCAAAGAAATCAGGACTATCCACAACTTGCATGGCTTCAGACGATCCCTAAAGACGCATCTTTTTAAGGCGGCCTATCATACTCCCTAACATGTCCATTGTACTGTAGACAGTGAATGGGCTATCCTCTGGACATTATTCTTCTACAAACTCCACCAAACCATAAAGGTCTACACAGACTGATGACCATTCATGTAAGCTTAGTTCTATACCCCATTTCCTCAAGATGCCTGGACCACCAGTGCAATAAGCCCCGGCACCTTGTACAACCCCTATCCCGTTGTAGATTGTAAGCTCTTTTGAGCAGGGTCACCTTCATTTCTTGCTTTATTTATTGTATTTTTTTTTCCACATTGATTTTATACCTATTGTTTTTGTATCCAATGATTGTACTTTATTTGTTCTCTATTGTAATTACTTACTGTATTTTCTGTACGCTAACCCTACATTGTAAAGCGCTGCGGAATATGTTGGCGCTATATAAATAAAGCTTTATTATTATTATTATTATTAACAGAATAGCCAGCTGGAAGAGACCTTGACTCTCCCCCAGGGCCATGGGGTACTGGGAACCGAGCTGGTTCGGTCTCTCGGGGGGACGCATTGGGGGCTGAGACCCGGCTCCGTGGCCCTGCAGAGTCGCTAAAAATGCGGGGGAGATGATTTAGGGATAGAAGATTGTGACGCCACCTACGGTATTCGGCTGTTTGGGCCGATAATGCCAGACGGGACCATTGGGGATGATGGATGGGCAGCAACGGTGGTATTGCTCCCGCGGGTGGGGCGTATCGCCAGGGCAACCGGGAAAGTCTATGGTGTTGGAAGGCCGTTGGGAAGTAGCATGGAGGGCGCAAAGTAACAGACAGACTCACAGTTGTTGTTTCCTCAGGTCCTTTACTGGTAGTGCAGGTACAAGCCAGGACACTGTTAGGTGATGGTACTGGAGTCTGTGCAACCTGGAAGCAAGTCGGGGTTCTCCTCACCCTGCACATTCTGAGGCCTCTCTGCTGCGCTCCTTCAGTGGGTCCTTGTTGCTGCCTAAAGCCGAGCTGCGGCCCTCTCTCTTCCTGCGTTGTGCCGGTATGGCAGGCAGCTTGATCCCTTCTCCAGACCCACTTCCCTGACGGCTGCTCCTGGACACTTTATGCTGCTTTGCCTGCCGACACTGTGGTGTAGCTGGGAGATCTGGTATCTCCCACCCTCCGATATTGGCTGCCGGGACATTAGGCTCTGCAAAGCCTTGGACTCTGGTGTCTGGTTCTGGCGCTTTGTGCTGGGTTGAGCTCGTCACCGCTCCACTCCCCAGGCTCTCCTCGACTTCCTCACACCCTCGCTTACGGATCCCTCAAGCTAGGTTTCTGCTACCCCGGGACAAGCTTAGCACTGCTCAAGTCCACAGGATGTCTTCCTCAGTACTGCTCTGTACTGAGCTGCCCTGAACCCTGGTTTAGTGCTCCCCCTTCATGCCTGGAGGCAGAAAAGGTGTTGTGTGCTTAGGCTTACCTGGAGTGGATACCCTTCTTTGCTTCCAGGTATGATACTATTACCCAGGGGAGGCAATGACATTGTGGCATCCGGACCCTGGAGTGCCACAACCTCACCACGTGAAATTGACTTCCAAGGGCTACACAGGGCAGTGCCATTTCATGAGATAAAGGAGCTGCATTGACCAAATCGCGCAGTCAAGTCTGGGTATTTCCCTCAAGGAGCTGAGAAGAGCGAGGAGGATATGGAGCTGGTCAGATCTGTGGAGGATGCTGGGATTTGTTCTGGGCGTACAGCGAGGGGTGAGTCTGTCCCTCTGCAGAGAGTAGAAGGAGTGATAACCCACTACCCTCAAATCTTTCCTGATTGTGGAAAAAGGAGGAGACTGGACAGCTAATCCAGAAGAGAAGCCAATTCAAGAACGGTACGCGGGTGACATTCCTGAAGTTGATTGGTCCTCAGGGGCGGTTTGCGGTTGGTGTTATGCGAAGGGAGACAATGTTTGCTAAATTCCTCTGAGGGCAACAAAGGCACTGTGAGAAGGCTGTGAGAACCATACAGCCTCGAGGAGCCGCTAGGACACCACTGGAAGATTACTGAGAGTGCCCAAGATGTCCGGTCCAGTCGTGGTCCAGGTTATGCCTGAGATATCTTTCACTATACAGATGTCTGAGAACATAAGAGTACTGTGTCCTGAACCTGAGAAGAATGAGTATTTGTAGGCTCTGCCATGAGACAATTGGCCGACTAATGGGAACTGTGCCTTAAATGAGTATAATATTTATTAATCTATATAGCGCTATTAATTCCATAGCGATTTACATACATTTGCAGCACTGTCCCCAGTATGGGAAGAAGCACTGACTTGTGAAGTGACGTATTGAGTCAGATGCCCTGGGGGTCCAGCTGCGCTTCATTCACTCTCTAATGGAACAATTCCCTAAGTCACCGAATGGGTTAGAATCTGGGACTCTTTGTGTTGGCCGTGGATGGCTGAACTTAATTTGTTTTGTCCCCCCCAAATTTGTTTGTGGACGTTGAACACCCCCTGCTGCATTGTAGGACTTTCTGGCCATGGGTGGGTTGACAGCCCTCCATCATGGACTTTGCACAATCTTGCTATAGACTTTGCCCCTTTTAGTCATAATCTGTGTCCCTAATGTTCTGTGCCTAAAGGGTACTACACACCTCGACATCACTAGAGATATCATTGACAGGTTTTGTGACGTAACAGCGACCTCTCCAGCAATGTTGCAGTGTGTGACACACATCAGCGGCCTGGCCCTGCTGTGAGGTCGCTGATTGCTACAAATCGTTCAGGATCATTTTTTGGTCCTTGGTCTCCCGCTGGTCAGCTGTGTGTGACAGCGAGAGACCAACGATCAGCGACCTCACAGCCAATGCCCAGCACCACACATTAGACGCTGGGCACTGGTAACCAGGGTAAACACCGGGTAACTAAGTAGCACGCTCTGCTTAGTTACCCGGTGTTCACCCTTGTTACCAGCGTCCTCCTGCTTCGCCTAGCCTGTAAGTGGAGGATGCTGGTAACCAGGGTAAACACCGGGTAACTAAGCAGAGCGCGCTGCTTAGCTACCCCATATTTACCCTGGTTATTACCAGCGATGTCGCTGCTGACTGGTTGCTGATGAGTCTGCCTGTTTGACAACTCATCAGCGACTGCATAGAGACTTTCCAGCGATCCCGGGCAGGTCGGCTCACTGGTGGGATCGCTGGTAAAGGGGCTCTTAGTCCAAAGGGTTGATGTTGGGTGGGAGGGGGGAGGGACAACCCATTGTTCTAGCCAGGTCAGAAATCTTGATGCAAAGGGCTTCTGTTGGTGTTGGCCTGTGGGCACCCATTAATGTCAACTTGAACTCTTAATTTCCATGGTGCCCAGTAGGAACAGGTCTATGCTGACCACAAGGGAGATGAGGACATCAAATGCCTTCTAGAAGAGAGACTGTTGCTGATCAGGTTTTGTGCGGCATTGCATCTCTGTCTTTTAGGTTGTTAAATGGCCGAGGACGACCATTGTTAAGAAAGGGAGGAATGAAATGATACGGACTGACAACAGTCAGTTACACCAATCGCGTCATTGTACTGTCATGTGACTTGTATCCTGCGTCTTTGTAAATAATGCAATATGTGAATTGTGGTCAAATGTAAGTAATGTAATGTGCAAACACAACTTTTTTGTCTGCCGGATTCGTTTTTGAGAGTCTATGGAGACCGGATCCGGTAACTGTTTTTTCTTACTGGATCAGCTGCAAATGGAAGATAAATAGTGATCAATTACCGAATCCATCCTCCGTGACTCCAATGTTAAATAAACGGATCCTGCAGAAATCAATTTTTACAAGATGGACAAAGTTGTGTTATCAGAACAGATTGCGCTTGATCTGATCTGACGGACGATTACTCAACAAGTGAACATAGAATAAGATCTGTCAGAGTCACTGAGTCGCCCTCCCCCCGGTCTGGCCGCCACCAGGGAATTGCACTCCTCCATTAGCGGAAGAGGAGTGCCCCTGTTCTTCAGAATCTGGAATGGTGAAACCGAGACCCCGCACCTGCAACACACACGTAGGACCCCGGGCAGGGATGGTGAGTGGACCCAAGAGGGAGGGCCCCAGTTAAGTGAGGGGGACAAGGTAGAGTAGACACAGTCGGGAGGAGAGAGGTGAAGGGGTAGGAAGTTAGAGTTGAAGTGGAGAGGTGGTGTGTGGTGTTAGCTCCCACGGACTGGAGCACGGTCACGCTCGGCCCGGGAGGGAAAGAGACTGGAAAGTGTAGAAGAAGGAAGGAGCCCATGACAGATACAGAGATCACCCGTACACCCGTATCTGGCAGAGGAACAGAGGGGCTGGTGAACGAAACAGGGAACCGGCCCTGAACACGGCGCGGCAGATGTAGGCCCGAACCGTTGAACCGGAGGCCATGAGATCTTAAGGGTACTGTGGCCACAGACTCAGCACATCTCTGAGAAGACAGCCGTACTAAGGCGCGGCACTAGGAAGCGGTGCCAATTAATGCTTGTGGCTGTCGGTACCCCGGGTGCTTTGTGTGGAGACACTGACAGGAAAGGCGAAGCCAGTGAGAAGCGCCGATAGTACCGCCAGTGAAAGGAACACCCAAGGGGGTCTCGACGACATTGCAGCGCCCATCGGCTGCAGAGGCCACATGACACACTGAGGTGCTGATGACCTGATGAACACAGGCCAAGAAACGAACAGACTTTCCTACCCACTGCCCTGGGGACCCCGCTCCACCCGCGGGGAGCGAAACCTTCCAAGCTGCTGGTCATCGTCCCCAGAGGTCATGCAGCAGCGGCGGCTCTTCATAGCTGGACACCGTGGGTGGCGTCACGAATACCCCTTTTCCCATCCCCCGTCATCATATCCTGCATCCCCTTTTTTTAATGACACCGCCAGGGCCAAGGAGTCAGGTTGCCGCCGTGACATCCCCTGAACGAAAAGGACCGCAACAACTGGCCCTGGAGTGGGTGCGTCATCACCAGCTGCTTATTGATAATTTACGGTTACTAATAAGTAATTTTTCTCCTGTAGAGTAAAAATTACTTTTCCAAAGTGACTCATTATTGTCACTCTGAGCTTCCAGTACGGAGGATATTCGGATATGTGGCTCCCAACACTCCACACCGCACGCCCTCGGCTCCTGACTCTGATTGGTGCTGATAACGGCTCCAGCTCCTGATATCCCTTCTGACCTAACATTGTATCCAAGAGAATTCCCAAAGACAAATACTCCAGCGGAAAATGGATCTTGTGTCCTGGAGGTCACAGACCCTTCAAAATCTCCCAATGGGATTGTTCCTCATGTTATCAGCAGCTCCTGTTCACACCCAAAGGAGGCGACACCGGAGGAGAGCGGCTCTTCACTAATCTGCAAGTCGGGTGTCCAGAACTAATCCTTCCCCTAGTACCTGTCCTGTACTGACAGACCATCTATTATTAGGAAACATTGCTATTTATGAACTCTAGGAGTTCTTTACAATTAATATTAAAGAGTTTTTTCCTTTTAATCAATAAATCTTGGCATCATAAAAACTTCCACAATTGGATGTGAATAAATAAAATGTTCCTGTGTTGAGATAACCTTATAAATGTGTCCCTGCTGTGTACTGTGTAATGGATGTGTCTGACCGTATAGGGACATGGTCTGATCATACCACATCTCCTGTGCTGAGATAATCTTATATATGTGTCCCTGCTATGTACTGTGAAATGGATGTGTCTGACCGTACAGGGCCATGGTCTGATCATACCACATCTCCTGTGCTGAGATAATCTTATATATGTGTCCCTGCTATGTACTGTGTAATGGATGTTACAGCCAGGGATGACAGAATATAAGAGTATACAGACATTACAGCCGGGGATCACAGAATATAAGAGTATACAGACATTACAGCTGGGATCATAGAATATAAGAGTATACAGACATTACAGCCAGGGATCACAGAATATAAGAGTATACAGATATTACAGCTGGAGATCACAGAATATAAGAGTATACAGACATTACAGCAGGGGATCACAGAATATAAGAGTATACAGATATTACAGCCGGAGATCACAGAATATAAGAGTATACAGACATTACAGCCGGGGATAACAGAATATAAGAGTATACAGACATTACAGCCGAGGATCACAGAATATAAGAGTATAGAGACATTACAGACGGGGATCACAGAATATAAGAGTATACAGACATTACAGCCGGGGATCACAGAATATAAGAGTATACAGACATTACAGCCGGGGATCACTGAATATAAGAGTATACAGGCATTACAGCCTGGGATCACAGAATATAAGAGTATACAAACATTACAGCCTGGGAACACAGAATAAAAGAGTATACAGACATTACAGCAGGGGATCACAGAATATAAGAGTACACAGACATTACAGCCGGGGATCACAGAATATAAGAGTACACAGACATTACAGCCGGGGATCACAGAATATAAGAGTATACAAACATTACAGCCGGGGATCACAGAATAAAAGAGTATACAGACATTACAGCAGGGGATCACAGAATATAAGAGTATACAGACATTACAGCCGGGGATCACAGAATATAAGAGTATACAGACATTACAGCTGGGGATCACAGAATATAAGAGTATACAGACATTACAGCCGGGGATCACAGAATATAAGAGTATACAGACATTACAGCCGGGGATCACAGAATATAAGAGTATACAGACATTACAGCCGGGGATCACAGAATATAAGAGTATACAGATATTACAGCCAGGGATCACTGAATATAAGAGTATACAGACATTATAGACAAGGATCACAGAATATAAGTGTTTACAGACATTACAGCCGGGGATCACAGAATATAAGAGTATACAGACATTACAGCCGGGGATCACAGAATATAAGAGTATATAGACATTACAGCCGGGGATCACAGAATATAAAAGTATACAGACATTACAGCAGGGGAACACAGAATATAAGAGTATACAGACATTACAGCTGGGGATCACAGAATATAAGAGTATACAGACATTACAGCTGGTATCACAGAGTATAAGAGTATACAGACATTACATTATGGTATATAGTGGTGAGGTTAAAAAATCCTGTTGCGCGCTATGTGCACTGCACCTTTTGTGCCTCGTTTATGCAAACGTTGAGAGTTGTGGTATAATACTGCCCCTATTCTTCCTTTAGACATCGTCCATACCTACCAGAAGGGGTTAAACAATTAGCCTCTTAATTAACGATCCTACATTCTGAATGTTGGGTACTAATAAGCGGCTTCCTGTAATTTAAAGGTATAAATAGGTGTGACCTGCTGGAGGGTCGCTGCAGTGTGACAGCTTTATAGGGCCAGCTGTATATTCCTCACTCCACTAATGGACATGTGAACGCTCACAGCAAAATCACTTGAAAGAGAACACTCTGCTCATTTTCTGGATCCGGACGTCCTCGGAGCTAATTATCATCTGAATATGATGGATTCAGAAAAAATATACTTTGCAGGAAAAGTCCTGTAAATGTGTCCAGAGTAAACAGAGCCGGGACTGATGAGAAATCACCATCAGGAGCGTCACCTCAGTGAATGATGAGAAATCACCATCAGGAGCGTCACCTCGGTGAATGATGAGAAATCACCATCAGGAGCGTCACCTCAGTGAATGATGAGAAATCACCATCAGGAGCGTCACCTCGGTGAATGATGAGAAATCACCATCAGGAGCGTCACCTCAGTGAATGATGAGAAATCACCATCAGGAGCGTCACCTCAGTGAATGATGAGAAATCACCATCAGGAGCGTCACCTCGGTGAATGATGAGAAATCACCATCAGGAGCGTCACATCGGAGAATGATGAGAAATCACCATCAGGAGCGTCACCTCAGTGAATGATGAGAAATCACCATCAGGAGCGTCACCTCGGTGAATGATGAGAAATCACCATCAGGAGCGTCACCTCGGTGAATGATGAGAAATCACCATCAGGAGCGTCACCTCAGTGACTGATGAGAAATCACCATCAGGAGCGTCACCTCAGTGAATGATGAGAAATCACCATCAGGAGCGTCACCTCAGTGAATGATGAGAAATCACCATCAGGAGCGTCACCTCGGTGAATGATGAGAAATCACCATCAGGAGCGTCACCTCGGTGAATGATGAGAAATCACCATCTGGAGCGTCACCTCGGTGAATGATGAGAAATCACCATCAGGAGCGTCACCTCGGTGAATGATGAGAAATCACCATCAGGAGCGTCACCTCAGAGAATGATGAGGAATCACCATCAGGAGTTTCACCTCAGTGAATGATGAGAAATCACCATCAGGAGTGTCACCTCAGTGAATGATGAGAAATCACCATCAGGAGCGTCACCTCAGAGAATGATGAGGAATCACCATCAGGAGCGTCACCTCGGTGAATGATGAGAAATCACCATCAGGAGCGTCACCTCAGAGAATGATGAGGAATCACCATCAGGAGCGTCACCTCGGTGAATGATAATAAATCACCATCAGGAGCGTCACATCAATGCATGATGAGAAATCACCATCAGGAGCGTCACCTCAGTGAATGATGAGAAATCACCATCAGGAGCGTCACCTCGGAGAATGATGAGGAATCACCATCAGGAGCGTCACCTCGGAGAATGATGAGGAATCACCATCAGGAGCGTCACCTCGGTGAATGATGAGAAATCACCATCAGGAGCGTCACCTCAGTGAATGATGAGAAATCACCATCAGGAGCGTCACCTCAGTGAATGATGAGAAATCACCATCAGGAGCGTCACCTCAGTGAATGATGAGAAATCACCATCAGGAGCGTCACCTCAGTGAATGATGAGAAATCACCATCAGGAGCGTCACCTCGGAGAATGATGAGAAATCACCATCAGGAGCGTCACCTCAGTGAATGATGAGAAATCACCATCAGGAGCGTCACCTCAGAAAATGATGAGAAATCACCATCAGGAGCGTCACCTCAGTGAATGATGAGAAATCACCATCAGGAGCGTCACCTCAGTGAATGATGAGAAATCACCATCAGGAGTGTCACCTCAGTGAATGATGAGAAATCACCATCAGGAGCATCACCTCAGAGAATGATGAGAAATCACCATCAGGAGCGTCACCTCAGTGAATGATGAGAAATCACCATCAGGAGCGTAACCTCAGTGAATGATGAGAAATCACCATCAGGAGCGTCACCTCAGTGAATGATGAGAAATCACCATCAGGAGCGTCACCTCAGTGATTGATGAGAAATCACCATCAGGGGCGTCACCTCGGTGAATGATGTGAAATCACCATCAGGAGCGTCACCTCAGTGAATGATGAGAAATCACCATCAGGAGCGTCACCTCTGTGAATGATGAGAGATCACCATCAGGAGCGTCACCTCGGTGAATGATGAGAAATCACCATCAGGAGCGTCACCTCGATGAATGATGAGAAATCACCATCAGGAGCGTCACCTCAGTGAATGATGAGAAATCACCATCAGGAGCGTCACCTCGGTGAATGATGAGAGATCACAATCAGGAGCGTCACCTCAGTGAATGATGAGAAATCACCATCAGGAGCGTCACCTCGGTGAATGATGAGAAATCACCATCAGGAGCGTCACCTCAGTGAATGATGAGGAATCACCATCAGGAGCGTCACCTCAGTGAATGATGAGAGATCACAATCAGGAGCGTCACCTCGGTGAATGATGAGAAATCACCATCAGGAGCGTCACCTCAGTGAATGATGAGAAATCACCATCAGGGGCGTCACCTCGGTGAATGATGAGAAATCACCATCAGGAGCGTAACCTCAGTGAATGATGAGAAATCACCATCAGGAGCGTCACCTCAGTGAATGATGAGAAATCACCATCAGGAGCGTCACCTCGGTGAATGATGAGAAATCACCATCAGGGGCGTCACCTCAGTGAATGATGAGAAATCACCATCAGGAGCGTCACCTCGGTGAATGATGAGAAATCACCATCAGGAGCGTCACCTCAGTGAATGATGAGAAATCACCATCAGGAGCGTCACCTCGGTGAATGATGAGAAATCACCATCAGGAGCGTCACCTCAGTGAATGATGAGGAATCACCATCAGGAGCGTCACCTCAGTGAATGATGAGGAATCACAATCAGGAGCGTCACCTCGGTGAATGATGAGAGATCACAATCAGGAGCGTCACCTCGGTGAATGATGAGAAATCACCATCAGGAGCGTCACCTCAGTGAATGATGAGAAATCACCATCAGGGGCGTCACCTCGGTGAATGATGAGAAATCACCATCAGGAGCGTAACCTCAGTGAATGATGAGAAATCACCATCAGGAGCGTCACCTCAGTGAATGATGAGAAATCACCATCAGGAGCGTCACCTCGGTGAATGATGAGAAATCACCATCAGGGGCGTCACCTCAGTGAATGATGAGAAATCACCATCAGGAGCGTAACCTCAGTGAATGATGAGAAATCACCATCAGGAGCGTCACCTCAGTAGATAATGAGAAATCACCATCAGGAGCGTCACCTCGGAGAATGATGAGAAATCACCATCAGGAGCGTCACCTCGGAGAATGGATGAGAAATCACCATCAGGAGCGTCACCTCGGAGAATGATGAGAAATCACCATCAGGAGCGTCACCTCGGTGAATGATGAGAAATGACAATCGAATGCATCACATCTCGTGTTTGGTGTTTCTCCATTTCTCATCATTTGCAGAATCTTCGCTTCTGTTATGAACAGGAACATTATTGTTCAGCCAGAAATGTACAGACCTCAAACTTCTCACAACTGTACCGCTGATACAATTGTATCTTGTTTGTTACAATGTATCAGTGTCAGTTCTAAACTAAATATTGGATATGTTAAATATTACTCCAGGATAAGAATTCATCTTTTGGATGCATGAAATATATCAAGCCAATAGACAGAAAAATAATAAAATCTGAGAATCCTCAGTGGTTGATACCTTTTAATGGCTAACTGAAAAGCTGGTCACAGCAGCTGTGTAGACTACTCAGGTCTCTTAATCAGGCATGGTAGCACACAGGCCCCCTACATACAGTATAAGCCCTCACATAGCCTCTTATATACAGTATGAGCCTCGCATAGCCTCCTCTATACAGTATGAGCCCTCACATATCCCCTTTTATACAGTATGAGCCCCCGCATAGTCCCATAAATCCATTATCAGCCCTCACATAGCCCCCAACATACAATATGAGCCCTCACATAGCCATATATATACAGTATGAGCCCTCATACAGCCCCCTACATATATATGAGTCCTCACATAGCCATATATATATATATACAGTAGGAGCCCCCTATATACAATATGAGCCCTCACATAGCCCCTATCTACACTATTAGCCCTCCCATAGCCCCTTATATACAGAATTAGCAACACATAGCCCTATCAACAGTATGAACCCCCACGCACAGTATGAGCCCCCACATAGCCCCTACATACAATATGAGCCCTCATATAGCCCCTATCTACATTGTGAGACCCCCATAACCCCTTATATACAGAATGAGCCCTCTTACAGCCTTTTATATACAGTATGAGCCCTCACATTGCCTCTCATACATAGCATGAGCCTTCACATAACCCCTATCAATAGTATGAGCCCCCACACAGCCCTCTACATACATTATTAGCCCTCACATAGCCCTTTATATACAGTATGAGCCCTCACATAACCCCTTATATTCAGAAGGAGCCCCACAATGCTTCACTGAATACAGTATGAGCACCTACATAGCCCCTATCTACAGTATGATCCCTCTCATAGCCTCTATATAAATATATAGTATGTACCCCTAAAAAGCCACAATATACAGTATGAGCCATCGCAGAGCCCCTTATATATAGTATGAGACCCCACATAGCCTCATATATACAGCACAAACCCACATAGACTACTATATACATGAGCCCCCACCTAACCCCCTAAATACATTCTGAGCCCCATATAGCCTCCTACATACATGCACACATCCCATATATATGAAAAAAAAAACACCATATACTCACCTCCCTCCTGTCCCGCGGTTCTCTTCTAAAGTCTCCAGTGCGCTGATACTCTGCACAGCAAACATGATGATGTGATGTCATCACATTTGCTGTGCCTCACTCTGATTGGTGGAAGATGGAGCCTGCGGCACCATCGTCCACCAATGTACTCACTGCTATTTGTTGAGGGTACAAATAGCGGTTATATCGGGAAATGAATGGTGGTGGATGGGCGGCGGGGTTGCCATGGTGCAGTCCGCAGTCCGTTGTTTTTCGTTCTTCGGCTGACTCAGTCCACGGGCCGGTGTGGAACAGCCAGAGGGTCAGATGTGGCCCTCGGGCTGCGCTTTGCCCAGCCTTGACTTAGAGGAACAGTATGAGCGGAACTTTTTTGCATTTGAGTTGGATTTTATGGAATTTGCAGGTCTTCATCAATTCAAACAATCTGCAATTTGATTTGCGTAATTCAATAAAAAAGAATGTGTCCGCCCCACTGCCTTCTTATGAATTGTAGAAGATGTCATCATCCACAGAATGATCACATAATAATCAAGCTTTCCCATAGACATTTGCAGCTTTTATATCAAACGGTATAGCGCAGCTGATTAGGAAAGAGAATAATAGCCTCTATAAAAGCTGAGACAGGGAATACAGCTGTCCAGAGAGAAAGAGAGAGAGAGGATATCACAGCTTCTAGACAAGGCAGCTCCACCTATTTAGCCCTGTGTCTGCATCACCGGCCAATAGGACAACACTCAATTTACATGTCAGATTCGTACAATGCAAAGTAGAAATAAGAAGAGAAAGGGAAGGCCCAAAACCATTGGACAAATACCCCAGACAGTAATGTGTTGTACAATTGTACTAGTGAAGAGATCCAATTGATAGGGAGGAAAGAAAGGGAGAGAGATAACAGAGGTGCCAGAATACTCAGTATGATTGATCAGTGATGTGGTGTACTTTGTACTTGACCTCCTGAATCTGAATTAAAATTAGACATTTCTTTCTTTTCTTAATGCACTAGAATGCAGAAGCTAGACAGCTCCATAGGCAAAACAAATCAAAAAGTGCTGTCACTCAGAGTCCATGTGCTCACTTGTCACAATGAGTTTTTGCATGTCTTATGCAATCATTTTCTGGGTAGGGGATAATAGTTTTCTCTAATATATACATATATATACATATATATATAAAATCACCAAAAACCTGCTGCCCCATTTTGCTTTCTGTGCTCGTACAAGTCATACTTGTAGCTGCAGAAGCTCCACCACTAGCCCAATCCCAATCCTCCTGGCAGTAGTAGCACCAAACTTAAGTCACAAATGCCTTGAACAAACGCTTTAGTGGGTTAGAAGAGGAGGATGTTATGTAATGTTTGGGCACGGAAGGGCACGGATGGACTTGCGGGTGCATCCAGTTGTCACCGCCTCCTGCTGGGTCAGTGTGTCTCCGGATTTTCTCTGCACCATAAAACACAAAATGTTGCGGATATGTTGTGTGTGTAAAATCTAGAAGCACACGAATCCCTGGTTATCTGGCTGGAATTAAATGGAGCTCTATGGACCCCAGATCCGGGAGAACCCGGGTCAGTGTGCTTCCAGGTGCACGGATCCGGTTTGTGGGACTGAGCATGCCCGGAAGCAAGCCCCTTTCTGGAAGACTATATATGGATTAGTGGTAAAAATGTTGTGGGAGTGTAGTGACCTGGTCCAGATTATGCCTGTCCCTTTAAGTACCCCTGGACACTACAGCTCACTCCCTAGTTACCTCTCTATGGGTATTAGTTAGTTCTAGATATCCAGTTTCAGTTAAATTCAAATATACTTAATGTGGTTCTCATGCATTTTTCATGCCTTTCTCAGGTATTTCTCATTTGTTGTGTTCCAGCACCATCTGCTGGTGAAATGTATAGTTTATAGTACTTTGCATTGTAAGAATCTGACATGTAAATTGAGTGTTGTCCTATTGACTGGTGACGCAGACACAGGGCTGAATAGGTGGAACTACTCCAGCCCTGTCTACATAGACAGAGCTGGAAATACCCCAGTTCTGGATAAGACTCCACAAGGAGCAGAGCACACATGGAGACTCCCTTTTCCACAAGATCTCCTGGCAGGCCCCAAGGCCTAGAATCCTTCTCTGTCTTCCACAGACAGTATGCTAAAATATGTCTACCCTGGATCCTCGCTGTCCGGACCTACATCACCAGATGTATTTTTTGCATGTGCTCCCAGTTCTGTACAACTCTATTGCGCTGTATAATCTTCTGCTTTAAGCCACACAAAGACTCTGGACCTCTCTATAACAACTTACAAGCACTACATCTGCAGAATACGTGCTCTTAAAGCTGTAGAACCTCAATTCCATGTCAGTATTCATCTTCACACTGTACTGATTGTGGCCTACCCACGTGAGACTGTGTAACATATACTCCATGTTGGATTCCATCATTCCTGCTGAAGTGAAGGCAACTGTTATCCCCGAGACTGGTGTTTGTGGTTATTCAATCGGCTCCGGACGGCGTGGATAGCAGGAGGAGCATCCGGTGACATCAGGTTATCCATGGGGGTCCGGACATATGCAGGGAGGATTGCAAAAACCACTAGTGTGAACCCAGCCTAAGGGGCGTCCGGGAGCTCACGGCACAGACGCTGTGATCCGCCTCTTTGCTGTATGAAGCATTATGCGGTTGCACGGAGTCGACTTGAGCTATCGGCCGGGTGATCTTCCCCGTCAGGACTCGCTGTTATTCTTTCATTTCTGCCTCCTCGGCTCAACCTTCTGATCCTTAAAAACTAATTTGACTTTGGTTACAAGATTAATAAGCATTTGCTGGGGCCGAGCCATTATTTCCCCAGCCAAGGGGAGAAGCAAACATTCCAAGATGGTTTCCCCCCCGACTCGCATGAATAATGATCCGGGCCAATATCTCGTTTTTTTGGTTTGGCCCGAGATTCTGGAATAGTTAATATCCTGACATAATAGATCTTGGATAACCCTCCTTAAAGGGGCTCAAGGTATCTGTCATCTCATTTCCACTCACAAATCCGAGACGCCAAGTCCTACGTTTGCTTTGTGTGGGAGTCACTAATGGACTGTTATTAAATATTATGATAGAAAGAGATACAATGTTGCCATCTGAATTAAAGGGAAACTGCACCCTAAAATAACAAAGTGCTGAATGTCAAGGTGGTTTGTAGACAGAAGCATTCACTACCTGTTAATATTAGATTGGCGAAGGTCCGACTGCTAGGACCCCCACAGATCGGCAGAATGAGGGGCACCGGTCTACAGTAGCCCCAGCTGCAAGGTTCAAGTATGAACATACTAAAAGCCTATGGAAGCAGCCAAGGCATTGTGCTGGTGATTGATGGGGTCTCAGTGTTTGGACCCCCACTGATCTTGACTTTACAGTGGATTGATAATAAATGCATCATTCATCTACTATATAAAAACCCTATCCAGTCTGCTTGGCTGTAAGTTTGTCCCAAAAGCAGCGCCATCATGTAAATTACAGTTAAACTGAAATGTGAACAAGTCCATAGTTTGGTTAATAAGTCAAAGAAAACAGCGCCACCTATAGGACATCTGTGATGGGGCCACACACCGTCCAGGACACTAGCCGCAGCACAGGTATTAATTATCACCTGTGCCTGGGTCCGCTCTCTCATACCCTTGGAGCGGAAACATCTTGCTGCTGCCGCGAGTCTTCAGTATACAGAGAGAAAGAGATGTCGCACAGGGATGAGTGAGACAGCACAAAACGGGGGGGACAAGGAGTGCACAGGGGAGAAAGAGAGCAAAAGGAGAGAGAAAGCGCACAGGGGGGTGAGAGAGTGCACAGGGGGGAGGGAGCACAACGGGATAAAGATCACACAGGGGGAAGATAGACAGCACAAGGAAAGAGAGAGTGCACAAGGGGAAGAGAGAGCACAGGGGAGAGAGACAACACAAAGGGAGAGAGAGTGCGCAGGAGTGCACCTAGGGTAGAGAGACACAAGGGGAGAGATAGCATGAAGGGAAAGAGAGCGCGCACAGGGGAAAGAGAGCGTGCATAGGGAGGAGAGACAGCACAAGGGGAGAGAAAGCACACAGGGGGAAAAGAGAGAGAGTACACAGGAGGAGAGAGCACAAGGGGAGAGAGATCGTACAGGGGAAAAGAGACAGCTCAAGGCAAGAGAGAGCGCACAGGGAAAGAGAGAGAGTGCACAGGGGCAGAGACAACACAAGGGGAGAAAGAGTGCACAGGGGAAGAGGGAGTGCACAGGAGATAGAGAGGGTACATATAGGGTAGAGAGAGCACACAGGGGGAGAGACAGCACAAAGGGAAAGAGAGAGCGCACAGGGGGGGAAGAGAGAGTGCATAGGGGGAAAAGACAGCACAAGGGGTGAGAGAGCACACAGGGAAAAGAGAGAGCACACAGAGGGTAGAGAAAGCACTCAGAGGGGAGAGACAGCAAACAGAGAAATAGAGCACAAAGGGGGAAGAGAGAACACCCAGGAGGAGAGACAGCACCAGGGGTGAGAGAGTGCACAGGGAAGAGAACACAAGGGGAAAGACAACACAAGGGGAAAGAGAGCGCACAGGTGGGAGAGAAAGCACAAGGGGAGAGAGCGTACAGGGTGGAGACAGAACAAGGAAAAAACGCACGGGGGAGAGACAGCACAAGAGGAGAGAAAGTGTATGGGGGGAGACAGCACAAGGAGGAAGAAAGCACAGAGGGGAGAGAGGCAGCACAAGGGGAAAGAGAGTGCACAGGGGAGAGACAGCACAAGAGGAGAGAGAGCGCACAGGGAGAGAGACAGCACAAGGGGAGAGCGCACAGAAGAGAGACAAAACATGGGGAGAGAGCGCACAGGGAGATGGGGAGCAGGAGCACCTACCAAACAACTGCCACACCATACAGCAGCGGCTCCCCCCGACCTCCTCGGTGGAGCTGTGATTAGTATCAGGAGTAGTTGGACTAATATATAAGCGCTCACGTTCTAGAATCCCCCGATGTGATAGAATTGGCCCCGTCTAGTCTAATATAATTACTTAGATAGAGTACCTACAGAGGCTGGTGTGGGCGGGGGCAGCTCTCTGTCTATAGACATTGTACATACAGAACCTGGTGTAGGCGGGAACAGCTCTCTGTCTATAGACATTGTACATACAGAGTCTGGTGTGAGCAGCTTACTGTCTATAGACATTGTACATCCAGAGCCTGGTGTAGGCGGGAACAGCTCTCTGTCTATAGACATTGTATATACAGAGTCTGGTGTGGGTGGGGGCAGCTCTCTGTCTATAGACATTGTACATACAGAGCCTGGTGTGGGCGGGGGCAGCTCTCTGTCTATAGACATTGTACATACAGAGCCTGGTGTGTGCGAGGGCAGCTCTCTGTCTATAGACATTGTACATACAGAGGCTGGTGTGTGCGGGGGCAGCTTTCTGGCTATAGACATTGTACATAGAGAGCCTGGTGTGTGCGAGGGCAGCTCTCTGTCTATAGACATTGTACATAGAGAGCCTGGTCTGTGGGAGGGCAGCTCTCCTGTCTATAGACATTGTACATACAGAGCCTGGTGTGGGCGGGGACAGCTCTCTGTCTATAGACATTGTATATACAGAGCCTGGTGTGGGCGGGGACAGCTCTCTGTCTATAGACATTTGTATATACAGAGCCTGGTGTGAGCGGGCAGCTCTCTGTCTATAGACATTGTACATACAGAGCCTGATGTGGGCAAGGGTAGCTTTCTCAACTCTGCTAACTGGTAAACCTAAAACCTCTGATTGTGTCAGAAACATCGCACCCAGTAAACTAAGTGATACATCACTGGATTCAGGGCCTCTTTGCCTACATCATGCTGCTCTCAGCATTTTGGTTTTCTTTCTTGATCTCGGATGAGGTACCAAAAACCTGATGGCAGATTCCCTTTAATCCAGCAAATTGGTGGACAAACAGATGCCAGTTTTTTTTCTGGATTCCAAGGGGTCAAAAGGGAGTTAAACTAATAATAAAAAAAAAAGATTACACCCCTGTAGCCCTGGCACTCACCTGTCCAGCCATATACTCCAGGTCTTCTGGCCCTTTCATCCACCACATCTAGGCATCTGCAGCATTTTCTCATTAAAAGGTTTGATTTAGGAAAACAGCGCCCCACTTGTCCAATGGTTGTATGTGGTATTGCAGCTCAGCTTGATTCTTTTCCAACGAGTCGAGCTGCGATACCAATAACAACCAACAGACAGGTGAGGCGCTGTTTTAGGAAGAAAGTAGCCATGCTTTACCAGTCTTAGACAACCCCTTTAATCCAGAGTGACCATTGTGTCCATTAACCCTGTAGTCACAGGGATGGAGCATGTGACATGATTCAAAGTTTCTAAAAGTTTTCTGTAGTTTATAAACTTTTCTCAACTTCTGAAGCTAGTTAGTCACAGCGCCACCTGCAGGCTGCAGCTGAGTATGACATCACTGCACATCGATGTGTAATGTACCTATAAATTGCCGCTATAATGACAGCCCCATTACACACAATCATATTTTTAGAGCCGTTTACCCTGAAATCTATAATAATTATCTACAGGTGGATGATGAATGAGTTTTCCAGTAAATCCACTTTTACCATGTTAGAAAATTGCTGTCAAATGTGCTCACTCCCGGCTCTCACTTAGTTTTATGACCCGGCATCCCACCTATGCGTGGCGAGCTTTTATAGGTATTTTAATGTATATGACCCAGGTTTCCTGGCCCACCGGTAACCCCCAGCCGAAAAACATAAAGCTACACAACTGCTGGAGGGAAATGTTTAGATTATCCATGTATCTTGGAAAAATATACTGATTCCATGGTATACAGAGAGTATTCAGGAGCGAGCACTGCAGTGCATGGGTGCTCGAAACGAGCGGGTGGGACGCAACTCGATTGAGTACAATGGAAGTATAATGCTCCTATTCCCCATTGACTTCCATTAGACTCTGGTTGCGACCGTCTGAGCATCCCACCTGCTCGTTTCCACCCGAGCATTGTAGTGCTCGCTCATCACTACATAGGAACATTCACACCCAGGCCCCGGAGCCTAGGGTCCCTTTGGCCTATAGAAAAGACTAATGCTATTAAGATTTGTAACATTTGGGGGCCCCATTGAAGCTTTTGCATGGGGGCCCATGAGCTTCAAGTTACACCACTGAGCTTCAGCATGGTAAACTGACCACGCCATGGAAGAAAACTGTGTTTTTATTTTTACATTTCCCCTTTCTGTTGTGGAGATATAATCTTGTAAATTTTAGGTCATAAATTATAAGTCCAAGGGGCATTCCCAGACATTTGGCCTGGGGGCGTGTACTTCTTCTCCTGTATGATGTTGACCAACCACACGCAGGAGGCTACAGAACACATCTTCAGCCCTTCTCCTGTGATATGTAATGATAGATAGCCCTGTTTCCTCAATGATCTCTGCACCTGCAGTGTAGTATAGAGCAGAACTGAGTATGATTACAAACACCTCAAGTTTAAATCTCACAGCAGTTAGTGTGGGGGAGGTACAACAGTGCTGACAGTGCCGTGACTATAGAGCTGTTGCTCTCTTAGTAATGACACCTGTTCTTCCTTCATCATGATTCTGATTGTCATGAGTTGGGATGAAAACTGGAGGAATTTTTAATGACACAGAGCTCTGCTGTTTTCTACCCTTTCCTAAATCTGACTGTTGTGGGATTAAATCTTAAAGTGTTTGTAATAACGCTCAGCTCAGATGTACTTCACACTCTCCCAAATGACTTCTCTGAGATGAAAGCTTAAGGTATTTGTAATGACACTCTGCTTTGCTCAACTCAAACCACACTGAAATCTAACTTCCCTGAGATGAAAGCTGGAGGTATTTATAATGTCACTCAGCTCTGCTGTACTCTACCCACAGCCAAATCTGACTGCCCTGAGATGAAAGTTTAAGGTGTTTATAATGTCACTCAGCTCATCTGTACTCCAACCAAAGCCAAATATGACTGCCCTGAGATGAAAGATGGAGGTGTTTGTAAGGCCACTCAGCTCACCTGTACTACACACTCTCCCAAATCTGACTGCCCTGAGATAAAAACTGAAAGTGTTTGTAATGTCACTCAGCTCAGCTGTACTCCATGCTCTCCCAAATGACTTCCCTGAGATGAAAGCTTAAGGTATTTGTAATGTCACTCAGCTCAGCTGACCTTTCAACCAAAGTTAAATCTGACTGTCCTGAAATGAAAGCTGGAGGTGTTTGTAATGACATCTGTACTCCATGTTCTCCCAAATTTTACTGCCCTGAGATAAAAATTGAAGGTGTTTGTCGCTCAGCTCAACTGTACTCTACCCACCCCCAACTCTGACTACATTGAATGTTTTTCCTTAAATGAAAATGTAAGTTGTTTTATAATGGCACTCAGCTCTGCTGTACTCCACCCAAATCTTACTGCCCTGAGATGAAAGCTTAAGGTACTTGTAATGACACTCAGCTCTGCTGTACTCCAACCAAAGCCAAATCTTACTGCCCTGAGATAAAAGCTTAAGGTGTTTGTAATGTCACTCAGCTCTGCTGTACTCCAACAAAGCCAAATCTGACTGCTCTGAGATGAAAGCTAGAGGTGTTTGTAATGACAAACAGCTAAGCTGTACTCCACACTTTCCCAAATCTGACTGCCTGAGATGAAAACTGGAGGTTTTTGTAATATCACTCATCTGGCTATACTCCATCCACACCCAAATCTGACTGCTCTGAGATGAAAGCTAGAGGTGTTTGTAATGACAAACAGCTAAGCTGTACTCCACACTTTCCCAAATCTGACTGCCTGAGATGAAAACTGGAGGTTTTTGTAATATCACTCATCTGGCTATACTCCATCCACACCCAAATCTGACTGCTCTGAGATGAAAGCTAGGGGTGTTTGTAATGACACTCAGCTCAACTGTACTCCACGCTTTCCCAAATCTGACTGACTGAGATGAAAACGGAAGGTGTTTGTAATGTCACTCAGCTCTGCTGTACTCCAACAAAGCCAAATCTGACTGCTCTGAGATGAAAGCTAGAGGTGTTTGTAATGACATTCAGCACAGCTGTACTCCACACTCTCCCAAATCTGACTGCCTGAGATGAAAACTGAAGGTGTTTGTAATGTCACTCAGCTCAACTGTACTCTACCCACCCCCAACTCTGACTGCCCTTAAATGAAAGCTTAAGTTGTTTTATAATGGCACTCAGTTCTGCTGTACTCCACACTCTTCCTTGAGATGTAAGCTGGAGGTTTTCGTAATATCACTCAGCTGGGCTTTACTCCATCCACACCCAAATCTGACTGCCCTGAGATGAAAGTTCAAGGTGTTTGTAATGTCACTCAGCTCTGCTGTACTCCAACCAAAGCCAAATCTGACTGCTCTGAGATGAAAGCTGTAGGTATTTGTAATGACACTCAGCTCAGCTTTACTCCAAGCAAAGCCAAATCTGACTGCCCTGAGATGAAAGTTGGAGGTGTTTGTAATGAAACTCAGCTAAACTGTACTCCACGCTCTTCCAAATCTGACTGCCCTGAGATGAAAGTTGGAGGTGTTTGTAATGAAACTCAGCTAAACTTGACTCCACGCTCTTCCAAATCTGACTGCCCTGAGATGAAAGTTGGAGGTATTTGTAATGAAACTCAGCTAAACTGTGCTCCACACTCTCTCAAATCTGACTGCCCTGAGATGAAATTGAAGGTTTGTAATGTCACTCAGCTCAACTATATTCTAACAGTCCAGAAAATAAAGGGACTGTTTGATTAAGCACTGACTTGAGGGAGCACACCCAGTTGTATAGCCGCCTCACCTCGCCTAGACCACTTGTATATGGGGAAACTCCCAATATAAAAAATCTTAGTAGTGCCCGGTATCTATGATTTTTCAACTATATTCTTCCCACCTCAACTCTGACTGCCCTTAAATGAAAGCTTAAGTTATTTTATAATGACACTCAGTTCTGCTGTGCTCCACACTGTCCCAAATTTGACTTCCCTGAGATGAATGCAGGAGGTTTTTGTAATATTGCTCAGCTCAGCTTTACTCTATGCACACCTGATCTGACTGCCCTGAAATAAAAATTTAAGGTGTTTGTAATGACACTCAGTTCTGCTTTACTCCACCCACACCCAGAGATGAAAACGTAAGGTGTTTGTAATGACACTGAGCTCTTGTGTACTCCATGCTCTCCCAAATCCAACGTCTTTAAAGAGGACCTGTCACCCCCCTGATGCATGACAATCTAAATGCAGCACTGAATGCAGCATGTCTGCTGCATTCAGGGAAGGGGTTCCCCATGTGTCTGTATGCTGTGTACCCCAAGATATAGCCTTAGGCAAACGTGGTTAAAAGTCAGGAGGGCATTCTCTGGTGCTGGAGTCAGCTCAATTCACGGGGGCCATTCTCTCCCCATCTGCCTCTCTGTGCCGCCTCCTGCTGTGCTGTTTATGCTTTGTTCAGACAGCAGGGCAGGAATCTGGAGCTGACGTCATAACAAATTATTTGCATGCTATGTGTGGCAGGATGAGTGACAGAGAGGAGGGCAGAGCCAGCACAGAAGAAGCAGCACAGAGAGGCAGAGCAGGAGGGAATGACCCCCATGAATCAAGCTGACTCCTGCGCCAGGGCATACCCTCCTGACTTTTAACAGTGAGTTTGCCTAAGGCTATATCTCGGGGTGCACAGCACACAGACACATGAGGGACCCATTCCCTGAATGCTGCAGACATGCTGCATTCAGTGATGCATTTAGATTGCCATGCAGCAGGAGGGTGACAGGTCCTCTTTAAGATTAAATCTGGATGTTTTTGTAATGACACTAAACTCAGCTTTACACCTTCCCTCCACACTGACTACCATGAAATGAAATCTAAAGGTGTTTGTAATGACACTCAGTTCTGCTGTACTCTGCACAGTAGCTGCAGAGATCAGGGCTGTTTGTCATTACATGTATCACAAGGGAATTTCTGGGGATATGTTTTCTTCCCTGCATGACACCTCCTGCTTACGATTGGTCAACGTCATGCAGGTGGAAAAGTACACACCCCAGAGAAGAGTCGCTGGTACTATCCTTTGGGATTTCGCATTAGAAAAATCTAAACTTCACAAACTAATTAAAATGAAATAAAATCTATGTTTTATTTAGTTCTGTAGCATTTTTTTATGTAGATTAAAAAAATAGTGATTACTTTTTATCATGTTATTTTTCATTGTATTTCATACTTTTTATTTTTACAACTTTTGTGATTTATTAAAAATTGTGATTTTTATTTTTCATAATTTTTGTTCACTTTTTTATTAATTATATAATTTGTGTTATAGGTAAAAAATATTAGTGACATTTATTAAAATTAGTTTTTCACTACCATACTTTTTTATAACTTATCCAGTGGTTAAAGGGGCTGAATTATTTTCCAGCTCTTACACTTTCTTTTAGGTGTGTGAGGTTTCCTAGGACTGTATAAAACCATTTTAAGGCAAACATAGCATAGTAAAGTCCAAGTGATGTCCACAGATATGATTTACTGTATCAATTAAATCTGTATTATTCTATTCCTTACACCCTAAGCTTCTTCACTGCTGTGCTGTCACACACTATCTATACAGTTTGTTCAGTGTTATATGGCTGAGCTGTAATATCTTCTCCATTCAAATTCACCCCAAAATCTCTGCTGCATTCCTTGCCTCAGCTTTTATACAGGCTAATAGAACATCCTGATTGGCTGTGCTGTATCATGTGATGTGATGGCTGCAAGGCACTAGGGGGAAGGCCACCCCTTAAGGTCCTTCTTCGATAAAAGTGTCTTTTGTGCGTAAAATGTCTCAGCAAATTGTTCAAATTTGAACAAATCCTAAAAATTTGATACAAATTAATTTGCATCTAATGGAAACACTTCTGGTAACACTTCTTTAACAGAGATGGATGCAGATAACATACAATGACACCCTGTATAATAGACGGTAATGACATCTCAATCCCCCTCCCCCTCTCTGCGCAATGAACCCTGCACAGGTCACAGAGCATGCTCACTGCACTCTTGCATAGAAGTCAATTGACTGTTCTCCTATTTTCAGCTTATTTTCTCTGCGAATTGCTCTGCAGTAGCTAAATGGAGTTAATTTCCTTTAGTCTATTAAGGGTTAACTTCTGTGGCTCTGCAGTACTAGTTACTGAGTGTATCAGGTGATGTGGTTGACCACTCCCCCAGCCTTTAACTAATCTCATGACCCATCAGCTGGTGTCGCTGATAGAATTAATTGTTTGCAAAGACCGTGATCTGTGTTGATGCCGAGTGCCGTTCTGCTGAAGCCTTCTTTCTGTGTAGCTTTGTGGAGATTGTCATCTTTCTGAAAGTTGCTGTGCTTATCCTTGATGGAGGTGAGGGCCTTATAGCCTAGGGATGGTCAGGAGCAGGGCAAGGGTGGTGGCCCAGACATCCTCACCTTCAAAAGTACTTTTGGAAACAGGGTCATGGGTCAGACTAGTTCCCCTGATCGCCTCTTGCCCATCACTGCCATCCTCCTACCAAACCCCTTTGTCTGTTACTACCACCTGTGACAGTATCCATGGGGTTTTCTGTGGGTGCGACTGGTGTTTCCAGGCTGGGTCAAGAGAGACGGAATTATAAGAGCCATGCTAGAAGGGCAGCTGTGAAGGGGTGCTCCACCAGCCAGGTACAACACAGCTACCAAGTTTTAGGGCTTTGAAGTGGCCCAGGAAAGGCAAAAGTTAGAGACCCGCTGGTTGTTCCCCAGGAGACTGTGAGGCCATAGAGTCCTAGCAAGTGGGAGAAAGAAGCTTCCCACCGGATGATACTGAGACATCACAGAGAAAACATGCAAAGGAGGTAAAACAGCCCAAGTCAGATGGCAATTAAACTGACTGGTCTGACCCAGTGGCAATGTCAGTAGTCCTGGGTGGTGGTCATCTCCTACCTGCCAGAGTCCCCGGTATGTCTATTGGTTAGTAGGTTCATCATGACGTCATCATTTCCGTTGATACCGACAGACAGGGGAGTATTCTGTTCTGGAGCCAAAGACTACAGACGTGACATCTGTTCAGGGTCCTGCGAATCTTTTCTGACCATTTTTGGTGGATACTTACTTTGTTGAATATGGCTTACTTTTTCAATGTTAAGGATAAAAGCCTCCATGTTCATAAGATCATGGAATGGTAGAGGTGGAAGGGACCTCAAGGGCCACCGGGTCCATGTTGGAAGTTCCTTTAATACAAATGTTGTTTTTAGGGTTCACCTGTCTGTGGCTTTCTGTCGGGGAGTTGTTTAGGATCTTCTCAGGTCGGCGTACACGTCTACCCTCCCTCCTACAGTCTTCAGCGGTGTGATGGCCTGCAGCAGTGATGGATACTGTGGTCATCCTACTGCTGAGGTCTAGGATCTGAGAACTGCCAAAATGATACCGTAGATAGCGTTCGTCAATGGAACACTGAAATGTATCAAAGCTGCCACAACATTCCAAATGCAGGAGATAGAGCAAAGCTGAAGATGTAGATCAACCCCCACACGTACGAGGCCACGGACCAGACCTGAACGGCAATGAACCAAAGTGTAGGGAAAGGGAAGGGGCTCCATCTTCAATAGAGTTCCAGGTGGACCACTCTTCATATGGGAGAAGAGGCAGCTGAGAAGAGCAGGGTTAGTGTTTGAAGGAAAGCCAATGTCATGGCCGGAGCGTCAACCCTAAAGAGCACCGAGCAGCAGTGGGAGACTTGGCCTGAACTAAAGGAGATTGGATCACCTCTGTATCAGGAGGAGGTGTCACTAGGGTCTATGTATATTATTGTGGGACTAATTTTGTACCATGAAAATATCATATATTTTTGCCCTTGCCATCAGGGGTGTAGCAATCGCTGTCACAGAGGGTGTGACCGGCCCATGCTGGAGGGGGCCCGCCAACCCCCAGTGCATACTTAACTGAATGTCCAAGGACACACATTCAGCTGAAGTATATTGTGATGCAGAGACCAATAGGGTCCCTGCAACAAAATGCATGTGGCCAGTCAGAGACCGGCAGCTGACATCGGCATGCCTGGCTTTGCATGACCGTGATGTAAAGCATTGTAGTAGAAGGCACGCTGATGTTATCTGCTGACCTTTACGCTGCCCGTTGTGGAGTAAGGTGTGCAGGATGTTATGGATAGGGCCCAGGATGGAGGACATATATACCAGGATGGGGGACATATATAACAGGATAGGGCCCAGGATGGAGGACATATATAGCAGGATAGGGACATATATACCAGGATAGGGTCCAGGATGGAGGACATATATACCAGGATGGGGGACATATATATCAGGATAGGGCCCAGGATGGAGGACATATATACCAGGATGGAGGACATGTATATCAGGATAGGGCCCAGGATGGAGGACATATATACCAGGATGGGGGACATATATATCAGGATAGGGCCCAGGATGGAGGACATATATACCAGGATGGGGGACATATATATCAGGATAGGGCCCAGGATGGAGGACATATATACCAGCATAGGGACATATATACCAGGATAGGGCCCAGGATAGAGGATATATATATCAGAATGGGGGACATATATATCAGGATGGGGGACATACATACCAGGATGTGAGACATATAGACCAGGATGGGGGACATATATGCCAGGGTAGGGCCCGGGATGGAAGATATATATATTAAGATCGGGACATATATTCCGGGATGGGAGACATATACGCAGAATAGGGACAAATATACCAAGATACGGCCCAGGATGGGGGACATATATACCAGGATGGGGTACATTTATCCCAAGATGGGGACATATATCCAGGTTGAAGACATACATACCAGGAAGGAGGAAATATATACCAACATGGGGACATTACAACATAATGAAGGGGGGGATATGTATGTTAGGATCTGGAATGCTGCAAGGACCCATATATCTGACCAATATGCAGGGGAGCCCTTTGGACTTTAGGTACCCCACTGCCTGCCATGCTTGTGCCCCTGAAACCCTGAGATGATGTTTCCTGTAGTATGGGTCTGTTACTATCTGCCATTATTTTTGCACCGTCTTAAAAATCTACAATTTATAGAATAAGTAACTGACCTAAGTGTCTATATGCTTGTGCTGTTTGTCCCATATATTTACATTAATGGACAGAAGTGCAGTTGGGCTGGGTAACAGTTACATCCCTCCTGGAGTTGTAGTGGAGCCACATTCATTTATACATCATAGGTAGGAGGTTATGTCTTTGGCCCCGGTGTCTCCTGCTGGGTGAGGCCCCATAGTAGCAGTAACACTATCACTTCTCTGCAGGCTGTAACATTTTTACAGGCATCCCTATAAATTGGGGTCTTCGGGTCAATCTCCATAAAGAGAGGTGGGCAGGCGTCCCTCATCTCACGGGTCACCTCTTAGCCATAATTTAGAGCAATTTTGCCCATTCTGAAAATGACAGCAATCTCCTGCTTGTCATGCTGTGCATTCCTCCCCGTACCCCTGTGGTCCCCCGGTGGGGTCCGGTGGTAGGTTCGGGTAAATGTGTCAGCTGTCAGTCAGAGCAGCACTCAGCTCTGTGGTCCTTGTTGCTGCCTATAAAGGTTTAAGAGGTCATCGTAAGACTGTCATGTTAACACCTTGTAAAATACAAATAATGGGAGTCGTGCTCCTCCGAGGTGCGATATACGCACTATATACGACATACCAGCCCCCTCCCATGTGATATATACTTTACTTCTATATTACTTCCAGACATACCCTAATATTCCGATAAGGGGTCCCGGCCAGCATGGAAAATGTTTGGTTTACTTGTTTCATTTAAGAACTATAAAAAATGTTCTTATTTGCATATTAAAATATTTTTCACACTTTTTTACCATGATACAAGGTCGTGCTATTTCCTTTACTTCTTATACTTTCTTATTTTATTTATTTTTGCCAAATGAAAAATAACGGAAATTCAGTTTTTTCTTTGTCTGCTTCTTCCTGTAACTGGGGCCGGTATAGTATCCCTAGTTACAGTGGATCCCAGACTCAATGGATTAGAATGTCATCAAAAAGTGTCATTTATTTCAATAATTCAATACATAAAGTGAAACGCCTATACTTTAATTTTCTGGGATAATGACCTTTGGGTTTTCATTAATCATCAACATTAACAGAAATACACACATGAAATAGATCCCTCTGTGTGTAATGACTCTATATAATAGATGTGTGTCACTTTATGTATTGAATTACTGAAATAAATGATCTTTTTTTGTGATATTCTAATTCATTGAGATGCACTTGTAGTAGAGCTCATTGGGTCTCCCGGGACCCAGCAGCTCTTGCTTCTTCTTTATTCTCAGCAATCACATGACCTCTAGGTCCAGAGAAGGGAGCGCCATTCATGCCTCCTATTTTTAATACACAGGCTTGTTCAGTGATCAGGAAGGTAGAAACAGTAATTAACCGCCTCTGCCTTCTCTGGAAATAAATTGGAATCTGGAAATATGAATCATGTTCACTTTTTCCCTTTATTTTACATATTTATTAATTCTTTAATATGTTATTTAACTTTTTGGTATTTTTTTTAGTACCCCTAGGGATTACTGCATCAGTCTAACACCAACATAATCCTGACAGCAAATAAGTGCATTAAACTGGAAGACGAGGACCCCATTGTTAGCCTGGTGAGCTCTTCACCAGGGTCGGACTGGCTCACCGGAGGACCGGGGGATTCTCTGGTGGGCCCCGCCACTGGCACCTTCTTGCATTAAATAGATACGACACTTATGTGTCAGCGATGCATGCACCACTCTCTTGAGTTGTCTAACCCTGGGAAGAACAGTTATAATAAGACATCAGGACAGATCGGCATTCTGTTCCTTACCAATAGTGAGCAGCGGTCTGCTGCAGACAGTCGCGTCATCAGTCACTGATCTCCGATGTTGCCCCTGACTGTCAGAATAACCCATCAGCAGACTACATTATGATATAGCAACAGAGGGACCATTTACTGTAGCATATAAGATAGTTAATGCTGGGATCAGTTATCTTATGTGGGATGGAGCAGTGCCAACCTTCTTTTCTCTCGATAGCTGGTGAGACCAGGCCTGCAGCTCAGTGGATGGACCGGTCTGTGGGAAGATGTTGAAGTCAAGAAAATGACTGAGTCTGTGCCCAATCCAGTGCATGGTGACACTGTGTATGGTGACACTGTGTATGGTGACACTGTGCATGGTGGTGACACTGTGTATGGTGACACTGTGCATGGTGACACTATGCATGGTGACACTGTGTATGGTGACACTGTGCATGGTGGTGACACTGTGTATGGTGACACTGTGCATGGTGGTGACACTGTGTATGGTGACACTGTGTATGGTGACACTATGCATGGTGACACTGTGTTATGGTGACACTGTGCATGGTGACACTGTGTATGGTGACACTATGCATGGTGACACTGTGTATGGTGACACTGTGCATGGTGACACTGTGTATGGTGACACTATGCATGGTGACACTGTGTATGGTGACACTGTGCATGGTGACACTGTGTATGGTGACACTATGCATGGTGACACTGTGTATGGTGACACTGTGCATGGTGACACTGTGCTGGTGACACTGTGCATGGTGACACTGTGTATGGTGACACTGTGCATGGTGACACTGTGATGGTGACACTGTGTCATGGTGACACTGTGTATGGTGACACTATGCATGGTGACACAGTGCATGGTGACACTGTGTATGGTGACACTGTGCATGGTGACACTGTGCATGGTGACCCAGTGCATGGTTGGTGACACTGTGCATGGTGACACTGTGTATGGTGACACTGTGTATGGTGACCCAGTGCATGGTGACACTGTGTCATGGTGACACTGGTGTCATGGTGGACACTGTGCATGGTGACACTGTGTATGGTGACCCAGTGCATGGTGACACTGTGCATGGTGACACGTGTGTATGGTGACACTGTGCATGTGACACTGTGCATGGTGACACTATGACATGGTGACACTGTGTATGTGACACTGTGGTGTGACACTGTATGTGACCCAGTGCATGGTGACACTGTGCATGGTGACACTGTGTATGGTGACACTGTGCATGGTGACACTGTGCATGGTGACACTATGCATGGTGACACTGTGTATGGTGACACTGTGCATGGTGACACTGTGTATGGTGACACTGTGCATGGTGACACTGTGTAGTGACCATGCATGGTGACACTTGCATGGTGGACACTGTGTATGGTGACACTGTGCATGGTGACACTATGCATGGTGACACTGTGTATGGTGACACTGTGCATGGTGACACTGTGTATGGTGACACTGTGCGTGGTGACACTGTGTATGGTGACCCAGTGCATGGTGACACTGTGCATGGTGACACTGTGTATGTGACACTGTGCATGGTGACACTGTGCATGGTGACACTATGCATGGTGACACTGTGTATGGTGACACTGTGTATGGTGACACTGTGCATGGTGACACTGTGCGTGGTGACACTGTGTATGGTGACCCAGTGCATGGTGACACTGTGCATGGTGACACTGTGTATGGTGACACTGTGCATGGACATGTGTATGGTGACACTGTGCATGGTGACACTGTGCATGGTGACACTGTGTATGGTGACACTTGCATGGTGATCACTGTGTATGGTGACACTGTGCATGGTGACACTGTGTATGGTGACACAGTGCATGGTGACACTGTGCATGGTGACACTGTGTATGGTGACACTGTGCATGTGACACTGTGCATGTGACACTTGCATGGTGACACTGTGCTGGTGACACTGTGCTGTACCTGCAGGTGACACTGTGATGGTGACACTATGCATGGTGACACTGTGTATGGTGACACTGTGCATGGTGACACTGTGCATGTGACACTGTGCATGGTTACACTGTGATGGTGACACTGTGCATGGTGACACTATGCATGGTGACACTGTGTATGGTGACACTGTGCATGGTGACACTATGCATGGTGACACTGTGCATGGTGACACTGTGTATGGTGACACTATGCATGGTGACACTGTGTATGGTGACACTGTGCATGGTGACACTGTGTATGGTGACACTGTGTATGGTGACACTATGCATGGTGACACTGTGTATGGTGACACTGTATGGTGACACTATGCATGGTGACACTGTGCATGGTGACACTGTGCATGGTGACACTGTTTATGGTGACACTGTGTATGGTGACACTATGCATGGTGACACTGTGTATGGTGACACTGTGCATGGTGACACTGTGTATGGTGACACTGTGCATGGTGACACTGTGTATGGTGACACTGTGTATGGTGACACTATGCATGGTGACACTGTGTATGGGGACACTGTGTATGGTGACACTGTGTATGGTGACACTGTGCATGGTGGTGACACTGTGTATGGTGACACTGTGTATGGTGGTGACACTGTGTATGGTGACACTGTGTATGGTGACACTGTGCATGGTGACACTGTGTATGGTGACACTATGCATGGTGTCACTATGCATGGTGACTCTGTGTATGGTGACACTGTGTATGGTGACACTATGCATGGTGATACTGTGTATGTGACACTGTGTATGGTGACACTGTGCATGGTGACACTGTGTATGGTGACACTATGCATGGTGACACTGTGTATGGTGACACTGTGTATGGTGTCACTATGCATGGTGACACTGTGTATGGTGACACTGTGCATGGTGACACTGTGTATGGTGACACTGTGTATGGGTGACACTATGCATGGTGACACTGTGCATGGTGACACTGTGTATGGTGACACTGTGCATGGTGACACTGTGTATGGTGACACTGTGCATGGTGACACTGTGTATGGTGACACTGTGTATGGTGACACTATGCATGGTGACACTGTGCATGGTGACACTGTGTATGGTGACACTATGCATGGTGACACTGTGCATGGTGACACTGTGTATGGTGACACTGTGCATGGTGACACTGTGTATGGTGACACTATGCATGGTGACACTGTGTATGGGGACACTGTGTATGGTGACACTGTGCATGGTGGTGACACTGTGTATGGTGACACTGTGTATGGTGGTGACACTGTGTATGGTGACACTGTGTATGGTGACACTATGCATGGTGACACTGTGTATGGTGACACTGTGCATGGTGACACTGTGTATGGTGACACTGTGTATGGTGACACTATGCATGGGTGACACTGTGTATGGTGACACTGTGTATGGTGACACTATGCATGGTGACACTGTGTATGGTGACACTGTGTATGGTGACACTATGCATGGTGTCACTATGCATGGTGACACTGTGTATGGTGACACTGTGTATGGTGTCACTATGCATGGTGATACTGTGTATGGTGACACTGTGTATGGTGACACTGTGCATGGTGACACTATGCATGGTGACACTGTGTATGGTGACACTGTGTATGGTGACACTATGCATGGTGACACTGTGTATGGTGACACTGTGTATGGTGACACTATGCATGGTGTCACTATGCATGGTGACACTGTGTATGGTGACACTGTGTATGGTGTCACTATGCATGGTGACACTGTGTATGGTGACACTGTGTATGGGCTACGTTGCAATTGAAGTACACAAAGTTTTTAAGTTGTGGTGGCCTCTTTCTTGGTGACCTGAAACTGAGAACGCACAATGTGAATGGGCCTATGGTCAAGCAGTACCAGTGCAGGCAGACATGGTGAGTGTCCAACCACAACCCATGTCTGTAACGTGCCGCAGCGAGGGCCCAGGCTCTATCACTAACGACTGAAGCCACTGGCTGTGTTACTGTTGAAGCACAAAAGCCTCTTATATTTATAAAGAACATATACATAGGCATAACTTATCATATTTTTCTAATTATAAGACGCACTTTTGTTCCCCCACATTTTGGTGGAAAGTGGGGGATGCGTCTTATAATCTGAATCTATTGATCACCGTGTGCTGTAGGGGAGGGGAGATGTCTTTGGAGCGGTGTCTGGGGGAGGCTGCGGGTGTAGCCCGTGGTTACTTGGGTCCGCTCATTAGACTCATGTAATATTCACTGTATCCATCTGTCCATCACCTCTCAACACTGAGAGGTGGGCGGGGGGAGCGACGCACATTACAGTAACCTAATGAGTGAGCCCATAATAACTGCAGCCCAGTGTGATCCTGTGTGGACAGTCATTGCCTCTCACGCTTTCATTGCATGGAAAGTAGTGACTATCCTGGGAATGGACAAGCATTATCACCTCTCCATATCACTTCCCTCTATCCGTGCCAGCATCCCGTCATGTGAGCGGCACAGCACAGTGACGTCATCACTGTATGAGCTGTTCACGTGATGAGATGCCCGAGACAAGAAGGCAGATGGATGGCACAGGCTGCAGGGAGCGATAAGAAGAGGGGAGTATGATTATTTTTTAAGTGTGCACCATCATGTAGGGAATGTACCATCATGGGGAATATATCCAGCTTTGGGGCTATATCCAGCATGGGGCTATATCCAGCATGGGGGCTATGTACCATCATGGGGGCTATATCCTGCATGGTGCTATATCCAGCATAGGGGCTATGTACCATCATGGGGGCTATATCCAGCATGGTGCTATATCCAGCATGGGGGCTATGTACCATCATGTGGGCTATATCCAGCAAGGTGCTATATCCAGCATGGGGCTATGTATTATCATTGGGGCTATGTACAATCATGGGGGCTATATCCACCATGGGGGCTATGTACGATCATCGGGGCTATATCCAGCATGGGAGCTATATTCCATCATGGGGGCTATGTACCACAATGGGGGCTATATCCAGCATGGGGCTATGTACCATCATGGAGGCTATAACGATCATGGGGGCTATGTAGCATCATGAGGGCTACATACCATCATGGGGCCATATCAAGCATGGGGAGACATATGTACCTGCCATGGGGGACACATATACCAGGATGGAGGACATATATACCAAGATGAGGGACAGACTGTATATACTGATTGAAAGACGGACACTGGCATTATAAGACCCCATTTAACATTAAAAATCTTTTTTTCTCTCTCTTCCTTCACCAAATTTGGGGGTGCGTCTTATAAAGCGAACAATACACGACTAATTTAAACAGATTCTACTACAACTTTTTGGAAAACCTTTAAAGGGTAAAAAACAGAGATTTCTTAGTATTCCCACCATAGGTGCTAGTCAGATTGTGATTTCCCAACTACATGTACAGTAGTCCCTCCCTATATCACGGTTCACTTATCGCGGCCTCAGTGTATCGCGGGATTGGCTGATTTATGGGAAGGCGACCAACCAGAGCATTGTGTTGTATATCCTGGATGCTGATTGGCTCAGTTACCGTAGCATCAGTCTGTCTATCCCGCACTATGCGTATACATTCATCACCTCGCCTCGTCCTCTTCACCCCTACCTCGGATCTCTGTGCGTAGTTTTGCTCTAAGGTGTTGCACTCCCTATGTTGCTTATCAAAACCAGGAGATACCAACTTATTAGCGTTAAAAAAATTTTTTTATTATTCATATCTAAAGATATAAATAGAGCATCCAGCAGCATTTCAATTTAGTTTTTATATATTATATAAATCTTATTTATGGAAATATATTTTTTTGTTTGATCCCTTTAGAAGAAACTTAGGGTCATTCTATCACTCTGACCAACTCTTGACTCCAGGATATACTTGCCCACTGGAAATATCAATTATTCTGGCTTGTATAGTCATAAGGTATGTTTCTCTCTATTGTCTACTAATGAGCTATATTTTTTGGACCATATTGATCGCTTATACGAGAGCATTCATATTCGACCAACTGGATCAATTGTATACTTTCTGTATATCAATTGTATGTAACCAATTAGAGTAGTATTGTATATGTTTAATGAGATTATGTACTATTCTTGTTATTATATGTGCCATCGGGTCTTATTTTGGAAACTAATGCTTTGACCATTTTTGTTTTTAGACTGAACAATAAATTTAAACCCCAAAAAACGTCTGATGAGCCCTCTAATATAAGAGAAGGCGAAACGCGTCAAGAAGTGTGGTGGTTCAATTTATATAACCTTGGGAACCCAGAAACCAGATGGAAGGTCACTAGCATACGAATGTTCAAAACCCTGTCTGATTTGTTGGTGGGCGAATCCTAAATTACTCGGAATCACTTGACTCTAGCGAGTCCGAGCACAGGACTCGCTACTCGTTGCGAGTCTAGCGAATCCAATGTTAATGAATGGGGAAGCGAGTAATAGCGAGTAGTGTGAGATTTACAAATCGCAGATGTGTCTCGGAAGCTTCAGCCTGAAGCAATCCTAGTTTTGTCATTTATTTGCATTGGACTCTTTTACTTTGTAAGTAATCGCTGGGAAACTCGCACAGATAAGAGTCCTGTCTTCTCAGTGTGCTGGCTGCCAGCTCCAGCGTCCTAGAGCCTGCCTGCTGCCTGATGTAGCAGAGCTGAGATTGTTCTCAGTCTGCTCATTCCCTGTGCATAGACATCTATATCTATGCACAGGGATGAGCAGAGAGGACATCGCGTTTTGGACTGCGTCGGACGGAAGAGGATTTTTTTAATTAAAGATGGAGTCCCTAATGGCTTTTTTTTTTATTTCTAATAAAAAAATTTCTTTGTGTTGTGTTTTTTTTAAAACAATTTAATAGAAATTCATGGCGGTCATGTCTAATATTGGCATGACCGCCATAAATTTCAGGCTTAGGGCCAGCTGATAATACAAAGCTGGCCCTAACCTCTATTACCCAGCGTGCCACCGCCACCAGGGCCGCTGGAAGAGCGGGGTTCAGCGCCAGAGGATGGCGCTTCAATGAACGCGCCATCTTCTGGGGCGGCTGCGGGCTGCAATTTGCAGCGGGGGGTGCCCAGAAAGCTTGGGCATCCCTGCGCTGCGGATTCCAGCCCCCAGCTGCTTAGCTGTACCTGGCTAGACATAGAAATTGCGCGGAGCCCCACGCATTTTTTTTAAATTATTTCATGAAATTCTGAGATTCTGACTCTGACTCTGAGACTCTGACTCTGAGACTCTGAAATTCATGAAATAATAAAAAAAAAAATGCGTGGGGCTCCGCGCAATTTCTATGTCTAGCCAGGTACAGCTAAGCAGCTGGGGGCTGGAATCCGCAGCGCAGGGATGCCCAAGCTTTCTGGGCACCCCCCACTGCAAATTGCAGCCCGCAGCCGCCCCAGAAGATGGCGCGTTCATTGAAGCGCCATCCTCTGGCGCTGAACCCTGCTTTTCCAGCGGCCCTGGTGGCGGTAGCACGCTGGGTAATAAAGGGGTTAATACCAGCTTTGTTATACAAGCTGGTATTAAGCCCGAGATTCTTAATGTCAGGCCACGTTTGACCCAGCCACTAAGAATCTCCAATAAAGGGTTAAAAAAACACAACACAGAGAAAAATTTTATTTGAAATAAAAAAAAAAGCCATTAGGGACTCCATCTTTAATTAAAAAAATCCTCTTCTGTCCGACGCAGTCCAAAACGCGATGTCCTCTCTGCTACATCCCCTGTGCATAGATATAGATGTCTGTACACAGGGAATGAGCAGACTGAGAACAATCTCAGCACTGCTACATCATCTCTGTGAGCAGGCGGGCTCTAGGACCCTGGAGCTGGCAGCCTGCACACAGAGAAGACAGCTGGACTCGGCTCGCAATGTAACAGCAGTTATTTGCGAGTTTCCCTGCTATCACTGGCACAGTAGCCGAGTCTAATGCAAACAATGGCAATCCTAGTTTTGTCAGCGTTTCTGACAAAACTAGGATTGATATTGATTTGCATTGGACTCGTGCGAGTAATCACTGGGAAACTCGCAGAGTACCGAGTCCTGCGAGTCCCTTACTACTCGCCGAGTAACGAGTCCTAGCGAGTAGATTCGCCCATCCCTATATCTGATACCTTCATCAGGTTTTGAAATGTGTTTTTCTCTTTCTCCATAAAGCTGCTTCTCTATTGTTTTACTCTTTACAGAGACATTAGAGCATAAGTATCGGTATGTGGTGATATTATTCCCTAAGGATGACACATTTTTGAATCCTCTTGGGTAAAGGAGTATTGACCTCTCTATGATCTGGTGATATTAGGGATGGGCGAATCCTGAAATACTCGGAATCGCTGGACTCTAACGAGTCCGGGTCCGAGACTCGGTACTCGATGCGAGTCCAGCGAGTCCGAATAGTAACCTGTACTTTTGCAGTGTATCTATACAGATACACTACAAAAGTACCCTAAAAGTTAATCTAAGGGGTTAAAAACAATAAGCATTCAGACTCACCTTCTGTGGGGCCTGTACCTTATGTACCGGTACCGGTACCAAAGACCTCCGGACGTCACAAGACCTCAGATCACCGGGAGAAGATGGGTGAAGGACCTGTGAGATTTCAGCCAATCAGCATGCGGCTAGCGGTCACATGGGTTTGTCACGTGGCCACACTGCCAGCCAATGAGCGATCTGGCCAATCTGATTGGCTGGCAGTGCGGCCACGTGACAAACCCATGTGACCGCTAGCCGCATGCTGATTGGCTGAAATCTCACAGGTCCTTCAGCCCATCTTCTCCCGGTGATCTGAGGTCTTGTGACGTCCGGAGGTCTTCGGTACCGGTCCCGGTACATAAGGTACAGGCCCCACAGAAGGTGAGTATGGATGTTTATTGTTTTTAACCCCTTAGATTAACTTTTAGGGTACTTTTGTAGTGTATCTGTATAGATACACTGCAAAAGTACAGGGACTCGCTACCCCCGAGTAATTCCTAAGGAAACTCGGCGAGTAGCGAGTCCCCCGAGTCCGCTACTATTCGGGCGAGTCCCGAATAGTAGCGAGTAATTCGCCCATCCCTAGGTGATATGTATGTACAATTACATGTGTAAGGTTCCCGATTTTGTATATATGTGTATATGTTTGTCTAATTTGTTGGTCGCTTATTTTTAACTGTTTGATAAGAATAAAAAGAAACATTTTTAACGCTAATAAGTTGGTATCTCCTGGTTTTGATAAATATTATATTTTGTTACCTCCTAAAAATATCACTACTTAGTTAATAAGTTTAATGCACTCCCTATGTTGCCAAACAAACATTTTGCATCTTCTAAGGATTCTGGCAGTGAACCCAAGTGCTAGAGGAAGAGAAGGTGGAACGTCTCGACATCTGTAAGGAAGGGAGAAGCTATGCATCTATGAGGCGCCACTACGGGATCAACAAGCGTACGGTCCTCTATATTATTATTATTATTATTGTTTATTTATATAGCAGCATTAATTCCATGGTTCTGTGCATGAGAAGGGGTTATATACAAAATTATAGATATGGTTTACAGTAAACAAATTAACAATGACAGACTGGTACAGGATAATGTGATCGACAGTGACGCTGAGGTGGCTGCTCTAGTAGTGCTGATGGCAAGGCAGCAGCTCCGGTGGTGGTGAGGCGGCAGCTCCGGTGATGGTGAGGCGGCAGCTCTGCTGGTGGTGAGGCGGCAGTTCCGGTGGTGGTGAGGTGGCAGCTCCGGTGATGGTGAGGCGGCAGCTCTGCTGGTGGTGAGGCGGCAGCTCTGCTGGTGGTGAGGCGGCAGTTCCGGTGGTGGTGAGGCGGCAGCTCCAGTGGTGGTGAGGCAGCAGTTCCGGTGGTGGTGAGGCAGCAGTTCCGGTGGTGGTGAGGCGGCAGTTCCGGTGGTAGTGAGGCGGCAGCTCCGGTGGTGGTGAGGCGGCAGCTCTGGGGGTGGTGAGGCAGCAGCTCCAGTGGTGGTGAGGCGGCAGCTCCGGTGGTGGTGAGGCGGCAGCTCTGGTGGTGGTGAGGTGGCAGCTCTGCTGGTGGGGAGGCGGCAGTTCCGGTGGTGGTGAGGCGGCAGCTCCAGTGGTGGTGAGGCAGCAGTTCCGGTGGTGGTGAGGCAGCAGTTCCGGTGGTGGTGAGGCGGCAGTTCCGGTGGTAGTGAGGCGGCAGTTCCGGTGGTGGTGAGGCGGCAGCTCCAGTGGTGGTGAGGCAGCAGTTCCGGTGGTGGTGAGGCGGCAGTTCCGGTGGTAGTGAGGCGGCAGCTCCGGTGATGGTGAGGCGGCAGCTCTGCTGGTGGTGAGGCAGCAGCTCTGCTGGTGGTGAGGCGGCAGTTCCGGTGGTGGTGAGGCGGCAGCTCCAGTGGTGGTGAGGCAGCAGTTCCGGTGGTGGTGAGGCGGCAGTTCCGGTGGTGGTGAGGCGGCAGTTCCGGTGGTGGTGAGGCGGCAGCTCCGGTGGTGGTGAGGCGGCAGCTCTGGGGGTGGTGAGGCGGCAGCTCCAGTGGTGGTGAGGCGGCAGCTCCGGTGGTGGTGAGGCGGCAGCTCCGGTGGTGGTGAGGTGGCAGCAGGCTGTAGCTTTCCTGAAGAGATGGGTTTTCAGGTTCCATCTGAAGGATCCAAACTTGGTGGATATTCGAAAGTTTTGGGGTACAGAATTCCAGAGGATGGGGGATATTCGGGAGAAATCTTGGAGACAATTGTGTGAGGAACAAATAAGTGTGGAGGAGAGGAGGAGGTCTTGGGAGGATCTAAGGTTACGTGTTGGAAGACAGCGGGAGATTAGTTCAGAGATATAAGAAGGGCACAGGTTATGGACGGCTTTGTAGGTCAGTGTTAGTTGCTTGAACTGGATTCATTGTGGAATTGGGAGCCAGTGGAGGGATTTGCAGAGGGGAGATACAGGGGAGTAGCGAGGAGAGAGGTGGATTAGTCGGGCAGCAGAGTTGAGGACAGAATGGAGAGGTGCAAGAGTGTTAGAAAGGAGGATGTTGCAGTAGTCAAGGCGGGAGAGGATGAGGGCCTGTCCAAGTGTTTTAGTAGATTGAAGGAAAAGGAAAGGTTGCCACGATTGTTTCTCCTACATTTGTATGTTATCACTAAAGACAAAACACCAGTCTAAAGAGCGTAAATAAGGATTTAATGACACCTGAACGATTCTTTCTTAACCTCCCCCACCAACACGGAAAAAACATCAAATTGCTCATTCAGGAAGAAAAAGAATAAACAGGGTGTCGCTAAAATGTAAAACTTCTTTCACCCTCAATTAAACTGCAATGAAGACATCCGGAGCCGTCCCATGTTGTGCTTACAGGACTCCTAATCTTCTTCAGATGTTGGAGAAGACTCTACACGCCGCGCTATAATACCACAACCCATTGTGTTCATTCGCCCTAATTACAGATGAGGAGCGCTCAATACTTCCTGCAATCCCAGAATTGTTTTTGGAGGGGCAATTAGCCGATGGAGATCAGAGGAGTGAAAATTAGAAGGCTAAATCCATATTGGCGTCAATCTGCATTCGTGTATACGAACCATGGGGGGAGACAATATATGATCAAAACTGTTACCAGGCTGCAATTCATATCACAAACACTAGGTGGCCACTTGGAGTATAAACATCTCCCAACAGAGTATCACAAAGTCATGCAAATATGTACATTTTTGATGTGTACTAAGTACCTGATGCAATGGAAATCCTGATAATGCAGGTTTTAGCATAAATGATTGATGAGAAAATGAAAGGGTTTTGTTATGCTAGCAATACTAATAGCTTTGGTCTGACACAGTAAGTATGTGGCGCCCCTGCAACCAGGGTGGCCACAGGGTGAACTGCAGCCAGACGAGGTAAGATGGTCGACCTAAAACACACTCACAGACCCTGAGCCACTGACTCTATGTACGGCAAGGGTGGCGGAGTTTAGAGAAGTGTTGGTGGAGAGTAAGACAGACCGAGAAGTGGGTGGAGGAACCGTAGTAAAACACGGGAACACAAAGTTAGAGGTAGAAATTCCCAGGAGAGAGGTTCCCTGGAGGCCGCAGTTCCCTGGAGGCAGGATACCCAGAGGGAGCTCGACCTAGAGAAAGAGGTGAGGGAAAAGCACCACAAGCTGATACACCCCACAGCTGAACACTAAAGATAGTGAGAGAACAACGCGCCGCAGCCGTGACTGCTGACCGGAGGACCCAGAGCTGACTACCGGAGAGACAGAGGGAGCCTAGTGAGCCCAAAGTACACCTGGGTCACTGGAAGGCTAGGCCAAGACAACCAGAGAGCCGGCTCTGTAGACGACCCTAATCACAAGACATTCCGGCGTGGTACGAGGACTCCTTGACCCGCGACCTCACTACCGCAGTGGAGTAGGACAAACCCATTGGACTAGGCTAGTGACCCAAGAGAGTGGGAGACATCACTACAAAGCCGTTACGGCTGGACCGAACCCATGTGCGAGGACAGAAACAGAGTAAAGAGGCCTGAAAGGTACTAGAGAAAAGCGACGCAGAGGAACCGCCTGAGCTGCAGTTAAACCCGGGTCCCCGAAAAAGTGTAAGAACTGTGAACTGTACTGTAACCTGTTTCCTAAGAATGTTCCACAGTAAAGTACCCGGTAACCTCAAAAGTGCCTGAGACTGTTCATTGCCGCACTGCAGTAGAGTCCCCACCTGCGGAGCCACGTTCCTGCGTGCTGGCTGGAGAGGCTGCTAGGAGAAACAAGTGCAGCACCCAGAGCACACCATTTATTCATTACACCTGCACTGGGGGCACCCAGCCCTTTCTGTGGAGGGCTTACCATCTACGCTGCCCCTCATCACCGTCCCCAGCAGGAATACAGCAGCAGTGGTCACCACTGACCACACGCCATGGGTGGCATCATGTAACTCCCTGTATAAACCCCTTTTTCAAATGAAACCCAGGGCACGGAATCGGGTCACGACCACTGTAACTTCCCCAGAGACAGCAGCTGCTGGGCCCGATCTGAATAACCCATCGCCTTGGGGGCGCCCCAAGTACTTATAGGAAGTATAGAAAGCTGTTAAGTAAGATACCGTAATTCGGGGTCGGGTTCCAGGAGAGCTCATAGTATTCAGGGAATAGACATAGTCATGCAATGGTTCATGGTCAGATTTCCAGGAGAAGCTCATAGTATTCAGGGAGTAGATAGAGACATAGTCATGCAATGGTTCAGAGTCATATTTCCAGGAGAGCTCATAGTATTTATGGAGTAGACAGAGACATATCCATGCAATGCTTCAGGGTCAGGTTTCCAGGAGAACACAGAGAGAATTCATGGAGTAAATTGAGGTGTTTTCAGGTCACAGTCCAAGGGTCCAAATAGTAGGAGATCACAGCAAGTACAGGAAGCAGACAAAAGGGAAGTCAGATAACAGAGATTAGAAAGAGAGAGACACAGGAGTGCAGGCCAAATAGCTCTTCACATAGAATGTATGACTGACAGGATTTTGGGAGAGGCTGCTCAGTAAAGTAGCAGAGCAATCACAAGAGAGATGGAACACCTGAGCAACCCAGCATCACCTGGAACCAGAATGGAAGCCTGTACTGTCAATTAACTACTGACATCTCAGCACTCCAGATACCAAACACAACAGTAGCTCATTGTGTCTGAGGCACATAGCATGAGGAATCATGACACGTTTTTCCATAATTAGAAAATGAATAGGTAGTTACTTCCATAAACAGCGCCACACCTGTCCACAGTTTGGATTTGGTAATGCAGCTCAGCATCATTTACTTCAAAACACTGAACTGCATTTGCAGATACAACCCGTAGACGAGTGTGGTGCTGTGTTTTGAAGAAAGGAGCGATGTTTCTCTAACCCTGTGATTCGTCTGCGGCACAGATGCACCTTTTCTGAATTAGGCACCATTGTGGACAAGGTAATTTGGAACCATAGGCAGATGAAGCCAATAGCATCTCTCATGCCCACCTGATAGACACTCAGCCACCAAGTAAAGGAATGTGACAGAGGCTAAGCTAACAGGACTCCTAACACTCCCCCATCCCTCTCCAGTGGTCAGGGAACGAGCGCTGATGGCCACTTCCACTAGACTTGTTACATTTTTCACCAAAAACATTACCAGAAAGAGTAAAAGTTGTGCATTTTAGGAGTGAAGCTAAACAGGGAGTACATTTTCAAAGGCAGATGTAGAATCACTCATTGCTTGCAGTCCATTAACACAATACCAGGACAAGTAGTGATATTCATCCTTGACATATTTAACATATCACACTCAAGAATCGTCAAAGAAACTTAAATCACTTAACTATAATGGGGACCATTTGGTTTCATTTAAGGTTTCCAGCTTTTGGTGGACACCCCTATGGAAACTAAACAAACCATATTAGAGATAGAGGGATACATTATGATGGATTTTATGTCGCTCATGTGATAAATTCAGTCTGCAACAAAAGTGATAGTGATTCTGGAGAAGTATTCATGTACTGATGGTGGTTCTGGTGCTGTATTCATGTACTGATGGTGGTTCTGGTGCTGTATTCATGTACTGATGGTGGTTCTGGAGAAGTATTCATGTACTAATGGTGGTTCTGGTGCTGTATTCATGCACTGATGGTGACTCTGGTGATGTGTTCCTGTATTGTGGGTGATTGTGGTGCAATATTCCTGTACTTATGGTAGTTTTGGTGATGTATTCTTGTACTAATGGTGGTTCTGGTGCTGTATTCCTGTACTGATGGTGGCTCTGGTGATGTATTTATGTGTTAATGGTGTTTCTGGTGACGTATTTGTTCACTGATGGTGGTTCTGGTGATGCATTCATGTATTGAGGGTGGTTGTGGTGCTGTATTTCTGTACTGTTGGTGACCCTGGTGGTATATTTCTGTACTGATGGTGGCTATGGGGACTCGTGTACTAATAATGGTGGTTCTGGTGATGTATTCATGTACTAATTGTAGTTCTGGTGGTGTATTGTGGTTTTCATGATGTAGACATGTACTGATTGTGGTTTTGGTGACATATTCATGTCCTGATGGTGGATCTGGTGCCATATTCCTAAACTGTTGGTGATTCTGGTGACATATTCATGTACTAATTATCTGATTACAGCTCTCTGCTCTTGTGCAGGTATTCGCATCTGTTAGACATGAATATATTTAAGTAAAGGAAGGTCTTGATGGCTGAGGTGTAGGCAGAGATAGGGTGAACGGTGTTAGTGACTTTTACCGCTCACTATGCCTGCGGTGGTAGGAAAGCAGCAGGCAGTTGCGGGCATTTAGCAATGCAACCTTTTTATTTAACATATCACACTCAAGAATCGTCAAAGAAACTTAAATCACTTAACTATAATGGGGACCATTTGGTTTCATTTATGGTTTCCAGCTTTTGGTGGACACCCCTATGGAAACTAAACAAACCATATTAGAGATAGAGGGATACATTATAATGGATTTTATGTCGGTCATGTGATAAATTCAGTCTGCAACAAAAGTGATAGTGATTCTGGAGAAGTATTCATGTACTGATGGTGGTTCTGGTGCTGTATTCATGTACTGATGGTGGTTCTGGAGAAGTATTCATGCTCTAATGGTGGTTATGGTGCTGTATTCATGCACTGATGGTGACTCTGGTGATGTGTTCCTGTATTGTGGGTGATTGTGGTGCAATATTCCTGTACTTATGGTGGTTTTGGTGATGTATTTTTGTACTAATGGTGGTTCTGGTGCTGTATTCCTGTACTGATGGTGGCTCTGGTGATGTATTCATGTATTAATGGTGTTTCTGGTGACGTATTTGTTCACTGATGGTGGTTCTGGTGATGCATTCATGTATTGAGGGTGGTTGTGGTGCTGTATTCCTGTACTGTTGGTGACACTGGTGGTATATTTCTGTACTGATGGTGGCTATAGGGACTCGTGTACTAATAATGGTGGTTCTGGTGATGTATTCATGTACTGATGGTGGTTCTGGTGCTGTATTCATGTACTGATGGTGGTTCTGGAGAAGTATTCATGTACTGATGGTGGTTCTGGTGCTGTATTCATGCACTGATGGTGACTCTGGTGATGTGTTCCTGTATTGTGGGTGATTGTGGTGCAATATTCCTGTACTTATGGTGGTTTTGGTGCTGTATTCCTGTACTAATGGTGGCTCTGGTGATGTATTCATGTGTTAATGGTGTTTCTGGTGACGTATTTGTTCACTGATGGTGGTTCTGGTGATGCATTCTTGTATTGAGGGTGGTTGTGGTGCTGTATTCCTGTACTGTTTGTGGCCCTGGTGGTATATTTCTGTACTGATGGTGGCTATGGGGACTCGTGTACTAATAATGGTGGTTCTGGTGATGTATTCATGTACTAATTGTGGTTCTGGTGATGTATTGTGGTTTTCATGATGTAGACATGTACTGATTGTGGTTTTGGTGACATATTCATGTCCTGATGGTGGATCTGGTGCCATATTCCTAAACTGTTGGTGATTCTGGTGACATAATTATATACTAATTATCTGATTACAGCTCTCTGCTCTTGTGCAGGTATTCGCATCTGTTAGACATGAATATTTTTAAGTAAAGGAAGGTCTTGATGGCTGAGGTGTAGGCAGAGATAGGGTGAACGGTGTTAGTGACTTTTACCGCTCACTATGCCTGCGGTGGTAGGAAAGCAGCAGGCAGTTGCGGGCATTTAGCAATGCAACCTTTTTACTTCCCCCCTTGAGGCAAGAGGTAGAGACCCAGGTGGTTGCTTACCCTACCTACCCCTCATCCCAGCTGTCATTGTAATCCATGAGCATTTTACAGCTCCTATAAACTTAATTGGAGAAAGCCGCCCGAGTCTCAAAAGCCATTTACCCTCATTTATAAATTAAACGTAAAAAAAAAAGTTGAAAAAAAAGTTTGAATAGAGCTTTTGTTTCTTTTCTGTGTAACCAAAGTCTTTATCCAGTGTAAACCGTAATATTTCATCAGGACTTATGTGGAGTAAATTGTTTATGTTGATCTTGGATTTTGATATTAGAACTTTTTCCAAATTGTAATTGAAGCCTCCAAATTGTTCTGTGAGGTCCGGGAGGTGAAGGACCAGGTGGGATCAAAAGCAAAGTGGAACATCTGAAGATGGATCATGATGTGGATCCTATTAAAGGGATATTCCTAGTTTAAAGGGAATGCCCACTTTAATTCAATATATGGCTTAAGGTTGGAAATTGGGTTTTAATTATTTCCTACATTGTTTATAGCAACCAGAGACCCAAACCCTCAGATTTAAAGGGACAGTCCACTTCTACAATATCTTCATTTAGCAGATATTAAAATAATAACGAAAGCATTACTCCCATCACCGATCCCATAACTCCGGGACAGTCCATTGTCTAAATGTTGATGAGCTAATTAATCCAAGATAGGTTACTGAATACATTTTTGTCAGCGCCATCAGCGGGTGAAATGTTGTATTGCTATGGATATCGATATATGAAAATATCCAAAGATTTACCAATGTGCTTGTGTCCTGTATTATCATGTATTGTACTGTATATCTAGCATCAATGCATTTAAGAGGGATAAGTAGAATCTGAGTGTTTTCATATAAAGTGTTGTTTACTGCAAGTTATAGATTGTATATAGAGGAATGGTGAAGGCCACATAGTCTGGGAATGAAGCCAATGTCTAGCATGTTTTGGTAAAAAGGGAAGATGTTCCAAAAACACCAGATAATGATGGAATGCGATGGGTCAATAACGTCAGAGACACCGAATGATGGAAACATACAAGGATACATATGTATTTAGAATACATTTGCATAATCCAATCAGCTCTCAGCTATTAGTGACCAATGATTAGTTATGTTTAATATTTTATAACTTATTAATGAATGATCTTACTCTGGGTTTACCACCCCCAGAATTGTCTGTATAACTTCATGTGCTTCCTAATAAACTTAGAATCCTCCCATACTTGCACCCGAGTCAGGCGTGGTTACTGTCCGCAGACATCTTTATTATTATTATTAATTTGGCAAGCAGACAGTTAAGGAGAAGGATATTTTGATGTCCCAACCCACCGATCCATGACAATATTGCATGACCCCCATTGAAATGAATAGGCAACTATGTAATATCCAATCACACTGAATCCTCAACTTTCTGGCTCAATGAGACAGTGGAGGACCCCCTTAAGTGACATCAATAATTCCAGTAAGACTTTTAAAAACCCCTTTAAGGATTAGTGGTGATTTGACCTTCTCACTTTTATATATTTGGTCATTACAACTTCTAAACTTTGGGGATACAATACCTTTGTCACGAATGTGGTATAGCAGACAAGGAGATGACAATGATGGGCAAAGGTAAACTGGGTAACTAGTCTGACACTGTCCCAGACTATCCCTGTTCCCGAAGGTACCTCTGAAGGTGGGGAGGTTTAGGTTGCCACCCTTGCCGTTCGCTTCTGATTAGCTTTAGCCTAAGAGCCCATACATCCACCCACAGACAGGGAAAACGCAGACGTTTCAATGGAAGTCAATTCCAGCAATAAAACAGCTCAGAACAGCACGACTTCGCAGCATGGGTTCCAAGTAGAAATGAGCTCTAACTGTGACACCTAGTGGAGGGAAGTGGAGCTATTTCAAGGCTGGGGGAGTGGAGATCTGAATACTAAGACACCCCTCTCCACCTTCATCTAAATGCTATGAATCACCCCTCCACCTGCAGAGCTACAACACACAGCATAAATTAAGGAAAAAACCTCATATTTAATCATAGCAGCAGCACTATTGGACTGCAAAGTTGTTAACACGTGACATATAATACCTGTGTCACGAAGGTGGTATAGTGGAAAGGTGAGAAGCAGGATGACAATTTTGGGCAAAGATAAACTGGGTAACTAGATTGGGGTCTCTACATGACCCTGCACCCAGAAGTACCTATGAAGGTGAGGATGTCTGGGCTGCCACTCTTGCCCTGCTCATCAGTCACCCCTCTCAGTTTTACTCACAGACCGGGATATCAACAGCAAGTTCCTTAAAGATGGTAATCTTCAAATGCAAACACTGCAGGAAAGCTTCAGCAAACTACTCAAATATCCTAACAGCTCACACGGTCAAAGTGTAACTCTTTCAGCGATACCTAGTGAAAGGAAGCGGAACTATTTAAAGGCAAGGAGAGCGGACAACTGTGTTATCAGACTCACTCCCTCACCTACCATAGACCCCAGACATAGACAGCAACACTACAGCAGCTTCTGACATTAACTCCGAATATGCCAAAGGAAATTTACTCCCATATAAACTATAGCAGAGCAATCAATACGTGATAACCTAGAAGTGGAGCTACGGAATACTGATTAGGGGCGTGCCAGTGCCCACTCCAAAAAACTTCACCCCACTTTGCAATAAATTTCTCCGAATTTAATGTAACTTTGGCGCAAGTTCAAAATAACTTGAGGACTTGTAATGGAAGGCTAGGCCGGGACAAGAGAGTCGGTTCTGAGGTGACCGCAGCTACAAGCTGGATCACAGACATACCGGCGGGGAACTCTGATTCCATGTCAGAGCTCCTAACACCGTGCAGGAGGTACAGTTGCACATAGGGCTCCAGAACATAGACATACCCGAGCGACAAGGACCCGAGCGACCTACCATACAGCACACAAGAAGAAGAGCAGTTAGAAGGGCCTGAAAGGAATCAAGAAAGAGAAGGGTCTAAGGCAGGAACCTGGCTGCAGTATAGTTAACTGGAAGTGTGGAGTTTAACCTGTAAGAGGCTGTACAACTTTGTGAACTGTGAACTGTACTGGAGAAGTGTGGCAAACTTAAGTAAAACCCGGTGAACCCTGCCAGTGTCTCCAGTGCATGTTATACTATTATCCACCCTGTCAGGAGCAACCCAACCCATGGCAGGCTCATCCATCCGGCTGCAGCACCATCCATCCTCCTGGCAGAAGCAAGCAGCAGCGGTGGTCCCTACATTGACCACAACCTGTGGGTGGCGCCACGACTATCCCTGTAAATAACCCCTTTACTTGTGGGCACGGGCACGGTCCGGACTAAGACCGCCGTGATACCCCACTTTGGTACTGAGTACCCCGTCCCAGTGGACTCCACAGGTGCACTGACTTCTGCCCCCACCACTCCACCGAAACCGCCTTACACAAAATTACTAATGACCTACTTACCGTTGAAGCTAACGGACACTTCTCCATCCTCCTCCTCCTTGACCTGTCCTATGCATTCGACACAGTAGATCACTGCCTCCTATTACAGATCCTCTCTTCCATTGGTATCACTGACCTTGCCCTCTCCTGGATCTCTTCCTACCTTTACAACCACAAAATTATTGTCTCCCACTCCCATGCGACCTCCTCGCTCCATCCCCTCTTTGTTGGGGTCCCTCAAGGCCATGTCCTGGGACCCCTTCTTTTCTCCATCTATACCATTGGCCTAGGACAACTCAAAGTCCCATGGCTTCCAGTATCACCTGTACGCTGATAACACTCAGATCTATCTCTCTGGCCCAGATGTCAACTCTCTCCTGTCCAGAATCCCAGAGTGTCTATCAGCCATATCCTCCTTCTTTTCTTCTCGCTTCCTTAAACTAAAGATAGACAAAACTGAACTCATCATCTTTCCCCCATCTCTCGCACCTCCCTTACCTGATCTCTCTATCACAATAAATGACATCACACTTTGCCCTGTACCTGAAATCTGCTGCCTCGGAGTAACCCTCGACTCTGCATTGTCCTTCAAACCGCACATCCAAGCCCTTGCCACCTCCTGCCGCCTCCAACTCAAAAACATTGCCAGAATCCGTCCCTTCCTCAACCCTCAATCTACTAAACTACTCATGCATGCCCTCATCATCTCCCGTCTCGACTACTGCAACCTCCTCCTCTGCGGCCTTCCTGCTAACACTCTTGCACCTCTCCAATCTGTCCTTAACTCTACTGCCAAACTAATTCACCTCTATCCTCGCTATTCCTCCACTTCTCCCTTCTGCAAATCCCTCCACTGGCTCCCAATTCCGTGGCGTATCCAATTGAAACTACTAACACTGACTTACAAAGCCATCCACAATCTGTCCCTCCATATATCTCTGAACTATTCTCCCGGTATCATCCAACTCGTAATCTTCGATCCTCCTAAGACCTCATTCTTTCCTCCACACTTGTACGTTCCTTATCTAACCCCTGCAAGACTTCGCCCGAGCATCCCCCATCCTCTGGAATTCTGCACCCCAAAACGTCCGACTGTCCCCCACACTCGGAACCTTCAAGCGTAACCTGAAAACCCATCTCTTCAGAACAGCCTACAACCTGCAATGACCACAGTGCCGCCTCAACACCACTGGACCTGGTGCTCCACCACCACTGGACCCGGCGCTCCACCACCACTGGACCAGGCGCTCCACCACCACTGGACCTGGTGCTCCACCACCACTGGACCCGGTGCTCCGCCACCGCTGGACCCGGCGCTCCACCACCACTGGACCTGGTGCTCCACCACCACTGGACCCAGTGCTCCGCCACCGCTGGACCCGGCGCTTCGCCACCACCCGAGCAGACCCAACCTACTGTCTCTTCACTGCCCTGCAGAGTGTAAGCCCGCAAGGGCAGGGTCCTCTCTCCCCTCTGTATCGGTCTGTCACTGTTTGTTCATTGTATTTTTAACTTGTTTGTATGTAACCCTTTCTCATGTACAGACCATGGAATCAATGATGCTCTATAAATAATAATAATAATAATAATAATAATAACACTAACGTTTTAGTGTGATGCCTTGGGTCGGTACGAGTTCAGTTTGTAGACACTTAACATGTTACTTTACTGTTATTGAAGGGAAGAAAGAAAATTCTGAAGTTTTCTTTTAAAAGAATTGCACTTTTGCTCCATTTTCTGTGTTTATGTTTTTCGGGATCTGGGGATGTGTGACGAATAATTTTGTGTCTTGAGCTGATGTTTCTAATGACACTATTTTTGGGTAGATATTATGTTTTGATCACCTGTTATCGCATTTTTTTTTGCATTTTTATAACTTTTTTCTTTGTATTTTTTCTTTATTTTACTCTGCCCCTAGATGGCCTCAGTGCTACATACTGCGATCACTTGTGCTATGTAGAGATGAGCTTCAGCTCATCTTTACATAGTACAAATGATCACTGTCTGTGGATACTGGCACTCACTAGCTCATCCTTTTGTCTTATACCTCTGTGTGTGGCTGCTGTTAGTTTAGTCTTTGGTTTTCCCATTTCTTTATTTGTATGAGGGCTTTACCACTTCTTTCTCGGGCTCCCATAGGTGGCTAAGAGGAGGTATTAGATCAGGGCTGGCCAGGAGCAGGGTAAGGGTGGTAGCTCAGACATCTTCACCATCAGAGGTATTTCTGGGATAAGGGACAGTTGGTCCCTCTGTGTTCCCCTACTATTTCATGACAATGTTATAAAAAAGGTACCTAAACTTGTATTAGATTTACTGTGGTGAATTTGGTTCATTTAAGGAATGCCTATTTTTAAGAAAAAAAAACATTAACAGCCGTGGCTTTGCTGGTAGTTTTATAGGCAATTTTGTGGTGTAGAAGACGCTAGAAAAATGTTACTTCTTTTAACCATTTCACAATTTTTGAACCCTTTAGTGGTTTAAAGAAGCAACAAAAGATTGACTATGTGCACAGCAATGTTATTTTACATTTTACATTGCTGTGCATTATGTTCATTTTATTGAGGGTTTCATTTTTTTGAAGGTTGGTTTTGAGGCATTATTTCAGACAGTTTCCATGCAGAATCTGGCAACCTGGCAAAGCCAACTAAGGAGTCAAAATGTAAACTACAAAGAATCAATATGATATTTGAGGTACCACAGGGGTCACTATTGGGCCCTCTTCTTTTTAACATATTTATCAATGACTTTGTATACACAGATTAGTAGATTTATAAAGTATGCATTACTAGATTGATGAATATAGATGCACGGCTATTAGAGGGGGCATTGTGGGGGGAGTATTAGGTTGCCTGTTATTTTTGAGGGCACCTTATTTGGAATGTGCTGCAGAAGACAGGAAAACACGTAAGTGTCAATAAGAGCTGTGGATGTGAAAAGTCATCATGGTGTCTGGACAAGATGGAGAACAAAAGAAACAATAACTCCATTCAGAGAATATGTCATCTACAATATAAGGTACATGGATGTAAATGTAAAGTTATGATACTGACTACATCTCACCAGTACTGTAGTTCCTTTATTGCCCTGTCTGATATTGGGCATTAACAACAATTCACAGCAACGTCATATCATTGGGCTGACCTGGAATTGCAATTGTTATCTTTTCTATGCTTGGTGATTTATTCATGTACTTATGGTGGTTCTGGTGCTGTATTTGTGTACTAATGATAGTTCGGGTAATGTATTCACAAACTGATGGTGGTTATAAGGATGTATTCATGTACTATTGTTGGTTCTGGTAATGTATTCATGTACGAATGATGGTCTAGTCTTGTACTGATGGTGATTCTAGTGATGATTTCATGGTTTTGGTGATGTATTTCTGTACTGTTGTTGTTTCTGATCCTGTACACATGTATCAATTCATAACTTGACAGATAATGTGATATATCGCTATGTTAATAAACTATTTTGCCCTGTGACAAGTTAAAGGTTACTACAACTGTATTTATGATAGAAGCATTCATTATAAAATTGAGCCCTGTGGTATGCCCAATCCTAACAGTGTGCAATATATTTGCTTACCGATCGCAGAGGGCATCATGTGACCACGTATACAGTTAGGTCCAGAAATATTTGGACAGTGACTGAATCTTCGTGATTTCAGCTCTGCAGACCACTCTTTTTTATTTAAAATGAAACAACTGAGATGCAATTGAAGTGGAGACTTTCAGGTTTAATTAAGAGGTTGAACAAAAAATCCTATAAAACGTTTTGGGAAACCAACCATTTTTCTACAAAGCCTCCTCATTTCAGGTGCTAAAAAGTAACTTTCCCATACATAAAATGTTCATTTTTCTCCTTTGTAGAGAATTCTTTGCAGTGATGACCGACGGCTTTCCGCTATGGACGTCTCCATCGCTGGTCTCCTCCAGTCTCAGGCTTTGATGGTCTTTACAGCACTGACTTCAGTTAAGTTTTGTCTTAATCCTGTGAAATGCGGCTCGATGGGGTGAGATCTGGTGAGGACTCGGCCATTGCAGAATATTCCACTACTTTGCTTTGAATGTTTTGGGTCATTGTCCGTCTGTCTATGAAGCGTCGTCCAATCAAACTTGCTGCATTTGGTAGAATCTGAGCAGAGTCTCACCCAGACAGAGTCTCTCCAGGGCCAACTACGACAATCCAGCAGCACCCCGCTTTCTGCAAGCATTAACTGAGACAGGAATAGTGGCAAGCTTAGGGAGCAGACTGAGCACAGCAAAGTCTGTAGCCAGGTGACCCAATTGTCCCACCCTGGGTGTCTTCCTTACATAGTCTCTGATATTTCAGCCACGCCTAAAATCCTTGGCTGAATTCCCTAGACTGAGGCCACAAAGCATATGGCTCATGGTGACTTAAACAAGACCTACACCTCGGGGTGTATTGTGTCAATTAGGCTGTGCTCTTATTTGATGGCATTACAAGCCAATACCTGCATGATTCCCATCAGGTGATGTAGACAGAGAGGACAAGGTGATATACATTAAATTAGCAATACACAAACTCAGAACAATGAAGGCTCCACATAATCTGGAAAGAAACATTGTCTTAGCAAACATGAGATAACAAACAAAAGACCAATACGTCTGGCCAAATTAAGAACCTTTACCTATGACAAGCGGATTGAGAAAAATCTGTTTCGTCACAGTGTGCACAACACTTCAGAATTCTCATTGACTTTGCTGGCTTCAGGATAGACATGCAAATTTGTAAGAAATCTCCACTAAGTATTCATATAAAAAACACAGTGTGTGCCCGTTGCCTAAGAAGGAAAAAAGTCTTTCCAAGGTGAAGGAAGAGATCTGGCCCCGATAAATGTAAATGGAGTTCCAAGGGCATCCACAATCTGTAGACCCAACATCATGGGATCATCCGGCAATGGTCATACCCGGAGATTGGAGACCAGTAAACAAACAATGCCTGATTCATCTGATGCAACATTGTATCAAGAAGTGTAAGCTCCAGGTAAATGCCTATTTTTAATGGTCCACTTTATGTGTATGCTGGAGGCCACATGGCACAACTAAATAACAATATATAGAGTAGGATCATCCTGATCAGATTGCCTTGACATGGCAGGGTGGCTCAAAAAATTGATCAATATTTTGCCAAATATCTCAATTTTATAATATTATAAAGTTTGGAAAGAATATGTGCATTTGCACGGTTTTTATTGCAAGCTATTTTCTGGTGGTGCTGGTTTATTTTGCTGATTTCAGTATTATAGTAGTTATATTCTTGTACATAGGAGCAGTATTATAGTACGGTAGTTATATTCTTGTACATAGGAGCAGTATTATAGTAAAAAGCAAAAAAGATCAGCTCACCTTCTCTTCAGTCCCAGCGCACGGATCATGCAGTGCAGCAAGTGGTATAAAGGAAAAGCGAATGTCCAGCGTGGGAGATGTCCATAAAATATAACATTTATTCCATTTTTGTTAAAAGCACATAAGTCCAAAATCCATCGTTACATCCAGAGACACAAAAAACGGGTATTTTTTACCAGTGACAATCACAGGCTTATAGTGCATTAAAATCATACGCGTTTCAGCGGTCGCGCCGCCTTAATCATTAATGATTAAGGCGGCGCGACCGCTGAAACGCGTATGATTTTAATGCACTATAAGCCTGTGATTGTCACTGGTAAAAAATACCCGTTTTTTGTGTCTCTGGATGTAACGATGGATTTTGGACTTACCGTATATACTCGTGTATAAGCCGACCCGTGTATAAGCCGACCCCCCTACTTTTGCCCCCAAAAACTGGGAAAACTTATTGACTCGCGTATAAGCCGAGGGTGGACTCCAGCACAGGTATACAACCCCCAGCAGTGAGGTATACAGCAGCCTCCCCAGTGGTAGTATACAGCAGCAGCCCCAGTGGTAGTATACAGCAGCCCCAGAGGTATATACAGCCCCAGAGGTATATGCAGCCCCAGAGGTATATGCAGCCCCATATGCAGCCCCAGAGGTATATGCAGCCCCATATGCAGCCCCAGAGGTATATGCAGCCCCATATGCAGCCCCAGAGGTATATGCAGCCCCATATGCAGCCCCAGAGGTATATGCAGCCCCATATGCAGCCCCAGAGGTATATGCAGCCCCATATGCAGCCCCAGAGGTATATGCAGCCCCATATGCAGCCCCAGAGGTATATGCAGCCCCATATGCAGCCCCAGAGGTATATGCAGCCCCATATGCAGCCCCAGAGGTATATGCAGCCCCATATGCAGCCCCAGAGGTATATGCAGCCCCATATGCAGCCCCAGAGGTATATGCAGCCCCATATGTAGCCCCATATGTATATGCAGCCCCATATGTATATGCAGCCCCATATGCAGCCCCAGGGTATATGCAGCCCCAGAGGTATATGCAGCCCCATATGCAGCCCCAGAGGTATATGCAGCCCCAGAGGTATATGCAGCCCCAGAGGTATATACAGCAGCCCTAGTGGTGTATACAGCAGCCCCAGTGGTAGTATACAGCAGCCCTTAGGTAGTATACAGCAGCCCCAGTGCTGTATACAGCAGCAGCCCCAGGGCTGTATACAGCAGAAGCCCCAGGGCTGTATACAGCAGAAGCCCCAGGGCTGTATACAGCAGAAGCCCCAGGGCTGTATACAGCAGAAGCCCCAGGGCTGTATACAGCAGCAGCCCCAGGGCTGCATACAGCCGCAGCCCCAGGGCTGCATACAGCCGTAGCCCCAGGGCTGTATACAGCCGCAGCCCCAGGGCTGTATACAGCCGCAGCCCCGGAGGTATACAGGCCCCCCCATCAAGCTCCAGGGCCCCCCCCTTGAGGTCTGAAAAATAAAAAAGAATCAATACTTCACCTGTCCGACGCCTTCTGCCGCTGTGCGATCCCCAGTTCCAAGTGGGATCTCTTCTGACAGGACCTGTGGTGATGTCAGAGGGGCGTTCCCGGGCACTCGCGGTCATGTGATACATATCACATGACCGCGAACAGCCAATCAGTGCTGGGAACGCCCCGGGAACGCCCCCCCTCTGACGTCACCACAGGTCTTCTCAGTACACCTCTCACTGAATGAAGCCCGGGATCGCGTGTCGGCAGCTGCGGACGGCGCGACAGGAGACTGGCAAGTATGATATTCCTTTACAGGACGCCGCTCAAGGGGGGGGCCCTGGAGCTTGATGGGGGGGGCCTGTATACCTCCGGGGCTGCGGCTGTATATATATACATATACTCGCGTATAAGCCGAGGGGGGACTTTTCAGCCCAAATTTTGGGCTGAAAAAGTCGGCTTATACGCGAGTATATACGGTATGTGCTTTTAAAAAAAATGGAATAAATGTTATATTTTATGGACATCTCCCACGCTGGACATTCGCTTTTCCAGTATTATAGTAGTTATATTCTTGTACATAGGAGCAGTATTATTGTAGTTATATTCTTGTATATTGGAGCAGTATTATAGTAGTTATATTCTTGTATATAGGAGCAGTATTATAGTAGTTATATTCTTGTATATAGGGAGCAGTATTATAGTAGTTATATTCCTGTACATAGGAGCAGTATTATAGTAGTTATATTCTTGCACATAGGGGCAGTATTATAGTAGTTATATTCTTGTACATAGGAGCAGTATTATAGTAGTTATATTCTTGTACATAGGGGCAGTATTATAGTAGTTATATTCTTGTACATAGGGGCAGTATTATAGTAGTTATATTCTTGTACATAGGGGCAGTGTTATAGTAGTTATATTCTTGTACATAAGGCAGTATTATAATAGTTATATTCTTGTACATAGGAGCAGTATTATAGTAGTTATATTCTTGTACATAGGAGCAGTATTATAGTAGTTATATTCTTGTATATAGAATTAGTATTATAATAGTTATATTCCTGTACATAGGAGCAGTATTATAGTAGTTATATTCTTGTACATAGGAGCAGTATTATTGTAGTTATATTCTTGTATATTGGAGCAGTATTATAGTAGTTATATTCTTGTATATAGGAGCAGTATTATAGTAGTTATATTCTTGCACATAGGGGCAGTATTATAGTAGTTATATTCTTGTATATAGGAGCAGTATTATAGTAGTTATATTCTTGCACATAGGGGCAGTATTATAGTAGTTATATTCTTGTACATAGGAGCAGTATTATAGTAGTTATATTATTGTATATAGGGACAGTATTATAGTAGTTATATTCTTATACATAGGGGCAGTATTATAGTAGTTATATTCTTGTACATAGGGGCAGTATTATAGTAGTTATATTCTTATACATAGGGGCAGTATTATAGTAGTTATATTCTTGTACATAGGAGCAGTATTATAGTAATTGTATTCTTGTATATAGGAGCAGTATTATAGTAGTTATATTCTTGTATATAGGGGCAGTATTATAGTAGTTATATTCTTGTATATAGGGGCAGTATTATAGTAGTTATATTCTTGTATATAGGAGCAGTATTATAGTAGTTATATTCTGTACATAGGAGCAGTATTATAGTAGTTATATTCTTGTACATAGGAGCAGTATTATAGTAGTTATATTCTTGTAATAGGAGCAGTATTATAGTAGTTATATTCTTGTATATAGGGGCAGTATTATAGTAGTTATATTCTTGTATATAGGGGCAGTATTATAGTAGTTATATTCTTGTATATAGGGCAGTATTATAGTAGTTATATTCTTGTATATAGTAGCAGTATTATAGTAGTTATATTCTTGTATATAGGAGCAGTATTATAGTAGTTATATTCTTGTATATAGGAGGCAGTATTATAGTAGTTATATTCTTGTATATAGGGCAGTATTATAGTAGTTATATTCTTGTATATAGGGCAGTATTATAGTAGTTATATTCTTGTATATAGGAGCAGTATTATAGTAGTTATATTCTTGTATATAGGAGCAGTATTATAGTAGTTATATTCTTGTATATAGGGCAGTATTATAGTAGTTATATTCTTGTATATAGGAGCAGTATTATAGTAGTTATATTCTTGTATATAGGGGCAGTATTATAGTAGTTATATTCTTGTAATAGGGGCAGTATTATAGTAGTTATATTCTTGTATATAGGGCAGTATTATAGTAGTTATATTCTTGTATATAGGAGCAGTATTATAGTAGTTATATTCTTGTATATAGGAGCAGTATTATAGTAGTTATATTCTTGTATATAGGGGCAGTATTATAGTAGTTATATTCTTGTATATAGGGTCAGTATTATAGTAGTTATATTCTTGCATATAGGAGCAGTATTATAATAGTTATATTCCTGTACATAGGAGCAGTATTATAGTAGTTATATTCCTGTAACATAGGAGCAGTATTATAGTAGTTATATCCTTCTTTTACTATTTCTCTGCAGATTAATTTTAGTTTTATCCCGATCCTGCTCTCTGCTCCCCTGGTTAATGTTACATACCTTCCTCCTGCTCCTTTCCTCTGGTGGAGCTTGGGGAGCATTAAATACTTTTATGGTTAATCAGGGCACCTGCTTTGCGTCTTCCCTCTTTATTGGAGTTGTAGACTCATCCATTCCATGTCGCACATAATATAATGGCTGCAGCCTCCATCAGATCTGTTTTATATACCTGTCAAGCTCCAGTCAAATCCATCAGGGAAAATCCATCATAAACGCGGTCTGGGCCGCCAGTCCCTGCGCTCGGCTCCTCTCCGATGGACCTGGTTATTTCTGCTGTAATGTCATTCATTTATTCCACAGTATTTTTTGCTATTTGAGCTGAAGTGTCGAAGTTTTGACACATACGTAAGAATCGGCGAGGCTCGGGCAATGTGCGCCGGATGAGGTCTTCTCTATAAGGCGGCTCCTGACAGTCTGTATAAAGGGAACCTGGAGCCGGATGCCTTCACCTTTTCATCCCTGTCCCTTCATAGGGGTCATTCCTGTGTCCAGATCTTCTACAACTTTCTACGATACTTTGTATTCTAATCTCTCATCAATTTCAAGACTTCTTAGAGATGATGAGTGAGAACGTTAGTCCGGGTTCACATTGCTTTGTGTTCTCTGTATGAAATCAGCACAAATGCAATGTAACGGATAGCTTAACGCCTCCATAGGCTTCCATTCATAACACGCATAAACGCATGTCAAAATGTGCATGTGTTAGAAAGTCTGCATTTTTGGAAATGCACATGAAAATCTGGACTACCATGGTTATCTGTCCGGTTAAGAAAATGTCCACTAAACGTTAACATTGTTTTACCATTGGACTCTATTACAAAGACAATATAACGTCATGCAACAGATTTGTACATACATGTAGCATGCATTAGATTGCTAGATAGAAAGATTATTTAGTTCTATGTACATAGATAGATAGATAGATAGATAGGCAGAATAGCAAGATCGATCTTACCAGTGTCCCACTGCTTTCTTCTGAGGCCGCTCATTAAGCTTCATGCATATTCACTGCACTGAACTGCAACGGAGAATCACAGACACTCTCTCCAGAAACGTCAGTGGCTGGATGAAAGATGTAAGAGTCTGTCTGGATCCCAGAAACTCACTCAGCTTTTATGCACACACACTGATTACAAGTAAACAGGTCACAGGTGAGGATGTTACCTTTATTAGCCTTTATATGCATTTGTGTCAACTTCTGTGGATGTTATCAGGGCATAATCACCAGGGTATGTGAACTTTTGATCAGGGTCACTTGGATGTTTTTGGTTGTCATTATGATTTAGAAGAGAAAACACAGTAGTTTGACGAGAAATGGCTTCACCCAACCACTAACCATGAGTGGAAAAAAAGAGAATGTGTTATCATTCATATTCTCTGAAAAAAGGCCAAGAAACAAAAACATCTATCTATCTCTCTATCTATCTATCTATCTATCTATCTATCTATCTATCTATCTATCTATCTATCATCTATCTTTCTTCCTATCTATTATATACAGTGGAAATTACGTGTAAACGTAGCTTTAAGGATTCTTTATTACTTTCTGCAAATTCAAAAGTTTACATACATGTCATAAGTATTTGGTACCATTGCCCTTAAACAATATGGGTGAAACTTTTTGGATCCTTCCACAAGATTCTCAGAATAGTTGGTGGGAATTTGGGCCCATTCCTCCTGACAGCACTGGTGTAACTTAGCCATGGTTGTAGGTCACCTTGTTCACAGCCTTTTCAGCTTGACCCATACATTTCCAATATGATTGCGATCATGGCCGCTCCAAAACATTGACTTTGTTATCCTTAAGCCACTTTGTAACCAGTTTGGCAGTAGCTTCGGGTCACTGTCCATTTGGAAGACCCATTTCCACCCAAGCTTTACCTTCCTGGTTGATGTCTTGAGATGTTTCTTCAGTGTTGCCACATAATCTTCTTTCTTCATGATGCCATCTATTTAGTGAAGTTCACCAGTCCTTCCTGCAGCAGAACAACCCCACACCATGATGCTGCCACCCCCGTGTTTCACGGTTGGGATGGTGTTCTTAGACTTCCAAGCTTCTCCCTTTTTCCTCTAAACATAACAATGGTTATTATAGTCAAACAGTTCTATTTTAGTTTTGTCAGACCACAGGACATCTCCAAAAATGTAGTCTTTGTTCCTGGTGCATTTGCAAAAATTGATCTGTCTTTTTTATTTCTTTTGGGTAATGGCTTCTTCCTGACAGAGCAGCTTTTTAGCCCATGTTGATACAGTACTCGTTTCACTGTGGATAATGAAACAATCTTACCAGCTTCCACCATCATCTTCAGAAGGTCTTTTACTTTTGTTCTTGGATTGATATGCACATGTTGGACCAAAGTACATTCATCTCTGGGACACAGAACCCATCTCCTTCCTGAGCGTATGATGGCTGCACATTTCCATAATGTTTGTACTTGCATATAATTGTTTGTACAGAAGGACGAGGCATGTTCAGGTATCTGGAAATTGGACCCAAGGATGAAACAGACTTGTACAAGTCCAGAATTCTCTTCCTGATATCTAGGCTGATTTCTTTAGACTTTCCTATGATGCTAAAAGAAGCAGTGTGCTGCAGGTGTGCATTGAAATACATCCACAGGTGTGTCTCTATTTACCTCAGATGTTGCCAATAAACCTATCAGACGTTTCTAACACATGACATCATCATATGGGCTGTCCCAAATTATTTAAAGGCATAGTCAGCTTAGTGTATGTAAACTTGTGACTTTGCGAAAGTAATAAAAATGTCTTAAAACAGTCTCACTTATTATTCTGGCATTTGGCGAATATTAATATTTATGATAATCCTAAATGACCTAAAACAGGAAAGGTTCATTCTGATTTCATGTCAGATAGTGAGAAAAACATCATATGTGTCTTTATATAGTGTATGGAAACATCTGGTTTCTACTGTATGTTTTCTCGATCTCTTCCATGGAGCTGAAATGTGGTAAGAAGTTGGAGAGTCTCCAGAAGTGAGTGTCCCTCACTGCTGAGTATTTGGAGCAGTGTAGCAGGAGGTGGCTCCCATCCTCTATAGCCTCTTGATCACAGTGTTGGCACAGTCTTTCCTCCCTGGGCTTGTATCTCTGCCTGTTCGGACAGATTCGATGGCCAGACTGTGGGCACTGAGTCTATATCGGTTCAGGATCTTGCGGTCTCTGGGGTCCAGGAGTTTCTCCAGATTCGGGGCCAGTCTGTAGTCTCTCTGTAGACTCCGGTACATGTCAGTTTCTGTGAGGTGATGATATTGTTCCTCCAGTCACTGATATACCTCTCCTGGCCTTCGTCTACAATCTTCGTTCTTTCAGCTTTTGTCAGGCTGCTTTGATTGGTATTTTGGTCGGTCCTGGTTTAGATGTCTATTCAAGGTCCTGGTTTGGGTGAGTGTTCCTTGGGTCCTGGTTTAGATGTTCTATTCAAGGGTCCTGGTTTGGGTGAGTTGTTTTGGTCTGTTTAGATGTCATTCAAGGTCATGGTTTGGGTGATCTGATCCTGGGGTCCTGGTTTACGTGAGCTATACCATGAGTCCTGGTTTGAGTGAGCTGTTCCAAAGGTCATAGGTTTAGAGAAGAGTGACCAGAACGGTGAGTGGTCTGTCTCAGGAAAATATGAAATATCCCCATGTTCTAAGTACAAGCAGTTGACACACTTCTCCACCCTTCAGGTTTGTAGAAAACACTACACCATGTTCCAAATTATTATGCAAATGTTCTTTTTCTTTGACTTTCCTAAATGGTCGGTGCAGATGACAGTCAGTGTAATAAAAGTCATCACCCGTTAGAGGATACATCAAATTTTATTGAAGGACTCTCCCAATGATAACAGTATAATCTTCAAAATAAAAAAACTCTAAATGCTATGTTTAAAAGAACTGAAAATGCTGATGTGTTGAATTTGCAGCATTAGGAGGTCACAGTCATTGAAATAAAAAGCTATTTAATTCCAAAACATCCTACCAGGCCAAGTTACATGGTAACATAGGAACCCTCCTTTGATATCACCTTCACAATTCTAGCATCCATTGAACTTGTGAGTTTCTGGAGAGTTTCTGCTTGTATTTCTTTGCATGATGTCAGAAATCGCCTCCCAGAGTTGCTGTTTTGATGTGAACTGTCCCCCACCCTCATAGATCTTTGGCTTGATTATAGTCTTAAGGTTCTCTATAGGGTTGAGGTCAGGGGAAGATGGTGGCCACACCATGAGTTTATCTCCTTTTATGCCCATAGCAGCCAATGACACAGAGGTATTCTTTGTAGCATGAGATGGGGCATTGTCATGCATGAAGATGATTTTGCTCCTGTTTTGCTTTTTGTCCCATGGAAGAAAGTTCTCAGTCAGAAACTCTATATACTTTGCAGAGGTCATTTTCACACCTTCAGGAACCTTAAAGGAGCCTACCAGCTGTTTCTCAATGATTCCAGCCCAAAACATGACTCCTCACCTCCTTGCTGACGTCGCAACCTTGTTGGGACATGGTGGCATCCACCAACCATCCACTACTCCATCCATCTGGACCATCCGGGGTTGCTCGGCACTCATCAGTAAACAAGACTGTTTGACAATTAGTCTTCATGTATATCTGGCCCACTGCAACTGTTTCTGTTGTGAGCACTGTTTAGGGGTGGCCTGAATAGTAGGTTTATGCACCACAGCAAGCCTTTGAAGGATCCTACACCTTGAGGTTGGAGGGACTCCAGAGGCCCAGCAGCTTCACATATCTGTTTGCTGGTTTGTAAGGCCTTTTTAGCAGCTGCTCTCTTAATCTGATGAACTTGCCTGGCAGAAACCTTCCTCATTCTGCCTTTATCTGCACGAACATATCTGTGCTCAGAATCAGCCACAAATCTCTTCACAATACGATGATCACGCTTATGTTTTCGTGCAATATCAAATGTTTTCATCCCTTGTCCCAGGCATTGCACTATTTGTTGCTTTTCGGCAGCAGAGACATCCTTTTTCTTTCCCATGTTACTTGAAAACTGTGTCCTGCGTAATATTGTGGAACACCCAGTTTTCCTTTTATTGGGCTCAGCTGCCAAACTAATTATCACAGGTATCTGAGATTGATTTCAATGATCCAAGATCCCTGAGACACAAGACCATCAATGGGTTTCATTGACGAAAAAAAAAACCTATGACACTAAAGGCCACGTTACACACACAGATATCTGTTCAGATATTGGTCACAGATCTCTGGTTGCAGTGAAATCATGGACACATTGCTCCATTTTGTGGCTGTGTACAAATGTAACAATGTGTCCATGATTTCACTGCAACCAGAGATCTGTGACTAATATCTGGACAGATATCTGTGTGTGTAACGTGGCCTTTAAAACCAATTTGCATAATCATTTGGAACATGGTGTAATCGACATAAATAAGAGCATCTAGGCTCCTTTTCTTATTCTGTCAATACCCTGATTGGCCAGCAGGATAAGAGGGTGCCAGAGAGCTGCAAGGTCTTCACCAAGCTCATGACAGTCTGCAAACCATGTCCTATGAGGAACAGTTACAGGATTTGGGAATGTTTAGCTTGCAAAAAAAAAAGACTTAGAGGAGACTTTATAGCTGTCTACAAATATCGCAAGGGCTGTCACACTGTAGGGAGATCAGCTTGGCACACTGTAGGGGGGTCACGCTTTATTCTAGGGCTGTCACACTGTTAGGAAGGATCAGCTTTATTCTAGGCTGTCACACTGTAGAGGGATCAGCTTTATTCTAGGGCTGTCACACTGTAGAGGGATCAGCTTTATTCTAGGCTGTCACACATGTAGAGGGATCCGCTTATTCTAGGCGTCACACTGTAGAGGGATCAGCTTTATTCCTAGGGCTGTCACAATGTAGAGGGATCTAGCTTGGCACACTGTAGAGGGTCAGCTTTATTCAGGGCTGTCACACTATAGAAGGATCAGCTTTATTTAGGGCTGTGCACACTGTAGCAGGATCAGCTTTATTCTAGGGCTGCAACTGTAGCAGGATCAGCTTTATTCTAGGGCTGTCACACTGTAAGGGATCGCTTTATTTGGCTGCCATTACGAGAGGGATGCTAAACAAGGGCTGTAACAACTGGAGGATCGTTATTCTCTTTTGGCAAGGAATGGCGTAAAAGCAATGGGATGAAGAAGCAGCCACGAGAGTTATAGTTTTTGCATAGATGGATCTGGGGCACCCCAGTGAACATCTGTCTGGGATGATTTAGTGAATCCTGCTTTGAGCAGGAGGTTGGACCAGATGATCCAGTAGGTCCCTTCCAAATGTAGCATTCTTATCAATTATCTATCTATTTATCTACCTTATCTATCTCTATCTACGTATCTAGCTAGCTTGTAACTATCTGCTATTTATTGATCACATATGTATCCTCTATCTACCTAACCAGTCTATCACTCTCTATCCAGTCTATTGTACAGCACAAAGGGCTGGGGTACCCTGCAGCTGGGACATTGGTCAGGATCAGTTCTGTAGCCCTGGCTCTCATTGGAAAGGGGAGAATAAAAATGGAGAAAACAGTTGTGATTTCCAGCCTTTAGGTGGCCGGCACTGCTGATGCTCCCTGGGAGATAGGTGGTGTAGCAGTGCAGATCTTAGACCCTTCCCAACTAGGGCCGGCTCCCAGGGATGATGAAGATGGGGGTTGAAGTGGAAGTGATGGTGCAGGAGGAATGGGGGCACACAAGACAGTCTCTGGGTTCTTTTCCTCTTTACTGTAGATGTTGCAACAGGTCCAGAGAGTGCACCACCAGGCTCTTGGTACGGCCAGTCTGGGAGAACTATAGTCCGCTCTGCTGGATGAGATATAGTGGCCTACCCTCTGACTTCTTCTAGTTAAGGTTTCTAGGTGTTTGTGAGCTGACCTCTACTCCCTTCTGTTGCAGTGGGTACCTTCAGCCAGGCAAGCAATGTGAATCCTGTGGTAAACCTCACTCTCTTTAGTGCAAGTTCCTGATCCTCTATGTTGCTGTGCCTCAAAAAGTCCTACTGGAGTGTGGCTACTAGGCATAAAACCCAGCAACCTCCAGTTTCTGTTATTGGGCCATAAAAACCAAGCAGCCTAGGGCCTGGAACCCTGGAATGCAGCCGGTCCCTCTGAGCAGTCTCCTGGCCAGCACCTGTCCTCTGGCTAACCTTAGCCTACTATCCTAACTCCTCCCTCCAAACAGAAACGGGGATTGTGTTGGATGCTTCAGACTTCCAGCAGAGGGCACTCCAATTCTACCCAGACATGGCATTACAAACGATGGAAGAGAAATATCATCTGTGGCAGCCGGACCTCAGGGGCACCACACTTCATCTTCATTATCTATTTATCTCCCTTCTGGTCTCTTCAAAACACTTGAAAAAGTAATCTGTTTGAGATTGTACAATTGGTCCATACACAGTCTGATTACTGGTCACACCACTATGACCATCTTGGATTTAGGCTATGTTCACATTGGATGTTTTTGATCCGTTTTTGGTGGTAAGATTTTTTTTGAAAACTGCACCAAATACGGATCAGTGACTGTGTCTGCAGCAAAGTGAATGGGATTTTCTACTTGCTGTGCAGAGGCTGCATTTGTGACGCACATCCAGAAAATAATGAGCGTCTGTTATTGCTCCATTTTTCTGGTGCACTTTCCACACCACCAACGCTCCATTACTTACCCTCCCTGGTGATGCCACGATGAGCCCTGGCGATGTCTTCCTTCGATGGGACCTGAGGGTACGGTACTGACAGGACCTTGGTCATGTGACTCAGCCTGAGCGTCACATGGGGCACAGGTCCTATCAGTGCCCATACTACCCACAGGTCCTGCTGGTGTCCGGAAGGGACACGTCACCGGGGATCACCATGGGTTGCCGGAGAGGCTAAAAAGTGTGTGTGTGCCCATACACTCCCATGTTATGGGGCAACAGATTGCGCCGGATCTGGGAGGATCCGATTTTTACCCCTGAATGCAGAAAATGCTGCAAACTCCGATTTTGGCAAAAAAACGAAATCCCCCGGATCCAGACAGACAGACAGCAAAATGGATGGCAAATAGCTCCATCTGGCCCCATCCGGCGCCATAGGGAGATAATAGGGGCCAAATCGGATTCGGGGCTGTCCGGTTCACACCAGACAACCCCGGATCCCAAAAATCATGGTGTTAAGCCAGCCTAACATTTACCACCAACCTCTCTATAATATCTGATGAAATGAACGATCAAATGTTCTGGATTACTGGACACTGAGTGGTATGAACAGATGGATGTGTCGAGAGGTGGCGGTGTCTCTATCAGTTTACCGTTCCTTTCTCGTTCTTCTCATCTCAGATTAAGCAGAATTTACAGGATTGAGTTTTTAAACCTAAGCTCAAACGTGTCACAAACTCCAATGGAGAATAAACCTGGAGTCTAATGAGTGTGATTGTGATGAGTATTAGTGGTGTGTGATTACCCATAACGAGCCGGGGATATAACGTGTACAATATACAGGGCTGAGGAGACTCGGGTCGTGTTCTTATGTTCCTGCTTCATGGAGAAACATTTAAGAGGCCGAGGTGAGAATTTGATACATTTGCTGAATGTGATCACAATGGAGCCGAGGGGAAGGAGCCGCCGCCGGATAAAGCACATTCCTTACTGTAACACGTACGTCAGGATAAACCCAAGTCCCGGTGACACGGAGAACCATTAACACCAGATATTCACTGGAGACCCACACTCACTGCATGGACTCTGTATTACATGGTTTTACTGTATTTTATGTATTTATTCTGTATTATATATATAACACACATATCCTCAGGCAATGCGTTTTACTCATGGTATACCTCCTCATAGAAACATTTAAACACGGGGGGACCCAAATTGAGGTCATATTCGCAATAATCTATGGTTGCAATAGTCACACGACTCCATTTAGTCTTAAAATATTTGCATCTTTATTGTAAATCACAGAAATAAGCTTCAAAGACATCCCAAATTCTGAGAAGAGGACAATACAGCAATACCCTATTGAATGGTCATATACAACTACCAAGTGTGTAAGGACTAACAGAGACCAAACTGTAGGTAACACTCCATCACAGGATTTATATACCCATCATTTATATACACATCGCATTAGGTTAGCACTATATTAGCATTGTAAGGTTTTGCTCACCCATGCTGCTGATAGACCATCCGTACTCCATTGGGACGGAGACCCTATGTTACGCCCAAAGACTTCTGTGGCGCCCTGCGAATCCAGACGTCGCAGAGGTACGGACCCCACTTAGAGGTGTAGTACCCCACTGTCGGGTAATGGAAGGGGCACTTACGGGTATCCAAGCACCCAGACACCACAACCCGCTCCAAGTCGGGGTCAGAGCAAGAGAGCACAGTCCCTGATCTTGTTTGGAACGGAGGAACCAGGGTAGTGGTGTTGGGCAGAGAGTAGAGTTAGTTGGTAGTTGGTGGAGAGCAGCCGGCAGGAGCCTGTGAGGGCCAGAGTGTCTGTCAAGTAGAAGGGTAACACCTAGAGAGAGAAAGACCTGAGAGAGAGAACGAGGGTGATCCAGAAGACAGAAGCAGGTACTGAGCAATCCACTAAGGGACGCCTGCATCCACAGTGACTATAAACGTGTGGAAGGACCAGGCCACAGAGAAGGGGTACCAGGCCCCAGACTAGTGGAGAACAACCAGGCTCAGCTAGCAACTCGGAGGTTGCGATATCTCTAAGTGCCGCAGCCAAAACCACGCACCTCCGCTGAAAAGGTGGCCATATAGGGTTCAGGGACAGATGACGTAGTAACCCTAAGAAGGACCCGCGGTCACCGGCTCGGGGCACTGTGTGAGCGAGGTGCAGGGAAGGAGGGAGAAGGAAGAGCAGAAGAAGAGTCAACCGTGAAAGGACAGTAGTAAAGGGGTACCGGTTTGTGCCACCACCTTTACTCGGGAGTTAGTTGGATCCAATACATCATCTCTAAGGACTCAGCACTCCACTGGTTGTTACAACGGTGATGACTTCTGTGACTTGGAATGACAAAGCTGTGAGTAAACATCTGGAGACGGCACCCTGCTGTGTCTGTGACTTTCTTGCTGCACCCCTGCACTGCAACACCAGTACCAACTCACTAATAACATCTGCTGCCCTGGAGGGGGGGATAGCCCTACCCAGGGAAGGCTCACTATCAAGCTGCCTTATTACCAACCCCCTCAAAGGAACTGTAAAGCAGCGGTGGCCATTAATAGATGCAACCTGCAGGTGTTGTCATGTAAATTAGAATCCCCAGGTCTGGTTACCCGATCCCAAGAAGAATCTCTCCTAGACTCCCATCCTCAAAGCAGAGTTCCCCTTTTTACCCCCCTTTTCGATTGATTGCTTAGGGGCCACAGGCCGGGTCGAACCACCATGACATCCCCAGCAACAACATCGAACAGGGCATGATCTTGAGTACCCCACGGCCCCCACGGGGCCAAATAAACTTGGCGTCACGAACAGGAACACCGACCCGGTAAAATGGACCTCATGCACCTAAGATAGTGTGTCAGAACTTTAAGCAGTGTCCGGCCAAAAAGAACAGGTGCCATGATCATCAAGGAGGGAGTGGTGCAGCCTCCCTTCGTGGGCCAGATTACCAGCTGGCGTGAAAAGCCATACCTGCCCACCAAAGGAATTTTTATCCAGCAGTACTTCTCAGTCGGCAGGAGAAACCCACCCCCTGGTGTGGCCGACGACGCCAGGAAAAGGAACCGCCCAAAGAAGGGAGCAGGAGACCAGGAGTGAGACAGCCGGAGGAGAAAGATGGCAGCGTTGCACCCGGAAGGCACCATGGAGAGTGGTGACCAGAGGGCCTGGTTGTATAGGGATGATGATGAGGACCCCCCAGAGTACCGGAGGAATGCCTAGAGTAGCTGTCGCGCCTCGACCCTGGTTTCCTGCAGGATGACGTGGAGAGCCTGGGCCAACAGAAGGGCCCAGGTGGAGGCGGTGGAAGCCTGGAAGGAAGACCTGCTGGAGCGGATGAGCCAGCAGTGGGCACAGTCCCATCCACCTACACCAACTCCGGAGGAGGAGGAGGAAGAGGTTGGCACCAAGGAACCAGCAGCAGAAACAAGTACCGACACTCCCCCGGTAGTGGACGAGACCCTGGCGGACCCTTAGATACCCCAATTGCCCTTGCACCTGGCCGGGTGTGTAAAAATCTACCCTTGGAGCCCTCAATAGACTTTGATAGGTTGGCGGTCCCACTCACCCCAGAGCCGGCGCTTGAAGCAATCATCGCAGAAGGAGTAATCATTAAGTGGGTCAACCAGGGAGACGAGCTCATAGGGCTCCCCAGAGAGACCCAAGAAGGGAGGTCCCCAGTAGATACTGTTAGCTGACAGGGCTAATGCAGCCAGGGATAGGGACAGATGACGTAGTAACCCTAAGGCTACTTTCACATAACGATTTTTAGGGAGCCGATGCTGTCCGATATAAATTGGACAGCATCGGCTCCCTTCTGATGCCTGGAATCGGATGCCAAATAGGCATCCGATTCCGGCATTAAATCGTAGCCTCCGGGCTGAAAAAAAGAAAAAAAAAGTTTATGCTCACCTCCCCCCGAGCCCCCGCCGTCTCCCACCGTCTTCCTGCAGGCTCCCGGTGGCTCCCGGAGGCTGCAGAGGTCTTCTTCATGTGTACAGGACCTGCGGTGATGTCACAGTCACGTGACCGCGGGTTCCACCATGGTAACCCGCGGTCACATGACTGTGACATCACCGCAGGTCCGGAACAGCAGAAGAAGACCTTCTGCTGACACCGGGAGCCTGCGGGAGCCACCGGGAGCCTGCAGGAAGACAGCGGGAGACGGCGGGGGCTCGGGGGGAGGTGACAATAAACTTTTTTTTTTTTTTAACCCTTGTGCTCCCAGTTAGGAGCATTTTTACTGTACTGAGCATGCTCAGTACTGTAAAAATCGGGTCCGAGGAGACATCAGATGTTTCCTCGGACCCTTCTCCATAGGGCCCCATGTTATAGGGATCGGGTCAGATCGGATGTGCACTAAATGCCATCCGATTTGGTCCGATCCGATTCTGTCCGATTTTATTTTCGGTGCAAAAATCGGAGCAGGCTCCGATTTTTGCACAGATAATAAAATCGGACAGAATCGGATCAGACCAAATCGGATGGCATTTAGTGCACATCCGATTCGGTCCGATGCCCATAGGGATGTATGGGGTCCAAATTCGGATCCGATGCTGTCCGATTTTGATCGGACAGCATCGGATCTGAAAAATCCGTAGTGTGAAACTAGCCTAAGAAGGACCCGCAGTCACAGGCTTGGGGCACTGTGTGAATGAGACGCAAGGCAGGAGAGTGAAGAAGCGCAGAAGAAGAGTTGACCGTGAAAGGACAGTAGTAAAGAGGTACCGGTTTGTGCCACAACCTTTACTCAGGACTTAGTTGGATCCAATAATTCATCTCCAAGGACTCAGCACTCCGCGGGTTGTTCCAACAGTGATGACTACTGTGACTGCGAACAACAAAGCTATGAATAAACATCTGGAGACGGCACCCTGCTGTGTCTGTGACTTTCTTGCTGCACCCATGCACTGGAACACCAGTACCAACTCACTGATAACATCTGCTGCCCTGGAGGGGGCGTCAGCCCTACCCGTGGAGGGCTCACTATCAAGCTGCCTTATTACCAACCCTCTCAGAGGAACTGTGAAGCAGCGGTGGCCATTAATAGCCACAACCTGCGGGTAGTGTCGCGTAAATTAGAATCCCCAGGTCTGGTATCCCGATCCCAAGAAGAACCTCTCCTAGACTCCCATTCCCGAAGCAGAGTTCCCCTTTTCGCCCCCCTTTTTGATTGACCGCTCCGGGGCCATGGGCTGGGTCACACCACCGTGACATCCCCAGCAAAGACACAGAACAGGACCCATTCCCTGTTGCTAGCCACACCCACACAGTACTGGCAGATGCTGGACATGCCCACACAGTGCTGGCAGATGCTGGACATGCCCACACAGTGCTGGCAGATGCTGGACATGCCCACACAGTGCTGGCAGATGCTGGACATGCCCACACAGTGCTGGCAGATGCTGGACATGCCCACACAGTGCTGGCAGATGCTGGACATGCCCACACAGTGCTGGCAGATGCTGGACATGCCCACACAGTGCTGGCAGATGCTGGACATACCCACACAGTGCTGGCAGATGCTGGACATACCCACACAGTGCTGGCAGATGCTGGACATGCCCACACAGTGCTGGCAGATGCTGGACATGCCCACACAGTGCTGGCAGATGCTGGACATACCCACACAGTGCTGGCAGATGCTGGACATGCCCACACAGTGCTGGCAGATGCTGGACATGCCCACACAGTGCTGGCAGATGCTGGACATACCCACACAGTGCTGGCAGATGCTGGACATGCCCACACAGTGCTGGCAGATGCTGGACATGCCCACACAGTGCTGGCAGATGCTGGACATGCCCACACAGTGCTGGCAGATGCTGGACATGCCCACACAGTGCTGGCAGATGCTGGACATGCCACACACAACCATAAAATGCAGATTTTAAAAGAGCACAGAAAAATGTGAAAAAATAAGTCATATGGTACAAAAAGAATTATCTTAGCTGCTGTGTGACCCATCATTAACAACCAGTGCTGTAATAGGTTTTCGTTCTTTTTTCAATGAAATGACATTAACACTTTTTTTCAGAAAGGTGAACAGACAAAGGGGTGGAGCCTGACACTTGTATGTAAAAGGACATACCAGCCACATTCTGTTAACACGTAGAAGCCTTTTCCTAATGATGAGCACTGACCCCTTATACTGTAATATGAAGGTAAGGAGCGCAGTCAGATACTACAGGAGGGAACACATTCATATTTAATGGCCACTTTACACACACCAACTTATCTGTCCAACTTCTGACCAACTTACTGGTTGCAGTGAAATCATGGACACATTGTTCCATTGTACACAGCCACAAAATGGAGCAATGTATCCATGATTTCACTGCAACCAGCAAGTTGGTCAGAAGTTGGACAGATAAGTTGGTGTGTGTAAAGTGGCCCTAAGTGTTTTAACTTTAATCAATCTAATCTCAACCAGATTTTGCTCCTGATACAAAAATCACACGGCAGTCTCATCTGTTACACATGGAGCTGTCACCCGTCACCGACATCTATAACATCTTGTAAGAACAAAGGTTCACAAACCTCCTGTCAGCAGCTGACAGCCCCAATGTCATCGCCGGCCGCTGAGCGTTTCATCGTGTGATTCAGGTGGTGACGGTGGAGATTTCAGCTGTCAGTATCAGACCCCTCAGAGCGGCCATGTGTCAGACCCTTCCTTCATTACTGCACGGTAGTGTCCTGGCATCTACAAAGACCTTCAACATTTGTCCTGGGAAGAAGAAGAAATTATTTTATGCTTTCTCATCAAAATTGGTTGTAATTCGTGATGAGCGAACCCTACAATGCTTGATGGTCCAAACTCCAAACGAGCAGGTACATTTTGTAGCAGCCGTCAGAGGTATACGTCAAGAGGATTTCCCGATGTATGGACCTTTAAAGGGTATGTGTCAGAGTTAGTGGTAAGCAGGTGTGGGAATGGAAACAGGATGGCAAAAATGGGCGAGGCAACCTGGGTGGCTAATCTGGCCCTGGACTGGGGTCCCCGGCTAGCCCTGTATCCAGAGGTACCTCTGATAGTGAGAAGGTCTGTGCCCCCAACCTTTCCCTGCATCTCACTAGCCCTGTGCTACACCCACTCACCTCTACCCACCATGGGCCTGGAAAACATCAACTTCCTAAGGAACAGCAGCAAGAAGCTTCAGCAAATGCACCAATGTCTTCTCAGCTCACAGGTGAAGGCAGAGTGAATTCTATCATCAACACCACCAGGTGGAAGAGGAGGCTATTTATAGGCTGAGGCGTGGTCACCTGACAACCTACATCTGCCCACCTGCAGAGCCGCACACAGCAACACAGCAGCATGGGTGCAAGATTTGGAACTGCCCCCCCCTCCATTCCCATCCCCATGCATGTTGCTCGGGTTTATGGGACCTTGTAGCTTTCTAAATTCTATAAAGACAAGTTGTTCCCCCTCCCCTTTCATTATGTGTTAATGTTCCCTATCCTGTACTCAGTGGCGTAGCTAGCCTGCTCCGGGCCCCGGGGCGAGATCACCACCCAGACCCCCATGTGAGAACCGGTGCTGTTAGAGAGAGCTGTGAGGGACCGGGGGGGGTGTGCTGGTAGAGTGATGTGAGGACCGGGGGGAGGGGTGCTGGTAGAGATGTGTGAGGACGGGGGGGGGTGTACTGGTAGACGTGAATGGGGAGGACCGGGGGCTATGGGTGCTGGGTAGGCTATGTATGAGGACGAGGTGAGGAGGCGTGACTTTCTGTTACTAGTGTGCTAGATCCTCACCCCCACCGGGCGGAAACAGTCTAGGACGCAGAGAGCTTAGAGAGTCTTTCAGTACGGTCAGGGGATGTGAACTGTATCATCATGCCCCAGGCGGAGAGGAGGGAGGCAGGCTGCAGGGACAGGTAATGACCCTTCTCCCCCTCTGCAAGCCGCGCACATGCCCGCCTGGGCAGGCAAGGGCCCCCCCCCTCCCCGCGTGTCGGGAGGCCCCTTGTGGTTTTGCTTTTTCCCCCTGCCCCTCGTAGGTATTCCACTTCTGTACTACTGTCTTAATTCATGGCCCCTTCCTGGTACATTTGTCTCCATCCTGGTATATATGTTCCTTTCCTTGGCCCCATCCTGGTAAATATGTCCCATATCCTGGTATATATGTCCCCATCCAGGTTTATATGTCCCCATGCTGTCCCCTATCCTGGGACTATGCTGATATAATTGTTCCTATCCTGTATATATGTCTTCCTCAGTGGCGTAACTTGAAGCTCATGGGCCCTGATGCGAAAGCTCCAACGAGGCCCCCAATTATTACAAGTCTATAACACCAATAGTCTTTTTTATAGGCCAAAGGGACTTTTGGGGCCCTCTAGGCTTTGGGGCCCGGGTGCAATTGCAACCCCTGCACCTGTTGTAGTTACGCCCTGGTCGTCCTTCCTGGTATTTATGTCCCCAATTCTGGCCCATCATGGTATGTCTCCCATACATGAGCCTCCCATTCTAGTATATACAGTCCCCCATCCTTTGACCATATTTGTTATATATGCCCCTCCATCCTGGCTCCATCCTGGTATATATTGCATGTCCCCCATCCTGATATATGTCCCCATTCTAGGTCTATGATCTATGCATTTTCACCATCCTGGTATATATGTCTTCCTCATTTGCCCATCTTGTAAAATATGTCCCCCATCTTGGTATATATGTCCCTATGGTCCCATACTGGTATGTATTAATCCAATCCTGGGTCCATTCTGCATCCCACTTCTGCAATTAAAAAAAAACATTCACCCACCTCCTCCGCTCCCCCCACACTGGCTTCTTTTCTACAGCCAGTGCAAGAGGCGGCAGCTAACATCAGCATGCACACCATGGCGCATGATGTCAGTGCCATGCGTCACTACTAGTCATAGGCACCCCAACCACAGCTGCTGGCCTGTGATTGGCCAGCAACGAGTGTAGTGATGCAGGGACCCAATGGCTCTCTCTGCTGCTGAACAGTTCAACTAAATGTGCGTCCTCGGATGCAAATCCTGCTCAAGTAGCGCTGCAGCACTGCGACCGTGATCATTACACCCCTTACCAGATCCTAAATAAATTCAGATCCAGGACCACCAAGACCAGAAGATCTGAATAAGTAGAGACCCAAAGACCAGATGCATAAACATAGACCAAGGACCTGATTCTCTAAACAGATACAGACCTAAAACCAGAACCTCTAAACAGATACTGTACAGACCCAAGACTAGAACCTCTAAATACAGACCAATGCCAGATCTTATAAACAAATACAGACCAAGGACAAGATCCTTTAAACAAATACAGACAAGGACAAGATCCTTTAAACAAATACAGACCCAAGATCAGATAAAAATAAACCCTAGACCAGACTTTCGAAACAAATACAGACCCAAATCAGATAATACAAACAGATAAAGACCCAAGACCACATCCTTTACACAGACCCAAGGCCAGAACCTCCAAACAAATACAGACCCTAGACCAGATCTTCTAAACAAATACAGGCCTAAATCTGATACTCTAAACAGATACAGACCCAAGACCACATCCTCTAAATAGATAAAGACCTAAGACCAGACCCTTTAAAACAAATACAGACCAAAATCCAGAACCTATAAACAATACAGACCCAAGATCAGATAAAATCACACCCTGGACCAGACCTTCTAAACAAATACAGGCCTAAATCTGATAATCAAAACATATACAGACCCAAGACAAGCTCCTTTAATCAAACTGAAGACCAGAACTCTAAACAAATACAGACCCAAGATCAGATTATCTAAAAAGATACAGGACTCAAGGACCAGACCTAAACATAAATACAGACTAAGATCTATACAGATACATACCCAGACCAGATCCTAAATAAAGACCAATACCAGACCGTTTAAATAAATACAGACCCAAGACCACATCATAAACGATACAGACCAAGATCTGATCATCTAAACTGATACAAACCCAAGACCAGATCCTCTATATAGATAAGACAAGACCAGACCTTTAAAACAAATACAGACCCAAGACCACATCATAAACAAATACAGACCAAACAAGACCAATCAACTCAAACATAAATACAGACCCAAGACCACTCAATAAAAATAAGACCCAAGACCAATCTATAAACAAATACAGACCCAAGACCACATCATAATAACAAATACAGACCCAAGACACATCAATAAACAAATACAGACCTAAGACAACATCAATAAAAAAATACAGACCAAGACCACTTAATAAACAAATACAGACCCAAGACCACATCTATAAACAAATACAGACCCAAGACCACATCTATAAACAAATACAGACCCAAGACCACATCTATAAACAAATACAGACCCAAGACCACATCAATAAACAAATACAGACCTAAGACAACATCAATAAACAAATACAGACCCAAGACCACATCAATAAACAAATACAGACCCAAGACCACATCTATAAACAAATACAGACCCAAGACCACATCAATAAACAAATACAGACCCAAGACCATACCTTCTAAACAAATACAGACCTAGAAAAATTTTTAGTTAGAAGTCCACTATAAATACTAATGAAATACATCCCCAGAAATAACTACAGACACCCCATTGAAGTCTCCGCTCCTTACGGTGCTTTTCGCTGTTGATTCCCCATTTTGGACGCCGCTGATCGTGATGTCGTCTCCTCTTCACGTTTCTTCGACTCGTTGCCTCGACAAATTAAATCAGTTCAGCAAAGTTTATGAACCTAAAGTGACCCATAAACAGTATTTACATCACGGCTGATCAATGTGCGCTGTAAATTCTCAATGTAATGGTAAACATATGTGGAGAGATTTACAGCGCGCCTCCATCACCCTCCGGACAGCACCGGGACATTGCATCTTATGGCCACGACGCCTTCTCTGGGGACGACACATCACTTCATTGACATTTTCTCCACAGATTTGTCACAATCTTGATATAACTCATCCAAAAATGTTCAGAGATATTTATGGAATCTCCAAAATTGTATCCACCTATTCCCTATAAATAATGTGTAGTACAAGGATACATCCCGGGGAATAATCTGTGCAGATGACCTGTACAGGCAGTGTTTTATCGCCAGTCATAGCAGAACATATGGCAGCTATGGGGCCCATAAGTTGGGGGGGCAGTGCCAGTACCAACACCGCCCCCCCCCAAACATTGCACTTTCAATTGTATCGGCTACACTCCCTGCTCCGTCATTCTCCATCTGCATCTGTGGTCTAGTACAGCTGACACAATGACGTCAGTACTGTGCGCCTGCTGCTCTGGGAAACCGGGGCAGTGGGGAAGAGGAGAGGTGAGTATTTATTTATTTTTAAATCAGTGACTACACTGATGACCAATGGCCATAATACTATATGTAGGACTATGGGAGTGCATTATACTATTTGGAGGACTATGGCGGTACATTATACTATATGGAGGACTATGGGCTGTGCATTATACTATATGGAGCTCTATGGGGGTGATTATACTATATGGAGAAATATGGGGGTGCATTATTTTATATGGAGGACTATGGGCTACATTATTGTATTTGGAGGACTATGTGGTGCATTATGCTATATGGAGGACTATGAGGTGCGTTATACTATATTGAGGACTATGGGGTGCATTATAATATATGGAGGTCTATGGAGGTGCATTATAATATATGGAGGACTATGTGGGTGCACTCTACTATATGGAGACCTATGAGGCAGCATTAAATTATATGAAGCACTATCAGGGTGTATTAAACTATATGGAAGACTATGTGGTGCATTATAATATATGGAGGACTATGGGGGGCCATTATACTACAAGGAGGACTATGGATGTGCATTATAGTATATGGAGATCTATCTATTATAATACATGGAGGTCTATGAGGGGTGCATTATAATATATAATGTGGATAATGGGGTACACTCATACTATATGGAGGATTATGGGGACCTTTATACTATATAGAGGAATATGGGGCATGCATTATACTATGTGTAGGACTATGGGGGTGCATTAAAATATTTGGAGGGCTATGTGGGGCCATTATACAGTGTGAACAGGTGTGTGGGCCATGATATTGTCTTGAGGTCAGTGTAGGGGTGACAGTTGGAGATCATACTGTGTCAGGGTAGTTGAGGGGGGGCACAGTAAGGTCATCATACTGTGTATGGAGGAATCACTGTGGATGGAAGAAAGTAGAAAGAAGAGAAGGATGTTTGGACACAAGGAAAGGTACAGGAAGGGCTAAGAAAAGGTAATATAAGACTTCATTTTAACTCTTTCCAGGTCAATACTGACATATTGATTTCAAACATTAACGGGTCTGACGTTTCCCTGAGATGGATGTTGTCCATATGGTCTACAGGAGACCATTGCTGGAATGGAGCAATGGAGGTTATAGTGAAGGTCTGTCTTCTTTAGCAATGAGTCCAGCTTTTGGCTTGGACGCAATGGTAACCGGAGACCACTCGGACAGTGCAGTGTATGGAAAATATTCAGACCCTTTACATTTTTCACTCTTTGTTTCATTGCAGCCATTTGGTAAATTCAATAAAGTTCATATTTTTCTCAATGATGTACACTCTGCCCCATCTAGACTGAAAAAAACCAGAAATGTAGATATTTTTGAAAAATACTTTCGTATTCACTGTATGTGTGATTACACAGCATTTGACCACGTGTATCAAGGGTTAACTGTTCTTAATTAGGCCAGACACAGGGGTGTACTTACAATAGGGGCAGGAGTTGCAATCGCACACTGGTCTTGGAGCCTTGGGACCCCAAAAGTTCCTTTGGCCTATAGAAAAAGACTATTGCTAATAAATATTTGAAACAATTGGGGGCCCCGTTGGGGCTTTCGCATCAGGCTTCCCTGAGCTTTAAGTTATGCCACTGGTCAAACGTATTTTTTTTTCTTTTTTTATTATCTCATGAGGAGTAAGTCATTGTTTCTTGCCAGACTGATCGGAGCCTCATTGTCTTAAATATGAAGTGCCTCAGCCCTTCTGACTACATCATTCAGAAGAAATTATGCAGTCGGATTGAACTGCCGACCAATAAGAGAACAGTCTTATCCCACCAATCCTGTAAGAAAACAGGTGAAGGCTAAAGGTATAAAAAGAACTTGCTCCAGTCACTATGGTCTTGATATTCTACATGGTCTCAGCCTAGGAGCTAAGGTTCTAGCTAGAGGATCACAGAACTGGATTATATCCTGCAGGAGTTAAGCCTGGGATCCTAGGATTCGGCTGGAAGATACCCAGGTTAGGACAATTTGGTCACCTGGCTACATACTTTGCTGTGCTCAACCAACTTCCTGAGATTGCCTCTATCTCTTTTCGGTGGGTGCCTGCCAAAGCGGTGTGCTGTTGGTTGGGGTAGTTGGCCCTGGAAGCCCAGAAGGCTTCAATATTCTAATCCCTGGTTAGCCAGCAGAAGGGTGAGACTCTGTCACATGCACCATCTTATGCTCTTGATAGGAATGATGACTGTTGGGGATCCAATAAAGCCTTACTATTGTGGTATCAGTGGGATGAGCCCTGGTCCATGCGGTCTTTCTAAAGGTGGCCAGGCCAGTGGATGAGATTAATCACCGACCCTTGTGCCTCCACAGTATGCATTTTACAGTGCACAGTTTTTTTCTCTTATTTATTATTATTTAAGGCAATTAATTCACAAGATTATTCAATTTTTTTGAGAATATGAGAACTTTTAGCTCTTAATTTTTTTGCATAAGAAAATAACTTTACACATGTTCCTAAAATTCCTATAGAGAAACATTCCTGATATTATCCCCCGGATTTCCCAGCTGCATTCTCTTTTTTTCTTTCTCACTTTCAGGCGGATAATTGCTTTTCAGCTGCTCCCCGGTCACGTTTGAGGGGTCGTAGCTACCAGTCATTTCCAGCAGCTAATCACAGCTTTATTTATCCAGCCTTCTCTTCGGGACATTCAGTGGAAGTCATCTGCAGAATATGTACACAAATCTTTCACTGCAATCATTTCCAATTCAGGAGAAGATTTGATGTAATTCATCTCGTTGCATTTGATGCCTGTGTCAAGAGAAACCCCTTTTGTTGGAGCCTTTCCCAATGACAGATTGATATCGCCCACAAAGGGTGACGGGTGGCGTCTGACGATCCCGCTCAATGCAGAACGTGACGATGGCTGTGTGATCACTCGGAGACATTGTGGTCCGATAACATCTGCGGTTTTACAGAAATTGTCATCTTGATCCGGTGGAGATCATGATCGAGTGGGAATGAAAAGCATCACGTTGTGAGTTGTGTCAATTCTGCAAAATTCGGAATGAACCAGAGTTTCTATTGCATGAAACCCAATGATAACCCAACTGTGGTTGACATTAACCCATATTCAGACATGGTACTGCGTCGAAACGCGTCAACTTGCCCTCCCCTAATGTTCTTTTCAGTGTGCTAAAATAAAGGACAAACGTTTGGAACTATTCCGTGGCCTTTTCAGAACTTTTTTCTTCCTTGGAAGACATTAAGCCATCTGGTTATTCCATGGTTATTCCATGGTGTAGAATGAAGATCACGTTCCCAGTGCAAAATCTGTAATGGGTCCCACGTTTTTGACTAAGGCTGCCTTCAGACTTGCAGATGCATCTGCAGCGTTTTGCAGATGCATCTGCAAGCATCTGCATGCAGACCGCGGCCCCTATGTTTATAATGGAGCGCACGGCGGTCTGCAGATGCTTGCGGACCGCCGTGCGCACCCATTCACTCCTATATGTGATCTGTGCGCACGCGTATGCCTGCGTACAGATCACACACTCTCGTCCGCACCAGGGACGCGACATCAGTGTGTGATTTGTGTGCAGGCATCCGCTTGCGCACAGATCACATGTAGGAGTGAATGGGTGCGCACGGCGGTCCGCAAGCATCTGCAGACCGCCGTGCGCTCCATTATAAACATAGGGTCTGCGGTCTGCATGCAGATGCTTGCAGATGCATCTGTAAAACGCTGCAGATGCATCTGCAAGTCTGAAGCCAGCCTTATAGAAGAGCGAGGTGTCAGACAAGGCGACATCCGGTCACCATTTCTCTTCACTTTACATGCAGAAGCTATATTCAGGAAGGCTAGACTTGCTGAAAAAGGACTTAAAATTGGTGGAAGAATCATCTAAGATTCACAGACAATACAAGATGGCTAGCAACAAGTGTAGATGGAATGAAGGACTTAATACGGAGGGTCAAGAGGGAAAGATCCAACATGGGACGGCTACTCAACACAAGACAAAGATACTGACTACTGTAACCAAGACACATGTGAGATGGACGGCAACCAACTGGAAGTGGTAAAAGACTTCACCCTACTCAGATCAATGATCACTCAAGATGCCGCAACGCTGGAAGTCAATGGAGAAAAGCTATGGAAATCACCAATGAAGTCACTGGACGAGATCTTCACATCAAGAGACATTTCACTGGTGATGAAGACACGGCTCGTACATAGTCTGGTCTATTCTGTAGTAACATTCCACTGGTGATGAAGACACGGCTCGTACATAGTCTGATCTATTCTGTAGTAACATTCCACTGGTGATGAAGACACGGCTCGTACATAGTCTGGTCTATTCTGTAGTAACATTCCACTGGTGATGAAGACACGGCTCGTACATAGTCTGGTCTATTCTGTAGTAACATTTCACTGGTGATGAAGACACGGCTCGTACATAGTCTGGTCTATTCTGTAGTAACATCTCACTGGTGATGAAGACACGGCTCATACATAGTCTGATCTATTCTGTAGTAACATTCCACTGGTGATGAAGACACTGCTCGTACATAGTCTGATCTATTCTGTAGTAACATTCCACTGGTGATGAAGACACGGCTCGTACATAGTCTGGTCTATTCTGTAGTAACATTTCACTGGTGATGAAGACACGGCTCGTACATAGTCTGGTCTATTCTGTAGTAACATCTCACTGGTGATGAAGACACGGCTCGTACATAGTCTGGTCTATTCTGTAGTAACATTTCACTGGTGATGAAGACACGGCTCGTACATAGTCTGGTCTATCCTGTAGTAACATTTCACTGGTGATGAAGACACGGCTCGTACATAGTCTGGTCTATTCTGTAGTAACATCTCACTGGTGATGAAGACACGGCTCGTACATAGTCTGGTCTATTCTGTAGTAACATTTCACTGGTGATGAAGACACGGCTCGTACATAGTCTGGTCTATTCTGTAGTAACAATTCACTGGTGATGAAGACACGGCTCGTACATAGTCTGGTCTATTCTGTAGTAACATTTCACTGGTGATGAAGACACGGCTTGTACATAGTCTGGTCTATTCTGTAGTAACATTTCACTGGTGATGAAGACACGGCTCGTACATAGTCTGGTCTATTCTGTAGTAACATTTCACTGGTGATGAAGACACGGCTTGTACATAGTCTGGTCTATTCTGTAGTAACATTTCACTGGTGATGAAGACACGGCTCGTACATAGTCTGGTCTGTACTGTAGTAACATATGGAAGTGACACCTGGACGATAAAGGAACAAGACAGAAGAAGAGTCAGCACCTTCATAATGTGGAGATGAAGAAGGAGGTTATCAATACCGTGGGTGGCAAGAAGAAAAAGACATCAATACTGGAGCAAATCAAGCCAGACATGTCACTGGAAGGAAGATCACCAAGATACACATCATACGAAGAGAGAAATCACTGGAGAAGGACATCATGGTCAGAAGAATAGAAGAAACAAGGTGAAGAGGAAGACCAGCAACCCAATGTCTTGATACTATCAAGCAATCATTGGCAAAGACCCTGGTGGACCTATCTAGGTTTGGAGAAGACCCTGGTGAATCTATCTAGGCCTAGAGAAGACTCTGGTAGATCTATCTAGATCAGAGAAGACCCTGGTAGACCTACCTCGTCTTGGAGAAGACCCTGGTAGACCTATCTGGGCTGCATAAGATCCATGTTCCTACAGAGTGTTCATTCATCCAGTCGCTATGGCGCATGATCAATTATTAAAAATAATATATCTCATCCAATGGAGCAGAGGGACCATTTTGATTTCTGGCACCAACATTACCCCAAGTAGTGTCCATTCCTCGACTTAGTCTCTGATTTCTGCTTACGTTTGATATTTGACTTACATTGTTCACCTGCATCTTTCATCTCCTGGCTCTGACCCCGGTCCATCCTCTGACAATGTCTTGATCTCATTCTTTGGCGTGTGGCATCCTGACTGTTCTCCTGGTATTGACCCATCGCTACATTCTCAATTATTCTACAGTTCTGTTATCTCTCCCACCTCCTGTTGGTGACTATTCCAGGGACTGCTGTCGAGCCCACTGGGACGAGGGTACTCAGTACCGGACCGTGTCTGCAATTGGGGAAGTCACGGGTGGTCCTGGTCCAGACCGTGTCTCGGGCCCTGGCAAATAAAAGGGTGTATTTACAGGGGAGAATTGTCTATCGTGACACCACCCACCATATGCGGCCAGTGATGGGGCCGCCGCTGCTGCAGAACCTCCGGGGATGGTGTAATGGCAGTGCAGATGGAATAGTTCCAGTGGGTAGAACTGTATTCCCCGGGGCAGTGATGGTATAGTCTATAATGGATATGGATGGTACATACGGGGTTAAAGAACACACACTCACGTTTTGTAGTAAAAGGTGCAATTCTCCTTCTCTCCTGATGCTGCAGCTTCTTCTAATCCGTGTGCAGAGCTGGCAGGCTTGTAGCTCTGCAGGTGGGATCTCTCTGCTGCTGGATGTAGGGTAAAGGTTGCAAACAATACACAGACTCACAGTTCTGCTGTTTTCCAAAGCTTTACTGCAGATGTTGTTGCAGATTATAGTCCACGGAGTCTGTACTGGGGCCGGGCTGCTCCCACCATGTCCGGGTCATCAGCTTCCTCGTGCTGCGCTGTGTGTGTGTGTCCTGGCTGCTGCTTCTAGCTGAGCTGCTGGGACTGTCTCACTGTCTCTCTGTTCTGCTGGTGCCACTTGGCTAGGCAACTTGAGTCCTCTGTGCTGTGCTGACCCCTCCGTGTTGCTTTGCTCTGGTACTGTGGTCGTCTAAAGGCTCCACTACTCCTGGATTCACTGTGCTGTGGGTGCCAGACACAGTGCCAGATCCGGTGTCCGTTCTGTGCGCTCCTCTGGGGCGAGTAATAGTTGCTCTCAAGCTCCCAGACTTGTTCCTCAGTCTGTAGTTCTCCTGTTCCTGAGACCCTCACTAGGCCTGGAATCTGTGAGCAGACTGCAGAGAAGCTTAGCACAGCCTCTCTCTGTCACTGCAGTCTCTCTCTCAGTTCTCCAGGAACTGAACTCTGCACTAAACTGTGCTTTTCACAGCACTGATCCATGCTGAGCTGAGCTACTTCCTCATGAGCTGGAGTATTTAAGGAGCAGGTTGTGCTCCCCCTCCTGGCCCAGAGGTGCTAGTGTAAGTCAGTGTGTTGTGGGGAGGGAACCCATGTGATGTTACTGTGGCACATTAACCCATGGTGTGCCACACTGCCATCTTGGAAAACAACCAGGCGATTCATTCTGGTGGTATGATACTTATGTTGCCTTTCCTCATTGCCATGTAACCTACAGTGGAGTAAGCTACCAGTGCACAGATTTGGCGTGTACTGGAAGAGCCAAGACTGAGCAGTCGGCATACTTCATACATAGCACGAGAGTTGGAAAAGCAGCAAAAAGGAGCCTTGTGAGCCAGACTAGAGTAAAGAAGAACCGGTGAGAGCGGAAAGATGGCCTTCTGGCCCAGACTATATCAGAAGAGTCCCCAATTGTAAGGGACAGATAGAATCAGAGGGATTAAACAAGTGAGTGTAACTAACCAGCATTAGGGACCTGGTAAGATTGAGAAAGCTCCTGGTGTACCGATTAAACCAGTGTAACATGGAGCTCATGGGCCCCGATTTGAAAGATACAATGGGGCCCCCAAGTTTTGCTAATCTTTAATAGCTTTAGTCTTTATCTATAGACCATAGGGCCTTTTGGGGCCCCCAGGCTCCAGGGCCCGGTTGCGATCGTAACCCCTGCACCTGTTGTAGTTACGCCCCTGGATTAATCTGTTAACAGCATGGTCACATAGACTGTCCCAGTACATTGCAGCTACCAGAGATTGTTACTGTTTCTAGAGTGATAAAACCATCACCGTTCAGACACAGATAAAACGTGTTTATTAGTGTTACGTATTGACTGCCTTGCTATATGGAAGTGCTGCTGCTGTGGTTTAAATGAAGCCTTTTTTTCCCCCTGTTCTCAGTGTGGAGAGAGGAACCTAATGAGCGGAAGCTGAGAGTGCAAGTGTGTGTGATGAATATGACTCATGCTTAGGTGAGCTGAGGGGCGTGCCTGGGCTGGTTGCTCCCCACCCCTCGGCCATAAATGGGTCAGCTCACATTCACCTGCTGTCGCTAATTCAGTTCACTTCTGGACTGTGACCTGTTGTGAGCAGACGCTGATCAGAAGCTGCTGTTCTTTCTCCATTGGAAGCTGTTGGGTTCTGTGGTCCATGGGTGGAGGTAGGGGCTTATGCCTAGGGCTTCTCAGGAGTTTTAGCATCTTAGGTTGGCGGCTCGGGCCTCCTCACCTTCAGAGGTACCTCCAACTCCATCCTACTTCTGGATACCCCGGCTTCCCCAGCGTGACAATTAGTTACTGTTGACTGTAGTTAACAAAATGAGCTTTCTAATTATATTATTGCTTACAGGATTAGTAGGAAACAGGTACAAGAGTGTGACCAGAGCCTGCATTGCTCCAGACCTTGCATTACTCCACTTTCTTATTTGCCCTTGTTCCTCTGCCATCGGGCACCTCCAGCACTGACTAGGCCTTGCACTGTCGTGGATCGATACCTAGTCAGAGCTGGAGATCACTGTGAAGATAGATGAGAACCGGAGGCTCCTAGAAGAGGATGGGAGGCACCTACAAGACCAACAGAAGCACCTAGAAGAGGACTGGAGGCTCCTAGAAGAAGACGATCAGAGGCACCTAGAAGAGGACTAGAGGCACCCAGAAGAAGAGGACCAGAGGCACCTAGAAGATAACTGTTGGCACCTTGGAAAGGACTGCAGCCATCTAGAAGGTACCTAGAAAAGGACTAGAGGTACCCAGAAAAAGAACAGTGGCACCTAGAAGAGGGATAGAGGCATCTAGAAACGGGCCATAACAACCTGTAAAAGGCAAACACCTAGAAGTGCAAAAAAGGACCTAGAAGAGGACCTTGAAGATAACCGGAAGCATCTAGAAGAGGATCAGAGGCACCGATAAGAGGAACGGAGGCATCTACAAAAGGACCAGAGGCACCTAGAAGAAGAGTATCAGAGGCACCTAGAAGAAGAGTATCAGAGGCACCTAGAAGAAGAGGACCAGAGACGCCTAGAAGAACAGGATCAGAAGCACCTAGAAGAGAACTGTTGGCACCTAAGAAAGGAGTGCAGGCAACTAGAAGAAAATCAGAAACACCTAGGAAAGGACTTATCAGAGGCACTGATAAGAGTAATGTAGGCACCTAGAAGAGGACCAGAGAAACCTAGAAGAGGCCCAGAGAAAAGAACCAGAAACTAGAATAGGACCAGAGGCACCAAGAGAAGCACCGGTATCACCTAGAAGAGGACCAGAGAAACCTAGAAAAGAACTGGAGGCACCTATAAGAGGAACAGAGACAGATGAGAACAGGAGGATCTTCATAGAGAACTACAGGCACCTAGAATTTGAGGATAGAGCAGGTAGCTTAGTGGCTAGACAGACAGGTGAGGGCTAGGGAGAGGTGAGCATAGTGCATAGTGTTTTTTTTTTATAAAACCTATGTTTACTGTGTGTATTGTTGTATGGGATATTTGTGACCACCATTCTTTTTACCCCTAGTTCCCAAAGTCCCATAAAAGCAATTGAATTGAGGGTCACACAAGTGGAGTTGTCTGGGGCCACAAGGGAGTGGATACTCAAGTCTCGGGTGGTCAGTTGCGGGGATGTCACGGGTGGTCCATGCCCGAGCCTGTGCCCTTGGGGTGACAATTAAAAGGGGAATATTTACAGGGATTGGAGTTGTAAGTCGTGACACCACCTGTAGATTCTGGTGAAGGCACCGGCGCTGCTTGGGCCTCCGGGGTGATGGGCGGCAGCAGGGTGGAATGGCTCCCTAAAGGAGGAGCGGAGTCCCTGGAGTGTTGGAAGTAGGAATGGATGGTGGAGTACAGCAGCACAGTCGTTGCTGCACAAGGTTGGAGTAGGGGAGCATAGTCGGTGTGGTGCAGGATGAGTTGAAGGATTGACACGCACACATTACAGTCTTTTGGTACCTGTACTGATGACTGGTTGCAGGTACACACATCCGGAGTGAAGGAAACACCTCAGGACTTCCACAGTGAGTTGGGATGTAGGCCTCCTTATTCTGCTTTCCTGTTTTGAGTCTGGCAGGTATGGAACCTAACCGGACCGTTACTTCTCTCTCCATACCCGTGTTGCTGCACTGAGGGCTCTCTCATGGGCCACCGCCGTGTCTCTCCCCACGTCCCTGGCTCTCAATTGTTGGTGCTGTGGGTGTCCGGCAAGCTAAGCCTCCTCGGGGTGCTGGATTCTCTGCTGGGTCTATCTCCTCTGTCCCCTGCAGACTCAGGCTCCACTGACCGGTGTTCTGGTGGGGTGAGCCGGTATGGCTCCTCTGCTCCCAGTAAAGTGTTTCTCGCCTTTGCCTTTCGGTCCCTACTCTCTGGACTCTCACACTGGTTTTTGTGTATACCGGTTCGGGCCTAGCACGGCTCCGGGTACCAGTTCAGCTCCCTAGTCTTTGAGGTACCTTCACAGCTCTTCTAGTGTCTGCACACTGTGTCTAACTCCGCCCTCAGGACCCGTATTTATAGGGGGGAACTGGCTTAAGGCAACCAGTTGGGCTCCCCCTACAGGCCTGGGGTGGAAGGTGTTGGGTGTAAGTGTGGTTATCAGCTGTGGAAAGTCCTTTAGTGTCCTAGGGAAGCCTGTGGTTACCTGGTACAGGGTGCCACACACTACTGCCATGTACACAAACACTGTAGGACTCCTGAGGGTCCCAGTGAATATTACATCTATATAGTTATGTAGTGCTGCATCTATTGTATGCTGGATCTTTCTATGACGGCCATATTGATTTTCCTGCACATTCGGACTGGTTGACATATCTGCTGATTAGGGTTTCTTCTATTTTTCAAGAAAGGAGCTGAAAGTAGAGACCAACGGGCCCTCAGCAATCATCATAAGAGGAGCTACGTGAGACCTATTCAGGGAGCAGAGAGGAGGTAATCGATTTCCCGCTCCAGCAGACAGATTAGGTGATCTGGATCTTGCAAATAGATTTTTTCCATCTCTACTGATTTTCTTTATTTCCCATTTAGAGGTTTTGTGGATTTTTTATCTCTATTAATTTCACCAGAATTTTTATTTTGTTTTACAAAAAAGATAAAAGTAGCACTCACCGATATTTGCCTAAAACCAGTCCTTTATTGGGAATTCACAAAGTCCAGGCAGGTACAGAAGGACGCTTTCAGCTCTTGAGGATAACAGCTGTTTCGTGCGTGTCCAGCACTTCAACAGATCCTGGGTTAGGTAGGATCTGTTGAAGTACTAGTCAAGTATGAAACAGCTGTTATCCTCTAGAGTTCAAATCGTCCTTTACCTGCCTGGATTTTATTAATTAATTTGCCTAAAATCAGTCCTATATTGGCAATTCATAAAATCCAGGCAGGTAAAGGACGATTTGAACTCTTGAGGATTACAGCTGTTTTGTGCTTGTCCAGTACTTCAACAGATCCTGGGTTAGGTAGGATCTGTTGAAGTACTTAGACAAGTATGAAACAGCTGTCATCCTCTAGAGTTCAAAACGTCCTTCTTTACCTGCCTGGATTTTATTAATTAAATAGCCTAAAATCAGTCCTATATTGGCAATTCATAAAATCCAGGCAGGTCCAGAAGACCGCTATCATCTCTAGAGGATGACAGCTGTTTCGTGCGTGTCCAGCACTTCAACAGATCCTGGGATAGGTAGGATCTGTTGAAGTACTAGACAAGTATGAAACAGCTGTCATCCTCTAGAGTTCAAATCGTCCTTCTTTACCTGCCTGGATTTTATTAATTAAATTGCTTAAAATCAGTCCTATATTGGCAATTCATAAAATCCAGGCAGGTCCAGAAGACCGCTATCATCTCTAGAGGATGACAGCTGTTTTGTGCTTGTCCAGCACTTCAATAGATATTAGGTTAGAATCTGTTAGGACTAGACAAGCACAAAACAGCTGTCATCCTCTAGGGCTGAAAGTGTTCTTCTGGACCTGCTTGGACTTTATGAATTCCCAATAAAGGACTGGTTTTGGACAATTTTCGATGAGTGCTGCTTTTTTCCATTATCACGCACAACGCCGCAAACAACCATGGCCACGTACCATATAATCTACTGAAAAGCCTTGGAGTGGTGCGTATTTTTTCTTCTTTTTATTACATGTGATTTTTATTTTGTTTGCTCATTATAGCCAGGTTTATTTTACATTTCGCCTTGTTTGTGTTCGGCACATGTGTTGGTTCTTGGGTTTCTTTGGGTGTCGGTCTATATTATTTCCACCCCGATGTATAGGACAAGTCATGTGCATTCTTAGACAACCTGTTCAATATTAGGCTGACCACAAAGTGGAGATAAGGTGAGCCCGAGGCAACAAGTGTCTGACGGAGGGATGGAAACAATTTTGGAGTAATTTACAAATCCCGGCAATTGGCGGAGTCCTTCCTCTCACCGGCACCATGACACCATTGTGATGCCGAGTGGCCGGCCGTAGCCTGACACATGTCTAATTATTGTAGGTGACTGTCTGATTGTTGGGAATGGACGTCTAATGGCCGCAGTCATGTCTCCAAGGTTTTGATCTTCCACCATTACTCCACACGGAAATCAGAAGATCCATACATCATCATTACTGGATGTCAGGGGTGGGGGGATCGAGTGTAAATGAGGGTCCCTGGGTAGATATAAAGTCCTGTAATGATTTAGAGGAGCTGTTCACTGAGGACTTTGCAGCTGTCGGAGTTCAGCTCCGGCTGCTGTGAATTATTGCCGGCTCTTGGCTGAAGGTCTCTTTGGTCGGTTTCCCAGAGGAACCTGCTTTCTAGATGGAGGAACGATCCTTCTCTACTGCAATTTAATTCAACTTTTTGAAACAGTCGGTAAAAATATCACAGAGATAAAGACTGTGGATTCATCACCGCTGCAGACAATCCTGAGCTCAGCGACTTGTACGTCATAACTACAGAGCACATACCACTGCGTCAATCCTGAGCTCAGCGGCTTGTACCGTCATGACTACAGAGCACATACCGCTGCAGTCAATCCTGAGCTAGCGGCTTGTACCGTCATGACTACAGAGCACATCACCTGCAGTCAATCACTGAGCTCAGCGCTTGTACCGTCATGACTACAGAGCACATCACCACTGCAGTCAATCACTGAGCTCAGCGGCTTGTACCGTCATGACTACAGGAATCACCCTGCAGTCAATCCCTGAGCTCAGCGGCTTGTACCGTCATACTACAGGCACATCATCACCGCTGCAGTCAATCACAGAGCTCACGCGTCTTGTACCGTCATGACTACAGAGCACATCACGACTGCAGTCAATCCCTGAGCTCAGCGGCTTGTACCGTCATAACTACAGAGCACATCACCGCTGCAGTCAATCCCTGAGCTCAGCGGCTTGTACCATCATGACTACAGAGCACATCACCGCTGCAGTCAATCCCTGAGCTCAGCGGCTTGTACCGTCATGACTACAGTGCACATCACCAGCTGCAGTCAATCCTGAGCACAGCGACTTGTGCCTCATGACTACAGAGCACATCACCGCTGCAGTCAATCACTGAGCTCAGCGGCTTGTACCTCATGACTACAGAGCACATCACCGCTGCAGCAATCACTGAGCTCAGCGGCTTGTACCGTCATGACTACAGAGCACATCACCGCTGCAGTCAATCCCTGAGCTCAGCGGCTTGTACCGTCATGACTACAGAGCAATCACCGCTGCAGTCAATCACTGAGCTCAGCGGCTTCTACCGTCATGACTACAGAGCACATCACCGCTGCAGTCAATCCCTGAGCTCAGCGCTTGTACCGTCATGACTACAGAGCACATCACCACTGCAGTCAATCCCTGAGCTCAGCGGCTTGTACCGTCATGACTACAGTGCACATCACCGCTGCAGTCAATCCCTGAGCTCAGCGGCATTCTACCATCATGACTACAGAGCACATCACCGCTGCAGTCAATCACTGAGCTCAGGGCTTCTACCTCATGACTACAGAGCACATCACCGCTGCAGTCAATCACTGAGCTCAGCGGCTTCTACCGTCATGACTACAGAGCACATCACCGCTGCAGTCAATCACTGAGCTCAGCGGCTTTCTACGTCATGATTACAGAGCACATCACCGCTGCAGTCAATCCCTGAGCTCAGCGATTGTACCATCATGACTACAGAGCAATCACCGCTGCAGTCAATCACTGAGCTCAGTGGCTTGTACCGTATGATACGAGACATCACACTGCAGTCAATCTGAGTCATCGGCTCGTCCTTCATGATACAGGCACGTCACCGTGCAGTCATCCCTGGCTCAGCGCTTTACATCATGATACAGAGACATCCGCTGCAGTCAATCACTGGCCAGCGCTTGTGCTGTCATGACTAAAGTGCACATCACCTTGCAGTCATCCTGAGCTCAGCGGCTTATAACGTCATGACTACAGTGCACATCACCGCTGCAGTAATCTGAGCTCAGGCTTGTACGTCATGACTCAGAGCACATCACCACTGCAGTCAATCCTGAGCTGACTAATTACCTGACCATCATTGAGGTAAATAAGATCAATATGCCTTATCATCTTGAAGTTTTGTTTTTTATGTCACTTTTCCTTAAGAAGTTGTGCTAAAATACCAGAACAAAAAAAACACACTGTGAGTGGAAAAAAATGATATATATTTATAAAATAATTATAGAAAAAGAAGTGAACACATAAATCAATGTTACAATAAGGGGCAATTAAAAGACTGAAAACAGACGAAAAGCACCAATAAACGAGAAAGAACACGGGCGCAAATGTGAGAATGGATCCAAAACTTTATTTTTCTTTTTTGAACTTTTTAAATGTTTTAGTGTCGCCCCTCAGGTCCAAAACTTGTACAGACTTTGTGCCATGCTGTGTGCCCTGCGAGGTTTGTGCCCGTCTTCACCCGCCAGGTAACACAACGCTATTAGGTATGTGCACAAAGCAGATTCGCACCGCTCGGCTGCAGAGCTTGCACTTTGTGTACAGACAATCACCGGAGTTATGGCCGCGTCCATCAGGAGTCACTTATTCCACCCTGGATTGTTTGCTCACATTATTCCCTGTTGGGACTTGCACTCGGGGGATGGGGGGGTCGCAATATTTAAAGTTTCCCAAATATTACAAATATTCTATTACTTGGTTCGCACGGCCTAGAGATTATAATCAGCCCCCAGACCCCCCAGCGCTGAGATTGGCAGGCGGTGACCCCCTGCTCTACGGTGCGGTGCGGACCTGTCACTGAGCGGCTCCGGTACATTACTGTGGAGGCAGGCTTTTTGCGGAGCCATTGTTCTGAGCCTGGAAACATCTGTGTCACTGACTACAAGTCAATTCTAAGGTGTGGATACAGTTCAGCAGCGGAGAGCGATAGCAGCTGACACGACAATCCATCAGCACCGCCACCGACAGCACCACCACCAACCACCTGACAACGGGCAGCACCGCCACCAACAACACTGTCACCGATCCGCCTGACAACCGGCAGCACCGCCACCGACAGCACCATCACCAACCGCCTGACAACCAGTGGCAAGAAATACACTGTGTGCCGAATTATTAGGCAAATGAGTATTGTGATCACATGATACTTTTTATCCATATTGTCCTCCTCCAAGCTGTATAGGCTGAGAGCCAACTACCAATGAAGTAAATCAGGTGATGTGCATCTCTGTAATGAAGAGGGGTGTGGTGTAATGACATCAGCACCCTATATAAGGTGTGCTTAATTATTAGGCAAATGCCTTTCCTTAGGCAAAATGGGTCAGAAGAGAGATGTGACGGCTCTGAACAGTCCACAATTGTGAGATGTCTTGCAGAGGGATGCAGCAGTCTGGAAATTGCCAAACTTTTGAAGCGATCACCGAACAATCAAGCGTTTCATGGCAAATAGCCAACAGGGTCGCAAGAAGCGTGAGGGCAAAAAAGAGCAAAATAACTGCCCATGAATTGAGGAAAATGAAGCGTGAAGCTGCCAAGATGCCATTTGCCATCAGTTTTGCCATATTTCAGAGCTGCAACATTACTGGAGTATCAGAAAGCACAAGGTGTGCTATACTCAGGGACATGGCCAAGGTAAGGAAGGCTGAAAAACCACCACCTCTGAACAAGAAACATAAGGTAAAACGTCAAGACCGGGCCAAGAGATATCTTGAGACTAGGAATGAGCGAGTAGAATCGTTACTATTCGCTACTCGCCGAGTCTCTTGTGATTGCTCAGGAGTAGTGAGCAGTCCTTTTACTTTCGCAGTGTATCTATATATCCACTGCGAAAGTGCACTATAAGTGAAGAAAAGTTGTTAAAAAATAAAAAACCATCATACTCACCTTCCGACGCCTGCACCGGACCGGAAAACCTCACCTCCGATGTGCGACAAGGACCTGCCAGTCTGATAGCCAATCAGATGGCTGGGAGCGATTTGGCCAATCAGATGGCCAGACGTCACAAACCATGTGATTGGCCAGATTTCCAGGTCTTGAACATGCATCAATGACCTGGCAATCAGGCCAATTAGGTGGCTGTTAGTGATCACGTGGTTTGTGACGTCCAGCCATCTGATTGGCCAGATCGCTCCCAGCCATCTGATTGGCTATCAGACTGGCAGGTCCTTGTCGCACATCGGAGGTGAGGTTTTCCGGTCCCGGTGCAGGCGTCGGAAAGTGAGTATGATGGGTTTTTTATTTTTTAACAACTTTTGTTCACTTCTAGTGTACTTTTGCAGTGTATTTATCGATACCCTTGCGTAAGTACTCGCATTTCAATCAGACTTCTATACTCGCAACAAGTACCGAGTACCGGGACCTACTCGTTGCAAGTATAGTGATCCCGATTACTTCAGTACTCGCTCATCCCTACTAGAGACTGATTTATCAAAGGTTTTATGGACTGATGAAATGAGAGTGACTCTGGATGGGCAGATGGATGGGCCAGAGGCTGGATCAGTAAAGGGCAGAGAGCTCCACTCCGACTCAGACACCAGCAAGGTGGAGGTGGGTACTGGTATGGGCTGGGATCATCAAACATGAACTTGTGGGACATTTTCGGGTTGAGGATGGAGTGAAGCTCAATCTCCCGGACCTACTGCCAGTTTCTGGAAGACAACTTCATCAAGCAGTGGTACAGGAAGAAGTCGGGATCGTTCAAGAAAAACATGATTTTCATGCAGGACAATGCTCCATCACATGCATCCAACTACTCCACAGCGTGGCTGGCCAGTAAAGGTCTAAAAGAAGACAAAATAATGACATGGCCCCCTTGTTCACCTGATCTGAACCCCATAGAGAACCTGTGGTCCCTCCTAAAATGTGAGATCTACAGGGAGGGAAAACAGTACACCTCTGGGAACAGTGTCTGGGAGGGAAAACAGTACACCTCTGGGGACAGTGTCTGGGAGGCTGTGGTGGCTGCTGTACGCAATGTGGATCGTAAACAGATCAAGCAGCTGACACAATCTATGGATGGAGGCTGCTGAGTGTCATCATAAAGAAAGGGGGCGATATTGGGCACTAATTATTTGGGGTTTTGTCTTTGCATGTCAGAAATGTTTATTTCTACATTTTGTGCAGTTATATTCCTTTACCTGGTGAAAATAAACAAGTGAGATGGGAATATATTTGGTTTTTATTAAGTTGCCTAATAATTCTGCACAGTAATAGTTACCTGCACACACAGAATCCTCCTAATAATTCTGCACAGTAATAGTTACCTGCACACACAGATATCCTCCTAAGAGCCAAATCTAAAACCCCCACTCCAACTTCCAAAAATATTAAGCTTTGATATTTGATTTTTTTGGGTTGATTGAGAACATAATTATTGATCAATAATAAAAAATAATCCTCTGCAATACAACTTGCCTAATAATTCTGCACACAGTGTACATCAGCAAAAATGTTAAAAGCAGAAAAGTTTTCTAAAAGTTTTTTTTTTTCTGCAAAAGCTATAACTGTGAGGACAACTCAGCAGTATCACACAGGACAGGATTAGATACACAGCTCAGCAGACTGTATCACACAAGATAGGATTAGATACACAGCTCAGCAGACTGTATCACACAAGATAGGATTAGATACACAGCTCAGCAGACAGTATCACACAGGATAGGATTAGATACACAGCTCAGCAGACAGTATCACACAGGAGAGGATTAGATACACAGCTCAGCAGACAGTATCACACAGGATAGGATTAGATACACGACTCATCAGACAGTATCACACAGAAGAGGATTAGATACACAGCTCAGCAGACAGTATCACACAGGATAGGATTAGATACACAGCTCAGCAGACAGTATCACACAGGAGAGGATTAGATACACAGCTCAGCAGACAGTATCACACAGGATAGGATTAGATACACAGCTCAGCAGACAGTATCACACAGGATAGGATTAGATACACAGCTCAGCAGACAGTATCACACAGGATAGGATTAGATACACAGCTCAGCAGACAGTATCACACAGGATAGGATTAGATACACAGCTCAGCAGACAGTATCACACAGGATAGGATTAGATACACAGCTCAGCAGACAGTATCACACAGGATAGGATTAGATACACAGCTCAGCAGACAGTATCACACAGGATAGGATTAGATACACAGGCTTACAGCAGAGGCTAGTATCAGCACAGGATAGGATTAGATACACGCTCAGCAGACAGTATCACACAGGATAGGATTAGATACACAGCTCAGCAGACAGTATCACACAGGATAGGATTAGATACACGCTCAGCAGACAGTATCACACAGGATAGGATTAGATACACAGCTCAGCAGACAGTATCACACAGGATAGGATTAGATACACAGCTCAGCAGGCAGTATCACACAGGATAGGATTAGATACACGGCTCAGCAGACAATATCACACAGGATAGGATTAGATACACGGCTCAGCAGTCAGTATCACACAGGATAGGATTAGATACACGGCTCAGCAGACAGTATCACACAGGATAGGATTAGATACACAGCTCAGCAGACAGTATCACACAGGATAGGATTAGATACACAGCTCAGCAGACAGTATCACACAGGACAGGATTAGATACACAGCTCAGCAGACAGTATCACACAGGAGAGGATTAGATACACAGCTCAGCACACAGTATCACACAGGATAGGATTAGATACACAGCTCAGCAGGCAGTATCACACAGGATAGGATTAGATACATGGCTCAGCAGACAATATCACACAGGATAGGATTAGATACACAGCTCAGCACACAGTATCACACAGGACAGGATTAGATACACAGCTCAGCAGGCAGTATCACACAGGATAGGATTAGATACATGGCTCAGCAGACAGTATCACACCGGATAGGATTAGATACATAGCTCAGCAGACAGTATCACACAGGATAGGATTAGATACACAGCTCAGCAGACAGTATCACACAGGATAGGATTAGATACACAGCTCAGCAGACAGTATCACACAGGATAGGATTAGATACACAGCTCAGCAGGCAGTATCACACAGGATAGGATTAGATACACAGCTCAGCAGGCAGTATCACACAGGATAGGATTAGATACACAGCTCAGCAGACAGTATCACACAGGATAGGATTAGATACATGCTGCTGTTGGAAAAACCAGGACCCTCATGGTCGGATGTAATGATGTTTCTTTATTCCATCGTGTTTCGGAGCTCACTGCTCCTTCTTCAGGGTTACAGATATCTGTAATAGAGAAACACTATCAGACCTTGTGGGTCCTGGTTCTTCCATTCAGCAGCGGATCCCCAGCACTTCGTCCTCTCGCTCCAGTTGTGTCATGTTGCACGTGGAGGTGTGGATCCAGCAGCAGCTGTACAAGTACAGATACTGGTTGTGGGTTACACAACCTTAGCAGGTGAGCACTTTTCAAAGGGCTTGTGCCCCTCTTTCCATGAGATATGACCCTATGTGCTTTTTTGTCTCTTAACCCCTTAATGTCCGCGGTTAATAGAGCCGCAGCAAGGGAAACCCGAGATGACGCAGCATATGCGTCCAAGGTCGGGAACGAACTTGTTTTCTTGACGCATATGCTGCGTCATAGGTCGGGAAGGGGTTAATATTATAGATATTGAGGCTTAGATACATGATGACTTGTGATACTGATGAGGTACAGGGATGAGATGCTTTCCTTTGTGGGAGTGTAGCTCTCAGGATGGAAACTTTCACCATATTTCGTTTCTTCACACTGAGACTGAGCTTCAAATGGGAACAATTCCCGTATTCCTGAGGCCACAGTGTGTTACTTGGTGATTGAATCACAATTTATGACTTTTAAATGAATAAAGGGCAAATTCTTCAGTCAGAGAAAATCAGAGGCCGAAACCTCACAATATACCGGGACGTGCAAATGCTGCACCGAAACTGCAATGCACTGAACCACACCAGACCACACCGAACTAAAACCACACCGCACTGCAGCAAAACCGCACCGCACTGCAGCAAAACCGCACCACACTGCACCGAAACCACACCACACTGCACCGAAAACCCACCGCACTGCACCAAAAACCCACCGCACTGCACCGAAACCACACCACACTGCACCGAAACCACACCACACTGCACCGAAACCACACCACACTGCACCGAAACCCCCACCGCACTGCACCGAAACCACACCATACCGAAACCACACCACACTGCACCGAAACCACACCGCACTGCACCAAAAACCCACCGCACTGCATCGAAACCACACCACACTGCACCGAAAGCCCACCGCACTGCACCGAAACCACACCGCACTGCACCAAAAACCCACCGCACTGCACCGAAACCACACCGCACTGCACCGAAACCACACCATACTGAAATCACACCACACTGCACCGAAACCACACCGCACTGCACCGAAAACCCACCGCACTGCACCGAAACCACACCACACTGCACCGAAAACCCACCGCACTGCACCGAAACCACACCGCACTGCACCAAAAACCCACCGCACTGGACCAAAACCACACCGCACTGCACCGAAGCCACACCGCACTGCACCAAAAACCAACCGCACTGCACCGAAACCACACCATACCGAAACCACACCGCACTGCACCAAACCCACACCGCACTGCACCGAAACCACACCGCACTGCACCGAAACCACACCGCACTGCACCAAATACCCACCGCACTGCAGCGAAACCACACCGCACTGCACCCAAACCACACCCCACTGCACCGAAACCACACGATACCGAAACCACACCGCACTGCACCAAAACCACACCGCACTGCACCGAAACCACACCGCACTGCACCAAAAACCCACCGCACTGCACCGAAACCACACCATACCGAAACCACACCGCACTGCACCGAAACCACACTGCACTGAAACCACACCGCACTGCACCGAAACCCCACTACACCGAAACCATACCGCACTGCATCGAAACGACACCGCACTGCACCGAAACCGCAACGCACTGCACCGAAACCACACTGCACCGAAACCACACTGCACTGCTCCGAAACTGCACTGCACCAAAACCACACCGCACGGCACCGAAACCCCACTACACCGAAACCACACCGCACTGCACCGAAACCACACCACACTGCACCGAAACCACACCGCACTGCACCGAAACCACACCGCACTGCATCGAAACCACACTGCACTGCACCGAAACCACACCGCACTGCACTGAAACCCCACTGCACTGCACCGAAACCACACCGCACTGCACCGAAACCACACACCACACTGCACCGAAACCACACCGCACTGCACCGAAACCACACTGCACCGAAACCCACACCGAAACCACACCGCACTGCACTGAAATCACACCGCACTGCACCAAAACCACACCACACTGAAACCACACCGCACTGCACTGAAATAGCACTGCACCGAAACCACACCGCACTGCACCAAAACCACACCACACTGCACCGAAACCGCACCGCACCGAAACCACACCACACTGCTCCGAAAACCGCACCGCAACGCACTCCACCAGACCGCAATGCACTGAACCACACCAGACCGCATCGCACTGCAATGCACCACACCGAAATCACACCACACTGCACCGAAACCGCACCGCAATGCACTCCATCAGACCGCAATGCACTGAACCACACCAGACTGCACCGCACTGCAATGACCCGCACCACACTGCACCGAAACCACACTGCAACGCACTCCACCAGACCTCAATGCACTGAACCGCACCAGACCACACCGCACTGCAATACACCGCACTGAAATCACACCGCACTGCATCGAAACTGCACCGCAATGCACTGCACCAGACCACAATGCACTGAACCACACCAGACCGCACTGCAATGAACTGCACCAAAACCACACCACACTGCACCGAAACCGCACCGCAACTCACTGCACCAGACCGCAATGCACTGAACCACACCGCACTGCACTGCAATGAACCGCACCGAAACCGCACAGCACCGCACTGCACGAATCCACAATGGACCGAAACTGCACTGTACTGCACTGCACCGGACCGAAACCACACCGCAATACCCTGCACCAGACCGCAAAGCACTGAACCACACCAGACTGCAACGCACTGCACCGAAACTGCACCGCACTGCACCGAAACCGCAATGCACTGCACCAGACTGCAATGCACTGAACCGCACCAGACAGCATCGGACCAAAACCGCACCGGACTGTACTGCACCGCACCGGACCAAAACTGCACCACAACACACTGCACCAGACTGCAACACACTGAAACGCACCAGACCGAATCCGCACTGCACCTAAACTGCACCTAAACTGCATTACACCGGACCGAAACTGCAACGCACTGCACCAGACTGCAATGCACTGAACCGCACCAGACTGCATCACACTGCAATGCACCGCACCGAAATCACACCACACTGCACCGCATCAGACTGAAACCGCACCGCACTGCGCCGCACCAGATTGAAACCGCAATGCACCGCACCAGACCGCAACACACTGAACCGCACTGGACCGAAACTGCACCGCACTGTACCGCACCGGACCGAAACTGCACCGCAACGTACTGAACCGCACCAGACTGCACTACACCGCACCAGATTGAAACCGCAACGCACTGCACCGATCCGCAACGTGCGCTGGGTGACGGCGCCAACACAGGAATATGCTACATACAATGTATCTGGGGTATATGGAGACGTCCTGAATAACAGAATAATAATAAAATACAACATAATAATAATAATATAATATTATTATTATTATTATTATTATTAAAATAAAGGAAATAAAGTCCTCACCATGAATGAGTGAATGAATGGGGGGGAAAAAACTCCGGCAGGAAAAAATATATGAGAGACCCCTGCTGGTAGGAATGTATTTAGAGCCAACATTCAATATGATTTTTTAATTAATATGTCACTATTGTCACTTTGGGCTTTGAGGTATTATCTTTTATCTAAATAAAAATTGTTACATTATTTACAAGTTTGGGGTTATTATTCAGTTCTATATAATAAATCTATTAGACGTTTTGAACCTCACCATGAATGACCCCCCGTGTCCACAGGAGTCACCGTCATTATATACAGATCGTCTGTAATTCTCACATTATTACTAAACTACAAAGAACAAACATCCTTCTTCTATCATATTCCCGCTTATTAGTTACCATTATCATTATATGATTATTAATATTTGTATTATTTTATTTATAATGCATTACATTACTATTATTTTAATAATAATAATAATCTTTATTTATACAGCGCCGACATATTCAGCAGCGCTTTACAATACATATTCATATTCAAACAATCATAAGAAACTGTTGTGGAAAATACAATACTTGTGAAACAAAAAAAAATGACGACCCTGCTCCAAAGAGCTTACAATCTACAGTGAGGTGGGGGGTGACACAAAGTACAGGGGCTTATCAGGGAGCTAGATAGGACACCCTAACAAGATGTGTTTTTAGGGAGCGCCTGAAGCTAAGTAAATTGTGGATAGTCCTGATTTCTTGGGGTAGAGCATTCCAGAGGATTGGTGCAGCTCGGGAGAAGTCTTGGAGGCGGGAGTGGGAGGATCAGATTAGTGCAGATGTTAGTCTAAATCCACTTCCAGAGCGAAGAGAACGGGTGGGGTGAGAGAATTTAAAATCATTATTATTATGCAACAATAATCATCATATATTAATAATAAGAAATAATGTAATCTACTTATATAATAGCACAGTGGCTCCTCCACTTCTGTCTGGATGTCCGCCTATGTCACTTCCTCCCCCGCCATATTAGCACACCCAAGTGATGGGTATAAGAATATGGATCCTAATGCCGCCCGCTGCACACAGTCACCGCACACCACTAGTGCCCCCCCAGCGATCCACCTGTTCCCCCCTCCCCCCACTTGGCCTCTTCCATTGCCCAGTCCCCCCGCCCCCCGCACGTCTTAGGGCCCTTTCACATCAGCGTTTTTTGAAATTCGCGGCAGATGCGGTGAAAAACCCGCATCTGCCGCGATTACCGCATACCGGCTGCAGTTGCGGCGCGGTTGCGGTAAACGCCATGCAAAGTATAGGCGTACTTGCGGCAAGTGCGGCAAGTGCGGTTTTGCACTTGCGGCAGGTGCGGCCGCGGAAAAAAACGCAGTCAGCCGCGTTTTTTTTCGCGGCCGCACCTGCCGCAAGTGCAAAACCGCACTTGCCGCACTTGCCGCAAGTACGCCTATACTTTGCATGGCGTTTACCGCAACCGCGCCACAGGTGCAGCCGGTATGCGGTAATCGCGGCAGATGCGGGTTTTTTCACCGCATCTGCCGCGAATTTCAAAAAACGCTGATGTGAAAGGGCCCTTAGACTCCCCTCTCTGCCTCTAGGTGCCTACAGGACCTTTGGTGATGTTGGAGTCACATGACTGATCACATGACTGTGACATCACTACAGGTCTGTGACAGTCCCACACTGCAGCCAGCACGGAGCAGAGTAGTAGGGGATCGGGGGAAGAGACAGCCAGAGGGGACAGACAGACACACTGCCACAGAGGGGACAGACAGACACACTGCCACAGAGGGGACAGACAGACACACTGCAACAGAGGGGACAAACAGACACACTGCCAAGAGGGGACAGACAGACACACTGCCACAGAGGGGACAGACAGACACACACTGCCACAGAGGAGACAGACAGACACACTGCCACAGAGGAGACAGACACACACACACTGCCACAGAGGGAACAGACAGACACACTGCCACAGAGGGGACAGACAGACACACTGCAACAGAGGGGACAGACAGACACACTGCCAAGAGGGGACAGACAGACACACACTGCCACAGAGGGGACAGACACACTGCCACAGAGGGGACAGACAGACACACTGCCAAGAGGGGACAGACAGACACACTGCCACAGAGGAGACAGACAGACACACTGCTACAGAGGGGACAGACAGACACACACTGCCACAGAGGGGACAGACACACACACTGCCACAGAGGGGACAGACACACACACTGACACAGAGGGGACAGACAGACACACTGCCACAGAGGGGACAGACAGACACACTGCCACAGAGGGGACAGACACACACACACTGCCACAGAGGGGACAGACAGACACACTGCCACAGAGGGGACAGACAGACACACTGCAACAGAGGGGACAGACAGACACACTGCCAAGAGGGGACAGACAGACACACACTGCCACAGAGGGGACAGACACACTGCCACAGAGGGGACAGACAGACACACTGCCAAGAGGGGACAGACAGACACACTGCCACAGAGGAGACAGACAGACACACTGCCACAGAGGGGACAGACAGACACACACTGCCACAGAGGGGACAGACACACACACACTGCCACAGAGGGGACAGCCAGACACACTGCCACAGAGGGGACAGACAGACACACTGCCACAGAGGGGACAGACAGACACACTGCCACAGAGGGGACAGACAGACACACTGCCACAGAGGGGACAGACAGACACACACTGCCACAGAGGGGACAGACACACACACACTGCCACAGAGGGGACAGCCAGACACACTGCCACAGAGGGGACAGACACACACACTGACACAGAGGGGACAGACAGACACACTGCCAAGAGGGGACAGACAGACACACTGCCACAGAGGGGACAGACACACACACTGCCACAGAGGGGACAGACAGACACACACTGCCACAGAGGGGACAGACAGACACACTGCCACAGAGGGGACAGACAGACACACTGCAACAGAGGGGACAGACAGACACACTGCCAAGAGGGGACAGACAAACACACTGCCACAGAGGGGACAGACAGACACACTGCCACAGAGGGGACAGACAGACACACACTGCCACAGAGGGGACAGACAGACACACACTGCCACAGAGGGGACAGACAGACACACTGCCACAGAGGGAACAGACACACACACACTGCCACAGAGGGGACAGCCAGACACACTGCCACAGAGGGGACAGACAGACACACTGACAAAGAGGGGACAGACAGACACACTGCCAAGAGGGGACAGACAGACACACTGCCACAGAGGGGACAGACACACACACTGCCACAGAGGGGACAGACAGACACACTGCCACAGAGGGGACAGACACACACACACTGCCACAGAGGGGACAGACAGACACACTGCCACAGAGGGGACAGACAGACACACTGCAACAGAGGGGACAGACAGGCACACTGCCAAGAGGGGACAGACAGACACACACTGCCACAGAGGGGACAGACACACTGCCACAGAGGGGACAGACAGACACACTGCCAAGAGGGGACAGACAGACACACTGCCACAGAGGAGACAGACAGACACACTGCCACAGAGGGGACAGACAGACACACACTGCCACAGAGGGGACAGACACACACACACTGCCACAGAGGGGACAGCCAGACACACTGCCACAGAGGGGACAGACACACACACTGACACAGAGGGGACAGACAGACACACTGCCACAGAGGGGACAGACAGACACACTGCCACAGAGGGGACAGACAGACACACACTGCCACAGAGGGGACAGACACACACACACTGCCACAGAGGGGACAGCCAGACACACTGCCACAGAGGGGACAGACACACACACTGCCACAGAGGGGACAGACAGGACACACTGCCACAGAGGGGACAGACACACACACTGCCACAGAGGGGACAGACAGACACACACTGCCACAGAGGAGACAGACAGACACACTGCCACAGAGGGGACAGACACACACACACTGCCACAGAGGGGACAGACAGACACACTGCCACAGAGGGGACAGACAGACACACTGCAACAGAGGGGAACAGACAGACACACTGCAACAGAGGGGACAGACAGAACACACTGCCAAGAGGGGACAGACAGACACACTGCCACAGAGGGGACAGACAGACACACTGCCACAGAGGGGACAGACAGACACACACTGCCACAGAGGGGACAGACAGACACACTGCCACAGAGGGGACAGACACACACACACTGCCACAGAGGGGACAGCCAGACACACTGCCACAGAGGAGACAGACAGACACACTGCCACAGAGGGGACAGACAGACACACTGCCACAGAGGGGACAGACAGACACACTGCCACAGAGGGGACAGACAGACACACTGCCACAGAGGAGACAGACAGACACACTGCCACAGAGGGGACAGACACACACTGCCACAGAGGAAACAGACACACACTGCCACAGAGGGGACAGACACACTGCCACAGAGGGGACAGATACACACACACTGCCACAGAGGGGACAGACAGACACACTGCCACAGAGGGGACAGACAGACACACTGCCACAGAGGGGACAGACAGACACACTGCCACAGAGGAGACAGACAGACACACTGCCACAGAGGAGACAAACAAAGAAACTGCCACAGAGGGGAGAGACAGCCAGCCAGAGTGGACAGACACTGAGGGGACAGACACTGACATGACAGACAGGCAGCCAGAGGAGACAGACACTGAGGGGACAGACACTGACATGACAGACAGGCAGTCAGAGGGGACAGACACCGAGGGGACACACAAGCAACCAGATGGGACAGACAGCCAGCCAGAGGGGACAGACACTTAGGGGATAGACAGACAGCCAGAGAGGACAGACACTGAGGGGACAGACAGGTAGCCAGAGGGGACAGACACTGAGGGGACAGACAGACAGCCAGAGGGGACAGACATTCAGCAGACAGACAGCCAGAAGGGACAGACAGACAGCAAGAGGGGACAGACACTGAGGGGAAAGACGGACAGACACACAGGGGAAAGAGAGACAGCCACAGAAGAGAAAGATAGCCACAAAGGGGAGAGACAGCCACATAAAGGAGAGACAGCCACAGAGGGGAGAGAGACAGCTACAGAGAGGAGAGAGACAGCCACAGAGGGGACAGACTGCCACAGAGGGGAGAGAGACAGCTACAGAGGGGACAGACTGCCACAGAGAGAAGACAGACAGCTACAGGGGGACAGACTGCCACAGAGGGAAGAGAGACAGCTACAGAGAGGGGAGAGACAGCAACAGAGGGGACAGACTGCCACAGAGGGGAGAGAGACAGCTACAGAGGGGACAGACTGCCACAGAGGGGAGACAGACAGCTACAGAGAGGAAAGAGACAGCCACAGAGGGGACAGACTGCCACAGAGGGGAGACAGACAGCTACAGAGAGGAGAGAGACAGCCACAGAGGGGACAGACTGCCACAGAGGGGAGACAGACAGCTACAGAGGGGACAGACTGCCACAGAGGGAAGAGAGACAGCTACAGAGAGGGGAGAGACAGCAACAGAGGGGACAGACTGCCACAGAGGGGAGAGAGACAGCTACAGAGGGGACAGACTGCCACAGAGGGGAGACAGACAGCTACAGAGAGGAAAGAGACAGCCACAGAGGGGACAGACTGCCACAGAGGGGAGACAGACAGCTACAGAGAGGAGAGAGACAGCCACAGAGGGACAGACTGCCACAGAGGGGAGAGACAGCGAACAAGGAAGAGACACCGTACAGACATCGCCCTCCTCATGCGATAGCATCGGATACACATCTAGTTAATAATAATAGTAATAATAATAATAATAACAATATTAATAAGGAAATAAAAATCATTATGTAAAATTAATAATGATAGTCATTTAAAATGATAGTAATGTAATGCATTATTATTAAAATAATAATAATAATCATATAATGATAACGGTAACTAATAAGCGGGAATATGATAGAAGCAAAATCTATCACTTCTGAACCAAAAACCTGATATCTAATAAATGAAACAAACATTACAGACATCAGACCGGAGAAACCTTTACAAACCTTCTTTATGTCCGGATGTTTGTTCTTCGCAGTTTAGTAATAATTTTCAGATGTGAGAATTACAGATGATCTGTATATAAATGACGGTGACTGCAGGTCCTGTGGACATGGGGGGGTCATTCATGGTGAGGACGTTATTTCCAGGGGGTCTGATATACAGAAGAGAATAATTTATAACATCACATCATAAATGACCGAGCGATAAAACATCCAGATGAAAGGAAAACTAACACATTATATCAGAGAGGTAATTCATACAGCAAACAGCCCACATAAAGCACCAGAGTACAGAGACCGACCCCGAATAACAATGTGAGAATAGAAAACTCCTCAGTGCTGGAATATGGTAATACTAGACTATATAAAAATAACATTTATCATAACAAAGCCCTGTATATACAAAAATACTACTATAATACTGCTCCTATGTACAAGAATATAACTACTATAATACTGCCCCTATATACAAGAATATAACTACTATAATACTGCTCCTATGTACAAGAATATAACTTCTATAATACTGCCCCCTATATACAAGAATATAACTACTATAATACTGCCCCTATATACAAGAATATAACTACTATAATACTGCTCCTATGTACAGGAATATAACTACTATAATACTGCTCCTATATACAAGAATATAACTACTATAATACTGCCCCTATTACAAGAATATAACTACTATAATACTGCCCCTATTACAAGAATATAACTACTATAATACTGCCCTATTACAAGAATATAACTACTATAATACTGCCCCTATATACAAGAATATAACTACTATAATACTGCCCTATATTACAAGAATATAATACTATAATACTGCCCTATGTACAAGAATATAACTACTATAATACTGCCCTATGTACAAGAATATAACTACTATAATACTGCCCCTATGTACAAGAATATAACTACTATAATACTGCCCTATGTACAAGAATATAACTACTATAATACTGCCCCTATGTACAAGAATATAACTACTATAATACTGCTCCTATTACAAGAATATAACTACTATAATACTGCTCCTATTACAAGGAATATAACTACTATAATACTGCCCTATTACAAGAATATAACTACTATAATACTGCCCTATATACAAGAATATAACTACTATAATACTGCTCCTATGTACAAGAATATAACTACTATAATACTGCCCTATGTACAAGAATATAACTACTATAATACTGCCCTATGTACAAGATATAACTACTATAATACTGCCCTATGTACAAGAATATAACTACTATAATACTGCCTACCTATTAATACAAGAATATAACTACTATAATACTGCCCCTATATACAAGAATATAACTACTATATACTGCCCCTATTACAAGAATATAACTACTATAATACGCCCTATGTACAAGATTTAACTACTATAATACTGCCCCTAATACAAGAATATAACTACTATAATACTGCCCCTATACAAGAATATAACTACTATAATACTGCCCTATTACAAGAATATAACTACTATAATACTGCCCTATATACAAGAATATAACTACTATAATATGCCCCATTACAAGAATATAAACTATAATACTGCTCCTATTACAAGAATATAACTACTATAATACTGCCCCTATTACAAGAATATAACTACTTAATACTGCCCCTATTACAAGAATATAACTACTATAATACTGCTCCTATTACAAGAATATAACTACTATAATACTGCTCTATGTACAAGAATATAACTACTATAATACTGCTCCTATATACAAGAATATAACTACTATAATACTGCTCCTATTACAAGAATATAACTACTATAATACTGCCCTATTACAAGAATATAACTCTATAATACTGCCCTATTACAAGATATAACTACTATAATACTGCCCCTATTACAGGAATAATACTATAATACTGCTCCTAGTACAAGAATATAACTACTATAATACTGCTCCTATGTACAGAATATAACTACTATAATACTGCTCTCATATACAAGAATATAACTACTATAATACTGCTTTTAAACAAGAATATAATACTATAATATTGCCCCTATTACAAGAATATATACTTATAATACTGCCCCTATTACAAGAATATAACTACTATAATACTGCTCCTATGTACAAGAATATAACTACTATAATACTGCTCCTATACAAGAATATAACTACTATAATACTGCCCCATATACAAGAATATAACTACTATAATACTGCCCTATGTACAAGAATATAACTACTATAATACTGCCCTATTACAAGAATATAACTACTATAATACTGCCCTATGTACAAGAATATAAACTCCTATAAAAAAATTTATGCCCTATTACAGGAATATAACTACTATAATACTCCTCTATATACAAGAAAATAACTAATATAATACTGCCCTATGTACAAAATATAACTACTATAATACTGCCCCTATTACAAGAATATACTACTATAATACTGCCCTATATACAAATATAACTACTATATACTGCTCCTATATACAAGAATATAACTACTATATACTGCCCTATATACACAGAATAAACTACTATAATACTGCTCCTATGTACAGGAATATAACTACTATAATACTGCCCTTGTACAAGAATATACTACTATATTACTGCCCTATGTACAAGAATATAACTATATATACTGCTCCTATTACAAGAATATAACTACTATAATACTGCTCCTATTACAAGAATATAACTACTATAATACTGCCCCTATGTACAGAATATAACTACTATAATACTGCCCCTATTACAAGAATATAACTACTATAATACTGCTCCTATTACAAGATATAACTACTTAATACTGTCCTATAATACAAATATTAACATACTATATAATACTGCCCTATTACAAGAATATAACTACTATAATATGCTCCTATGTACAAGAATATAACTACTATAATACTGTCCTATATACAAGAATATAATACTATAATACTGCCCCTATTACAAGAATATAACTACTATAATACTGCCTCTATATACAAAATATAACTACTATAATACTGCCCCTATGTACAGAAATATAACTACTATAATACTGCCCCTATATACAAGAATATAACTACTATAATACTGCTCCTATAGTACAAGATATAACTACTAATATGTCCCTATATACAAGAATATAACTACTATAATACTGCTCCTATTACAAGAATATAACTACTATAATACTGCTCCTATGTACAAGAATATAGCTACTATAATACTGCCCTATATACAAGAATATAACTACTATAATACTGCTCCTATGTACAAGAATATAACTACTATAATACTGCCCTATGTACAAGAATATAATTCCACACCAAACATAAAAAAGGGGGTGTACAAAAGTATTGGCACCCTTAGAAAAATCATGTGATGCTTCTCTAATTTGTGTAATTAACAGCACCTGTAACTTACCTGTGACACCTAACAGGTGTTGGCAATAACTAAATCACACTTGCAGCCAGTTGACATGGATTAAAGTTGACTCAACCTCTGTCCTGTGTCCTTGTGTGTACCACATTGAGCATGGAGAAAAGAAAGAAGAGCAAAGAACTGTCTGAGGACTTGAGAAACCAAATTGTGAGGAAGCATGAGCAATCTCAATGCTACAAGTCCATCTCCAAAGACATGAATGTTCCTGTGTCTACCGTGTGCAGTGTCATCATGAAGTGTAAAGCCCATGGCACTGTGGCTAACCTCCCTAGATGTGGACGGAAAAGAAAAATTTAAAAAGATTTCAACGCAAGATTGTGCGGATGGTGGATAAAGAACCTCAACTAACATCCAAACAAGTTCAAGCTGCCCTGCAGTCCGAGGGTACAACAGTGTCACCCCGTACTATCCGTCGGCATCTGAATGAAAAGGGACTGCATGGTAGGAGACCCAGGAAGACCCCACTTCTTACCCCGAGACATGAAAAAGCCAGGCTGGAGTTTGCCAAAACTTACCTGAGAAAGCCTAAAACGTTTTGGAAGAATGTTCTCTGGTCAGATGAGACAGAAGTAGAGCTTTATGGGCAAAGTCATCAACATAGAGTTTACAGGAGAAAAAAAGAGGCATTCAAAGAAAAGAACACGGTCCCTACAGTCAAACATGGCGGAGGTTCCCTGATGTTTTGGGGTTGCTTTGCTGCCTCTGGCACTGGACTGCTTGACCGTGTGCATAGCATTATGTAGTCTGAAGACTACCAACACATTGTGCAGCATAATGTAGGGCCCAATGTGAGAAAGCTGGGTCTCCCTCAGAGGTCATGGGTCTTCCAGCAGGACAATGACCCAAAACACACTTCAAAAAGCACTAGAAAATGGTTTGAGAGAAAGCACTGGAGACTTCTAAGGTGGCAGCAATGAGTCCAGACCTGAATCCCATAGAACACCTGTGGAGAGATCTAACAATGGCAGTTTGGAGAAGGCACCCTTCACATATCAGGGACCTGGAGCAGTTTGCCAAAGAAGAATGGTGTAAAATTCCAGCAGAGCATTGTAAGAAACTCATTGATGGTTACCGGAAGCGGTTGATCGTAGTTATTTTGGCTAAAGGTTGTGCAACCAAGTATTAGGCTGTGGGTGCCAATACTTTTGTCCGGCCCATTATTGGAGTTTTGTGTGAAATGATCAATGTTTTGCTTTTTGCTTCATTCTTTTTTGCGTTTTTTCATTGAAGACAAATTAAATGAAGATAATAATACCAAAGAATTAGTGATTGCAATCATTTTCAGGAAGAAACTGAGTATTATCTGACAGAATTGCAGGGGTGTCAATACTTTTGGCCACAACTGTATATGGTTATAGTCAGTCATTTTCAGATGTAGAAACATGAGTTATTCTCTCGGGATCGGCTGCTGTTTCTGCAGATCTTTGATATTATAGATGTTTTATTCCTCCAGTCACCAGAAACATTAATGTTCCAGGATTTACAGACTCGATCCTTCTGCTTCTGGACGGGGGCTCGGGAGTTAACTCATCCTTTAAGATGATATGATACAGTAAAGTCAAAACATCCATAAAAAAGTCCTGTCCTCCTCGGGAGACCATAAGATGAGTTCTCCATTCCTGCCCCCTGTAAATAATGAAGAGTGATGAAGACCATGGTGGATGAGGAGGGCTTCCTACAGCCACACACGTTACCAATTACCGGCAGAATGGCCACGACATAAATACATTGCTTTACTGACCTCCTATTGACACTTTTGTAAAAAGCATAAAAAGAAGAGTTTTGTTTATGGGTTCGATACACCTGGAAAGGGAAGAAGGTTCAAGGTTCACTAAGGTAAAATATATGTGTGTACCGTGGTGGCCAGTAGATAGATCCGGGGTTCAGTATGAAGGCATTGGGATTGGGATCATAGGGAAGAACGTTCCGAGACAAGACAGAAATGAAGTGGAGCAGAGAAGACAAAGACCATCGAGTCTCCGAGATCTAAGCAATGTCTCCTAATAAATGGAGGATCTTGTTCTGCTTGTTTGGAGGCGAAGAACATAAAGATGGAAACATTTAGATAATCCCGGAGGACGAATTAGACAAGAGACGTAATCCCCATCAAAGACAACACAAGCCTTTCACTACGAAAAGTAACTAATCTCGGAGATTGTTCAACCACTCGGGAGGTCCGGGCCACGACAGCCATCATCTGCGGAGGATCCTTGGCGGGAATCTGCATTACACGATGATCTGGAGAATTAGGAAGATCCTTCTTGAGAACTTGAACAAAAGGACAAAGAATCTTCTCATTGTAACAAACATTCTAAGTAACGTGTCGTGTATGGGAATTAGGAGAAATGTTACACATAGAAGATGATTGAGTCTGGACGCGTCTATGTTTTCTCAAGTTTCTACTTAGAAGATAATGGTGTTTGAGGGATCGTCATAAGTGATGGTTTACGAGACACTTCAAATCCCGATAAATGAACATTCAGAGCGTCTAAGAATCATGGGCTGAGATTAGTGATCATCCAACAAGTTAGAGACTGGTGGAAAGTGAGCGCTCCAAACGTCCACCAAGATGAGGCTGATGGACTTATTGAGTCAGGGTCATCTTGATTATCTAGACAACCCTAGAGAAGTAAAGGTAACTGCACCAGAAGAATAGTGAGTGCAGCTCTGGAGTATAATACAGGAGGTAACTCAGGATCAGTAATGTATGTACACAGTGACTGCACCAGCAGAATAGTGAGTGCAGCTCTGGAGTATAATACAGGAGGTAACTCAGGATCAGTAATGTAATGTATGTACACAGTGACTGCACCAGCAGAATAGTGAGTGCAGCTCTGGAGTATAATACAGAAGGTAACTCAGGATCAGTAATGTAATGTATGTACACAGTGACTGCACCATCAGAATAGTGAGTGCAGCTCTGGAGTATAATACAGGAGGTAACTCAGGATCAGTAATGTAATGTATGTACACAGTGACTGCACCAGCAGAATAGTGAGTGCAGCTCTGGAGCATAATACAGGAGGTAACTCAGGATCAGTAATGTAATGTATGTACACAGTGACTGCACCAGCAGAATAGTGAGTGCAGCTCTGGAGTATAATACAGGAGGTAACTCAGGATCAGTAATGTAATGTATGTATACAGTGACTGCACCAGCAGAATAGTGAGTGCAGCTCTGGAGTATAATACAGGAGGTAACTCAGGATAAGTAATGTAATGTATATACACAGTGACTTCACCAGCAGAATAGTGAGTGCAGCTCTGGAGTATAATACAGGAGGTAACTCAGGATCAGTAATGTAATGTATGTACACAGTGACTGCACCAGCAGAATAGTGAGTGCAGCTCTGGAGTTTAATACAGGAGGTTACTCAGGATCAGTAATGTAATGTATGTACACAGTGACTGCACCAGCAGAATAGTGAGTGCAGCTCTGGAGTATAATATAGGAGGTAACTCAGGATCAGTAATGTAATGTATGTACACAGTGATTGCACCAGCAGAATAGTGAGTGCAGCTCTGGAGTATAATACAGGAGGTAACTCAGGATCAGTAATGTAATGTATGTACACAGTGACTGCACCAGCAGAATAGTGAGTGCAACTCTGGAGTATAATACAGGAGGTAACTGAGGATCAGTAATGTAATGTATGTACACAGTGATTGCACCAGCAGAATAGTGAGTGCAGCTCTGGAGTATAATACAGGAGGTAACTCAGGATCAGTAATGTAATGTATGTACACAGTGACTGCACCAGCAGAATAGTGAGTGCAGCTCTGGAGTATAATACAGGAGGTAACTCAGGATCAGTAATGTAATGTATGTACACAGTGACTGCACCAGCAGAATAGTGAGTGCAGCTCTGGAGCATAATACAGGAGGTAACTCAGGATCAGTACTGTAATGTAATGTATGTATGATGTGCCCCCAGACTATGGGGTACTCAAGAACCGGGCCGGTGCTGTCTGGGATCACTGTAGTCGTGACCCGGTCTCGTGGCCTGGGATCAGTCCAAAAAGGGGATATATACAGGGGAATCTTAAGATTCCTCGTCGAGTGTCCATCTCCGCGTACTGTAGCACGTCCGCCCAGATGTCTACATAAGATGGCCGCTGTACTCCTCGTGGTTCACTGTGTTCCTCCCTTCCGGGGCGTCGCCGATTCTTGTGGAGTCGTCGGCCGACCCGCCCCCAGGTGTGGCTACATCAAGTTGATTGGCATTGCTCTCCCCCGAAGCAAAGGATGGCAGGGGCGGGTTCTTCTTTTCTCGCTCCTGGTTAGCTCAACCCATGATGAGGGGTACTGGCACGCCCCGAGTCATGCACAAGGCGTCAGTGTTTTTGGGCCGCCATTATGGGGGTCATATTTGCAAAGTCCAAACATAAGTTCAATAAAGTCTTGTTGGCACACAGTTCCCGGGTTTAACGGGCACGGTATCCTGTTTGTGACGCCAGAAAACTGATGCGCCTCCAGGCTATGGAGTACTCGGGAACCGGGTAGGTGCTGTCTGGGATCACAGTAGTCATGACCCGATCCCGTGGCCTGGGATCAGTCCAAAAAGGGATATATACAGGGCATTTGTCGTGACAACACCCAAGGTATGTGGTTAGTAAAACCACCGCTGCCATATTAATGCTGGAGACAGTAACTTGGGGCAGTGTGGATGATAAGCCCTCCTCGGGTAGGGCTGAGGGTCCCCAGGGCAGGAGTAGTGATAATGGATGGGGCTTCGTGAGGGATCGTGCTGGGTACAAGTCACTTACTTCCAAGCTGCAGCTTCTCCAGCCAGTGTGCAGGGCTGACAGGCTGTGGCTCCTCAGGTGGGACTTCTCTGCGACGCTGTAAGTAAACAGTCTCAGGCAATTGTGAGCTTACTGGGTACATTACTTTAGGTCTTTCCAGGTCAACAGTTTACAGTTCTTTCCAGTTACAGTTCACACAATTTACACTTCAGCACTTCTCCGAGTTACTCAAACGGTGCAGCTTAGATAGTTTTTCTGTGTTGCTCCCTCAAAGTCCTTTCAGGCCCTTCTCTCAGTATTATCATAGTACCTCACCCACAGATTCGGTCTGGTCGTCACGGACTCATGGGTGAATATATTTCCCTTGCAGTCAGGGTCACCAGTCCTAGTATGACAACTGTGTTCCTAGTCCGTGGTGGAAAGTTAGGCTACACCCCCCACCGGTGTGTCTTGTGATTAGGGTATAGAATCCCCGGTCACCTCTTCAGACCCGGTTCTCTGGTGACGGCCTTGCCCTCCAGTGTCCCAGGTTCCGGTATTTGGGCACACCAGGCTCCTTCTGTCTGTCACTGTGCTAAGGGATCCTCCACGCAGCATGGGTCTATCAGGTTGCCGGGCCCTTGTCCTCCCACCTTCCTTAGCTGTGTGGTCTCTTTCAGTCTTTCCCCTTCCCGTCGCTTACAGGCTGTGGAACAGGCTTTCTCTCCAGTAATGTATGTACACAGTGACTGCACCAGCAGAATAGTGAGTTCAGCTCTGGATTATAATACAGAAGGTAACTCAGGATCAGTAATGTAATGTATGCACACAGTGACTTCAACAGCAGAATAGTGAGTGCAGCTCTGGAGTGTAATACAGGAGGTAACTCAGGATCAGTGATGTAATGTATGTACACAGTGACTGCACCAGCAGAATAGTGAGTGCAGCTCTGGAGTATAATACAGGAGGTAACTCTGGATCAGTAATGTAATGTATATACACAGTGACTGCACCAGCAGAATAGTGAGTGCAGCTCTGGAGTATAATACAGGAGGTAACTCAGGATCAGTAATGTAATGTATGTACACAGTGACTCCACCAGCAGAATAGTGAGTGCAGCTCTGGAGTATAATACAGGAGGTAACTCAGGATCAGTAATGTAATGTATGTACACAGTGACTGCACCAGCAGAAAAGTGAGTGTAGCTCTGGAGTATAATACAGGAGGTAACTCAGGATCAGTAATGTAATGTATGTACACAGTGACTGCACCAGCAGAATAGTGAGTGCAGCTCTGGAGTATAATACAGGAGGTAACTCAGGATCAGTAATGTAATGTATGTACACAGTGACTGCACCAGTAGAATAGTGAGTGCAGCTCTGGAGTATAATACAGGAGGTAACTCAGGATCAGTAATGTAATGTATGTACACAGTGACTGCACCAGCAGAATAGTGAGTGCAGCTCTGGAGTATAATACAGGAGGCAACTCAGGATCAGTAATGTAATGTATGTACACAGTGACTGCACCAGCAGAATAGTGAGTGCAGCTCTGGAGGATAATACAGGAGGTAACTCAGGATCAGTAATGTAATGTTTGTACACAGTGACTGCACCAGCAGAATAGTGAGTGCAGCTCTGGAGTATAATACAGGAGGTAACTCAGGATCCAGTCTGACTTTATTCCCTTCCCTGGACTTTGACCCTTTGCCTGTGACCTGACTACTCTTTTGTCTGCTCCCTGTAAACTGTCTTGTCTTTCTGGTTTTCCTGACCCCGGCTCATGAATTGGATTTCATCTGACTCCTTGTTGTACTGCGCCATTTCCTGGACCTGACCTCGGATCATTTGACCTCCCTTTACTTATCCAGTAAGTAATATTATTATTATAATTACTATCTGTAATTGTTGTCTTTCTCTTCACTTCTGGGACTAGTTATTACTGCAGTGACTCGCGTCACACCGGACTAGTGAAAATAGCCGCCTGCTGGGTGTGAAGATGCTTATAGCAAGAGAACTACAAAGGGTACAGTAATGATTTTTACATAGTTTGAAAGGTCTGCCGGAACATTATTCAAGGGTAATATTAGTATTGTACTAATAAAATCACTTGACAGAGTCCCTTTAATAAATGAGTTCGGGTTTGTATAAAAAAATGCTCTCTGGTTCACGTCATTTATTTCTTCCGCACTTTTCCTACGTTTCCAATTTATCCTTTTTGAAAAATTACTATTCACCTTTGAGAATCCCAGCTCCTTTTTTTCCCGGCAGCGATTTACAATCTCGTCTCCAAATTTCTCCTCTTGACGAAAAAGTTTGGGGCTGAAGGTCGGAATTACTGATAATGATTTCTCTTAACGCTCCGCTACAGGTGCGACGCGGGATATTCTCCCAGTGAATAAATCTCTGTCTGGAGAATAACTCCGAGATTGATTTACAGCCGGGTTCAGATGCAGGACACCATCGCCTCTTCCTGATATGAGAACCAAATAAGATCATGTTTAATGTAGAATGTTTTTTATTTTTTTTATTATTATTTTTTGACATTTCGTTGATTTTTTTTTATAGAGCAATTTTGGGTAATAGTTGTCAGTTTTATCCACTGGATACATTTCTACGTCCAGTGGCAGGGACATCATAGGAGACAAGCAGGAGCCTCGGCACCAAGGTAGCAGATTGTGTCCTCCTGGCACAATGATTTCTTTCACCAAGAATCCCAAGAACATATCGGGTGTAATAGAGATAATAAGTAATGGACACGTGTCTATCAGATACACCCATTTCTAACCCAGCGAGTAAAATGAAAAAAATACACACAAAAATATTTTATTTAAGTAAATACTCCCTGTCATATTCCTTGATCCACCACTTTGTTTTGTTTTTTATAAAAAAAAACAATGCAGGTCCGCCGTAGTCCATTAAATCCGATGTAGTCCTCAAATGAAAATCTGAGAAACATAAAAAAGAGAAAAACAAGACACTTTACCTTGTTCAATAAATTATTAGAAAGCAAAGTTCGCAGGCCCGACGTAGTCCGGCAGCTCCCACGGCATTTATCGATTCCCTGGGTCAAAGGCTTTGGAGCCTAGAATGAGGCTCAGAACAAGACTCCATAGGCTTTTAGTAGCTGCCACTCCCGGTGACTTTGATGAGCTGTGATATCAGTAACCTTACTGATATCATAGCTGTCGCTCGGTCACAAAGGGCAACGTGAGACCCAACAGCTGTGAAGAGCGATGATGACATCACCGCTTATCGGACATTTCAGGTCTCATGCTGCCCTCTATGACCAGGAAACAGCAGTGATATCAGTAACGTTACTGAGATCACTGCTGTCACTGTGTCACAGAGGGAAGCATGAGACCCAACAGCTGTGAAGAGTAGTGACATTACTGACTTTACTGCCCATCAGACATTTCTGGTCTAATGCTGCCATCTATGACCTGGCGATAGCGGTGATATCAGTAACGTTGATGACTGTATGAGACCCGATGACTGTAAATACCAGTGACATTACTGGCATTGCTACTCATCAGACATTTCGCGTCACAAAGGGCAGCATGAGACCTGAAATGTCTGATGAGCGGTGAAGTCAGTAACATCACCGCTCTACACAGCCATCGGGTCTCATGCTGCCCTCTGTGTGACCCGGCAACAGCGGTGATGTCAGTAACAATACTCACATCACAGTAACATCACCGCTCTACACAGCCATCGGGTCTCATGCTGCCCTCTGTGTGACCCAGCAACAGCGGTGATGTCAGTAACAATACTCACATCACAGTAACATCACCGCTCTACACAGCCATCGGGTCTCACGCTACCCTCTGTGAGACCCGGTGACAGCGGTGATGTCAGTAACAATACATCACAGTAACATCACTACTCTACACAGCCATCGGGTCTCATGCTGCCCTCTGTGTGACTCGGCGACAGCGGTGATGTCAGTAACAATACTCACATCACAGTAATATCACCGCTCTACACAGCTATCGGGTCTCATGCTACCCTCTGTGTGACCTGGCGACAGCAGTGATGTCAGTAATAGTACTCACATCACAGTAACATCACCGCTCTACACAGCCATCGGGTCTCATGCTGCCCTCTTTGTGAGCCGACGACAGCTGTGATGTCAGTAACAATACTCACATCACAGTAACATCACTGCTCTACACAGCCATCGGGTCTCATGCTGCCCTCTGTGTGACCCGGCGACAGCGGTGATGTCAGTAACAATACTCATATCACAGTAACATCACCGCTCTACACAGCCATCGGGTCTCATGCTGCCCTCTGTGTGACCCGACGATAGCGGTGATGTCAGTAACAATACTCACATCACAGTAACATCACCGCTCTACACAGCCATCGGGTCTCATGCTGCCCTCTGTGTGACCCGGCGATAAGGGTGATGTCAGTAACAATACTCACATCACAGTAACATCACCGCTCTACACAGCCATCGGGTCTCATGCTGCCCTCTGTGTGACCCGGTGACAGCGGTGATGTCACTAGTAAGTTGCAATTAGTCCCTCTATGTGTAATAATATTCTGTCCCCAAGGTCACTTTTCCAGTGTTTGCACCTGTGCGCTGTACAGGGATCATCTTAGTGATGATATAATAAAATATTGTCCCAAGAAAATCTGATGTTATGAAATGAATCAACAGTTCAAAATGCCGGCGTGATCTCATCCACGAACGAGCATCCAAGAACGCTGCAGTCCGCCTAAGTTTCCCATCTCCTATAAAATCCACCTTAAAAAAAAACACATTTAATGCTCGGTTTAACATTGTGGTAATTACTGCCGCCTGGCTAATAAAGTTGTGTAATAAGTTACAAAAGAAAAAAAAAAGTTACCAAAAAGTCCTAAAAAAAAGTGCAGAATTTAATGAGTTTTAATTTCAGAGCTGGACTTTAAAAAGTTAATTTAAACTTTACACATTCTTCATTGCTTCACGAAATTAAATCGTTTATAGTTTGGGGGAGTTTTTTTAATTTAATTCATAATATTTATATTTTTTTTAATATTTTATATTTTTTTTCCAGAAAGTCTTACATTATAATTGGTGTCTAGAAAAAATAGCATCATGGAAATACTTTAGAAATAATAATTTCAGAGTTAATAGGGTTGTTCCACCAAAGATCAAGGCAAATATGACATCAAAGTAAGATTTGATTGGATCCGTCCGCCAGGACCTGCACACAGCCCCAAAGGGCAGAAAAAGTCTTTAAGTAAAAAAAAAAGAAAAGCCATTCTGTTTCCACATCTCCTATTAACATTCAGGGCCGATTTTCTCCTAAAGGTCACCTGTACACCCCGGGGTCAAGGTTAGTGCATATAGTCCGCGTAGTTAGTACCGGTCCCCATTGGGCCGAGGTGGACTCAAAAGTTTATTAGATTTTATGCAGATAGTAACAACTAGAGAGTAATATCTTGGCCAGTGGGTGACCCGAAGACCGTGAGGTCTATAGTAACTGCTGCGAATGTGTGTGTAACGTTACAAGAAAATGTGCCCCCTAGAGATAGGAAGAAACTGAAGTATGCTTAAATGTGTATACTGTTGTGGCCAAAAGTATTGACACCCCTGCAATTCTGTCAGATAATATTCAGTTTCTTCCTGAAAATGATTGCAATCACAAATTCTTTGGTATTATTATCTTCATTTAATTTGTTTTCAATGAAAAAACACAAAAGAGAATGAAGCAAAACATTGATCATTTCACACAAAACTCCAAAAATGGGCCAGAGAAAAGTATTGGCACCCTCAGCCTAATACTTGGTTGCACAACCTTTAGCCAAAATAACTGCCATCAACCGCTTCCGGTAACCATCAATGAGTTTCTTACAATGCTCTGCTGGAATTTTACACCATTCTTCTTTGGCAAACTGCTCCAGGTCCCTGATATTTGAAGGGTGCCTTCTCCAAACTGCCATTTTTAGATCTCTCCACAGGTGTTCTATGGGATTCCGGTCTGGACTCATTGCTGCCACCTTAGAAGTCTCCAGTGCTTTCTCTCAAACCATTTTCTAGTGCTTTTTGAAGTGTGTTTTGGGTCATTTTCCTGCTGGAAGACCCATGACCTCTGAGGGAGACCCAGCTTTCTCACACTGGGCCCTACATTATGCTGCACAATGTGTTGGTAGTCTTCAGACTTCATAATGCCATGCACACGGTCAAGCAGTCCAGTGCCAGAGGCAGCAAAGCAACCCCAAAACATCAGGGAACCTCCGCCATGTCTGACTGTAGGGACCGTGTTCTTTACTTTGAATGCCTCTTTTTTCCTCCTGTAAACTCTATGTTGATGTCTTTGCCCATAAAGCTCTACTTTTGTCTCATCTGACCAGAGAACATTCTTCCAAAACGTTTTAGGCTTTCTCAGGTAAGTTTTGGCAAACTCCAGCCTGGCTTTTTTATGTCTCGGGGTAAGAAGTGGGGTCTTCCTGGGTCTCCTACCATACAGTCCCTTTTCATTCAGACGCCGACAGATAGTACGGGTTGACACTGTTGTACCCTCAGACTGCAGGGCAGCTTGAACTTGTTTGGATGTTAGTCGAGGTTCTTTATCCAGAGTATGGCACCACAGACCATAACACAGCTCTACACCCTGGCCAAGCTCCATTGAGTACACAGAGTGTGACGCCACAGACCATAACACAACTCTACACCCTGGCCCAGCTCCATTGAGTACACAGAGTGTGGCACCACAGACCATAATGCAGCTCTACACCCTGGCCCAGCTCCATTGAGTACACAGAGTGTGGCACGACAAACCATAACACAACTCTACACCCTGGCCCAGCTCCATGGAGTACACAGAGTGTGGCACCACAGACCATAACACAGCTCTACACCCTGGCCCAGCTCCATGGAGTACACAGAGTGTGGCACCACAGACCATAACACAGCTCTACACCCTGGCCCAGTCCCATGGAGTACACAGAGTGTGGCACCACAGACCATAACACAGCTTTTCACCCTGGCCCAGCTCCACTGAGTACACAGAGTGTACACCCTGGCCCTAGGATGTGTCATAATAAGAGGCGTATGCCTGGAACACATGCACGCCCCCTCTTCTGTGACAAGCATGCTGCCAAGTACGCGGCAGAAAGGATGCCCATCTCTGTTCCAACCTGGAGTTGGGGTCAGACCCCGCACCAATGCAAGGTATCCTCGGGCTTCTCTGGAATCTACGATCAGGTCAGCCAAGGAGACAAGCCTTTCACATGTAGAGGTGTCTGTCTACCATCAAAAGTCTGTACGATCCCTTGGGTTTCGCAGCTCCTGTTATGATACAAGGCAAGATCCAACTAAGAGACTAGGGAAACATCTCACTGAGACACACCTCTGCCATCCGATAAGAGAATCCAGTGAGAAGGATGGAGGAACTCGTTAGCAGCCCTCTCCAACCTAAACGTGTCAAGACCATACACCCCTGTACCGTCAACAGAAATACAAAGCCAAAAACTGTACATATCAATCAGAGCAGTTAACGAAAGTCAGCTACAAAGTACAACGTGGCTTCAGGACCAAAACTGAAGAACACCTTCTGGACACCTTTGCACTAGTAGGAGAGGACTCCTACTTTCCTCTTATACTTCCCGGAAAATGCCATGTTGCCTACTTAATCATACAACACTACCACAATCTGGTGAAGCACTAAGGCAGACTGTTTACAGAAGGAGCCATCAGAACTGCTGGTCTGTGGATCGTCGGTACTAAGAAGCTCATCAGTAGTGTTATCTTCAAGTACGTTACCTGTCGTAGGCTTCGTGGTTTGGCTCAAACTCAAAACACCTCCCCGCAGACAGACTCATCCCAGACCTTCCTGTTATCAGCATTGGTCTCTACGTGCTTGGCCCGTGGTCAGTTGTGACACGACAGACGAGAGGTGGCCAAGCTAATAGTAAGCGTTGGGCTGTCATGTTCACCTGTATGACAATCAGAGCCGTCCACATAGATGTCATCGAGTCCCTAGACACGTGAAGCTTCATCAATGCTCTAAGATGTTTTATTGCCATCTGTGGTCCTATCAAGCATATACGGTCAGATAGAGGTACCAACTTCGTCGCTGCAGCAAAGGAATTGGGAATACCTTCAAATCTGGACTTCCTCAGTGATCAAAGTTGCACATGGTCATTCAACCCACCTCACTCTTCACATATGGGAGGATCTTGGGAACGGATGATTTGTCTAGGCCGAAGAATCCTCGACTCTACTCTTCTTCAAGCGGGAGCAGCAAGGCTTACCCACGAAAGTCTAATCACCTTTATGGCAGAAGCCACAGCTATAATCAATGCAAGACCCTTAGTTCCAGTTCCTAACAACCCTGAGGAGCCCTTGTTATTCACTCCAGCTCCCCTCCTTACCCAGAAAACAGGACTGTCCAGTGTACCTCCAGGAGGATTTGATGCCAAGGACCTCTACAAGTGCCAATGGAGACAGGTACAAAGTCTTGCAAATACTTTCTGGGACAGGGGGTGCAAACAATATTTGTCTACCCTGCATCCACAGACAAAGTGGCAATCCACTAGACCCAATCTGAATATTGGTGACCTCGATCTTGTGAAAGATTCCCAAGTTCACCAGAACCAGTGGCACTTGGTCTAGTTACCGTTACATTCCCAAACAAGGACGATAACATCCACAAGGTTGAACTAAGAATGACTAAAAGGAATGAACCTAAGACATTTCTCAGACCGGTATCCAAACTGGTCTTGTTTTCAGAAGGAAAAGATAGTTGCATCCGTTAATGCCAGACGGGGAGTGTTCTGCCTCCTGGCATTTAATCTGTTTTATTTACTGATCTCTGTAATAATAATACCATATGGACATTCTCTATTAGAATGTAGAAGTCTTCATTTTGCATTCTAGTGAGGTAGGAGACCCTTCTATTTCTAATGCTTTGGCTCCCTCTAGCAGCCAATGCCATGTTTGCAGTTCTATTTTTATTTCTATGTCTGATTCTCCTCCCCCTCGCAATGCATTCTGGTAGCTCAGCCCTCCTTTCCCTTCGCTCTTGCATCCAAGAGAAGACATCTCTACCACTGTTCCCACAAGATTGCATTGCCGGTATGTAGCCATGCTTTATGTAGCTGTTTTCTGTTTCAGATACTAGTTACGTTCAATAAAAACACAGATTCAACCACAATCTCCTTATTGGACCTCGGTGCAGCGGTTTACCCCCCTGTATAGCTACATGAGCCGCCGGCCCATTTAGTGAGGATAGAACAGTCCTAGTGGACACCATATAAGTATTTGCACCCCTCCCCATTTGTTTACACAGCTCCCCCCACCTATGCTATTAAATCAATGAGGAAGGAAAGCGTTTACATGTAGCAACAGCAACTGGGAAAATTATCATTTTTTTTACGAGATTCTTGGGGTTTCCTGAAATCACAGCCGAGGTTTTCTCAAGTCAGCGAGCTCGTATGTTGTGCTGTGTTCTCCTTCTTTCTCTCACTCTCCACGTTACGCATCACCCCATAATTCACCCGACAAACCACACAAGTTACGTAAAACTCAATTGGTTCTGTGCGAAACTTATTTACTTTATGACCCTGCTGAATATTTGCCGGAGTCCGGGATTAATTGCGCCCCTCCCCCTCCGCCGTCTCCTTGTAGATCCATATTAGCACCTTCCATAGTGAGAACGAGCCACACTTTTCCCCAATGTTCCCTCCGTTCTCCCAAATTCACTTCCAAAACCGGCCGCAAACTCAGAAACCTTACAAATCTATCGTCGTATGGAAACTAAGCAGGAAATTACAGCAATTTTTCACTTATTTTTGGACGGCTCCGTAAAGCACATCGGCTGCAAACCCCAATCCCAATAACAACAGCATCCACAGTGCCCCCATAATAACAGCGATATCCACAGTGCCCCCATAATAACAGCGATATCCACAGTGCCCCCATAATAACAGCGATATCCACAGTGCCCCCATAATAACAGTGATATCCACAGTGCCCCCATAATAACAGCGATATCCACAGTGCCCCCATAATAACAGCGATATCCACAGTGCCCCCAAATAACAGCGATATCCACAGTGCCCATAATAAGCGATATCCACAGTTGCCCCATAATAACAGCGATATCCACAGTGTCCCCATAATAACAGCGATATCCACAGTGCCCCATAATAACAGCGATATCCACAGTGCCCCATAATAACAGCGATATCCACAGTGCCCCATAATAACAGCGATATCCACAGTGTCCCCATAATAACAGCGATATCCACAGTGTCCCCATAATAACAGGATATCCACAGTGCCTCCATAATAACAGCGATATCCACAGTGCCTCCATAATAACAGCGATATCCACAGTGCCCCATAATAACAGCGATATCCACAGTGCCCCATAATAACAGCGATATCCACAGTGCCTCCATAATAACAGCGATATCCACAGTGCCCCATAATAACACGATATCTACAGTGCCTCCATAATAACACGATATCCACAGTGCCCCATAATAACAGCGATATCCACAGTGCCCCATAATAACAGCGATATCCACAGTGCCCCCATAATAACAGGATATCCACAGTGCCCCATAATAACAGCGATATCCACAGTGCCTCCATAATAACAGCGATATCCACAGTGCCCCATAATAACAGCGATATCCACAGTGCCCCCATAATAACAGCGATATCCACAGTGCCCTAATAACACGATATCATAGTCCCCATAATAACAGCGATATCCACAGTGCCCCATAATAACAGCGATATCCACAGTGTCCCATAATAACAGCGATATCCACAGTGCCCCATAATAACAGCGATATCAACAGTGCCCCATAATAACAGCGATATCCACAGTGCCCCCATAATAACAGTGATATCCACAGTGCCTCCATAATAACAGCGATATCCACAGTGCCCCATAATAACAGCGATATCCACAGTGCCTCATAATAACAGTGATATCCACAGTGCCCCCATAATAACAGTGATATCCACAGTGCCTCATAATAACAGCGATATCCACAGTGCTCCCATAATAACAGCGATATCCACAGTGCCCCATAATAACAGCGATATCCACAGTGCCCCCATAATAACAGTGATATCCACAGTGCCCCCATAATAACAGTGATATCCACAGTGCCCCCATAATAACAGCGATATCCACAGTGCCTCCATAATAACAGCGATATCCACAGTGCCCCCATAATAACAGTGATATCCACAGTGCCCCATAATAACAGCAATATTCACAGTGCCCCCATAATAACAGCGATATCCACAGTGCCCCCATAATAACAGCGATATCCACAGTGCCCCCATAATAACAGTGATATCCACAGTGCCCCCATAATAACAGTGATATCCACAGTGCCCCCATAATAACAGCGATATCCACAGTGCCCCCATAATAACAGTGATATCCACAGTGCCCCATAATAACAGTGATATCCACAGTGCCCCCATAATAACAGCGATATCCACAGTGCCCCCATAATAACAGTGATATCCACAGTGCCCCATAATAACAGTGATATCCACAGTGCCCCCATAATAACAGTGATATCCACAGTGCCCCATAATAACAGTGATATCCACAGTGCCCCCATAATAACAGCGATATCCACAGTGCCCCCTTAATAACAGCGATCCCAGCTGTAATGCCTGTAATTTCTGTATACTCTTATATTCTGTGATCCCCGGCTGTAAGGTCTGTATACTCTTATATTCTGTGATCCCCGGCTGTAATGTCTGTATACTCTTATATACTGTGATCCCTGCTGTAATGTCTGTATACTCTTATATCCTGTGATCCCCAGCTGTAATGTCTGTATACTCTTACATTCTGTGATCCCTGGCTGTAATGTCTGTATACTCTTATATTCTGTGATCCCCGGCTGTAATGTCTGTATATTCTTATATTCTGTGATCCCCGGCTGTAATGTCTGTATACTCTTACATTCTGTGATCCCTGGCTGTAATGTCTGTATACTCTTATATTCTGTGATCCCTGGCTGTAATGTCTGTGTACTCTTATATTCTGTGATCCCCGGCTGTAATGTCTGTATACTCTTATATTCTGTGATCCCCGGCTGTAATGTCTGTATACTTTTATATTCTGTGATCACCGGCTGTAATGTCTGTATACTCTTATATTCTGTGATTCCTGGCTGTAATGTCTGTATACCCTTATATTCTGTGATCCCCAGCTGTAATGTCTGTATACTCTTATATTCTGGGATCCCCAGCTGTAACATCTGTATATCTTATATTCTGTGATCCCCAGATGTAATGTCTGTATACTCTTATGTTCTGTGTTCCCCGGTTGTAATGTCTGTATACTCTTATATACTGTGAACCCTGGCTGTAATGTCTGTATACTCTTATATTCTGTGATCCCCGGCTGTATTGTCTGTATACTCTTATATTCTGTGATTCCTGGCTGTAATGTCTGTATACCCTTATATTCTGTGATCCCCAGCTGTAATGTCTGTATACTCTTATATTCTGGGATCCCCAGCTGTAATATCTGTATATCTTATATTCTGTGATCCCCAGATGTAATGTCTGTATACTCTTATATTCTGTGATCCCTGGCTGTAATGTCTGTATACTCTTATATGCTGTGATCCCTGGCTGTAATGTCTGTATACTCTTATATTCTATGATCCCCGGCTGTAATGTCTGTATACTCTTATATTCTGTGATCCCCGGCTGTAATGTCTGTATACTCTTATATTCTGTGATCCCTGGCTGTAATGTCTCTATACTCTTATATTCTGTGATCCCCGGCTGTAATGTCTGCATACCCTTACATTCTGTGTTCCCTGGCTGTAATGTCTGTATACTCTTATATTCTGTGATCCCTGGCTGTAATGTCTGTATACTCTTATATTCTGTGATCCCTGGCCGTAATGTCTGTATACTCTTTTATTCTGTGATCCCCAGCTGTAATGTCTGTATACTTTTATATTCTGTGATCCCTGGCTGTAATGTCTGTATACTCTTATATTTCTGTGATCCCTGGCTGTAATGTCTGTATACTGTTATATTCTGTGATCCCCCAGCTGTAATGTCTGTATACTCTTATATCCTGTGATCCCTGGCTGTAATGTCTGTATACTCTTATATTCTGTGATCCCCAGCTGTAATGTCTGTATACTCTTATATTCTGTGATCCCCGGCTGTAATGTCTGTATACTCCTATATTCTGTGATCCCATGCTATAATGTCTATATACCCTTATATTCTGTGAACTGTTGGGTGTAGAAGTGTAGGACGCAGTCATCTGAGAGGTGTTCGAGGTTTTCCCCTATATAAATGAAGTTGTACATCTTTCTTCTATGTATTGTGGTCTAATTCTTTAAGGTACCGTCACACGCAGTGATATGGCTTCCATATCGGCGTAAATTTGTGTATTTCGGTGATGTGGAAGCGCCATCACCTGTGCGTTGTGACGTGACACAGGGAGATTTTGTGGCAGTGGAGCATCACCTGATCGCTCTGCAGTGAAATCAGGTGATAACCACCAGGTGATTTCTGCGCATCATGGCGTGTGACGGGGCGAGGGCGATGTAGAAAGCCAGCTCAGACATTCTGGAAGCAATTCCAGAGGTGTGCCTGAGCGTTCTGTTTGGGCGCGCCCCTTCTGCTGCGATTGGTGGCTGCTCCTGCGTTCCCATTGGCTGCCCATGGCTAAGGCGCCATATTTGAATAGCGATATAGTAGAAAGGGCACATGCGTCATGTAGTGGGCAGACATCCTAACGAGGCTGACCAATGGTGACGCAGTTGTGTTGGCCAATCAGAGTAGTAAGGGCGCGGTGTACACACTCTGGCACCCCTGTCTCCTCGCCGTACTCACTCTATGCCCACATCGCTGATGAGATGGTGGCATGTGACGCGGTGATGTGGAGAAGGAAATTGATTCCGGTCTTCTGCAGGCGATTTCCAGATCGCAGGATCGCTGTAGACCGCCGGCGAGATCTCTGTATGTGACAGGGCGACGGCCATGTGCAAAAAAGTGCCCGAAACGTCACGGCAAATTGCCGGCGATACGGAAGCCATATTGCCGTGTGTGATGGTACCTTCACTCTTGTGGAGCTGCTTGCTGTCAGTGAATGGACGCTCTTGGTTCTGTTCATTCTCTTGGAGTCTTCACAGGATGAAACATTAGTCCGGCTCCTCAGTGACCCGCTGTGTGTCCTTCCCCGGAGGAATATGACCGCTATCATGCGGGAATGTCACTGGCAGCGGTCCCAGCTGCTAACTCCAGGCTGGATGCCCAGCTGCTCGCTGCCACCATGGCACACACCGCCGCCTCTGATGTCCTCTTGTTAAACTGGTAGAAGGATTAGTGGGAGAAGTGATGAGATTCCTTCCAGCCGCGCCTCACCCATCATCTGCCGCCAAAGAGACATGTGAGACAGGCAATCAGGAGCCATCATCACCTAGAGAGTAAATATCTATCTATCATCTATCTATCTATCTATCTATCTTATAATGGAATGCAATTGAGCCATTGTGCCTTGAGCACTTTACATCACCATTGGAGTGCTGTGACCTTTTTTCATTCTCTTGTATTTATCTGTTATCTATCATGTATATATCCATTATAAACTTACTTTGTGGCGACCGTCATCCACTTTCGCCGTCATCGTGTCCTCCTATCCTCTGATTGGCCAGAACAAGTTCTATATAGTAGCCATATTTGCGCACCCAATGGTGATGGTTGTGGAAATATGGTGCCTGGTAGCCCGATCCCAGCTCACCACAGTCCCTCTGACCCCTGCACAGTCCCAGCTCACCCCTGCGAAAGCCATCACCCCCGTCTGGTCCCAGCTCCCAGCAGCGCCATCTACCACCCATCCCAGCTCCTAGCAGCCACTCACCCCGTCTGTCCCAGCTCCCAGCAGCCCGCCATCTACCAACCCAATCCCAGCTCCTAGCAGCCCACTCACCCCGCCCAATCCTAGTCTCCGCAGCCTGCTCACCCAAGCCAGGACCCCAGCCTACCAGCACCCGCCACATGAGACCAAGCACAGGGGGGGCAAGCTGATCACAGGGGCCGCCAAGAGACAGCCAAGTGGAGGGAAGAGGAAGACACAGGGGGGCAGAGGAGATATCATGGGGAGAAGGAGGACCACGTGGTGGGCAGGGAGACAGCACAATGGGGGGAAGAGAGGCAGCACAGGAGGGGCAGAGAGATGTGCACTGATGGCTTTGTACCAAGCAGACGTTCTTAAATTATAGCCCAGAAGTTCCCCCTCGGTCTCACCAAGTAGAACACGTTTCCCATAAGCTTGTGTCAGATTTGATTGATTTTGGCAAAACATAGCTGAGCTTAGATGTTTTTCTTTTCACCACTGTATCCCACAGGTCAGATATATGAAGAATATGAGAGACTAGATGTGAGCCCAATGCTATCGCATCGGGAGAGCGGTGACATCACAATGGGGGCGATCTCTGAGGCCCTGGGGGCAGCAGCCGTCTCTCCCCATGTGCTGTCTCTCCCCTTTCCACTGTTTTTCACCCCTCGCTCTCAGCCCCCCTGTGGCGCCCCTGCGACCAGAGGCCACAAGAGGGAAGTGCAGCCAGGTAAGCAAGGTGGTTGAAAACACACCCACACCACACAAGCACTGACCCTACACAGGACTCTAGGTTGTACAAGGGATGGCGGGTGTAGCAAAGTGGGTGGAATGTAGGAGGACACTGACAAGTGGGTGGAGCAAGACCAGAAGTTAGGTGGTTGGAGAAGCAGTGAGGAAGGCTTCTCCAGTTTCGGGTTCCCTGGAGGCGCAGAATCCTGAGAGGCACAGGCCCTAGGAGAGAAAGCCCGCTCCATAGCCTGGAGGTGATGGGAAGGAGAAAGAAACTTAAAGAGACCCCACAGCTGAAGGAAAGTGGGAGGACAAGGGCCCGGCAGTCACACACATCTTAGCTTGCCGGAGGCACCTTAGAAACAATGACTGACAGAAGGAGCCTGGTGTGCCCAAATATCTGAACCTGGGACACTAGAGACTAGGTCGACACCAGAGAACCGGCTCTGAAGAGGTGACTGGTATTCCAGACCCTAATCACGAGACACACAGGTGGGGGGCAGAAACTTAGGACACAGTCATCACACTAGGACTGGTGACCCTGACTGTAAGGGAAATATATTCACCCGTGAGTCTGCGACGACCAGACCGAACCCGCGGTGAGGTACTACGATAAATAGAAGGGCCTGAAAGACTTTGAGGGAGCAACACAGAAACGCTGCCTGAGCTGCACAGTCTGAGTTGCCCAGAGCAGAGCTAAAGTGTGAGAACTGTAACTGGAAAGAGCTGTGAACTGTTGTGAACTAATGCTGATGACCTTAAGTAAAGTACCCAGTAAGCTCATCACTGCCTGAGACTGTTTACTTCCAGCGTGGCAGCAGAGTCCCACCTGAGGAGCCACAGACTGTAATCACTGCACACTGGCTGGAGGAGCTGCAGCTTGAAGTGAACTGCACTGCACACAATCCCTCACCAGGCCCTCCATCACAACTACTCCTGCCTGGGGACCCTCAGCCCTCCCCGAGGAGGGCTTACCATCCACGCTGCCCCAAGTCACCGTCCCCAGCAGGAATACGGCAATGGTGGATCTATTGACCACATATCCCGGGTGGCGTCACGACAAATCCCTTGTAAATAACCCCTTTTAGACGGATCCCAGGCCACGGGACCGGGTCACGACTACCGTGATACCCCAGAGAGACAGCACCGGCCTGGCTCCCGAGTACCCCATAGCCTGGGGCGGCATCACCCCCATGCTGCCTCATCTCTGCCCCATCTCTGCCCCCCTGTGCTCACTCTGTGCCCATCCCCGCCGTGATCGTTCTCATGCGGCGGCGGCGGCATGAGGAAGAGGATAGTGGCATGAGGAACTTGCACATTTCCTCATTTGGTGGGGTGAGAGCAGGCTGTGCAGGGTGAGTGCTGTGCAGGGTCAGTGCTGTGCAGGGTGAGTGCTGTGCAGGGTGAGTGCTGTGCGGGGTGAGTGCAGTGTGTGGCGACTGCTGTGTGGGGTGAGTGCAGTGTGTGGTGACTGCGGTGCAGGGTGAGTGCAGTGGGGGGGTGAGTCTGGTGCGGGCTCAGTGCGATGCGGGCTCAGTGCAGTGCAGGTTGAGTGTAGTGCAGGTTGAGTGCAGTGCAGGTTGAGTGCAGTGTGTGGTGAGTGCAGTGTGTGGTGAGCCCTGTGCGGGGTGAGTGCAGTGCAGTGTGTGGTGAGTGTGAGTGCAGGGTGAGTGCTGTGTGGGGTGAGTGCTGTGCAGGGTGAGTGCAGTGCAGAATGAGTGAGTGCAGGGTGAGTGCTGTATGGGTGAGTGCTGTATGGGTGAGTGCTGTACAGGTGAGTGGTGTGCGTGTGACCGTGGTGCAGGCTGAGTGGGGTGCATGGTCAGTGCAGTGCGGGCCTGAGTGCAGTGCAGGTTGGTGCAGTGCGGGCTGAGTGCGTGTGTGGTGAGCCTGTGGGGGTGAGTGCAGTGCAGTGTGTAGGTGATGTGAGTGCGGGGTGAGTGCAGTGGGCTGAGTGCAGTGTGTAGTGAGCCCTGTGTGGGGTGAGTGAAGTGCAGTGTGTAGTGAGTGTGAGTGCGGGGTGAGTGCTGTGAAGGGTGAGTGCTGTGCAGGGTGAGTGCAGTGGTGTGGCGACTGCTGTGTGGGGTGAGTGCAGTGGTGGCGACTGCGGTGCAGGGTGAGTGCGGTGCGGGGTGAGTACGGTGCGGGGTGAGTGCGGTGCGGCTCAGTGCAGTGCAGGGTGAGTGCAGTGCAGGTTGAGTGCATGTGCGGGGTGAGTGCAGTGTGTGTTGAGCCTGTGTGGGGTGAGTGCAGTGCAGTGTGTGTGAGTGTGAGTGCAGGGTGAGTGCTGTGGGGTGAGTGGGGTGCATGGTGAGTGCAGTGCGGGGTGAGTGCTGTGCAGGGTGATAGCAGTGCAGAAGTGAGTGCAATGCAGGGTGAGTGCAGTGCGAGGGTGAGTGCAGTGTGTGGTCTAGTGTCAGTGCAGGAGTGAGTGCTGTACAGGTGAGTGCTGTATGGGTGAGTGCTGTACAGGTGAGTGGTGTGCATGGTGAGTGGGGTGCATGGTCAGTGCATGCGGCTGAGTGCAGTGCGGGCTGAGTGCAGTGTGTGGTGAGCCTGTGTGGGTGAGTGCAGTGCAATGTGTGGTGAGTGTGAGTGCAGGGTGAGTGCTGTGCGGGTGAGTGTGGGTGCATGGTGAGTGCATGTGGGGTGAGTGCTGTGCAGGGTGAGTGTCAGTGCAGATGAGTGCAGTGCAGAGTGACTGCAGTGGGGAGTGAGTGCAGTGTTGGTCAGTGTGAGTGCTGTACGGTGAGTACTGCACGGGTGAGTGTCTGTGCGGGTGAGTGTGGTGCGGCTAGTGGGGTGCAGGTCGAGTGCAGTGCGGGCTGAGTGCTGCAGTGCAGGTGTCGAGTGCAGTGCAGGCTGAGTGCAGTGCAGGTCGAGTGCAGTGCAGGCTGAGTGCAGTGTGTGGTGAGCCCTGTGTTGGGTGTGCAGTGGGTAGTGAGTGTGAGTGCGGGGTGAGTGCAGTGCGGGGTGAGTGCAGTGTGTGGTCAGTGTGAGTGCAGTGCAGGGTGAGTGCTGTGGGGGTGAGTGCTGTGCGGGTGAATGCAGTGCAGGGTGAGTGCAGTGTGGGTGAGTGCAGTGTGTGGTGAGTGCAGTGCGGTGATGAGTGCAGTGCAGGGTGAGTGGTGTGCGGCTGAGTGGGTGCAGGGTGAGTGCAGTGCATAGGTGAGTGCTGTGCGGGGTGAGTGCTGTGAAGGGTGAGTGCAGGTAGTGCAGTGGGGTGGTGTCAGTGAGGGTGATGCAGAGTGAGTGCTGTGGGGTGAGTGCTGTGCAGGGTGAGTGCTGTGCAGCATGAATGCAGTGCGGGATCATGCAGTGCTGGTCAGTGCAGTGCGTGTGAGTGCTGCGGGTGAGTGCGGTGCGTGCATGTTTAATGCGGTGCGGGTGAATGCGTGCGGGTGAGTGCGGTGCGGGTGAGTGCAGTGCGGGTGCGTGCAGTGCGGGCTGCAGTACCTGGCTGCTCCCCCAAGTCCGTGTGAGCAGTTTACAGGACCTGTGGTGATATTACTGTCATGATGTGATCTTGCTCCTCCATGACAGTGAAATCACCACAGATCCTTTAAGCTCATCAGGCAGCGGATCACGTGACCTGCGTGTCATGCAGATCCTTTTAGCACAAGGACATTAATCCTTATGTTGACAGGACCTGAGTGATGCTGCGGCTCCACACACACAGCGGTGGTGAACGTAGCGAGCATTGAAGCAGCGCAACAGTGGGGGCAACGGAGGAGGGAGCCCAGGGGTGAGTATCTGTATGCGGCCGGCATAATGCACATCAATGGGTGTGCCAATATGGCGGAGGGATTTTTTTCTGTCACATGGACCAATCCGATGGTGAAGAAAACGAGACATCCGATAAGGCAATTCTATAAGTACATTCTTGTCATATGCTGGAGACAATCAGAACTTGCCAGAAATTCCTGCAGCTCCTTTAATGTTGCTGTCGCCTCTTTGCGCTCCTGTACAATTTTTTTCTTGCCTTTTCATCCATTTTTGAGGGACGTCCAGTCTAGGTAAGGCCAAGTTAAAGCCCCTTCTTCACTGTGTTTTTCTAATGTCTTGGGAATGTTTTCGGACCCTTCTCCTGAATGATACTTCCCACAATGGGATCCCTTTGCTGTGTTGTTGTGTCATGTGAAATGCTCAGTAGTAGTTTAAATGGGAGTAAATTTCCTTTGGTACATTCGGAGTTAAGCTTCTGTAGTTTTGCTATGTCTGGGTGGCTGTACAGGTGAGGGTGTCAGATAAGGCAGTTGTCCTCTCCTCTAGCTTTACATAGTTCCACTTCCTTTACTTGGTGTCGCTGTTAGAGTTTAATCTCTTCTTTGACCTCGGAGCTGTGAAGACATGTGCTGTGCTTCAGAAGCATTCTGTCTGTGAGGATCATCTTGGGGTGCTGCTGTCCTTTCCCTGGGTGGAGGTGAGGTGGTAATAGCCCAAGGCTGGATAGGAGCGAGGGCAAGGTTAGCGGCCCAGACATCCTCACCATCAGAGGTAATTCCGGGGTCAGGTGTCAGCAAGGGAACCCCAGTGTACAGGTTCTGTTAATTCTATTTTCAACCTCACAACTGATTTCAGTTTTTCTCGGTGGATTTCTATAGATTCTCGCTGACATTACTGGGGGAATTCTTCATGGAAGGATTATTCCACATGAGAAGAGCCTGGCCTGTTATCAGGGGTGTGTAGACTTTCTATATATCTTGTATATGATCTATTTCTCCATCTTCACTGTTATATTCCGGATCGTGATCCGATGAGTGATGGTGTCGGCACATTTTCTGGCACCAGTTGGCAGCACACATGTCCGTGCCGTTCCCCATCACGAGATTATTCCGGGGTTCTCGTCCGTCCTGCCCAATAATGAACGCTCGGATCCTCAGGAAACACTCAGCAGACACCGTCAGCTCTGCTACATCATTGTACGAGTCACCTCGGGTTCATAAAACACCAGCCACGTTCTGTGTCACACAATTTATTACCTGTGCTGGAGCGCGGCCAGGACGGCGCACATTACACCAAGTCACAGTGCCATGGGATTTCCATTACATCCCACAAACCTTCCGAGTCATATTTCACCTATAATCTGAAGGAAAAGCCCAAAAGTGCGGAGGACACTGATCCCATTGTGGCATTATTAGGTGGGAGACGAGGTCTTCATCAGGCTGCAATGTAAGAGCAGAGCGTGGAAGAGCCGAAAGGAGAGAGAGAAAAGAGAGAAAAAGGTTCACAACTCTGTGCTGTCATTTGTTCTATCGAGCATTGAGGATCGACTGCAGGGTCTCAAGGGACTGAGATCTGCAGAATGGTCTGCCCAGGAACCCAAAATGTCTGCGCTTTGTTCATCAATAGATAGATAGATAGATAAGATAGATAGATAGATAGATAGATAGATGATAGTATGATGCAGGGAATTAGACATAGATATAGATAGTATAGAGTAGGGATAGAGGGATGGATGATTAATGGATGGATGCCATTATGGAGAGCAGGGGTAGATACTAGTCATGTGCTATGGACCGTGCGGAGTTCTGCTGGGGAGATCACAGCAGTCCGGTCCGGACCTGTCCCGGGTTTTCATAAGTAAAAGGGAATATATACAGGGATTGTTTGTCGTGACGTCACCCACGGGTTGTGGTCAGTAAGGGGACCACCGCTGCAGCGCAGCTCTGCCAGGAGGATGGAGGGATGAATGGACTGCAGCTGATGGATGGCGGCTGCTCCTGGCAGGGTGAAAGGTGTAATTACATTCAGAATACCTGGAATCAGACACAGAAACTGGAGCGGGGTTCACCGGGTTTACTCACAAGTTCTTCAGTGCAAGCAGTTTACAACACAGTTCACAGTACAGTTCAATTCACAACTTCATTAACTCCAGACACTTGAACCCTCTGCAGCGATGCTGTCACTCTGAGACCCCTCACTCTCTCTATATGACTTTCAGGCTTGTGAGGCGGTCGACAGGGTAGGGGTACTGGGTACGGGGGCTAATGGCGGCTTTGATGGGGGATCACGGCTGATCGGTCCCCGATCCCGTGCCTTGAACCCTCAATGGCGGAGAAATAGTGGGGGATAAGGGTATTATTAACGTGACGCCACCTGTAGTTCCTGGTAACAGATATACCAGTGCTGCAGCCGGCCGCTGAGGTGATGGTGGGTGCAGCAGAGTGTGGACAGCTCCCCACAGGTGGAGCTTTACCTCATGGCAGAGGGGATGGATGAGGGAGTAGTAGTTAATCTTTGCAGACAAGGCGCTGAGTTGCGTTGGTTAGACAGACACACACAGGGATTGTTGTTTCGGTACCTTTTACTGGTGACAGAGTAACAGGTACAGTCCAGAGTAATAACCAGGTCCCCGGTGCAACTTGGGACTTCCACCTTAGAAAGTTATGAGGCCTCCTCTGTGTCTGTGCTCTGTGGTTTGGGGTAAGTCCTGCCTGAGCCTGAACCCACCGCTCCTTCTCCCTCTCTGGGCTTTGCTCTAAACTGACAATGAGGTCCTTCTGCAGGGTCTCTGTTTCTCCTATGGCCTCTGGTCCTGTGTTTGGTCAGTCTAGCGTCTCTTACTTTGTTCTCCTCAGGGCTGAACTCCTCCTGAGTTGTCTGGGCTTTTGCTGTAGCACTTAATGCTGGCAGTGTTGGACTCCGGTGTCCGGTGTACTAAAGGGCTGTAGTAACCGGTTCCCTTTTCTTAGTTGCCTGCTTTCTCCACTTGCCTCTGACCCTTTCCCTAGGGTGCACAGTGGTCAGTGGTCCCTGGTCCTGGGCCTGGATCTCTCCCAGCGACCAGCTCCTCCGTCTCCTCTCTCTTCTCTCCTCAGACTCATTTCACGGACAGACTAACTCCTCCCCTCATGCCTGGATGTTCTTAAAGGGGAACTGACTTAAGGCAGCCAGTAGAGCTCCCCCTACAGGTCTGGGGTGGAAGGTGTGGTGTGCTGTGCGGACCAAGGTGTAACTCCCTCCTTGCACCGGTGGACCCTGTGGCAATCCCCCGCAGGGTGCCACACTTCTTCTTCTCTCTCTCTGTTCTTCCTAGCAGACTGTATGGTGGCAGCTCTGCCCCTTGTATGAAGGAAGGACGTCATATCACATCCCTGGGGGTCTAGAGCATGAAGGACGTCATATCACATCCCTGGGGGTCTAGAGTATGAAGGACGTCATATCACATCCCTGGGGGTCTAGAGCGTGAAGGACGTCATATCACATCCCTGGGGGTCTAGAGCATGAAGGACGTCATATCACATCCCTGGGGGTCTAGAGCATGAAGGACGTCATATCACATCCCTGGGGGTCTAGAGCATGAAGGACGTCATATCACATCCCTGGGGTCTAAGGCAGGAAGGACTTCATATCATATCCCTGGGGGTCTAGAGTATGAAGGACGTCATATCACATCCCTGGGGGTCTAGAGCATGAAGGACGTCATATCACATCCCTGGGGGTCTAGAGCATGAAGGACGTCATATCACATCCCTGGGGGTCTAGAGCATGAAGGACGTCATATCACATCCCTGGGGGTCTAAGGCAGGAAGGACTTCATATCATATCCCTGGGGGTCTAGAGTATGAAGGACGTCATATCACATCCCTGGGGGTCTAGAGCATGAAGGACGTCAAATCACATCCCTGGGGGTCTAGAGCATGAAGGACGTCATATCACATCCCTGGGGGTCTAGAGTATGAAGGACGTCATATCACATCCCTGGGGGTCTAGAGCATGAAGGACGTCATATCACATCCCTGGGGGTCTAGAGTATGAAGGACGTCATATCACATCCCTGGGGGTCTAGAGAATGAAGGACGTCATATCACATCCCTGGGGGTCTAGAGCATGAAGGACGTCATATCACATCCCTGGGGGTCTAGAGCATGAAGGACGTCATATCACATCCCTGGGGGTCTAGAGCATGAAGGACGTCATATCACATCCCTGGGGGTCTAGACCATGAAAGACGTCATATCACATCCCTCGGGGTCTAGAGCATGAAGGACGTCATATCACATCCCTGGGGGTCTAGAGCATGAAGGACGTCATATCACATCCCTCGTGGTCTAAGGCAGGAAGGACTTCATATCATATCCCTGGGGGTCTAGAGTATGAAGGACGTCATATCACATCCCTGGGGGTCTAGAGTATGAAGGACGTCATATCACATCCCTGGAGGTCTAGAGCATGAAGGACGTCATATCACATCCCTCGTGGTCTAAGGCAGGAATGACTTCATATCATATCCCTGGGGGTCTAGAGTATGAAGGACGTCATATCACATCCCTGGGGTCTAAGGCAGGAAAGACGTCATATCATATCCCTGGGGGTCTAGAGCATGAAGGACGTCATATCACATCCCTGGGGGTCTAGAGCATGAAGGACGTCATATCACATCCCTGGGGGTCTAGAGCATGAAGGACGTCATATCACATCCCTGGGGGTCTAGAGCATGAAGGACGTCATATCACATCCCTGGGGGTCTAGAGTATGAAGGACGTCATATCACATCCCTGGGGGTCTAGAGTATGAAGGACGTCATATCACATCCCTGGGGGTCTAGAGTATGAAGGACGTCATATCACATCCCTGGGGGTCTAGAGCATGAAGGACGTCATATCACATCCCTGGGGGTCTAGAGTATGAAGGACGTCATATCACATCCCTGGGGGTCTAGAGTATGAAGGACGTCATATCACATCCCTGGGGGTCTAGAGTATGAAGGACGTCATATCACATCCCTCGTGGTCTAAGGCAGGAAGGACGTCATATCACATCCCTGGGGGTCTAGAGTATGAAGGACGTCATATCACATCCCTGGGGGTCTAGAGCATGAAGGACGTCATATCACATCCCTAGGGGTCTAGAGTATGAAGGACGTCATATCACATCCCTCGTGGTCTAAGGCAGGAAGGATTTCATATCATATCCCTGGGGTCTAGAGCATGAAGGACGTCATATCACATCCCTGGGGGTCTAGAGATGAAGGACGTCATATCACATCCCTGGGGGTCTAGAGCATGAAGGACGTCATATCACATCCCTGGGGGTCTAGAGCATGAAGGACGTCATATCACATCCCTGGGGGTCTAGAGCATGAAGGACGTCATATCACATCCCTGGGGTCTAAGGGGAAGGACGTCATATCACATCCCTGGGGGTCTAGAGTATGAAGGACGTCATATCACATCCCTGGGGGTCTAGAGTATGAAGGACGTCATATCACATCCCTGGGGGTCTAGAGTATGAAGGACGTCATATCATATCCCTGGGGTCTAGAGTATGAAGGACGTCATATCACATCCTGGGGGTCTAGAGTATGAAGGACGTCATATCACATCCCTGGGGGTCTAGAGCTATGAAGGACGTCATATCACATCCCTGGGGGTCTAGAGCATGAAGGACGTCATATCAATCCCTGGGGGTCTAGAGAATTGTTCATTATTTCATACATTATCATAAAATGTTTTATAAGTGTTGGCATCATAGGTTTCCAGGGTCTAGGGGTCCCTTCATGTCTTTGGTTATAATTATTCTATAACTGATCATCATAAACCTATTATCACCATTATCTATACAGAGAAAGAAGCAGGAACAACAGTGACATCTGCAGGTAGATGGCGGTATTACACCTAGCGCTCCATCACTGGATACTAATCACCCGCTCGGGACTTATAAGTTCCCAGTGCAGAGAGCGGCTACAAAGAGTCTTCCTCTGGAGGACCGACATATCCCTATTATGTCCACAGTATATAGAGATCAATGGACATCATGCAATGCTCCATTTCCCTCTGGGGGCGCTGCATTAAAATGAAACACTTAGATCCTCATCACAAATGACAGCTGCTGGGGGGGTCCAGACACAAGACCCCTATTAATAGTGACCGTGAATCTCAGGGGGGGCGGAATGTTAGGGGACATGTTACTTTTTTGCCCTCTTCCCCTTTAATATATATGTAACAGGGAAATGTCTGAGATGTAACAGTCCCTGTATCTGCAGGTTTTATTTCAATTCCCCTCTACTAATTAGTGGGATGGGGCCAGGCTGCGTCCTTTTATGAAGGATTCACAAACCTTGAGGCCAATGACCTCCATTCACTCGGAGTAAATGAGGGGCTGGGGATTTCCTGCGCCGAGCGCGTCTGCTGTAATAAAAATAGTGAAATAATCGTGCACTTGGCCGGGGTCTAACCCAGAGGTTACATACAGGATAAACCCGGTGCACCGCCGCCCAGCCAGAGAGCGGACAAGGTCATGGATCTAGAAGGAGAATTGGGCGACATCTGTTTTGTTTCCTAAAATAATTTTTTTTTTTTTCATCTTATATGAACGCTGCCGTTCTCCTGAATCCGGCGATGTTTCTCTTGTGTTTCTGCGCCTCTCAGTTCCTGAGATATGGCCCCATCTTCTCTGCATAAAAAATGTCTTTATTTTAGCAAGTGGGAGTGGTCTCCATGAGGACCACACCCAGATGGCTAACAAGGAAGAAAGGGCCATATCTCAGGAATGGAGAGGCCCAGGAACAAAAGAAAAACATCGCTGGATTCAGGAGAACAGCGGCATTCACACCGGATAATGAAATTACATATTTATTGCAAGTGGCAGATCCCCTTTAAATTTATATAATTACTTTCTGAATAGAACTTGACTGGTGAGTGGTGAATGGAGAATCAGGAGAGTTTCTGCTCTCAGCTTTGATCACTGCTCCACGTCTGTTGTTCTCAACCTGTTGCAGAACTACAACTCTCAGCATGCCCTGCCTACTGCAATATCAGTCACAGTGACCGGTGTCTGGATAACTCAGATTTCCTGATGGATTAATACTGGCCCCATAATGGTGGTGCTGGAGACCGCAGGACAACCCAAAAAAACAGTCCATGACCCCAGAAAGTGGCCCATATACCATGCCAGCAAAGAGCACCCCCTTTATTAGTATTAGACACAGTGTCTTTGAGAGTTCCGCCATAATCTGCCAGCCCCATTTACAGTGCCCCCCAAGATGCCCAAATGCTTCTATTAATCCCATAGTGTCAATAAGGGAATACCCCTATATCCAGCGCCCCACTAGTGAGCCCTCTCAAGCAGAGTCAACAAAAGAGTTCTGCCCAGTGAACCCCAATAAATAGCCAATCACAGCAGTGCCAGGAAGACAGCGCCCCCAATACCACCGCCACACAGACAGGATCGCCATGCCCAGAGCCTCCCAGACGGTTCTCATGAGCGGTATCAGTGTGCCCCAATAAACAATATAATGTATGCTGGAGCAGATTAAAGGGGCTCTCCAATGGTTTATCATTTTTAACATGGTTGGCTCAGTGGTTAGCACTGTATGGTGGCTCAGTGGTTAGCACTGTATGGTGGCTCAGTGGTTAGCACTGTATATGGTGGCTCAGTGGTTAGCACTGTATGGTGGCTCAGTGGTTAGCACTGTATATGGTGGCTCAGTGGTTAGCACTGTATGGTGGCTCAGTGGTTAGCACTGTATATGGTGGCTCAGTGGTTAGCACTGTATATGGTGGCTCAGTGGTTAGCACTGTATAGGTGGCTCAGTGGTTAGACTGTATGGTGGCTCAGTGGTTAGCACTGTATATGGTGGCTCAGTGGTTAGCACTGTATATGGTGGCTCAGTGGTTAGCACTGTATATGGTGGCTCAGTGGTTAGCACTGTATGGTGGCTCAGTGGTTAGCACTGTATATGGTGGCTCAGTGGTTAGCACTGTATGGGGCTCAGTGGTTAGACTGTATGGTGGCTCAGTGGTTAGCACTGTATGGTGGCTCAGTGGTTAGCACTGTATATGGTGGCTCAGTGGTTAGCACTGTATGGTGGCTCAGTGGTTAGCACTGTATAGGTGGCTCAGTGGTTAGCACTGTATATGGTGGCTCAGTGGTTAGCACTGTATGGTGGCTCAGTGGTTAGCACTGTATAGGTGGCTCAGTGGTTAGCACTGTATACGGTGGCTCAGTGGTTAGCACTGTATATGGTGGCTCAGTGGTTAGCACTGTATATGGTGGCTCAGTGGTTAGCATGTATAATGGGTGGCTCAGTGGTTAGCACTGTATATGGTGGCTCAGTGGTTAGCACTGTATATGGTGGCTCAGTGGTTAGCACTGTATATGGTGGCTCAGTGGTTAGCACTGTATATGGTGGCTCAGTGGTTAGCACTGTATGGTGGCTCAGTGGTTAGCACTGTATATGGTGGCTCAGTGGTTAGCACTGTATGGTGGCTCAGTGGTTAGCACTGTATGGTGGCTCAGTGGTTAGCACTGTATATGGTGGCTCAGTGGTTGAGCACTGTATGGTGGCTCAGTGGTTAGCACTGTATATGGTGGCTCAGTGGTTAGCACTGTATACGGTGGCTCAGTGGTTAGCACTGTATGGTGGCTCAGTGGTTTAGCACTGTATAGGTGGCTCAGTGGTTAGCACTGTATATGGTGGCTCAGTGGTTAGCACTGTATATGGTGGCTCAGTGGTTAGCACTGTATGGTGGCTCAGTGGATGCAGTTAACTGTATGGTGGCTCAGTGGTTAGCACTGTATAGGTGGCTCAGTGGTTAGCACTGTATGGTGGCTCAGTGGTTAGCACTGTATATGGTGGCTCAGTGGTTAGCACTGTAATGGTGGCTCAGTGGTTAGCACTGTATATGGTGGCTCAGTGGTTAGCACTGTATATGGTGGCTCAGTGGTTAGCACTGTATAGGTGGCTCATTTGGTTAGCACTGTATATGGTGGCTCAGTGGTTAGCACTGTATATGGTGGCTCAGTGGTTAGCACTGTATTGGTGGCTCAGTGGTTAGCACTGTATGGTGGCTCAGTGGCTTAGCATGTAATGGTGGCTCAGTGGTTAGCACTGTAATGGTGAGCTCAGTGGTTAGCACTGTATGGTGGCTCAGTGGTTTAGCACTGTATACGGTGGCTAAATGGTTAGCACTGTATATGGTGGCTCAGTGGTTAGCACTGTATTGGTCGGCTCAGTGGTTAGCACTGTATGTGGCTCAGTGGTTAGCACTGTACGGTGGCTCAGTGGTTAGCACTGTATATGGTGGCTCAGTGGTTAGCACTGTATATGGTCACGTGTTAGCTCAGTGGTTTGTAGCACTGTATATGGTGGCTCAGTGGTTAGCACTGTATATGGTGGCTCAGTGGTTAGCACTGTATATGGGCTCAGTGGTTGTACGTATATGTGGCTCAGTGGTTAGATGAGTGGCTCAGTGGTTAGCACTGTTAGTGCTCAGTGGTTAGCCTGTAATGGTGGCTCAGTGGTTAGCACTGTATATGGTGGCTCAGTGGTTAGCATGTATATGGTGGCATGGTAGCATGATGGTGGCTCAGTGTTAGCACTGTTATGGTGCTCATGTTGCACGTATGGTGGCTCAGTGGTTAGCACTGTATAGTGGTCAGTGGTAGCACTGTAATGGTGCTCAGTGGTTAGCACTGTATAGTGGTCAGTTAGCACTGTATATGGTGGCTCAGTGGTTAGCACTGTATATGGTGGCTCAGTGGTTAGCACTGTATAGTGGTCAGTGGTTAGCACTGTATGGTGGCTCAGTGGTTAGCACTGTATATGGTGGCTCAGGGTTAGCAGTGTATTGGCTCAGTGGTTAGCACTGTATGGTGGCTAGTGGTTAGCACTGTATGGTGGCTCAGTGGTTAGCACTGTATAGTGCTCAGTGGTTAGCATTGTATGGTGGCTCAGTGGTTAGCACTGAGGTGGCTCAGGTAGCACTGTATGGTGGCTCAGTGTTAGCACTGTATGGTGGCTCAGTGGTAGCACTGTATGTGGCTCAGTGTTAGCTGTATGGTGGCTCAGTGGTTAGCATGTATGGTGGCTCAGTGGTTAGCACTGTATATGGTGGCTCAGTGGTTAGCACTGTATGGTGGCTAGTGGTTAGCATTAGGTCTAGGTAGCACTAGTGTATAGCATTGTATGGTGGCTCAGTGGTTAGCACTGTATGGTGGCTCAGTGGTTAGCACTGTATATGGGGCTCAGTGGTTAGCACTGTATCGGTGGCTCAGTGGCTAGCACTGTATGGTGACTCATGGTAGACTGTATGGTAGCTCATGGTTAGCATTGTATGGTGGCTCAGTGGTAGCACTGTATTGTGGCTCAGTGGTTAGCACTATATATGGTGGCTCAGTGGTTAGCACTGTAACGGTGGCTCAGTGGTAGCACTGTATGGTGGCTCAGTGGTTAGCACTGTTATGGGCTCAGTGTCAGCACTGTATGGGCCAGTGGTTAGCATGATAGTGGTGGCTCATGGTTAGCAGTATGGTGGCTCAGGGGTTAGCACTGTATATGGTGGCTCAGTGGTTAGCATGTATATGGTGGCTCAGTGGTTAGCATGTATATGTAGGCTCAGTGGTTAGCACAGTATATGGTGGCTCAGTGGTTAGCACTGTATCGGTGGCTCAGTGGTTAGCACTGTATATGGTGGCTCAGTGGTTAGCACTGTATATGGTGGCTCAGTGGTTAGCACTGTATATGGTGGCTCAGTGGTTAGCACTGTATATGGTGGCTCAGTGGTTAGCACTGTATATGGTGGCTCGTGGTTAGCACTGTGTATATGGTGGCTCGGTGGTTAGCACTGTATATGGTGGTTCGGTGGTTAGCACTGTATGGTGGCTCAGTGGTTAGCACTGTATGGTGGCTCAGTGGTTAGCATTGTATATGGTGGCTCGGTGGTTAGCACTGTATACGGTGGCTCAGTGGTTAGCACTGTATATGGTGGCTCAGTGGTTAGCACTGTATGGTGGCTCAGTTGGTTAGCAACTGTATATGGTGGCTCAGTGGTTAGCACTGTATATGGTGGCTCAGTGGTTAGCACTGTATACTGCAGTGGATAGCAGTGTATGGTGGCCAGTGGTTAGCACTGTATAGGTGGCTCAGTGGTTAGCACTGTATATGTGTGGCTTCGTGTGGTTAGCACTGTATATGGTGGCTCGGTGGTTAGCACTGTATATGGTGGCTCGGTGGTTAGCACTGTTTGGTGGCTCAGTGGTTAGCACTGTATGGTGGCTCAGTGGTTAGCACTGTATATGGTGGCTCAGTGGTTAGCACTGTATATGGTGGCTCAGTGGTTAGCACTGTATACTCAGTGGATAGCAGTGTATGGTGGCTCAGTACTGTATGGAGGCTCAGTGGTTAGCATTGTATGGTGGCTCAGTGGTTAGCACTGTCATGGTGGCTCAGTGGTTAGCACTGTCTGGTGGCTTAGTGGTTAGCACTGTATATGGTGGCTCAGTGGTTAGCACTGTATATGGTGGCTCAGTGGTTAGCACTGTATACGGTGGCTCAGTGGTTAGCACTGTATATGGTGGCTCGGTGGTTAGCAATGTAATGGTGGCTCAGTGGTTAGCACTGTATATGGAGGCTCAGTGGTTAGCACTGTACGGTGGCTCAGTGGCTAGCACTGTATGGTGACTCAGTGGTTAGAACTGTATGGTAGCTCAGTGGTTAGCATTGTATGGTGGCTCAGTGGCTAGCACTGTATTGTGGCTCAGTCGTTAGCACTGTATATGGTGGCTCAGTGGTTAGCACTGTACGGTGGCTCAGTGGTTAGCACTGTATGGTGGCTCAGTGGTTAGCACTGTGTATGGTGGCTCAGTGGTTAGCACTGTATGGTGGCTCAGTGGTTAGCACTGTATATGGTGGCTCAGTGGTTAGCAGTGTATATGGAGGCTCAGTGGTTAGCACAGTATATGGTGGCTCAGTGGTTAGCACTGTACGGTGGCTCAGTGGTTAGCACTGTATATGGTGGCTCAGTGGTTAGCACTGTATATGGTGGCTCAGTGGTTAGCACTGTATACGGTGGCTCAGTGGTTAGCACTGTATATGGTGGCTCAGTGGTTAGCACTGTATATGGTGGCTCAGTGGTTAGCACTGTATATGGTGGCTCGGTGGTTAGCACTGTATATGGTGGCTCGGTGGTTAGCACTGTATATGGTGACTCGGTGGTTAGCACTGTATGGTGGCTCAGTGGTTAGCACTGTATGGTGGCTCAGTGGTTAGCACTGTATATGGTGGGTCAGTGGTTAGCACTGTATATGGTGGCTCAGTGGTTAGCACTGTATACTCAGTGGATAGCAGTGTATGGTGGCTCAGTACTGTATGGAGGCTCAGTGGTTAGCATTGTATGGTGGCTCAGTGGTTAGCACTGTCTGGTGGCTCAGTGGTTAGCACTGTATATGGTGGCTCGGTGGTTAGCACTGTATATGGTGGCTCGGTGGTTAGCAATGTATGGTGGCTCAGTGGTTAGCACTGTATATGGTGGCTCAGTGGTTAGCACTGTATGGTGGCTCAGTGGTTAGCACTGTATATGGTGGCTCAGTGGTTAGCACTGTACGGTGGCTCAGTGGTTAGCACTGTATATGGTGGCTCAGTGGTTAGCAGTGTATATGGAGGCTCAGTGGTTAGCACAGTATATGGTGGCTCAGTGGTTAGCACTGTACGGTGGCTCAGTGGTTAGCACTGTATATGGTGGCTCAGTGGTTAGCACTGTATATGGTGGCTCAGTGGTTAGCACTGTATACGGTGGCTCAGTGGTTAGCACTGTATAAGGTGGCTCAGTGGTTAGCACTGTATATGGTGGCTCGGTGGTTAGCACTGTATATGGTGGCTCGGTGGTTAGCACTGTATGGTGGCTCAGTGGTTAGCAATGTATGGTGGCTCAGTGGTTAGCACTGTATATGGTGGCTCAGTGGTTAGCACTGTATATGGAGGCTCAGTGGTTAGCACAGTATATGGTGGCTCAGTGGTTAGCACTGTACGGTGGCTCAGTGGTTAGCACTGTATATGGTGGCTCTGTGGTTAGCACTGTATATGGAGGCTCAGTGGTTAGCACAGTATATGGTGGCTCAGTGGTTAGCACTGTACGGTGGCTCAGTGGTTAGCACTGTATATGGTGGCTCAGTGGTTAGCACTGTATATGGTGGCTCAGTGGTTAGCACTGTATACGGTGGCTCAGTGGTTAGCACTGTATAAGGTGGCTCAGTGGTTAGCACTGTATATGGTGGCTCGGTGGTTAGCACTGTATATGGTGGCTCGGTGGTTAGCACTGTATGGTGGCTCAGTGGTTAGCAATGTATGGTGGCTCAGTGGTTAGCACTGTATATGGTGGCTCAGTGGTTAGCACTGTATATGGTGGCTCAGTGGTTAGCACTGTATACTCAGTGGATAGCAGTGTATGGTGGCTCAGTACTGTATGGAGGCTCAGTGGTTAGCATTGTATGGTGGCTCAGTGGTTAGCACTGTCTGGTGGCTCAGTGTTTAGCACTGTCTGGTGGCTTAGTGGTTAGCACTGTATATGGTGGCTCAGTGGTTAGCACTGTATTTGGTGGCTCAGTGGTTAGCACTGTATTTGGTGGCTCAGTGGTTAGCACTGTATTTGGTGGCTCAGTGGTTAGCACTGTATTTGGTGGCTTAGTGGTTAGCACTGTATATGGTGGCTCAGTGGTTAGCACTATATATGGTGGCTCAGTGGTTAGCACTGTATTTGGTGGCTCAGTGGTTAGCACTGTATATGGTGGCTCAGTGGTTAGCACTGTATACGGTGGCTCAGTGGTTAGCACTGTATATGGTGGCTCAGTGGTTAGCACTGTATATGGTGGCTCGGTCGTTAGCACTGTATATGGTGGCTCGGTGGTTAGCACTGTATATGGTGGCTCGGTGGTTAGCAATGTATGGTGGCTCAGTGGTTAGCACTGTATATGGTGGCTCAGTGGTTAGCACTGTATGGTGGCTCAGTGGTTAGCACTGTATATGGTGGCTCAGTGGTTAGCAGTGTATATGGAGGCTCAGTGGTTAGCACAGTATATGGTGGCTCAGTGGTTAGCACTGTACGGTGGCTCAGTGGTTAGCACTGTATATGGTGGCTCAGTGGTTAGCACTGTATATGGTGGCTCAGTGGTTAGCACTGTATGGTGGCTCAGTGGTTAGCACTGTATATGGTGGCTCAGTGGTTAGCATTGTACGGTGGCTCAGTGGTTAGCACTGTATATGGTGGCTCAGTGGTTAGCACTGTATATGGTGGCTCAGTGGTTAGCACTGTATATGGTGGCTCAGTGGTTAGCACTGTATGGTGGCTCAGTGGTTAGCACTGTATGGTGGCTCAGTGGTTAGCACTGTATATGGTGGCTCAGTGGTTAGTACTGTATATGGTGGCTCAGTGGTTAGCACTGTATATGGTGGCTCAGTGGTCAGCACTGTATATGGTGGCTCAGTGGTTAGCACTGTATACGGTGGCTCAGTGGTTAGCACTGTATATGGTGGCTCAGTGGTTAGCACTGTATATGGTGGCTCAGTGGTTAGCACTGTATGGTGGCTCAGTGGTTAGCCCTGTATGGTGGCTCAGTGGTTAGCACTGTATGGTGGCTCAGTGGTTGGCACTGTATATGGGGGCTCAGTGGTCAGCACTGTATAGTGGCTCAGTGGTTAGCACTGTATGGTGGCTCAGTGGTTAGCACTGTATATGGGGGCTCAGTGGTTAGCCTGTATGGTGGCTCAGTGGTTAGCACGGCGCGGTGGCTCAGTGGTTAGCACTGTATATGGTGGCTCAGTGGTTAGCACTGTATATGGTGGCTCAGTGGTTAGCACTGTATATGGTGGCTCAGTGGTTAGCACTGTATGGTGGCTCAGTGGTTAGCACTGTATATGGTGGCTCAGTGGTTAGCACTGTATGGTGGCTCAGTGGTTAGCGCTGTGTATGGTGGCTCAGTGGTTGGCACTGTATATGGGGGCTCAGTGGTCAGCACTGTATATGGTGGCTCAGTGGTTAGCACTGTATATGGTGGCTCAGTGGTTAGCACTGTATGGTGGCTCAGTGGTTAGCACTGTATATGGTGGCTCAGTGGTTAGCACTGTATATGGTGGCTCAGTGGTTAGCACTGTATATGATGGCTCAGTGGTTAGCACTGTATGGTGGCTCAGTGGTTGGCACTGTATATGGGGGCTCAGTGGTCAGCACTGTATATGGTGGCTCAGTGGTTAGCACTGTATATGGGGACTCAGTGGTTAGCATTGTATATGGTGGCTCAGTGGTTAGCACTGTATGGTGGCTCAGTGGTTAGCACTGTATATGGTGGCTCAGTGGTTAGCACTGTATATGGTGGCTCAGTGGTTAGCATTGTATGGTGGCTCAGTGGTTAGCACTGTATATGGGGGCTCAGTGGTTAGCCCTGTATGGTGGCTCAGTGGTTAGCACTGTATATGGTGGCTCAGTGGTCAGCACTGTATATGGTGGCTCAGTGGTTAGCACTGTATATGGTGGCTCAGTGGTTAGCATTGTATATGGTGGCTCAGTGGTTAGCACTGTATGGTGGCTCAGTGGTTAGCACTGTATATGGGGGCTCAGTGGTTAGCCCTGTATGGTGGCTCAGTGGTTAGCACTGTATATGACTCCGTCCTCATCCTTCTCGACCTCTCTGCTGCCTTTGATACTGTTGACCACTCCCTCTTACTCCAAATCCTTGAGTCTCTTGGCATTACTGACCTCGCCCTCTCCTGGATCTCCTCCTACCTGACGGGCAGGACCTTCAGCGTCACCCACTTCCACACCTCCTCCTCGCCCCACCCCCTCTCTGTAGGTGTCCCCCAGGGCTCGGTTCTGGACCACTACTCTTCTCTATTTACACCCTCGGCCTAGGCAACCTCATCGAGTCACATGGCCTCCAATACCACCTCTACGCCGACGACACCCAGGTCTATGTGTCTGGCCCTGACATCTCCTCTCTTCTATCCAAAATTCCTCACTGCCTATCCGCCATTGCATCCTTCTTTTCCACCCACTTCCTCAAACTCAACATGGACAAGACAGAATTCATCGTCTTTCCCCCTCACAACCCTCCCCCCCCCCCTTCCTGACCTATCCATCACCGTCAACGACTGCACCCTCTCACCGGTCCCCCATGCCAAATGTCTCGGGGTAACCCTCGACTCCTCCCTCTCCTTCAAGCCCCATATCCAAGCCCTCGCCACTGCCTGCCGACTCCAACTAAAAAACATTGCCCGCATCCGCTCCTTCCTTGACCACAACACAGCTAAGACACTTGTCCATGCCCTCATTATCTCCCGCCTGGACTACTGCAACCTCCTATTCACCGGCCTCCCTGCCTCCTCCCTTGCACCTCTCCACACCATCCTCAACTCTGCTGCCCGGCTTATCCACCTATCTCCCCGCTACTCCCCTGCCTCCCCTCTCCGCCAAGCGCTCCACTGGCTCCCCATCCCCCAGCGATCTCGCTTCAAAACCCTAACCCTGACATACAAGGCCATACACAACCTGTCCCCTCCCTATATCTCCATCCTGGTCTCCCACTACCTCCCTTCGCGCAATCTGCGCTCCTCCCAAGAACTCCTCCTCTCAACCCCCCGCATCTCCACCTCCCACAACCGCACACAAGACTTCTCTCGTGCTTCTGCCAGACTCTGGAACTCCCTCCCCCACCACATCAGACACTCCCCGACCCTGGGAACCTTCAAGAAAAACCTGAAGACCCACCTCTTCCTACAAGCCTATAACACACACTGAGACCTTATCTGCAGCACCATCTCACCTCTCCCCCTCCTACTGTCTCCCTCCCCACCCCCTCTAGACTGAGAGCCCTCGCGGACAGGATCCCCGGCCCTATTGTACCCGTATGATTAATTGTGATATGTCATCGTTTGTCGTCGTCTGTGTCTACCCTCCAAATTGTAAAGCGCCATGTATCCTAATGGCGCTATATAAATACCTATTAATAATAATAATAATAATAATAATATGTGGTGGCTCAGTGGTTAGCACTGTATGGAGGGGCTCAGTGGTTAGCACTGTATATGGTGGCTCAGTGGTTAGCACTGTGTGGTGGCTCAGTGGTTAGCACTGTATGGTGGCTCAGTGGTTAGCACTGTATATGGTGGCTCAGTGGTTAGCACTGTATATGGTGGCTCAGTGGTTAGCACTGTATATGGTGACTCAGTGGTTAGCAGTGTATATGGTGGCTCAGTGGTTAGCACTGTATACGGTGACTCAGTGGTTAGCACTGTATATGGTGGCTCAGTGGTTAGCACTGTATGGTGGCTCAGTGGTTAGCACTGTATGGTGGCTCAGTGGTTAGCACTGTATGGTGGGCTCAGTGGTTAGCACTGTATGGTGGTTCAGTGGTTAGCACTGTACGGTGGTTCAGTGGTTAGCACTGTATATGGTGGCTCAGTGGTTAGCACTGTATATGGGGGCTCAGTGGTTGGCACTGTATACGTGGCTCAGTGGTTAGCACTGTATATGTTGGCTCAGTGGTTAGCACTGTATATGGTGGCTCAGTGGTTAGCACTGTATATGGTGGGTCAGTGGTTAGCACTGTATATGGTGGCTCAGTGGTTAGTACTGTATGGTGGCTCAGTGGTTAGCACTGTTATGGTGGCTCAGTGGTTAGCACTGTATGGTGGCTCAGTGGTTAGTACTGTATGGTGGCTCAGTGGTTAGCACTGTATATGGGGGCTCAGTGGTTAGCACTGTATGGTGGTTCAGTAGTTAGCATGTATATGGTGGCTCAGTGGTTAGCACTGTATATGGGGGCTCAGTGGTTAGCACTGTATATGGTGGCTCAGTGGTTAGCACTGTATGCTGGCTCAGTGGTTAGCACTGTATATGGTGGCTCAGTGGTTAGCACTGTATGGTGGCTCAGTGGTTAGCACTGTATGGTGGCTCAGTGGTTAGCACTGTATGGAGGCTCAGTGGCTAGCACTGTACGGTGGCTCAGTGGTTAACACTGTATGGTGGCTCAGTGGTTAGCACTGTAAATGGGGGCTCATTGGTTAGCACTGTATATGGTGGCTCAGTGGTTAGCACTGTATATGGTGGCTCAGTGGTTAGCACTGTACGGTTTTTCAGTGGTTAGCACTGTATATGGTGGCTCACTGGTTAGCACTGTGTGGTGGCTCAGTGGTTAGCACTGTATACGGTGGCTCAATGGTTAGCACTGTATATGGTGGCTCAGTGGTTAGCACTGTATATGGTGGCTCAGTGGTTAGCACTGTATGGTGGCTCAGTGGTTAGCACTGTATATGGTGGCTCAGTGGTTAGCACTGTATATGGTGGCTCAGTGGTAGCATTGTACGGTGGCTCAGTGGTTAGCACTGTATATGGTGGCTCAGTGGTTAGCACTGTATGGTGGCTCAGTGGTTAGCACTGTATATGGTGGCTCAGTGGTTAGCACTGTATATGGTGGCTCAGTGGTTAGCACTGTATACGGTGGCTCAGTGGTTAGCACTGTATATGGTGACTCAGTGGTTAGCATTGTACGGTGGCTCAGTGGTTAGCACTGTATACGGTGGCTCAGTGGTTAGCACTGTATATGGTGGCTCAGTGGTTAGCACTGTATATGGTGGCTCAGTGGTTAGCACTGTATATGGTGGCTCAGTGGTTAGCACTGTATATGGTGGCTCAGTGGTTAGCATTGTACGGTGGCTCAGTGGTTAGCACTGTATATGGTGGCTCAGTGGTTAGCACTGTATATGGTGGCTCAGTGGTTAGCACTGTATATGGTGACTCAGTGGTTAGCACTGTATATGGTGGCTCAGTGGTTAGCACTGTATATGGTGGCTCAGTGGTTAGCACTGTATACGGTGGCTCAGTGGTTAGCACTGTATATGGTGACTCAGTGGTTAGCACTGTATATGGTGGCTCAGTGGTTAGCACTGTATACGGTGGCTCAGTGGTTAGCGACTGTATATGGTGGCTCAGTGGTTGCACTGTATATGGTGGCTCAGTGGTTAGCACTGTATATGGTGGCTCAGTGGTTGCACTGTATAGGTGGCTCAGTGGTTAGCACTGTATATGGTGGCTCAGTGGTTAGCACTGTATATGGTGGCTCAGTGGTTAGCACTGTATATGGTGGCTCAGTGGTTAGCACTGTATATGGTGGCTCAGTGGTTAGCACTGTATATGGTGGCTCAGTGGTTGCACTGTATATGGTGGCTCAGTGGTTAGCACTGTATATGATGGCTCAGTGGTTAGCACTGTATGGTGGCTCAGTGGTTAGCACATGTATATGGTGGCTCAGTGGTTAGCACTGTATATGGTGGCTCAGTGGTTAGCACTGTAGTATGGTGGCTCAGTGGTTAGCACTGTATATGGTGGCTCAGTGGTTAGCACTGTATATGGTGGCTCAGTGGTTAGCACTGGTATATGGTGGCTCAGTGGTTAGCACTGTATATGGTGGCTCAGTGGTTGGCACTGTATATGGTGGCTCAGTGGTTAGCACTGTATTGATGGCTCAGTGGTTAGCACTGTATATGGTGGCTCAGTGGTTAGGACTGTACTGGCTTATGTGTTAGGACTGTATGGTGGCTCAGTGGTTAGCACTGTATGGTGGCTCAGTGGATTAGCACTGTATATGGTGGCTCAGTGGTTAGGACTGTACGTGGCTTAGTGGTTAGCACTGTATGGTGGCTCAGTGGTTAGCACTGTATATGGTGGCTCAGTGATTAGCACTGTATATGTGGCTCAGTGGTTAGCACTGTATATGGTGGCTCAGTGGTTAGGACTGTATCAGTGGCTTAGTGGTTAGGACTGTATGGTGGCTCAGTGGTTAGCACTTGTATGGTGGCTCAGTGGTTAGCACTGTATATGGTGGCTCAGTGGTTAGCACTGTATGGTGGCTCAGTGGTTAGCACTGTATACGGTGGCTCAGTGGTTAGCACTGTATGGTGGACTCAGTTGGTTAGCACTGTATACGGTGGCTCAGTGGTTAGCACTGTATATGGTGGCTCAGGGTTAGCACTGTATACGGTGGCTCAGTGGTTAGCACTGTATATGGTGGCTCAGTGGTTAGCACTGTATATGGTGGCTCAGTGGTTAGCACTGTATATGGTGGCTCAGTGGTTAGCACTGTATATGGTGGCTCAGTGGTTAGCATTGTATGGTGGCTCAGTGGTTAGCACTGTATATGGTGGCTCAGTGGTTAGCACTGTATATGGTGGCTCAGTGGTTAGCACTGTATGGTGGCTCAGTGGTTAGCACTGTTTGGTGGCTCAGTGGTTAGCACTGTATATGGTGGCTCAGTGGTTAGCACTGTATATCGGTGGCTCAGTGGTTAGTACTGTATATGGTGGCTCAGTGGTTATGACTGTATATGGTGGCTCAGTGGTTAGCACTGTTTGGTGGGCTCAGTGGTTAGCACTGTATATGGTGGCTCAGTGGTTAGCACTGTATATGGTGGCTCAGTGGTTAGCACTGTATACGGTGGCTCAGTGGTTAGCACTGTATTGGTGGCTCAGTGGTTAGCACTGTATGGTGGCTCAGTGGTTAGCACTGTATACGGTGGCTCAGTGGTTAGCACTGTATACGGTGGCTCAGTGGTTCGCACTGTATTGGTGGTTTCAGTGGTTAGCACTGTACGGTGGCTCAGTGGTTAGCACTGTATACGGTGGCTCAGTGGTTAGCACTGTATATGGTGGCTCAGTGGTTAGCACTGTACGGTGGCTCAGTGGTTAGCACTGTATATGGTGGCTCAGTGGTTAGCACTGTATATGGTGGTTCAGTGGTTAGCACTGTATTGTGGCTCAGTGGTTAGCACTGTATTCGGTGGCTCGTGGTTAGCACTGTATGGTGGCTCAGTGGTTAGCACTGTATATGGTGGCTCAGTGGTTAGCACTGTATATGGTGGCTCAGTGGTTAGCACTGTATATGGTGGCTCAGTGGTTAGCACTGTTACGGTGGCTCAGTGGTTAGCACTGTATATGGTGGCTCAGTGGTTAGCACTGTATATGGTGGCTCAGTGGTTAGCACTGTATTGGTGGCTCAGTGGTTAGCACTGTATTGGTGGCTCAGTGGTTAGCACTGTATATGGTGGCTCAGTGGTTAGCACTGTATATGGTGGCTCAGTGGTTAGCACTGTATATGGTGGCTCAGTGGTTAGCACTGTATATGGTGGCTCAGTGGTTAGCACTGTATATGGTGGCTCAGTGTGATTAGCACTGCATATGGTGGCTCAGTTGTTAGCACTGTATATGGTGGCTCAGTGGTTAGCACTGTTTGGTGGCTCAGTGGTTAGCACTGTATATGGTGGCTCAGTGGTTAGCACTGTATATGGTGGCTCAGTGGTTAGCACTGTATACGGTGGCTCAGTGGTTAGCACTGTATATGGTGGCTCAGTGGTTAGCACTGTACGGTGGCTCAGTGGTTAGCACTGTATATAGTGGCTCAGTGGTTAGCACTGTATACGGTGGCTCAGTGGTTAGCACTGTATGGTGGCTCAGTGGTTAGCACTGTACGGTGGCTCAGTGGTTAGCACTGTATATCGGTGGCTCAGTGGTTAGCACTGTATACGGTGGCTCAGTGGTTAGCACTGTACGGTGGCTCAGTGGTTAGCACTGTATACGGTGGCTCAGTGGTTAGCACTGTATATGGTGGCTCAGTGGTTAGCACTGTATATGGTGGCTCAGTGGTTAGCACTGTATATGGTGGCTCAGTGGTTAGCACTGTATACGGTGGCTCAGTGGTTAGCACTGTATATGGTGGCTCAGTGGTTAGCACTGTATGGTGGCTCAGTGGTTAGCACTGTATATGGTGGCTCAGTGGTTAGCACTGTATAGGTGGCTCAGTGGTTAGCACTGTTTGGTGGCTCAGTGGTTAGCACTGTATATGGTGGCTCAGTGGTTAGCACTGTATATGGTGGCTCAGTGGTTAGCACTGTATACGGTGGCTCAGTGGTTAGCACTGTATGGTGGCTCAGTGGTTAGGACTGTACAGTGGCTTAGTGGTTAGGACTGTATGGTGGCTCAGTGGTTAGGACTGTACAGTGGCTTAGTGGTTAGGACTGTATGGTGGCTCAGTGGTTAGGACTGTGCAGTGGCTTAGTGGTTAGGACTGTACAGTGGCTCAGTGGTTAGCATTGCAGCCTTGCAGCCCTAGGGTGCTGGGTTCAATTCCCACCAAGGAAGACATCTGCAGGAGTTTGTATGTTCTCCCTGTGTTTGCGTAGGTTTTCTCCAGGTACTCCGGTTTCCTCCCACATTTCAAAAACTGGTAGGATTGTTTAGATTGTGAGCTCCAATGGGAACAGTGCTGCAAATGTATGTAAAGTGCTATAGAATTAATAGCACTATATAAATAATTATTATTTTCAACTCTTTCCCACCAGGGCCATTTTCCATTTTTGTGCTTTTGTTTTCCTTCTTCTCTTGTTACGTGGTGACTGCTCTGAAGTCCATGTGACATGCTGCATGTGTAGGGGAAGTGTCAGATCACTTAGTTGTCCACTCCCTCAACCTTTAAGTAGCCTCCACCAGCTGATGTCGCTGATAGAGTTTCACTCTGCCTTGACCTTGTGTGCTGTTAGGACGTCTGTGTTGCTGAAGTCCTCCTGCGGTTAAGATATTCATCTTAGGGGAATTTTCTGCTCCTATTCTGGCTGGTGGGTGGAGGTGAGAGGGTGATAGCCCAGGGCTGGATGAGGAGCAGAGGGCAAGGGTGGTGACCAACACATCCTCACCATCTGAGGTATCGCTGGGAGCACAAAAATAGGTAAAAAATAGGCTGATTTAAAAAAATATTTCTTCTATTTTTTTTAATAAGTCAATAACAAATCAAAATAAGAAACTGTATGATATATTGTCAGATAAACCCTCTTCTTCTCCTGAACTAATGTTTCAGAGTCAATATCCTCAATTCAGGGATAAAATGTGTATTTAACAAATACAGATTTCCTCATTGCTGAGATACAAGATGACTGTTTCAAGAGAACTTGCAGCAGAATGTCTGTGTCTTCCTCTAGCTCCACCCTCCTCATTTCAGGAGAACTTGCAGCAGAATGTCTGTGTCTTCCTCTAGCTCCTCCCTCCTCATTTCAGGAGAACTTGCAGCAGAATGTCTGTGTCTTCCTCTAGCTCCTCCCTTCTAATTTCAGGAGAACTTGCAGCAGAATGTCTGTGTATTCCTCCTTTTTTCAGGAGAACTTACAGTTCAATGTTTGTGTTTTCCTCCTCATTTCAAGAGAACTTGCAGTAAAATGTCTGTGTCTTCTTCATTTCAGGAGAACTTTCAGTAGAATGTCTGTTTCTTCCTCGCTCCTCATTGCAGGACAACTTGTAGTACAATGTGTGTGTCTTCTTCCTCATTTCAGGAGAACTTGCAGTAGAATGTGTGTGTCTTCTTCATTTCAGGGAGAACTTGCAGCAGAATGTGTGTGTCTTCCTCCTCATTTCAGGAGAACTTGCAGTAGAATGTCTGTGTCTTCTTCATTTCAGGAGAACTTGCAGCAGAATGTCTGTTTCTTCCTCGCTCATTTCAGGACAACTTGTAGTACAATGTGTGTGTCTTTTTCCTCATTTCAGGAGAACTTACAACAGAATGTCTGTGTCTTTCTCTAGCTCCTCCCTCCTCATCTCAGGAGATCTTGCAGCAGAATGTCTGTGTCTTCCTCACTCCTCGTTTCAGGAGAACTTGCAGCAGAAGGTCTGTGTATTCCTCCTTATTTCAGGAGAACTTGCAGTAGAATGTGTGTGTCTTCTTCCTCATTTCAGGAGAACTTGCAGCAGAATGTCTGTGTCTTCCTCGCTCCTCATTTCAGGAGAACTTGTAGTAGAATGTGTGTGTCTTTCTCTTCATCTCAGTAGAACTTGCAGCAGAATGTCTGTGTCTTCCTCCTCATTTTAGGAGAACTTGCAGCAGAATGTCTGTGTCTTACTCTAGCTTCTCCCTTCTCATTTCAGGAGAACTTTCAGTTCAATGTCTGTGTCTTCCTCCTTATTTCAAGAGAACTTGCAATAGAATGTGTGTGTCTTCCTCCTCATTTCAGGAGAACTTGCAGTAGAATGTGTGTATCTTCTTCATTTCAGGAGAACTTGCAGTAGAATGTGTGTGTCTTCTTCATTTCAGGAGAACTTGCAGCAGAATGTCTGTGTCTTCCTCCTCATTTCAGGAGAACTTGCAGCAGAATGTCTGTGTCTTCCTCCTCATTTCAGGAGAACTTTCAGTAGAATGTCTGTTTTTTCCTCGCTCCTCATTTCAGGACAACTTGTAGTACAATGTGTGTGTCTTCCTCCTCATTTCAGGAGAACTTGCAGTAGAATGTTTGTGTCTTCTTCATTTCAGGAGAACTTGCAGTAGAATGTGTGTGTCTTCTTCATTTAAGGAGAACTTGCAGCAGAATGTCTGTGTCTTCCTCCTTATTTCAGGAGAACTTGTAGTACAATGTGTGTGTCTTCTTCATTTCAGGAGAACTTGCAGCAGAATGTCTATTTCTTCCTCGCTCCTCATTTCAGGACAACTTGTAGTACAATGTGTGTGTCTTCTTGCTCATTTCAGGAGAACTTGCAACAGAATGTCTGTGTCTTTCTCTAGCTCCTCCCTCCTCATCTCAGGAGATCTTGCAGCAGAATGTCTGTATCTTCCTCACTCCTCATTTCAGGAGAACTTGCAGCAGAATGTCTGTGTCTTCCTCCTTATTTCAGGAGAACTTGTAGTACAATGTGTGTGTCTTCTTCATTTCAGGAGAACTTGCAGCAGAATGTCTATTTCTTCCTCGCTCCTCATTTCAGGACAACTTGTAGTACAATGTGTGTGTCTTCTTGCTCATTTCAGGAGAACTTGCAACAGAATGTCTGTGTCTTTCTCTAGCTCCTCCCTCCTCATCTCAGGAGATCTTGCAGCAGAATGTCTGTGTCTTCCTCACTCCTCATTTCAGGAGAACTTGCAGCAGAATGTTTGTGTCTTCCTCCTAATTTCAGGAGAACTTGCAGTAGAATGTGTGTGTCTTCTTCCTCATTTCAGGAGAACTTGCAGCAGAATGTCTGTGTCTTCCTCGCTCCTCATTTTAGGAGAACTTGTAGTAGAAAGTGTGTGTCTTTCTCTTCAGCTCAGGAAAACTTGCAGCAGAATGTCTGTGTCTTCCTCCTCATTTTGTAAAAATATAAAAGGGTGGGGGACAAGAGGTGCAATAGTGCCCTATCACTAGTGACACTGATGGTAATGGGGTGATGCCGAGAAGCCACTCACCTGGTGCAGTTGTGATCCCCACAACTGGTTTGAAGGCGTTTAGGAAATATTATTCCAAGCTGCTGCAGGACCTCCACCGACCACTGAACAGTGGTTTAATCCAGAAAGATGATGGGAGTGTAGGTGTGCCACGGTCCGTGCTGCTCCAGGGCATAAAAAACTCACCAAAGAGACAGTCAGATTTCCATCCTTTATTCTCTTCTTCCTATGCGTTTCGGCGCCTAGCCTGGCACCTTCATCAGGATGTCTGTGTCTTCCTCCTTATTTCAGGAGAACTTGCAGTAGAATGTGTGTGTCTTCTTCATTTCAGGAGAACTTGCAGCAGAATGTCTATTTCTTCCTCACTCCTCATTTCAGGACAACTTGTAGTACAATGTGTGTGTCTTCTTCCTCATTTCAGGAGAACTTGCAACAGAATGTCTGTGTCTTCCTCTAGCTCCTCCATCCTCATTTTAGGAGAACATGCAGCAAAATGTCTGTGTCTTCCTCCTCATTTCAGGAGAACTTGCAGCAGAATGTCTGTGTCTAGATCCTCCTTATTTCAGAAGAACTTGCAGCAGAATGTCTGTGTTTTCCTCCTCATTTTAGGAGAACTTGCAGTAGAATGTCTGTGTCTTCCTCTTCATTTTAGGAGAACTTGCAGCAGAATGTCTGTCTTCTTCCTCCTCATTTCAGGAGAACTTGCAGCAGAATGTCTGTCTTCTTCCTTCTCATTTCAGGAGAACTTGCAGCAGAATGTCTGTCTTCCTCCTCATTTCAGGAGAACTTGCAGCAGAATGTCTGTGTTGGTCTCTAGCTCTTCCCTTCTCTATAGAATCTTAAAAAACTCCAACTGAAATGTATCTTAGTAATGGGAAATTCTGTGTTCTTCACTGAAGACACATTGTATCCATGAATTTAGGAATGATTGATCAGTCCAGGAGGAGGAAGAAGAAGCAGATTTCTCTGATAAGATCTATTACAAACTTGTCTATTTTCATGTGTTGTATTGATTTATGAAATAAAAATAACTATAATCTATTAAACTTGGAAAAAGGAATATTCTTTTTTTTGTAAATAATCAGTACACCCTATGATAAATAATCCGTACCCTCTATGATAAATAATCCGTACACCCTATGATAATCCGTACACCCTATGATAAATAATCCGTACACCCTATGATAAATAATCCGTACACCCTATGATAAATAATCCGTACAACCTATGATAAATAATCCGTACACCCTATCAGTACACCCTATGACATGTTTTTTACATAATGATATATGATGTCCACTGAAGTGAGACTCCCTATAACCAGGTGCTACCTGACAGCACTATAGGTACTGGGACTGACACATGGAAAATTGTTTGATGTCCCGCAGCTGTGGAAATTCCTATATCAGCAGCCACGTCCAAAAGTAACAAGCAAAAATGCCTTCCGCCGGCTGCGCAGCATCACGGGGCCGAGCCGCTCTCAGCACCTGATTACGGATAATTCTGCTATCCGGAGCAGTATTTCCCTTTGGCAGCGGCCGTCACACGGTACAAGGAGCTGAGGCCTTCCTCCACCAGACGCCATAATCCCGGCTCTTGTCTCCCACTTGTTTCTCTGGCCGCTACACGACCGCAGCTATTCCCCCCTCTCCTCCCTGGAAGCACATGGCTTTCATTGGATTCCAGGCTGCAGTCTGCACGGCTTGTATTCGGTTTCATCCATCAGACGGAGGCCAGGACTCGACAGACGTCATATTCTGAGATGATTTATTCCTTAATATCACTTTATAGACATCGGAGATTTCCAAGTACAAAGCTCCGAATCCTCTGCACATAAACAAGTGATATAATTCTGGCCACCACTAGAGGGAGCCGCCTGCATACAGTGAATACAGTGGATCAAACAGTATGCAGTGAGCTCCCTCTAGTGGTGGCCAGAGGAAATGTGCAGATTTTACCTTTTGGGTGTACAGAGAGGGAAAGAGAATGATGGACCGGATGGTGCTGGGAATGTACAGATTTTACCTTATAGGTCTACATAGAAGGATGGAGAATGATGGACCGGATGGTGCTGGGAATGTGTAGATTTTACCCTATGGGTCTACAGAGAGGGAGGAGAATGATGGACCGGATGGTGCTGGGAATGTGCAGATTTTACCTTATAGGTCTACAGAGAGTGAAGGAGAATGATGGACCGGATGGTGCTGGGAATGTACAGATTTTATCTTATAGGTCTACAGAGAGGGAAGGAGAATGATGTACCGGATGGTGCTGGGAATGTGCAGATTTTACCCTATGGGTCTACAGAGAGTGAAGGAGAATGATGGACCGGATGGTGCTGGGAATGTACAGATTTTACCTTATAGGTCTACAGAGAGTGAAGGAAAATGATGTACCGGATGGTGCTGGGAATGTGCAGATTTTACCTTATAGGCCTACAGAGAGGAGGAGAATGATGTACCGGATGGTGCTGGGAATGTACAGATTTTACCTTATAGGTCTACAGAGAGGGAGGAGAATGATGGACCGGATGGTGCCTGGAATATGCAGATTTTACCTTATGGGCCTACAGAGAGGGGAGGAGAATGATGGACCGGATGGTGCTGGGAATGTGCAGATTTTACCCTCTGGGCCTACATAGAAGGAAGGAGGCTGATGGACCGGATGGTGCTGGGAATGATAGATTTTACCTTATGGTTCTACAGAGAGGGGAGGAGAATGATGGACCGGATGGTGCTGGGAATGTGCAGATTTTACCTTATAGGTCTACAGAGAGGGGAGGAGAATGATGGACCGAATGGTGCTGGGAATGTGCAGATTTTACCTTATAGGCCTACAGAGAGGAAAGGAGAATGATGGACCGGATGGTGCTGGGAATGTGCAGATTTTACCCTATGGGCCTACAGAGAGGGGAGGAGAATGATGGACCGGATGGTGCTGGGAATGTGCAGATTTTACCTTATAGGTCTACAGAGAGGGGAGGAGAATGATGGACCGAATGGTGCTGGGAATGTGCAGATTTTACCTTATAGGCCTACAGAGAGGAAAGGAAAATGATGGACCGGATGGTGCTGGGAATGTGCAGATTTTACCCTATGGGCCTACAGAGGGGAGGAGAATGATGGACCGGATGGTGCTGGGAATGTACAGATTTTACCTTATAGGTCTACAGAGAGGGAAGGAGAATGATGGACCGGATGGTGCTGGGAATGTGCAGATTTTACCCTATGGGCCTACAGAGAGGGGAGGAGAATGATGGACCGGATGGTGCTGGGAATGTACAGATTTTACCGTATGGGCCTACAGAGAAGGGAGGAGAATGATGGACCGGATGGTGCTGCGAATGTACAGATTTTACCTTATAGGTCTACAGTGAGGGAAAGAAAATGATGGACCGGATGGTGCTGGGAATGTACAGATTTTACCTTATAGGTCTACAGAGAGTGAAGGAAAATGATGTACCGGATGGTGCTGGGAATGTGCAGATTTTACCTTATAGGCCTACAGAGAGGGAGGAGAAATGATGTACCGGATGGTGCTGGGAATGTACAGATTTTACCTTATAGGTCTACAGAGAGGGAGGAGAATGATGGACCGGATGGTGCCTGGAATATGCAGATTTTACCTTATGGGCCTACAGAGAGGGGAGGAGAATGATGGACCGGATGGTGCTGGGAATGTGCAGATTTTACCCTCTGGGCCTACATAGAAGGAAGGAGGCTGATGGACCGGATGGTGCTGGGAATGATAGATTTTACCTTATGGTTCTACAGAGAGGGGAGGAGAATGATGGACCGGATGGTGCTGGGAATGTGCAGATTTTACCTTATAGGTCTACAGAGAGGGGAGGAGAATGATGGACCGAATGGTGCTGGGAATGTGCAGATTTTACCTTATAGGCCTACAGAGAGGAAAGGAGAATGATGGACCGGATGGTGCTGGGAATGTGCAGATTTTACCCTATGGGCCTACAGAGAGGGGAGGAGAATGATGGACCGGATGGTGCTGGGAATGTGCAGATTTTACCTTATAGGTCTACAGAGAGGGGAGGAGAATGATGGACCGAATGGTGCTGGGGAATGTGCAGATTTTACCTTATAGGCCTACAGAGAGGAAAGGAAAATGATGGACCGGATGGTGCTGGGAATGTGCAGATTTTACCCTATGGGCCTACAGAGGGGAGGAGAATGATGGACTGGATGGTGCTGGGAATGTACAGATTTTACCTTATAGGTCTACAGAGAGGGAGGAGAATGATGGACCGGATGGTGCTGGGAATGTGCAGATTTTACCCTATGGGCCTACAGAGAGGGAGGGGAGAATGATGGACCGGATGGTGCTGGGAATGTACAGATTTTACCCTATGGGCCTACAGAGAAGGGAGGAGAATGATGGACCGGATGGTGCTGCGAATGTACAGATTTTACCTTATAGGTCTACAGTGAGGGAAAGAAAATGATGGTCCGGATGGTGCTGGGAATGTACAGATTTTACCCTATGGGTCTACAGAGAAGGGAGGAGAATGATGGACCGGATGGTGCTGGGAATGTACAGATTTTACCTTATGGGTCTACAGAGAGGGAAGGAGAATGATGGACCGGATGGTGCTAATAGAGTCCAATCTGAACAAGCAGAGCTCCAGTGTAAATCATGGGGGAGAAAGAAGAGCACCCTGAATTACTGATGAGAAGAGTCACTGCTTGTGAGGTCTGAGGAAGCAGAGCTACAGTGTAAAGCATCAGAGATGGAGGGATCAGGAGCCTGGGGCTCTGCAGATGAGAGGGAGACATCACGTCTTCAGATGTAGACTTCCCTTTAAGTGCTGCAATATACCATAACCTGTATAACGAACAATATTACCCACAATGCATCTCTGGTCCTACAACAAAGTTCATCCAGGGATAAAGGAAAGTGTGAACGTGTCCGTGTCACAAACCTGCACCTGAGCAGAAGCAGACCCCACGTCCAGAGCTCACCCCACGGAGACGCCACATCCAGAACTCACCCCACGTCCAGAGCTCACCCACCAGAGACGCCACATCCAGAACTCACCCCACGTCCAGAGCTCACCCACCAGAGACGCCACATCCAGAACTCACCCACGTCCAGAGCTCACCCCACCAGAGACGCCACATCCAGAACTCACCCCACGTCCAGAGCTCACCCCACCAGAGACGCCACATCCAGAACTCACCCCACGTCCAGACCTCACCACACCAGAGACACCACGCCCAGAGCTCACCCCACCGGAGACGCCACATCCAGAACTCACCCCACGTCCAGAGCTCACCCCACCATAGACGCCACGTCCAGACCTCACCACACCAGAGACACCACGCCCAGAGCTCACCCCACCGGAGACGCCACGCCCAGAGCTCACCCCACCAGAGACGCCACGTCCAGAGCTCACCCCACTGGAGACGCCACGGCAAGAGCTCACCCCACCAGAGACACCACGACCAGAGCTCACCCCACCGGAGCCGCCACATCCAGAACTCACCCACGTCCAGAGCTCACCCCACCATAGACGCCACGCCCAGAGCTCACCCCACCGGAGACGCCACATCCAGAAGTCACCCCACGTCCAGAGCTCACCCCACCAAAGACGCCACGTCCAGACCTCACCACACCAGAGACACCACGCCCAGAGCTCACCCCACCAGAGACACCATGCCCAGAGCTCACCCCACCAGAGACGCCACGTCCAGAGCTCACCCCACTGGAGACGCCACACCAAGAGCTCACCCCACCAGAGACGCCACGCCCAGAGCTCACCCCACCGGAGACGCCACATCCAGAACTCACCCCACGTCCAGAGCTCACCCCACCATAGACGCCACGTCCAGACCTCACCACACCAGAGACACCACGCCCAGAGCTCACCCCACCGGAGACGCCACGCCCAGAGCTCACCCCACCGGAGACGCCACGCCCAGAGCTCACCCCACCAGAGACGCCACGTCCAGAGGTCACCCCAGTGGAGACGCCACGCCAAGAGCTCACCCCACTGGAGACGCCACGTCCAGAGCTCACCCCACCAGAGACGCCACAATTCCAACGCCCTCCGGAGGACTGTGGCAGCACAGTCACATGACTTTCTCCTATGCCTCCTCTGACCACATGATCTTATTTTATGCTTCCTCTGATCACATGACCATATGCCTCCTTTGACCGCGTGACATTCTCCCATGTTTCCTCTGACCACATGATCTTCTTTTATGGCTCCTCTGGATCATGCAAATGGTCATAGATGAACTTCAAAGGGACCCAGATATGTGCTGGTGTGAGCAGGGGGACATCGGGTCCCCTGCAGGATTTTAATCCATGACGGTATAGTGTGTTATTAATGGTAATCTATGAGACTGTATTCCCAGTCTTCAGGTCATTGTCCAGGTCTTCTTGTGTGGTTCTGGGCTGATTCCTGACCTTTCTCAGAATCATCTGTTGCGCCCAGGCTTTGGGGTACTCGGGTGTGAGGCTGCAAGCATTAACGCTCCTGTTGTCACGGGGAGTGGTGGCCGTGCCTGACCACGTGTCCTGGCCCTATCTTCCAAAAAAGGGGTAATATGTACAGGGGATTATATAGTGTTGTCGTGACGCCACCTGTAGTTTCTGGTGAGATGCCAACAATGCTGCCACAGTCTGCTGGAGGTAGATGGTACTGCGGCAAGTTGGTGAAGGTCCCAGCCTGGTGCAGGTCTGTACCTGTTTACCTGAAAGTGAAAAGCATTTTATATTCATCAACATCAACGGGTAACTATATACAATTTAGCATATTTAGATTTCCTCCCATCGCTAGGAGGCACTTTCTTGGAACGTTACACATTTACATACGGTCATTGCAGTAGTTAGTGTATTTAGACTTCACAGTCCTCGGGTCAACTGTAGGCTAAGTTCTTACTTTCTGGTTTGCTACTATCTGCATATGAAGACATTATTTAACTTGGCCCAGCGGGGACCGGTACTAACTACGCGGGCCCAGCGGTAATGCATTGTCCAGCACAGTCCAGTGTGTATTATCACCGCTGGGCCGCTGCTCACACAGCACACATCATGAATGAAACGGGAAAAAGTTCAAATAAAAGTCTCTGAGTCTTCAGATTCAAACCAAACTCTGGGAATACACTCACTGTTCCTCCAGGTACTTTACTGTTATTTGCATTAGTCACATACAAAGTTACAGTGCAGCACTCCTGATGGTATGAGGACAGGTAGCTTAACAGGTGGCTGCAGGCAGATCTTAGACGGTATAGTGGACCCTTGGTGTGACTGCTTGCTCTATCCCCGTCTGTTCCTTTCCTGCTATCCAGTGGTGGTGTGAAGGCTGGTGACGTAAAGCTAACCTAACATCCTTCCTTCTCTCACCCTTATGGCCGTCGGGTGATCTTCTGCTGGCTGGCCGCTCGTTCCCTTGGCAGTGCCTGGTACCCTCTCTTGGTCCGTTCTGGTGCCCGGGAGAATTGTAGACTCCGCGGGACTCCGGATTCTCTGTCTGGGATATATTTCCTCAAGTTCCTCACTCCCTACAGGCTGTCTGCGCCTTAAACTCTTTCTTCTTCTTCCATCTCTCCCTAGTCCCTCAGCCGAGAGACCCTAAGCTCAAAAACTTATAGGCAGACAGAAACCTCCAAAGACTCTCTTGTTCCCCCTAGAGGTGGTATTTATTCCCTCCTGGGTAACCTCCCACTGTGTGATCTAGTGTGGGGTGGTGGTTAATGGGTTCCACCCACCATCCTAGAATCCACCTGCAGCTGGAGTATCTGCACCTCTTTTACGGGTGCAGTACCCCTCTGTGACGCCTGCATGGCGGGGCGCCACACATCCTTACCCCACGAGGCGAGATGGAGCCTCAGACCGAGGAAGATTGAGTCATCTTGTGTTTCTTCCATTGTCTAATGTGTTGCTTCTCGCCAATCTGCTGCCTATTGTCCTGGTGCAGGTCTGCAGTTGTGTCCCCGGTGTCCTTAGCTCCTTGGTCTTGGCCATGGTGGGGAGGTTGGTGTGATTGATGTGTGGACAGGCATCTTTTATACAATTAATAACGGTAATGAGAGCAGAAAAGGAGAAAAACTAACAGCCAGAATTCTCGCTGGTTGGTCGGGGATCAAATACTTTGGGCGTACAATAAAATGCTAATGAATTATGTAGACAGCATACAATGTGACTTTCTGTATTTTCTCAGAGTCAGTCTCTCATAGATGAAGTGACCTACAATAATAATTACAGACCTCTCCATTCCTTGCAGGTGGGAAAACTTGTAAAATCGGCAAAGTATCAAATACTTATTCTCCCCCTGTATGTACAAGTGCACACACATCTGCCGCCACAGCTTTGAGCCATTTATCCATCATCATCCTCATTAGAACATTAGGTTAATTAGCCACCGGCGCAGGGAAGCGGAATATGACTGTAATCACTATAACTCCCATCATAACAATCTCACTTTATAAATATCCCGTCCCCTGGTATTAGGGGGATCATTATACATTATAACGAGTCCTGGCCCCAGGACAAGAATGTGGTAATATGTGACCCCCGCAGACTAAACAGTCGCTGCCCCCGGACCCCGAGCCAAGTGCGAGTGTTACTACAGCAAGTGCGAAATTGTGAAGGCACCAGTGACACCCCCTGTATACACAGCCTTCCCCCTGTGTACACAACCTTCCCCTGTATACACAGCCTTCCCCCTGTGTACACAGCCTTCCCCCTGTGTACAGAGCCTTCTCCCTGCATGCACAGCCATCCCCTGTATACACAGCCTTCCCCCTGTGTACACAGCCTTCCCCCTGTGTACAGAGCCTTCCCCCTGCATGCACAGCCATCCCCTGTATACACAACCTTCCCCTGTTTACACAGCCTTCCCCCTGCATACACAGCCTTCTCACTACCTACAGAGCCTTCCCCCTGTGTACACAGCCTTCCCCCTGTGTACACAGCCTTCCCCCTGTATACACAGCCTTCCCCGTGTATACACAGCCTTCCCCCTGTATACACAGCCTTCCCCCTGTGTACACAGCCATCCCCCTGTATACACAGCCTTCCCCCTGTGTACACAGCCTTCCCCCTGTGTACACAGCCTTCCCCCTGTGTACACAGCCTTCCCCCTGTATACACAGCCTTCTCCCTGTGTACACAGCCTTCCCCTTGTGTACACAGCCTTCTACCTGTCTATACAGCTTTATCCCTTTATACAGAGCCTTATCCCTCTATGCAGAGCATTCCACCTGTATACAGAGCCTTCTCCTTGTATACACAGCCTTCTCCCTGTATACAGTGCATTCTGATCATTTTTATTTTTCCATCAATCAGAAACTTTCAGCATAATGAGGAATAATCCAAACACTCAGAAAGAGGAATCATAAAAACAACATAAAACATGAAGAACAACCATCAGCTCAGTGATTGCTCCAACCGACCGCCTTGTACAGAGGGCTGAGATGCATTGATCTCAGAAGACATTGGTATTGTGCTTTATAATTACAGTAAGAACCAGAATGTGTCATCAGAAAATAACAAACTGTGTGTATGTGGCGCCCCACCGGGTAGGCTGCGACCAGAGGTACTGCACTCCTCCATTAGAGGGAGGGTTGTGCCTCTGCTCTCCAGGTGCTGGGATGGCACAGTTGACACACACAACTAGAGACCACAGGACAGTGGGTGGACCAAGAGGAAGGACCCAAGCATAGCTGGGAGGGAAAGTGTAGAGTCAGGCTACTTTCACACTACAATTTTGGAGGGAGCCGATGCTGTCCTATAAAATCGGACAGCATCACGTAACTGTGACGTCACGGCAGGCCCTGTTCAGAAGAAGACCTCTGCAGACACGGGAGACACCGGGAGCCTGCGGGACCGTGCGGGAGACGGCGGGGGCCTCGGGGACAGGTGAGCATACATATTTTTTTTTTTTTTAACCCCTGCTTTCCTAGCTAGAAGCAATTCTACTGTACTGAGCATGCTCAGAACAGTAAATTCGGGTCCGAGGACACATCAGATGTTTCCTCGGACCCTGCTCCATAGGGCCCCATGTTAAAAATATCGGGTCGGTTCGGATGTGCACTAAATGCCATCCGATTTAGTCCAATACGATTTTGTCCGATTTTATTTTCGGTGCAAAAATCGGAGCATGCTCCGATTTTTGCATCAATAAAAGAAATCGGACAGAATCAGATCGCACCAAATCGGATGGCATTTAGTGCACATCCGATTCGGTCCGATGCCCATTGGGCTGCATGGGGGCCAAAATTGGTTCGATGCTGTCCGATTTTTATCAGACAGCATCGGAAAAGAGAAAATCGTAGTGTGAAAGCAGCCTTGGGAGAAGAGCAGAGAACATCAGAGAGAGAGGAGTGGAGTGTAAGTGGGGAGTGTAGGGGCGGAGGGTGCCGACTCCTGTGCGCTGGAGCACGATCACGCTCGCCCCGGGAGGGAAAGACCAGCAAGTGTGGAAGAAGGAAGGAGCCCTAGGGGTATGGAACGAGACGTAGATCCCTGTACGCCCGTATCGGCGTGGATGCTGTATAACCGAACCATCGAACTGGAGGCTCCAGGCTTCTAACAGAAGCTGTGGCCGAACAACAGAGAGCCTGGGGGGCACAGGGGTGTCACACCTGCCCCAGATGAGAAACTACCTTATAACGCTGAGGGAGAGACCACCAGAGACGGAAACACCAAGTAAGAGAGGAAGGGACACCAACCGAGGCTTGACTGCACTGACCCGGTTCTGGAGACATCGCTGAACCGGAGGTTGGCAAGGGAAGTACCCAGGGACCATGCTGAGATAACTGAGTAAAAGTAACAGAACTGCAGCTGTGGAGTGTGAGACTTTCTTTAGGGGCGACCACCAGCCGCAGAGGCCACATGAGAAACCGGGGTGCTGATGACCTAATGACCATCTGCAAAGGTACGAACTGACTCCTCCATCCTACTGCCCTGTGGACCGCGCTTCACCTCCGGGGAGCAGAACCATCCATGCTGCTGGTCACCGTCCCCAGAGGCTCTGAAGCAGCATCGGCTGTCCTGGCTGCATACCGCGGGTGGCGTCCCGAATACCCCTTTTCCCCGTCATCGACCCCCGTTTATTAAATGATAACGCCAGGATCACGGAACCGGGTCTCAGCCCCATCTGTCTCCATGAAAAGAACCGAGAAGTGAAGAACAACTGCAGCCTGGTTCCCGAGTCTTCCGCAGCCCTGGAGTGGGCGGGTCAAGTAGATAACACAGGATCCACCATTCACAATAGGTGATATCACAGCTCACATCCTCCTCCTGTACAATGACTGATAACACCTCTATATACAGTAGATAACACAGGATCCACCATTCACAATAGGTGATATCACAGCTCACCTCCTCCTGTACAATGACTGATAACACCTCTATATACAGTAGATAACACAGGATCCACCATTCACAATATGTGATATCACAGCTCACCTCCTCCTGTACAATGACTGATAACACCTCTATATACAGTAGATAACACAGGATCCACCATTCACAATAGGTGATGTCACAGCTCACCTCCTCCTCCTGTACAATGACTGATAACACCTCGACATACAGTAGATAACACAGGATCCACCATTCACAATAGGTGATATCACAGCTCACCTTCTCCTGTACAATGACTGATAACACCTCTATATACAGTAGATAACACAGGATCCACCATTCACAATAGGTGATATCACAGCTCACCCCCTCCTCCTGTACAATGACTGATAACACCTCTATATACAGTAGATAACACAGGATCCAGCATTCACAATAGGTGATATCACAGCTCACCTCCTCCTCCTGTACAATGACTGATAACACCTCTATATACAGCAGATAACACAGGATCCACCATTCACAATAGGTGATATCACAGCTCACCTCCTCCTCCTGTACAATGACTGATAACACCTCTATATACAGTAGATAACACAGGATCCACCACTCACAATAGGTGATATCACAGCTCACCTCCTCCTGTACAATGACTGATAACACCTCTATATACAGTAGATAACACAGGATCCACCATTCACAATAGGTGATATCACAGCTCACCTCCTCCTCCTGTACAATGACTGATAACACCTCTATATACAGTAGATAACACAGGACCCACCATTCACAATAGGTGATATCACAGCTCACCTCCTCCTGTACAATGACTGATAACACCTCTATATACAGTAGATAACACAGGATCCACCATTCACAATAGATGATATCACAGCTCACCTCCTCCTGTACAGTGACTGATAACACCTCTATATACAGTAGATAACACAGGACCCACCATTCACAATAGGTGATATCACAGCTCACCTCCTCCTGTAAAATGACTGATAACACCTCTATATACAGTAGATAACACAGGATCCACCATTCACAATAGGTGATATCACAGCTCACCTCCTCCTCCTGTACAATGACTGATAACACCTCTATATACAGTAGATAACACAAGATCCACCATTCACAATAGGTGATGTCACAGCTCACCTCCTCCTCCTGTACAATGACTGATAACACCTCTATATACAGTAGATAACACAGGATCCACCATTCACAATAGGTGATATCACAGCTCACCTCCTCCTCCTGTACAATGACTGATAACACCTCTATATACAGTAGATAACACAGGATCCACCATTCACAATAGGTGATATCACAGCTCACCTCCTCCTCCTGTACAATGACTGATAACACCTCTATATACAGTAGATAACACAGGATCCACCATTCACAATAGATGATATCACAGCTCACCTCCTCCTCCTGTACAATGACTGATAACACCTCTATATACAGTAGATAACACAGGATCCACCATTCACAATAGGTGATATCACAGCTCACCTCCTCCTGTACAATGACTGATAACACCTCTATATACAGTAGATAACACAGGATCCACCATTCACAATAGGTGATATCACAGCTCACCTCCTCCTCCTGTACAATGACTGATAACACCTCTATATACAGTAGATAACACAGGATCCATCATTCACAATAGGTGATATCACAGCTCACCTCCTCCTCCTGTACAATGACTGATAACACCTCTATATACAGTAGATAACACAGGATTCACCATTCACAATAGGTGATGTCACAGCTCACCTCCTCCTCCTGTACAATGACTGATAACACCTCTATATACAGTAGATAACACAGGATCCACCATTCACAATAGGTGATATCACAGCTCACCTCCTCCTGTACAATGACTGATAACACCTCTATATACAGTAGATAACACAGGATCCACCATTCACAATAGGTGATATCACAGCTCACCTCCTCCTGTACAATGACTGATAACACCTCTATATACAGTAGATAACACAGGATCCACCATTCACAATAGGTGATATCACAGCTCACCTCCTCCTCCTGTACAATGACTGATAACACCTCTATATACAGTAGATAACACAGGATCCATCATTCACAATAGGTGATATCACAGCTCACCTCCTCCTCCTGTACAATGACTGATAACACCTCTATATACAGTAGATAACACAGGATCCACCATTCACAATAGAGGATATCACAGCTCACCTCCTCCAGTACAATGACTGATAACACCTCTATATACAGTAGATAACACAGGATCCACCATTCACAATAGGTGATATCACAGCTCACCTCCTCCTCCTGTACAATGACTGATAACACCTCTATATACAGTAGATAACACAGGATCCATCATTCACAATAGGTGATATCACAGCTCACCTCCTCCTCCTGTACAATGACTGATAACACCTCTATATACAGTAGATAACACAGGATCCACCATTCACAATAGGTGATATCACAGCTCGCCTCCTCCTATACAATGACTGATAACACCTCTATATACAGTAGATAACACAGGATCCACCATTCACAATAGGTGATATCACAGCTCACCTCCTCCTCCTGTACAATGACTGATAACACCTCTATATACTGTAGATAACACCGGATCCACCATTCACAATAGGTGATGTCACAGCTCACCTCCTCCTGTACAATAACTGATAACACCTCTATATACAGTAGATAACACTGGATCCACCATTCACAATAGATGATATCACAGCTCACCTCCTCCTGTACAATGACTGATAACACCTCTATATACAGTAGATAACACTGGATCCACCATTCACAATAGGTGATGTCACAGCTCACCTCCTCCTGTACAATGACTGATAACACCTCTATATACAGTAGATAACACAGGATCCACCATTCACAATAGGTGATGTCACAGCTCACCTCCTCCTGTACAATGACTGATAACACCTCTATATACAGTAGATAACACTGGATCCATCATTCACAATAGGTGATATCATAGCTCACCTCCTCCTCCTGTACAATGACTGATAACACCTCTATATACAGTAGATAACACTGGATCCATCATTCACAATAGGTGATATCACAGCTCACCTCCTCCTCCTGTACAATGACTGATAACACCTCTATATACAGTAGATAACACAGGATCCACCATTCACAATAGGTGATATCACAGCTCAGCTCCTCATCCTGTACAATGACTGATAACACCTCTATATACAGTAGATAACACTGGATCCATCATTCACAATAGGTGATATCACAGCTCACCTCCTCCTCCTGTACAATGACTGATAACATCTCTATATACAGTAGATAACACAGGATCCACCATTCACAGTAGATGATATCACAGCTCACCTCCTCCTCCTGTACAATGACTGATAACACCTCTATATACAGTAGATAACACTGGATCCATCATTCACAATAGGTGATATCACAGCTCACCTCCCCCTCCTGTACAATGACTGATAACACCTCTATATACAGTAGATAACACAGGATCCACCATTCACAATAGGTGATATCACAGCTCACCTCCTCCTGTACAATGACTGATAACACCTCTATATACAGTAGATAACACAGGATCCACCATTCACAATAGGTGATATCACAGATCACCTCCTCCTGTACAATGACTGATAACATCTCTATATACAGTAGATAACACAGGATCCACCATTCACAATAGGTGATATCACAGCTCACCTCCTCCTGTACAATGACTGATAACACCTCTATATACAGTAGATAACACAGGATCCATCATTCACAATAGGTGATATCACAGCTCCCTTCCTCCTGTACAATGACTGATAACACCTCTATATACAGTAGATAACACAGGATCCACCATTCACAATAGAGGATATCACAGCTCACCTCCTCCTGTACAATGACTGATAACACCTCTATATACAGTATATTTCGGTGACATATGACGGTGCTCCAGGTCTCCGCCATGTCCGCGGCCGGTTCTGCTCCTGGATGATGCAGTGTTCCCCCCGGGGCGTAGCGCTGTTTATTTACCCATGATCAGGCGGTATTATTTGGGGCTCGGCACAGTGTGTTCCATATTTTGGAGGCAGTTTACATTACCATGTGAATAATGATGTGCCCCCGGTGGACGCCGCTCCCGGCTCCTTACACTGTTTACACAAGCCTTAGCATTGCGGATCATTAGCGAATATGACAAATAGGTTTTAAAGTGGCGGCAAACAACGACCTCCTCATCCCATCAGAGGCGCTATTGTGGCGTCCAAGGCAAAATAATAAGAATCATTTTTCAGACAAACGCACTAAACATGTGACAAAGCTGCTGAGCTCATACCCCGCGCCGCCAAACCAAGCCAAAACCTCCGAAATAAGGCGCTAATTACAATCAGGAGCCGGGAGGGGTCAACTCAGCTCAACTCAGACGCCAGAACGCCAAGTATCGGAGTATTGTGAACGCTGCTTTGGCTGTGACTAGAGTGTAACACACTTTATGCAGTTTATATTGGGTCAGCACTGAGGAAGTCTGGCAAAATGAGAGTTTTAAAAAAAAGAATTGTGATTGCAGCTCTGGGGGTGACTGGAGTATAAGATACTGCAGCTTTGACTGTGACTAGAGTATAAGACGCTTAATGTAGTTTATATACTAGTCCAGTACCGAGGAAATATGGCAAACAGAGCTTTTAAGAAAAAGGAAGAATTGAGATTGCAGCTCTGGAGGTGACTGGAGTATAAGATACTGCAGCTTTGGATGGGACTAGAGGAAAAGATACTTTATGCTGCTTAAATTAGGTTCTCTGCATCCAACAGGGTCAGTAGGGAGCAGATTTTGCAAAATGAGCGCCTTCAAGAAACAGGAAGAATGGTAATTGCAGCTCTGGATGTAACTGGAGTATAAGATACTGCAGCTTTGACTGTGACTTGAGTACAAGACGCTTTATGCAGTTTTCATCGGGGCAGCCATGCCCAATAGAGTCAGCCCAGAGGAAATCTCGCAAACGTAGACCTTTAAAAAGGAAGAATTGTGATTGCAGCTCTGGCCCTTTTGGCCTATAGGAACTAACCAATACCATTAAAGACTTGCAATAATTGGGGGCCCCGTTGGAGCTTTTGCACTGGGGCCCATGAGCTTTTCAAGTTGCGTCTCTGCTCCAGTTCCCACCCATCCCACCTTGGAGGGTCCCAGAGGTTAGATCAATGTTGGATGTCTATGCTGGCACCCGGTCCGTCACCTTACATCCCCCCGGTGAGTCATCCATCACGTCACGTATTGTGCCGCCCGTGGACTGAGTCGTGCGGTTTGGATGCAGGACCTGCTCTGTGTCACTTGGACATTTTTCCTGCACTTGGCACCGCTGAACAATAACTTACAAGATTGGAAATCCGGCGGTCTCATTGATGTATGTACGTGTATGGCGGATCCCCATGTTCTGGTTATAAATGGCCTCTTTGATGAAGCCGTCATGCAGCGACATGAGAAGAAGCCCAGATCCCGACCCTCTGGTCACGATCCACGGTCTCCTCTGATCACCGGAGGGCAGAATGATTTTCCTATATGAAGCGCGGCTGTACAACGTGTGACCCCGTCCTGACGCTGAGCAGACGGCGGAGACTTCAGACCCCTGTACAGACGTCACCATAGACCACTGTACAGACGTCACCATTAACCACTGTACAGACGTCACCATAGACCCCTGTGCAGACGTCACCATAGACTCCTGTGCAGACTTCACCATAGACCCATGTGCAGACGTCACCATAGACCACTGTGCAGACGTCACCATAGACCCCTGTACAGACGTCACCACAGACCCCTGTACAGACTTCACCATAGACCCCTGTACAGACTTCACCATAGACCACTGTACAGACGTCACCATAGACCACTGTGCAGACTTCACCATAGACCACTGTACAGACGTCACCATAGACCCCTCTGCAGACTTCCCCATAGACCACTGTGCAGACTTCACCATAGACTCTTGTGCAGACTTCACCATAGACCCCTGTGCAGACTTCACCATAGACCCCTGTGCAGACTTCACCATAGACCCCTGTGCAGACGTCACCATAGACCCCTGTGCAGACGTCACCATAGACCCCTGTGCAGACGTCACCATAGACCCCTGTGCAGACCTCCCCATAGACCCCTGTGCAGACTTCACCATAGACCCCTGTGCAGACGTCACCATAGACCCCTGTACAGACTTCACCATAGACCCCTGTACAGACTTCACCATAGACCACTGTACAGACGTCACCATAGACCACTGTGCAGACTTCACCATAGACCACTGTACAGACGTCACCATAGACCCCTCTGCAGACTTCCCCATAGACCACTGTGCAGACTTCACCATAGACTCTTGTGCAGACTTCACCATAGACCCCTGTGCAGACTTCACCATAGACCCCTGTGCAGACGTCACCATAGACCCCTGTGCAGACGTCACCATAGACCCCTGTGCAGACGTCACCATAGATCACTGTACAGACGTCACCATAGACCCCTGTGCAGACCTCCCCATAGACCCCTGTGCAGACTTCACCATAGACCCCTGTGCAGACGTCACCATAGACCCCTGTGCAGACGTCACCTTAGACCCCTGTGCAGACTTCACCATAGACCCCTGTGCAGACTTCACCATAGACCCCTGTGCAGACGTCACCATAGACCCTTGTGCAGACTTCACCATAGACCCCTGTACAGACTTCACCATAGACCCCTGTACAGACCTCCCCATAGACCCCTGTACAGACCTCCCCATAGACCCCTGTACAGACTTCACCATAGACCCCTGTGCAGACTTCACCATAGACCCCTGTACAGACGTCACCATAGACCCCTGTGCAGACTTCACCATAGACCCCTGTACAGACTTCACCATAGACCCCTGTACAGACCTCCCCATAGACCCCTGTACAGACCTCCCCATAGACCCCTGTACAGACTTCACCATAGACCCCTGTGCAGACTTCACCATAGACCCCTGTACAGACGTCACCATAGACCCCCGTACAGACGTCACCATAGACCACTGTGCAGACGTCACCATAGACCCCTGTACAGACTTCACGCTAGAGGCCGAGCTGTTCTTGGGACCCATTTCCGAGCAGTGAAAATTGTTTGAGAGCCACATATGGGGTAGAATTTTACGAAATCCCCGGCAAAACCAAAATTTTTCTTTTTCACTAAAATGTTTTGCCAGAAATATATCGGAATAATTTCTACATTTTTGCATTATTAACATAGAATTTTTTAATTTTTTTTTACAATTATTGTTGTAAAATTTTATTTAATTTTTCTTTGGGAGGGAACTTTAAACTTTTTTTATTACAATTTTATTTTTGGAGAAAAATTGAAAATAAATTCTAGCTTAAAACTACTGTAACTCCTAGGTGGCGTGCTTTTCCGGTGGGCACCAGATCGGTAAAAAGGCTTCGCTCTTCTGTAGACTGATGAAGGAAGGGCTTAAAAGAGCAGATCTCTTGATCGCCGAGCGTTGGCCTGATACAGCAGCGCTGATGTGTCCTAGAAGACCCAGTGTGGGTGGTACAGCATCGCAAGGCGGCAAAAGTCTGCCCGACCCCTGGGAGGAGATGTTTCCCGGAGTGGATGCCTTGCCTGGAGAAGGAGGCCCATGGTGATCGTTGCCCGCCCCTGGAGGACACACTGGACGATGAAGACCCACCCGTTGGGGAGTGACAACTTGGGATGGGCAAGAACTCAAACAAAGCGGGATGGTGAGCCGGAAGTGACCACTCCTTGCCAAGGGTGGAGCTCCAATCCGGAACACCTAAAGGTGAATGAGAGTTGGTACAAAACCGTAAAAGTGGGTATCTGTCAACGAATAGGAATAAGAGATCCGGCCCAACCATATTTGCTAAAAGTGAAAATGAGTGTGTGGTGCCCCATGTCAGCTTGTTCCGTGGAGATGAAGCCGGACGGCCTGGCAGAACTGGTTAGCCCATAGCCTCAGGATGAGTTTTGAGTCGGAGACCAAGTCTCACAGCCCCTGCTTGGTCTATGGACAACGGAGGGGCCAAGCTGCTGGAAAACTGGAGGTTCAGCCACTGGTGAGGTCACCACCAACTCCAGCTGCTACAAAGACAATCCAGGAGGTGTTTCTGTTTGCTTGGGAGTCTGCTGTGGTCTCGTTGATGTCAAGGAAGATAGGCTCTGTCTGCCTGATGAGCATTTCATCAACAATAGAGTTCGGATGGGCCGAGGACCACCCTAGTGTGGGGACCCCCAACAGGGGAGGAAAAGGAACCCTTGGATCTGTTCACTAAAGAATGAGACTGAAGAAGGCCGGATGTCGGAAAGATCGAAAAATTACCCCTGTCGTGTTGAAAAGTGTCTGCGTAGATAGTTACCCAAGTCCCAAAAAGATCTGATCTAATACTTTCTTGTGTTGGCCGAGGACAGCCGAAGTTGTTTGTTTGCCTAGATAGTCTGTGCCCCAATGCCCAAGCACATTTATGGACTCTGTCCCTTATGAACTGGCCTCCTGTTGAGGGTAGGGAAGGGATATGGAGTCCTGGCGGCATCCACCAGGTCAGGCAGATGGGATGTTGAAGAGGGAAGGGGAAGAACATTCCGATGTGTTTGCAACATTTAAGGAATGTGCCCAGGGAAAGGTCCCACACTGACCCTGACCACCCCATGATTTATTGCCCTGTTTAGGGAAAGGACTCCCATGTATGAGCGCCGGTGGACTCTGTCTGGCCAACGAGCCCTGTGTATATAAAGAACTCAACTTTTTATTCCAGTGTCCCTATTGAGTGGGGTCATGATGACCCACCTCAGCAAAATAGGACCTTTTTGGGGCTTGCAAATGTTAATGAGTGTTTTTGTTCTGTGTATTGTCATTTGTTGTCTTACAGGTCCAGACAGTCGAGGACGACCATAGCTAGAGAGAGGAGGAGTGTAAGGGGGTGGACTATGCCCATGTTCTCAGCCCCCGAAGACTCCAATTGCTTTGTATTTACTAGTGTGAACTGTATCATGCGTCTTTGTAGAGTGTGATGTCTATGTATATGAAGTATGCACATTGTGTAGAGTATAAGATAACATGTAAGGCAGCACTTGAGATAGTATAGCGAATAGTTAGACAGCTTGTTCAGCTACTTAGTGTAGGGCAAGCAGTAAAGGACAGTAGTAAGATCAGGCTGCCTAAGCTGCCTCTAGGCTTAGCGGAAAGACTCCATCTTAGTCTAGTACAGGTGTGCAAGCAGAGTAGATACCTTAGATAGCAATAAATGGGTATTTGTAGCAACTGTCACCCTGGCATCGGTGGACAGCAGGAACAGAGCACCTAGGAAGGACTCCAGAAGGTAAACATGTAGAGTACCACCTCGATCCTCATACAAGCACCGGACCCGGACTTGAATTGGTTCTCCTGTAAGTGACTGACTCCAGCAGTGCGTGTTCTCGGGAGGAGGCTTGGCATAGACCTGGACAAACAGGTCAACACAGTAACAGATGGTAGAAGAGTTTGGATGGTTGCAACTGTTGTGTCAATGTTGGTGGGACGTATACAGCAATCTGCAAGATAGTGCTTCCACGATCCGCGCTGCTGTTGAAGAAATGAGGGCCACACAGGGTCCCAATGCATTTCAGGGCCGTCCCAGCTCCTTCTTCAGGGTTTTTTTGTAGGAGCTGAGACGGCATCGAAACGCGTTGTGAATAAAACACACCAAGACCCTGGGTGGCCCTCATTTTTTCAACAGCAGGGCAGATCGTTGAAGCACTATCTTTCGGATTCCTATATTCACGCCACCCTGCACATGGAAGTGCTGATCCAGCAGTAGCGGTATAAACACTTACACCTCTTGTGGGTTTTCACAACTGTACCAGGTGAGCACATGCAATCATAAGTTTGTTAATCATCATTAAACGATAAGACCCATTGCGCTCTGTCCTGTCTCTCAACCTTTTAGAATGTTGGTGGGACGTGACTCCAGCTCGTGTAAGGGGACGGAATGGCTCTGATGTGCGGGAGGTTGGGACGTAGGAGAGGAGGAGGATGGACCAGTCCCAGTAGAGGTACCAGGAGTCATGGTGTGGGTGTGTGGCGCCCCGCAACGAGTGCGTCACAGGAGGGTATTGCAGCCAAAACAGCCGCAGTAATGTTCTCTGACTAAGCAATCACACAGTTAACTCAGAGCTCCATACCCTACATGCATCATCAGCATAGAGGGCCAATAAGGTCCTGGTGGGCGGAGTGTAGTGGTAGTGTGTAGTGGAAAAGTTTAGTACAGAACTCTCTGCAACAACATAGGAGAAGGAGCTAAAACAACAAGCTCTGCAACCTAGGAGAGGGGGCCTGCACAGTTCCGTGCAGCCCCCTGGCCATCCCCCGGCTGGGCGCCATTACTCCGGTGCCTTAACAACCGATCTTCGGGCATCTACATGCGGGCTCAAAAACACCCCGTGCCCATCTACAGCCGGTTTACTGGTACCGAAGCTAGTAGTTGTTCAGCACTGCTATGCGAACCAGAGGAGTGGAGGGACCGCTTTACAGGAGCACCCCACCACCGCCGCTTACAACAAGTCGTCTAGCCAGCGGAGTACCCACCAAAAGGAATCAAGGCTCCCAAAACACCCGGAACATATAACCCGGGTAGCGCATTGAAGCAGCCTCCTTGTACCCGATCTGGCATTCCTGGGCGACCACGGCAACTCAGCTTAGTTAGAATGGAGGAACACCGCGGATCTCTGAGAACACACTGGTCATTGCTGAGTCCACCCGGTCCGTTACCTGAGAACTGTATGCCATGTATCACCTGCTGGTTACAGTAAAGTACCGGTTACAGAGACTTTCAGTGTCCGTGCCTTCTTATGAACTGTATGTCTCCGCACACTAAGGTAACTGCAGCTGCCTCAGAACATCTTGTGCAGCTCCTGGCTCCGGGGATCAGCGCTCAGCCTGTGCGGAGTGTTCCATCTTGCTGCATTCCAGCCCCCGGAGGCCCAAGCAGCGCCGGTGGACTTCTCCGGAACACTCATAGGTGGCGTCACGAAACAATTAACCTCTTAACTGTTCAACCAACGACGTCTTTATTGATCTGGACCACCGGGCTTCCACAGCCGCAGGCGCGGTTCCCGTGACGAGGAAGATGAAACGCCTGCAGAGTGTCGACCCGGCCACGGTGAGTCAGGTGGCTTCACCGTACTGTGCAGAACATTCAGTAAAAGACTATCGCAATAGAAACCCGTATCCATGTCTAACCCCCAGCGGATCAATCCTGGCCTGTGAAGGAGCCTAAACCCAGGAGTGGCTGAACACACCCAGAATCACCGCAACCAAAAATCCGACTTACTCTGCGGGTGTGGAAAGGGCACAGACTACAGGAGGGAGCAACTCACCCGCAACTATCAACCTGTGCCACCCTCACAAAACCAGCATCTCTAGGTAGAGACACGTCTGTAAACCCTACGATCCTCCTGGAGATGTTCACCACTTCGCTTTCTACTCAATGCCACCAAGTTGGGCCAAAGATCGACATCCTACATGTGTGAAGCCCAGAACTGCAGACATCAGGAAGAAATAAGTCTATAGAAGTGCAGGATTGCCATAGAAGAATGACCGTACCAAGAGCACCACCTACTGGCAGAATGGTGGTATAACATACAGACAATATACAATGCGTGCTTTTCCCAAATGGTGGAAACCACACAAAATACTATACTTCATATCAGAAAACCCAGCTATAAGCCTAAGGATAGAGAAGATTAGGGAAAATACTGCCCCTATATACAAGAATATAACTACTATAATACTGGAAAAGCGAATGTCCAGCGTGGGAGATGTCCATAAAATATAACATGTGCTTTTAACAAAAATGGAATAAATAAGTCCAAAATCCATCGTTACATCCAGAGACACAAAAAACGGGTGTTTTTTACCAGTGACAATCACAGGCTTATAGTGCATTAAAATCATACGCGTTTCAGCGGTCGCGCCGCCTTAATCATTGATCATTAATCACAATGATTAAGGCGGCGCGACCGCTGAAACGCGTATGATTATAATGCACTATAAGCCTGTGATTGTCACTGGTAAAAAACACCCATTTTTTGTGTCTCTGGATGTAACGATGGATTTTGGACTTATGTGCTTTTAACAAAAATGGAATAAATGTTATATTTTATGGACATCTCCCACGCTGGACATTCGCTTTTCCTTTATACCACCTGCGGCACTGCAGGATCCGTGCGCTGGGACTGAAGAGGAGGTGAGCTGATCTTTTTTGCTTTTTTCTACTATAATACTGCTCCTATATACAAGAATATAACTACTATAATACTGCTCCTATATACAAGAATATAACTACTATAATACTGTCCTCTATGTACAAGAATATAACTGCTATAATACTGCTCCTATGTACAAGAATATAACTACTTATAATACTGCCCCCTATGTACAAGAATATAACTACTATAATACTGTCCTCTATGTACAAGAATATAACTGCTATATATACTGCTCCCTATGTACAAGAATATAACTACTATATAATACTGCTCCTATGTACAAGAATATAACTGCTATAATACTGCCCCTATGTACAAGAATATAACTGCTATAATACTGCTCCTATGTACAAGAATATAACTGCTATAATACTGCTCCTATGTACAAGAATATAACTGCTATAATACTGCCCCTATATACAAGAATATAACTACTATAATACTGCCCCTATATACAAGAATATAACTACTATAAATACTGTCCCTATGTACAAGAATATAACTGCTATAATACTGCCCCTATGTACAAGAATATAACTACTATAATACTGCCCTATGTACAAGAATATAACTGCTATAATACTGCCCCTATGTACAAAGAATATAACTAGTAGAATACCTCCCCTATATACAAGAATATAACTACTATAATACTGCTCCTATGTTACAAGAATATAAACTAACTATAATATACTGCCCCTATATACAAGAATATAACTACTATAATACTGCCCCTATGTACAAGAATTTATAACTACTATATAATACTGCCCCTATGTACAAGAATATAACTACTAAAATACTGCCCCTATGTACAAGAATATAACTACTATAATACTGCCCCTATGTACAAGAATATAACTACTATAATACTGCCCCTATGTACAAGAATATAACTGCTATAATACTGCCCCTATGTACAAAGAATATAACTAGTAGAATACCTCCCCTATATACAAGAATATAACTACTATAATACTGCTCCTATGTACAAGAATATAAAACTACTATAATACTGCCCCTATATACAAGAATATAACTACTATAATACTGCCCCTATGTACAAGAATATAACTACTATAATACTGCTCCTATGTACAAGAATATAACTACTAAAATACTGCTCCTATGTACAAGAATATAACTACTATAATACTGCCCCTATGTACAAGAATATAAACTGCTATAATACTGCTCCTATGTACAAGAATATAACTGCTATAATACTGCTCCTATGTACAAGAATATAACTGCTATAATACTGCCCCTATATACAAGAATATAACTACTATAATACTGCCCCTATATACAAGAATATAACTACTATAATACTGTCCCTATGTACAAGAAATAAACTGCTATAATACTGCCCCTATGTACAAGAATATAACTACTATAATACTGCCCCTATGTACAAGAATATAACTGCTATAATACTGCCCCTATGTACAAAGAATATATAACTAGTAGAATACCTCCCCTATATACAAGAATATAACTACTATAATACTGCTCCTATGTACAAGAATATAAAAACTACTATAATACTGCCCCTATATACAAGAATATAACTACTATAATACTGCCCCTATGTACAAGAATATAACTACTATAATACTGCCCCTATGTACAAGAATATAACTACTAAAATACTGCCCCTATGTACAAGAATATAACTACTAAAATACTGCCCCTATGTACAAGAATATAACTACTATAATACTGCCCCTATGTACAAGAATATAACTACTATAATACTACACCTATGTACAAGAATATAACTACTATAATACTGCCCCTATATACAAGAATATAACTACTATAATACTGCCCCTATGTACAAGAATATAACTACTATAATACTTCCCCTATGTACAAGAATATAACTACTATAATACTGCTCCTATGTACAAGAATATAACTACTATAATACTGCTCCTATGTACAAGAATATAACTACTATAATACTGCCCCTATGTACAAGAATATAACTACTATAATTCCTCCCCTATGTACAAGAATATAACTACTATAATACTGCCCCTATGTACAAGAATATAACTACTATAATACTGCCCCTATATACAAGAATATAACTACTATAATACTGCCCCTATGTACAAGAATATAACTACTATAATACTGCCCCTATGTACAAGAATATAACTACTATAATACTGCCCCTATATACAAGAATATAACTACTATAATACTGCCCCTATATACAAGAATATAACTACTATAATACTGCCCCTATATACAAGAATATAACTACTATAATACTGCCCCTATGTACAAGAATATAACTACTATAATACTGCCCCTATGTACAAGAATATAACTACTATAATACTGCCCCTATATACAAGAATATAACTACTATAATACTGCTCCTATGTACAAGAATATAACTACTATAATACTGCTCCTATATGCAAGAATATAACTACTATAATACTGCTCCCTATGTACAAGAATATAACTACTATAATACTGCCCCTATATACAAGAATATAACTACTATAATACTGCTCCTATGTACAAGAATATAACTACTATAATACTGCCCCTATATACAAGAATATAACTACTATAATACTGCTCCTATGTACAAGAATATAACTACTATAATACTGCTCCTATGTACAAGAATATAACTACTATAATACTGCTCCTATGTACAAGAATATAACTACTATAATACTGCTCCTATGTACAAGAATATAACTACTATAATACTGCCCCCCTATATACAAGAATATAACTACTATAATACTGCTCCTATGTACAAGAATATAACTCCTATAATACTGCTCCTATATACAAGAATATAACTGCTATAATACTGCCCCTATGTGCAAGAATATAACTACTATAATACTGCCCCTATGTACAAGAATATAACTACTATAATACTGCCCCTATATACAAGAATATAACTACTATAATACTGCTCCTATGTACAAGAATATAACTACTATAATACTGCTCCTATGTACAAGAATATAACTACTATAATACTGCTCCTATGTACAAGAATATAACTACTATAATACTGCTCCTATGTACAAGAATATAACTACTATAATACTGCCCCCTATATACAAGAATATAACTACTATAATACTGCTCCTATGTACAAGAATATAACTCCTATAATACTGCTCCTATATACAAGAATATAACTGCTATAATACTGCCCCTATGTGCAAGAATATAACTACTATAATACTGCCCCTATGTGCAAGAATATAACTACTATAATACTGCCCCTATGTCCAAGAATGTAACTACTATAATACTACCCCATGTAGAAGTATTTGCTGATTTTGAAGGAGGTGAGAAGTCTTTGATCCCGGGGTCTCGTGGTTTCTCCATCGCTGGACTTCATTCTCGGGTTTTGTAAATCGGCTCTGACACGTGGGGTAAACAGCCTCGTCCTGTGATCCTCGCCAACGATCTCTTGGACGTTCATTCATTCTCAAGAAAGAAAAATCCGAAAATGACTAATGAAAATGTCATCACGGATGAAACGTTACAGAAGCTCTGAGACCCCGGATGACCTGGTGCCGCTGGAAGAAGCTTTACAGTCCTCCAGAGCTTCCGCCGAGGAGTCGGAGACATTTAGGGAACATTTTTTTGGCGAGGTCATAAAGGTTTTTGGAACAAAGTTTCGGCATTGTGAAATGTGAAGACATGGACGGAGGCTGTCACTATTTTTTTCTGCTTACATAGGTGACGATTGTCACCGTGTACGTTCATCAAACTCTACACCTCTGCATTTAGTTTCCTGGTAGCTATAGATTAAGCTGGTATAGATCTATGTATACATGAAGAATATTTCTGCCCATTATAAGATTGGTGTCCTGCATTTTTTCCCTTGGCTCCCTGCACAATCTCTAATTTTCAGTTATCTCTGAGCTAGTGGGTAGGCTAGCTGCTAGGACTACACACAGGCATTATAGATTCCTACTGTCTATGTAGCATATGCTTAAAAACAGCAGCAACATGGAGAACAATATCCAGAAGTGTACTGAGCAGCATAGCTAAGCTTCCTGCTCAAAACAGCCATGCTTACTTTACAGCAGTATGGACAAGTATACTGAGCAGGGTAGATGTGATTTCAGAGCAGAGATAAATTCTTACTATACAGCAGCTTGGAAGACAATATTATACATATATATTCAAACCACCCAAAGGGTTAAAGGCCCTCCAAAAACAAAGTATACTTCATAAACAAACTCCAAGGAGTCAGGCCCAATCACTTGCAATTAATATTTATTAAAATTCCAACACTGTGTTAAAAATGACAATGTAAAACAAGGTACACAGAAGGAAAACCACATGACAGAATAGAAACCACAATGGTATTAAATCCTCAGGCACAGGAACCAGCATACACCATCCAAGGAATATAATCAGTGCCCCAAAAACTGGGTGCACTCCATGTGCCAAGAGAGGGTAATACATATAAAATCATCAAGTCATGGGTCTTATTTACCTTACTGCGACCGCCCCCTGACACGTTTCACACCAGCTTCTTCTAAGGAGGGTTTTACATTGTCATTTTTAACACAGTGTTGGAATTTTAATAAATATTAATTGCAAGTGATTGGGCCTGACTCCTTGGAATTGGAAGACATACAGCAGTACTTAGCAGTGTAGCTGGAATTCCAGCTTAGAACTGAAATACTTACAATAGAACAGGATGGAGAAGATTATGCATTGGTACTGAGCAGTATAGCTGTCATTCCAGCTCAGAGCTAAGTTAAACACTGTACAGGAGCATGGAGAACACCATACAGCAGTGTAGCTGAATCCACCTCAGAGCGGAGATAAATACTATATAAAGCAGCATGAAGTATATTATACAGCAGTATTGAGCAGTGTAGCTGTGATTCCATCTCATAACCTAGATAAATGCTTACTAAAGGTGCTTGCATGACATCATTGTAGAAACAAGTAGGGTAGCGGTGATTCCAGCTTAGAATGGAGATACTTACTAAACAGCAGGAAGGAGAATGTACAGCAGTAATGAGCAGTATAGATGTGATTCCAGCTCAGAAAGGAGATAAATACTATATTGCAGCATGGATGACATTATACAGCAGTACTAAGTAGTGTAGCTGGTATTCCAGCTCAGTACTTAGAGCAATACTTCCTAGAAAACCTCTTGGAGAACATTACACAGCAGTACTAAGCAGTTCAGCTGTGAATCCAGCTCAGAGTGGAGATATATGCAGCAGCTAGCTGGAGAGCAATACTTAGTATAGCTATGAATTCAGTGAGTTAAATGCTTACTAAGACAGCAACATGGAGGAAATAACACAGAAGTATCAAACCGCATACTTGTGAATCCCTGTGCTCTGGAGTGAGGTAAACGCTTACTAGTAAGTTCTTACTTTATTCCTGATCTTTGTATAGTCACCTGGAACCTGATCCCTCAGTGAGGTGGCAGACCATATGGTTTGTCAGGGTGACTGATTAATTTAGCAGTCCAGGGGGAGATTTGTGAAGTCTCGCAAGACTTGGACACTATGCATCTTCAATGTAGCACGGTGACCCACTCCACTGCACAGGCGCGAGTATGCCTGTCAATCAGCGGCCGTCCACAGGAGGGGTGGCAATTTTGAAACGGGGGGGTTATTCCAGGCAGGGTAAGGTGAGGGCCCAAATACACCAGACCAGAATGCAGACCTCCCGGACCTTTTAAGATGCAGCGCGGGCGACAATAAAAAGTTAATTTCTCAGCCATGAGGGAGACATTTGGGAACATAGAGGGGTTGCACGAACCCTAGTTACATAATATTAAAGCTGGTGGCCATAGTTTAGAATGCCCAAAGGGAGTGGCAGATTCCCTTTCAAAGCTGCATTTTATGGCTGTGTGGGCATGGCCAGCAGCTTATAAGGAGCAGTGCAATGTGACAGCAGAGGAAGGGTGTGGAACCAGATGACAGATCAGAAGCTTATGCCTAGAAAAGGAGTTTACACTGATCCTGATGTTGCTTAGCAACTGTGCTGTAATCTGATACATTGTTTCCTCACCAGCTGCAGTCAGCAGTATAGGCCACACCCCTTTATCCTTACATGGTTACATGCCCGTATTCACTGTGAAAATGGATCTGACTGATAATTAACATATGTCTGCTTCACACACAGTGCAGGGGGAACACCTTGTAGAAGGTTCATGAATGGTTTTCAACCAGAATTTTCTTATAAAGTATATTTGAAAGTTTATTATAATCACTTGATCTACATTATTATTAAGTAAAAATTTAAAGGAGGGTTACGCTTTAAGGGAATTGAAGCGGTTATTCACATGTGCACTAAGAGTGAGGTATGACGCAACCCTCCCTTTCCTACCAATGCATGTTAAATCCTGCTGTCAGATTGACAGCGGGATTTAACTGGTTGGATAACTGATCCACCCATGACTGTCTGAGGAAGATGATGACATTGAATCAGCCATCATGTGCAAAGAAAGATGCAGGCTCAGCATATGAGCCTGCTTTAAAGACAGGAACACGACATGATGTAAATAGATATCGTCCTATGTCGCATAGGGGTTAAAAAGTGAATTCTAAGAATTTTTATAAATTTCAAGAAGACAAAATGATTGAACGGAGCCATAACTTATCCTCGGCTTTTGTGTAGAGGTGGCCAGCCGGAGACTTAGACAACCCCTTTGTGAAAGCTGCACCATGGCGCATTATATAGATGACAGCGACCCGCCAGCATTTGTGGCAGTGACTGATGGGATGCATTTTAGCTCCAACACTGCTGCTATGAATAGTTGGGGGAGGGGGAAGGAGGGCAAGGTTAACGAAGGGGGAGGGTATACTGCCTTTCTTTTGTTAACCGAAACCTATGATTTATTGCAGTTATGAGGACACTAAAGACAATACAACCTCAAGATTTCTGGGGGGGTTGGAAGGAGAAGGGTAGAAGAGGAGGCCAAGCATGTGACAGTGATCTGCTCCATCATAGAAAGTTCGTTAACCATTCTACAGGCTTCGGAGCTGAAATTTCCCACCATCCCTTGCTTGTTTATAGCCTGCAGTGAACTTGATCTGGTGATGTACCTTCAATTTTGCACTAAACCCTGTAAAGTCCTAATAGAAGCTTGACTAAAGCGAACAATGCCATTTCCAGCAGCAGAATTAAGATTACAGCTCTGGAGCAAAAAAAAAAAAATTATGTTTGTTTTTTGGAGCCGAGATCCTGATTTTAATAAGCAACACCATTAGTATTTTCACCCATTCCTTACCCATCACATTTTCAATGCAGAAGATTATTGCAGGCCATACCACGTTCCAGTGATTTAAAGGGGAATTGCCCATTAGTGTCATGTCAGGTCATGCAAGACAATGGTAGAATGATTTTGAACTCGCCCTCCCTGCACATAATAAACACATTAAAGGGGGTGTATAAACTTTTGCAAGCCTTTACAAAGCTCGGCTTCATTTTAAAATACCAATCTTGATTTTTCTGCAGACCGATGTTATCGTGAACGTCGGCAAGAAACAGGCAGCGGCTCGGGAGCAGAATGATGAATGCTTTACTGTATATTCATAGGAAAATAAACCCCCCACATATAAACAGAATATTTTCCATTAACATAAATAAGATTTCCATATACATATTAATACTGTGCATCAAAATATCAAAGTGGAGGGAAAAATAATAATTATCTCCATGTCAGAACAGGAATTTAAAATAATGAAAAATAATATTCTACAAAGGGACACCCGACACGTCCTGAAAATAACAGAAGCTTCAGCGCCAGATCCGACATTTCATACTGATCCAAAACATCTAAAAATAAAGAACTTTACAATTTCTTTCTTTGTACCCCACTCCTATGCAAAACCATGTGTCTCCATGGTAACAGACTACAAACCAGCCCTGTAGTCAGATCTTACAGTCACACTTCCTTCCTTTTATCCTGTTTCTTACTATTCTACATTTTAGGTAGTCTTGTGAAAAGTGGAGGAAAGATGGAACGGAATGTGCCTGCAGGACCTGATTGCTCAGTCTGTAACCATGGTAACACATGAGCAGGCATAACATTTTAGGAGATTATTTTTACCAATGTTACTGGTAACGCAAGTTCCTTAATCTTTAGATGCTTTGGGATAATAAATCATATTGCTGGCAAGGTGAAGGACACTTCTCCCAGAGGCCGCCTCCTGACATCCACATTTTAGGGTCATGGGTCCACTGAGATGCCTACAAGGCTGTTAGTTTGGCTCAGAAGAACCATGAGTGTCAGAACTGGTGGTTCTGCACCTGAGCAGGTCCTGGGCGTGCTTTGGCTCCCCGTTGGGTCGCACTTCACTGGCCATGAGGTGCAGGGCATCACCTTTGGGGGAGGAGTTTGCCCAGGAGTGCAACAGACCTGTACCGGTGCAGAACCACCAGACCTGACATGAGAAGGCCAAAATCATGGTCAATAGACACCATTAAATCCAGACATGTGAAGGCAGCCTTAAGGGGATGTCCATTGCATCAGTTTAGTTGAAAAACATCCATCTATACCTACTTGCACCACTGTATTAGGTTGGAGTCACACTTGCGGAGACTTGCATCACCCAGACAGGCGCATGCAGCTGCATGTATTTCTATGGAGTGCATTCTCCAGTATGGGGGGGGGGCGGACGGCCATGACAGGTGATGTTGATGCTGCAAGTATCTCGCATGTCTCACGCCATATTGGACTGCGGCCTTATGCTTACCCCTTTTTCCAAGAACAGGTGTCATGAAATGTTAGGAGGTGACAGAATAGCCTTGCAATTTAGGAATATGGAAATAAGACATGGAGAAAAGAAAGAAAGTGCAGCAGCCCTATGCGTGGTGGCTCAGCTTTCCAATAAAATCATTTCTATTAACTCGGAATTTAATTTTTTGGGTGGGAAGAAAATCATCAAAAGGAAACGTATATTAGGACATAAACCAGTCCTGTATCATCCCGGCTTATGAATTCCTAACTACATGCTAAATAGGATAGAAAAAAAAACTAAATCCCGCATGAACACATGCACGCGGAGGCAACTAGCCCGGGGCAAAATCAATCAAGATTTTTCTATTAAAATAAAAAATATATATATTCCTATATATCATCTATAGAGAACTTTCCTCCTATGAAGTGATGGAATATATAGCCGCACAGACATTAACGAGTCCTCTGTCAGATCGGCAGGTTGTATAGATGTAAAAGGGCTAAATTTAAAAGAAAAATGTTCACCTGCGCAACCAGATTTATTTATAAAACAAAAAAAAGAAGGGAACAACTTTGCAAACATTCCATGTTCTAAACCTTCCACAGTTGCTAGGCGTCTCCATGGCGACAGACTTCAAACAATCCCCCTGTAGTCTGATCCTGCCCACTCTGTTCAGCTGATTACAGAATCAGACTACACAGGGACTGTTTGTAGTCTGTTACCGTAGAAACACAAAGTTCTGCATAAGAACTTTTTAAAGGAGAACTCTGGGGAGATAAATGTTTGTCCTGTCCCTGCCCTCCAACATGATGAAGCAGAGTCGTACACTGCAGTTCTAAGATCTATAGATCGCTTATAGATCTATAAAATCATATCTGCTCCTCAGCAATCAACCTTCCCTCAGGGAACAGAGAAATTCAGTCATGCATAGTGCTGCTAAGCTTTCAGGAGACAGGAATCTACCCAGTAGACACCTGTCACTGCTGCTGCATGAAGCTGATTTTCTCTGTCCCCTGAGGGAGGGATGAGAGCTGAGGAGCAGATATGATTTTATTGATTTGAAAGCGATCCTCAGATACTAGAACTGCAGTGCCCAGCTCTGCTTCATCATGTAGGAGGAGGGCAGAGATTGTACATGGTTTTATCTCCCGAGTCCCCCTTTAGAATGTACATGGCCTAAAAGGGGTACTCCATTTTTGGATTGTTAGCAGTCAAGCTGCTGGGGCCCCCACTGATCCAAAGAATGAGATGTGGTCATCATGCCCACTGCCGCTCTATTCATTCTTATAGGAGTGCTCTCATTACACTCTTTGGCGGTGTCACATGATTGACCAAAACCTCAGTTTTTGAGATCGGTAGGGGGTTAGAAACCTACAGATAGGCAATAACTTACAAACTTGAGACTCCCCCTTGAAGTAACTGTACACAAAAAGGTTCTTCTGGAAAACAGCACCACTCTGGTCTATAGGCTGTGGCTGGTATTGCCACTTGGCAGCATTAAAGTGGATACCAGACTATAGTCTGGAGTGCTGCAGCTTCAGAAATTACATTTTGCACAGCCCTTTTAAAAATTATAAAAACAAAAATAAAGTCTAAAAAATTTTTCTTTACATTTGCCGATTAAATAATTCAGTGGATTACTTTGCCGAACAAAAATGATAAGGATGTGCAGAGTGAGATCTGGTTATTTATCGGAACTCTTCCGCGGTCGGCGGAAACTGCCCATGTTCTCATTCAGTGCGTAAATTCTACGGGAGAATTCCTCGAACTCCCCCAGGACTTGATCGTCGCACTCCACGGCCACAGCCCGGTCCACGGGAATACTGCTAAATGCTCCTAACTGATCCCCGAGGTGAAGTCCGAAGCTTCGGTGCCGAGGATCTCCTCTGCCTGTTCCACAGCGCAGTGCAGGTGCGCCGCCGAGCGAAGGGAGTGTGGCGGAGGGGACGCCGTCACTGACAAACTCCATGCTTTCGTTCTGTATAAAAGTTCCGTTGACCGCGCAGGAGTCTGAGAGGTGCGCGGCCTGGCTGCGCTCGTGGCTATCGGCGGTTGCTACACTGTCACCATTAAGGCTCTCGCAGAAATCCTTGCGAGTGTTTCCCGAGGACGTGCCAATGCTGGCGTCCAGCGAGTGAGCGAAATGCCCCTGCTCAGGAGTAGCTGGGACCAGTATTGCGATGGGCTCCGCAGCGGACGCCTTGTAGCTCGGGGGAGGGGTTCTGTATTGCATTCTTTCATTCTCTGAGCTGGCGCGCTTTCTATGTCCCTTTTCCGGTGTTGGAGTCCGACTGGAGATGCCGAAGTCATGGCTTCCAAACGTGGAGCTGGCCGGCCTCTTAGGAACCGGGATTGCACTGGAAGTGTGATGTCTGTCACTGCAGGAGAAACAAAAGAAACATTAATGATTGTCGGAGGGAGAAAGGAACAATCTCATCAGATCGCTGCTTCATGTAAAAGGGATTCATGGCATTTCTGGAAACTGATGAGTCCAGAGATCTTATACATAGTCTTCAGAATCCTCTGAGCTAAGGGCAGCAAATTCTTCACTATGGAAAATACAAATACAGTTTACATTAGTTTCATGGATTGTGCAGAATAGTGAGTGCAGCTCTGGAGTATAATACAGGAGGCAACTCAGGATCAGTAATGTAATTATGTACACAGTGACTGCACCAGCAGAATAGTGAGTGCAGCTCTGGAGTATAATACAGGAGGTAACTCAGGATCAGTAATGTAATGTATGTACACAGTGACTGCACCAGCAGAATAGTGAGTGCAGCTCTGGAGTATAATACAGGAGGTAACTCAGGATCAGTAATGTAATGTATGTACACAGTGACTGCACCAGCAGAATAGTGAGTGCAGCTCTGGAGTATAATACAGGAGGTAACTCAGGATCAATAATGTACTGTATGTACACAGTGACTGCACCAGCAGAATAGTGAGTGCAGCTCTGGAGTATAATACAGGAGGTAACTCAGGATCAGTAATGTAATGTATGTACACAGTGACTGCACCAGCAGAATAGTGAGTGCAGCTCTGGAGTATAATACAGGAGGTAACTCAGGATCAATAATGTACTGTATGTACACAGTGACTGCACCAGCAGAATAGTGAGTGCAGCTCTGGAGTATAATACAGGAGGTAACTCAGGATCAGTAATGTAATGTATGTACACAGTGACTGCACCAGCAGAATAGTGAGTGCAGCTCTGGAGTATAATACAGGAGGCAACTCAGGATCAGTAATGTAATTATGTACACAGTGACTGCACCAGCAGAATAGTGAGGGCAGCTCTGGAGTATAATACAGGAGGTAACTCAGGATCAGTAATGTAATGTATGTACACAGTGACTGCACCAGCAGAATAGTGAGTGCAGCTCTGGAGTATAATACAGGAGGTAACTCAGGATCAATAATGTACTGTATGTACACAGTGACTGCACCAGCAGAATAGTGAGTGCAGCTCTGGAGTATAATACAGGAGGTAACTCAGGATCAGTAATGTAATGTATGTACACAGTGACTGCACCAGCAGAATAGTGAGTGCAGCTCTGGATTCTAAATCAGAACATAATTCAGTATATAATATAAAAAAAAAAAAAAAAAACAACTATTGAGCACAACTTGTGGTCTTTCAGTTATTGTGGAACTGCAATTCACAAGATGAAGGGTACAGATTTTTGAGCGCTGCTCTGAACCATCACACATTATAGCGCCCCCTGTGTCTTGGTATAGCGGTCTTATCTCCTGCCCTGCAGTGCAGTCCCCATATCTGTAATAACACATTATATTCCCACCATTATCCCTCGGTGTTAGTCACACTGTAGTTATCTCCTGTCAGTCTTGGTTTCACCGTTCTCAGGCTACAGAGGAGCTGCCTCATCGTTCTATCAGGATTTCCACCTACGCTCCATGCAGCACATTATTGTAGATCTGCTCCGGAGCAGTAAATCTTCATGGTCTGGATGTGATGTCAGTGTGCGGCTGGAGAACCTTCTCTGCCCGGAGCCACTTTAATTTCTCATTGTATCAGGGTGACTTCTGACGTCCCAGCGGCAGAGCTGGAAGTGGCCAATGTTCAACTTGACCCCAAGAAATCTGCTGCCTGGTCAGGCCTTTGAGGCAATGGCAGAAAACAATCATTGTATAGGGAACACGTAATCCTGAGCGGATCGAGAGTGATCCTCAACGAGACCTTCCATCTGTTCAACCTCTCTGATGCTGCAATGAATCAACACCATGGCATCTACAGGGTTTATACAGGCAGGTCAGGGTTGTCGCTCCCATCATCCTTCGTACTACAAGATTTTCTACTTGAGCTGATCACCATCAACAAGAGTCCAATTAAGTCATGATCCAGATCAATCCCCTCATCTACGATTGGGCCACGTCACACACACAGATAATTGTGCAGATATTGGTCACAGATCTCTGGTTGCAGTGAAATCATGGACACATTGTTCCATTTTGTGGCTGTGTACAAATGTAGCAATATGTCCATGATTTCACTGCAACAAGAGATCTGCCAACAATATCTGCACAATTATCTGTGTATGACGTGGCCCGTCACCCGATGTCAGAGCTTTCATTGTGCGCCGCGCGCTGTCATCTGCCTCAGGCAATGAGCAAAACTCCAAGACTTTAAAGTCGGCTCTACTCCAAGAAATAGATTGAATCATTTATTTTACTTTTTTTTTATCACGAGGAATCCACAAGAGCCCACTGTTTTTTCGGCAAGGTTTTCACAACTTGTCTTATGAACAGAAAAGTGGATTTTCCATCGAATTGAATGGAAAAAGTGTTTGAAGTGTAGTTGCTGCATATTTTGTTCTAAAAGGTGGAGGGGATCCACTGTAAAATCCATGGAAAAAAAACAATAGTGTGAACACCGCCTTAGGGCCAGACTCACTCATATCACAGTCTGTTCAGTCTGGCTGTCTCTCAACAACAGCCTCATAGGCAAAAGTGAAGTGACCTCCTCTGGCAGAAGGGAAAAAAACGTGGAATACTGGCCAGATGACAATATGGCAGGAAGCTCAGCGGGGGAAGAGAACAGGCCAAGAGAAGGGAGGAGTGATACGGTCCGGGAGAGACGCAGAGAAAGGGAGGAAGTAGACGAGCGACGGCCGGGGGAGAGACGGCCAGAGAAAGGGGAGGAGAGTACGGCCGGGGGGAGAGAGAGACAGGACAGGAGAATAGGGGAGGAGAGTACGGCCGTGGGGGAGAGAGCGGGGAGAAACGGCCAGAGAAAGGGGAGGAATACGGCGGGGAGAGAGCCAGAGAAAGGGAGGGAGTACGCGGGGGAAGAGAACGGCCAGAGAAAGGGGAGGAGAGTACGGCCGGGGAGAGAGAACGCCAGAAAAAGAGAGAGTACGGCCGGGGAAGAGAACGGCCAGAGAAAGGGGAGGAGAGTACGGCCGGGGGAGAGAGTACGGCCAGAGAAAGGGGAGGAGAGTACGGCCGAGGGAGAGTACGGCCGGGTGAGAGAGAACGGCCAGAGAAAGGGGAGGAGAGTACGGCCGAGGGAGAGTTCGGCCGGGTGAGAGAACGGCCAGAGAAAGGGGAGGAGAGTACGGCCGAGGGAGAGTTCGGCCGGGTGAGAGAGTACGGCCAGAGAAAGGGGAGGAGAGTACGGCCGAGGGAGAGTTCGGCCGGGTGAGAGAGTACGGCCAGAGAAAGGGGAGGAGAGTACGGCCGGGGGAGAGAGAACGGCCAGAGAAAGGGGAGGAGAGTTCGGCCGGGGGAGAGAGAACGGCCAGAGAAAGGGGAGGAGAGTTCGGCCGAGGGAGAGTTCGGCCGGGTGAGAGAGTACGGCCAGAGAAAGGGGAGGAGAGTACGGCCGGGTGAGAGAGAACGGCCAGAGAAAGGGGAGGAGAGTACGGCCGGGGGAGAACCGGCCGGGGGAGAGAACGGCCAGAGAAAGGGGAGGAGAGTACGGCCGAGGGAGAGTTCGGCCGGGTGAGAGAGTACGGCCAGAGAAAGGGGAGGAGAGTACGGCCGAGGGAGAGTTCGGCCGGGTGAGAGAGTACGGCCAGAGAAAGGGGAGGAGAGTTCGGCCGGGTGAGAAAGAACAGCCAGAGAAAGGGGAGGAGAGTTCGGCCGGGGGAGAGAGAACAGCCAGAGAAAAGGGGGAGGAGAAAACGGCCAGAGAAAAGGGGGAGGAGAAAACGGCCAGAGAAAAGGGGGAGGAGAAAACGGCCAGAGAAAAGGGGGAGGAGAAAACGGCCAGAGAAAAGGGGGAGGAGAAAACGGCCAGAGAAAAGGGGGAGGAGAAAACGGCCAGAGAAAAGGGGAGGAGAAAACGGCCAGAGAAAAGGGGAGGAGAAAACGGCCGGGGGAGAGAAAAAAAAAAAACAGTTATTAATTCCTTTTCTTTATTCCCACTGCAGGACTTCATCAGTTAATCACAGTCCGCTGTAGTAATTGCTGACAAAAGGAGGAGGAGGGCTCCAATCTCCACTATTGTTGTTAATGACTGCAGTGATGCAGTGATCACCCTCTCGTGCCCCATGATCAGTCCTGGGAATGTAGGTTGCTTCTTTGGACATACGTGTATGTGACCAAGGAGTTACAGCTGATCTGTCCATACTAACTTGTTATTACCCCCCCCCCCCCTCCCTGTCCATACTAACTTGTTATTACCCCCCCCCCCCCCCGACCACTCAACTCACCATCGGATCATGAGTCCGTGCTCCAGAAAGGTCTTCAGGTTTGGGAGCGTCTGCCGTAAGTCGGGGGTCCCCAGGGAGTGCTGATATCTTAACTGGAAGAGAAAGGAGACCACATTTATGTCACGTCCAAATGATAAACAGAAAATTAAAAAAAAAAAAAAATCTCGCCAAGTAGAGCGATGACATAAGGTTGGGATGTATTGTCGCTTTAGGATCAACCCTTGAGGATGGGAGGGGGGGGGGGGGCACAGCTCTGATTTAGTGCCACGTCTCCTTGTAATGTTCCCCGTAGAATTGGTGCATCAGGTCCTTCACCGGTGATTGGCCAGGACAAACCTTCTGATCATCTGAGTATGAAATCTTAAAGTGATGCTGGTGACATTTCCACTTATATGTGACCCATCACTTGCCATAGATCTGTAATTTCTATGCACAGTGTAAATGTCGCTGTTCTCCTGAATCCAGCGATGTTTTTCTTTTGTTTCTGCACCTCTCTGTTCCCGAGATATGGCCACTTCTTCCTTGTATACAATTTGTTCTGTGTGGCCAACTGGGTGTGGTCTTAGCTGTTTTCTGTGGGCGTGGCCTCGTGGATCACACCCCCTTGGCTAAAAAAGGCTAGAAATATTTGGGGCCATATCTCAGGAACAGAGAGGGGCAGAGACAAGAGAGAACCGTCGCCGGATTCAGGAGAACAGCGGCATTCACACCAGGTGACAAAATACTGGCAAAACACAAGTCCTCCAAGGAGAATGTTCTCAAAAAGAGGGGGTTTGAGATATTCATTCACTGCATGGGGTAAGCAAGCTAGTCTCTTTTAACAGCCCGGATCGGCCAACCTCAGCAACCTTTAATGGGAAGTTCAGGTCACTGATCCCTACTCATGTCATATCTTCAGATCCCACTATCAGTATGGTTTCTGACCATTTTGGGTTACTGTTCCTTTAAATTAGTATAAGAATGTCTGTTTTTATTGCTGTGGGGTGCAGTCATACCATCGCTATGTGTTCCCTGTATGGCGGGTTCATTTCCCCCCGAGGTGCTGGCAATGGTTGATGGCATTCATATGGAACTGATAAAATGTTCTGGAGCGATGAAACATTTACAGCCGGTGCTAAAAAGTAGATTAGGAAATTATACGCCGGATATGTATAAAGTACGGCGTGTACGGGTGGAGCGCCGCCCAATGAGAGATATATGACCGTAAATCAGCACATGGTCCGACCATTGCCGCCACCACCAGGAATTATAATGGGTCTCATCAGGATATAGCGACCCCGGCGAGAAAACCAAGGAGTGCCCTCTACAGGAGCCACATGGTATTACAGACTCCCTATTTGTCACAAGGACAGGAGTGCGTTTTGGGCTCAGTTTATGGCATGTGGGGTAAGGATGGAAAATCCCTCCACGTACCGTACTCTATTTACAGAAGTGATAATGGGGCACAGGGAATGCAAGCGCTCAGTAATGTATTTGTGGTGATTGATGATGTGGAGGAACATCGGACACCCGAGGCTCAGACTGGAGATGATGGCACTAAGGATGTGCAGATATCCTGCGGAAGAAAAACTACAACTCCCAGCATGCACTGCAGTCCACAGACTAATGTAATGTGATCACCAGTGTCACTGCCTGATGATCTGGAGCAGTGGGCTCAGCCCCGCATTATGGGGGTCCTAAGATGAGCTCCTTGACTCCCCATGGGCCACACACACTTGTTATCTCCTTTCATTATAATAGGATAGTTGGAAAAGGTGCTAGACTGTCAGCACAAAGATTTCATATATAGTACGCTCACATGTGTCCATAACGTGCTACACAGTGCCCCCATATAGTGTGCCACCACATGTGCCCCCCAAGTGCTGCACAATGCCCCCATATAGAGAGCTGTACTATGTGCCCCCCAAGTGCTGCACAATGCCCCCATATAGAATACCATCACATGTGGCCCCCCCAAGTGCTGCACTATGTGCCCCCCTGGTGCTGCACAATGCTCCAATAGAGATCCGTCACATGTACCCCCAAGTGCTGCACAGTACCCTCAATTAGAGAGTGTAGTCACATATGGCCCCCAAGTGCTGCACAGTACCCTCATTTAGAGAGTGTAGTCACATATGGCCCCCAAGTGTTGCAGTGTGCCCCCGATAGAGTGCTGTACTATGGGCCCCCCAAGTGCTGCACAATGCCCACATATAGAATGCCACCACATGTGCCCCCCTAAGCCTATACTATACTGAGCCTATAATTGAATCCCCGGCCCCATACATTCACAATGACATGGCAGAGGCCCAAACAAGCACAAGCGTGCCACCACTGCCCGCACAGGCCCACTCGTCCCTTTTCTCCTTGAGCTGGAAACCAGAAAGCAAAGTCTCTGGCTATTTGGCGGCACAGAGAATATAAGGGACGGGGAGTCCACCGCTGTGCGCAGGGTTTTCCGGTAATTTAATGTGCTGCGACACCTGCACTTTTGATTTTAAAAATATAAATATCGAGATTGTAAAACTTCAAGATAAAATAAAGATTTCCAGATCATGTAAACTGTGAGGTCCAGGTATAAACAGATCCCAGGCGGCGTCTGCAGATTAGATCACTGCGAGATGAAGATCTCCCAGGAATGAAGCGTCCGGCGGAGGGAGAAGATCCGCACGGGGTTTATATGGCGCATTAGGGCGCTTTACTCATCCCAGATCACCATTTATATGACATCTCCAGACCGCCAGGGCTCATGAGGAAAGCTTTCCTTTATCACAGCCGTCTACACATCGTCTATTAAGAGCCAATAAAATATCATTTTACACAGAGGACGGAGAAAGCGTTGACCTGTCACCGGTAATATGGGGCCGCAGATATGATCAGATCATCCTAGAACGAGACATCTCCTGTACAAGGCAATACAGCACAGCACATACCATCAGGTCCCCCAGGAATGAGACATCCCCTGTCCATGGTCAGACTAGTGCCCAATGTAATGGACCCACAATCACGGCTCCTATCATGCATAGATGAAGAAGGCAGCCGACAATAAAAAGAGCAAATCATCCCTTCAAGCACACGGGTGATCTCAACCGATATTCCTAGAGGACACAGACTGCAGATTACAGGGCCACTCAGACATATGCCACCGAAGGAAAAAATGTAGCCCTTTGAGGTGGTCTTCATGGTGGTCTTTGAGGCAGGCTTGGAGGAGCCACCGTCCACAGTCAGAAGTTACAGGAATCCTGCAGGGTCCAGTGACAAAGTTCCACAAAGGTCTTAGGACTCAGGAGGGGCGACCACTTTATTCTCAGAATCAGTTGGACCCCCAGTGATCCCATCATTTACCAAAATAGCAATACCCCTTTAAATAAGGAATATCGCACAGAGCGCACGATGCATATCCATGGGGCGGCCATTAGGAGAAGGCCCTGGACAGATAGTTAGGGCCAGAAATATTTGGACAGTGACACAATTTTGGCGAGTTGGGCTCTGCATGTCACCACATTGGATTTGAAATGAAACCTCTACAACAGAATTCAAGTGCAGATTGTAACGTTTAATTCGAAGGGTTGAACAAAAATATCTGATAGAAAATGTAGGAATTGTACACATTTCTTTACAAACACTCCACATTTTAGGAGGTCAAAAGTAATTGGACAAATAAACATAACCCAAACAAAATATTTTTATTTTCAATATTTTGTTGCGAATCCTTTGGAGGCAATCACTGCCTTAAGTCTGGAACCCATGGACATCACCAAACGCTGGGTTTCCTCCTTCTTAATGCTTTGCCAGGCCTTTACAGCCGCAGCCTTCAGGTCTTGCTTGTTTGTGGGTCTTTCCGTCTTAAGTCTGGATTGGAGCAAGTGAAATGCATGCTCAATTGGGTTAAGATCTGGTGATTGACTTGGCCATTGCAGAATGTTCCACTTTTTTGCACTCATGAACTCCTGGGTAGCTTTGGCTGTATGCTTGGGGTCATTGTCCATCTGTACTATGAAGCGCCGTCCAATCAACTTTGCAGCATTTGGCTGAATCTGGGCTGAAAGTATATCCCGGTACACTTCAGAATTCATCCGGCTACTCTTGTCTGCTGTTATGTCATCAATAAACACAAGTGACCCAGTGCCATTGAAAGCCATGCATGCCCATGCCATCACGTTGCCTCCACCATGTTTTACAGAGGATGTGGTGTGCCTTGGATCATGTGCCGTTCCCTTTCTTCTCCAAACTTTTTTCTTCCCATCATTCTAGTACAGGTTGATCTTTGTCTCATCTGTCCATAGAATACTTTTCCAGAACTGAGCTGGCTTCTTGAGGTGTTTTTCAGCAAATTTAACTCTGGCCTGTCTATTTTTGGAATTGATGAATGGTTTGCATCTAGATGTGAACCCTTTGTATTTACTGTCATGGAGTCTTCTCTTTACTGTTGACTTAGAGACAGATACACCTACTTCACTGAGAGTGTTCTGGACTTCAGTTGATGTTGTGAACGGGTTCTTCTTCACCAAATAAAGTATGCGGCGATCATCCACCACTGTTGTCATCCGTGGACGCCCAGGCCTTTTACAGTTCCCAAGCTCACCAGTCAATTCCTTTTTTCTCAGAATGTACCCAACTGTTGATTTTGCTACTCCAAGCATGTCTGCTATCTCTCTGATGGATTTTTTCTTTTTTTTCAGCCTCAGGATGTTCTGCTTCACCTCAATTGAGAGTTCCTTTGACTACATGTTGTCTGGTCACAGCAACAGCTTCCAAATGCAAAACCACACACACCTGGAATCCACCCCTGACCTTTTAACTACTTCATTGATTACAGGTTAACGAGGGAGACGCCTTCAGAGTTAATTGCAGCCCTTAGAGTCCATCGTCCAATTACTTTTGGTCCCTTGAAAAAGAGGAGGCTATGCATTACAGAGCTATGATTCCTAAACCCTTTCTCTGATTTGGATGTGGAAACTCTCATATTGCAGCTGGGAGTTTGCACTTTCAGCCCATATTATATATATAATTGTATTTCTGAACATGTTTTTGTAAACAGCTAAAATAACAAAACTTGTGTCACTGTCCAAATATTTCTGGCCCTAACTGTACATGGACGGCCCTGGACGGATACATGGACGGCCCTGGACGGATACATGGACGGCCCTGGACGGATACATGGACGGCCCTGGACGGATACATGGACGGCCCTGGACGGATACATGGACGGCCCTGGACGGATACATGGACGGCCCTGGACGGATACATGGACGGCCCTGGACGGATACATGGACGGCCCTGGACGGATACATGGACGGCCCTGGACGGATACATGGACGGCCCTGGACGTAACATTGATTCGTGATTTTTCCTCTTTTTGCTCCAGACCTGATGATCCTCCTCTGTGGAGCAGACTATGTCTTCACAGCTCGCTGACTCTCCCCCGGACGCCTCCTCGCCTGATCTCTATATTCTTGGAAGAGTAAATGTTCGTCGGCTCCAGCCAAGATATCCTGAGCTTTACTGCATCAGCCCCAGCCCATAAATGCAGACAGCCAAAGCCGGAGTTTATGTTCCTGAAAATGATCCGTCCAAAGCATTTTATAAGGTGAAGAGTAGAGGACACAGAGGAGAACTGCAGATTATTACAGCCTCATATAGTGCATTGTGCAGCCATAGGACAGGGACGGCGCGGGCAGATCCCTCAGCCATGGTGAGTGACCAATATCTGCATTATGCACCAGAGCTGCCCCATCTCTATATTAGGTTCTCTGCACCCTGTATTAGTTTGGCTATGGGGAGTTATGTTTGCCATTTTTCTGTGGTTTTGTACTTTTTCTGTGAAGAATAACTTAGGTCTTTACTGTTATTTGCAAAACTAGAACGTTTAAGAGGCGATATCTATAATGGAGGAAATGGCCAACGTCTCCTCCCTCTCGTCCCTACAGGACGGGCGTTTTCCATCCTCCCTCTCGTCCCTACAGGACGGGCGTTTTCCATCCTCCCTCTCGTCCCTACAGGACGGGCGTTTTCCATCCTCCCTCTCGTCCCTACAGGACGGGCGTTTTCCATCCTCCCTCTCGTCCCTACAGGACGGGCGTTTTCCATCCTCCCTCTCGTCCCTACAGGACGGGCGTTTTCCATCCTCCCTCTCGTCCCTACAGGACGGGCGTTTTCCATCCTCCCTCTCGTCCCTACAGGACGGGCGTTTTCCATCCTCCCTCTCGTCCCTACAGGACGGGCGTTTTCCATCCTCCCTCTCGTCCCTACAGGACGGGCGTTTTCCATCCTCCCTCTCGTCCCTACAGGACGGGCGTTTTCCATCCTCCCTCTCGTCCCTACAGGACGGGCGTTTTCCATCCTCCCTCTCGTCCCTACAGGACGGGCGTTTTCCATCCTCCCTCTCGTCCCTACAGGACGGGCGTTTTCCATCCTCCCTCTCGTCCCTACAGGACGGGCGTTTTCCATCCTCCCTCTCGTCCCTACAGGACGGGCGTTTTCCATCCTCCCTCTCGTCCCTACAGGACGGGCGTTTTCCATCCTCCCTCTCGTCCCTACAGGACGGGCGTTTTCCATCCTCCCTCTCGTCCCTACAGGACGGGCGTTTTCCATCCTCCCTCTCGTCCCTACAGGACGGGCGTTTTCCATCCTCCCTCTCGTCCCTACAGGACGGGCGTTTTCCATCCTCCCTCTCGTCCCTACAGGACGGGCGTTTTCCATCCTCCCTCTCGTCCCTACAGGACGGGCGTTTTCCATCCTCCCTCTCGTCCCTACAGGACGGGCGTTTTCCATCCTCCCTCTCGTCCCTACAGGACGGGCGTTTTCCATCCTCCCTCTCGTCCCTACAGGACGGGCGTTTTCCATCCTCCCTCTCGTCCCTACAGGACGGGCGTTTTCCATCCTCCCTCTCGTCCCTACAGGACGGGCGTTTTCCATCCTCCCTCTCGTCCCTACAGGACGGGCGTTTTCCATCCTCCCTCTCGTCCCTACAGGACGGGCGTTTTCCATCCTCCCTCTCGTCCCTACAGGACGGGCGTTTTCCATCCTCCCTCTCGTCCCTACAGGACGGGCGTTTTCCATCCTCCCTCTCGTCCCTACAGGACGGGCGTTTTCCATCCTCCCTCTCGTCCCTACAGGACGGGCGTTTTCCATCCTCCCTCTCGTCCCTACAGGACGGGCGTTTTCCATCCTCCCTCTCGTCCCTACAGGACGGGCGTTTTCCATCCTCCCTCTCGTCCCTACAGGACGGGCGTTTTCCATCCTCCCTCTCGTCCCTACAGGACGGGCGTTTTCCATCCTCCCTCTCGTCCCTACAGGACGGGCGTTTTCCATCCTCCCTCTCGTCCCTACAGGACGGGCGTTTTCCATCCTCCCTCTCGTCCCTACAGGACGGGCGTTTTCCATCCTCCCTCTCGTCCCTACAGGACGGGCGTTTTCCATCCTCCCTCTCGTCCCTACAGGACGGGCGTTTCCATCCTCCCTCTCGTCCCTACAGGACGGGCGTTTTCATCCTCCCTCTAGTCCCTACAGGACGGGCGTTTTCATCCTCCCTCTATTCACTATATGCAGGAAGTAGCTGAGTTCTTACATAATGTCACACTCTTGCTCCTGTGTATTCTTATATGATTAAGGCAGCCAGCGATGTCCTCTACAGTTCTCTGCCCCTCCCCATTTCCTATAAGAAGTACCAGTACATAACTTTTCCTATTTGAGTTATTGCTCCTTCCTCTATTCTTTTTGTGGTAAAGTAGATAACGTCTTTTGCTCTTTAGAGTTTCAAGTTCTTACTCCATATTGATTCATTACAGGAAGAAAGTAGCTAACTTCTCTTGCAAATCAAGTTTCAAGCTTTGCTCTAATTAAAGAAAGTCGTAGGAAACTTTCCTTCCCACTTAAAGGGAATCCATCAGGTCAAAACTCCACATGTAACTACTGTCATTTTGTAATTCCTCACTCTAAACACTATTGATTTCTTTTATTCATATTCTATCTTCTGTAAACTTCAAATAAAGAGATTAATTTCATCTGTCAATCAGTGAATGATCCACCTAGTTATCTGCGGACCTCTCCCCATAGGATGAATATTCATGTCACATTCACATCACTGCACAGGAGATCAATAAAATGGGGGAGGGGGGGGGACTGTATCATCTTCCACAGCAAAACGGATACCTACTTACAGAAACAAATGGAGTAGATACCTCATCTAAATCAGGTAAGGCAGACCTGCAATAGCTCTCTCCCTCCATGTCCTCAACAGAACAGAAGCTCCTAATGGAAACTAAAACCTGATACTGCACTGAGATCAAAGGGAGACGGGAGGAGCTGCTGAGAGGGAGTGCATAATTACATGACAGTTTAACACAGCCGGACTAATCGTCTGTTAATATAATGGAGAGGACTAATGTACCAGCTCCCTGCAGGGTGTGAAAATGCTGATAACACAGAAACCGCAAGGGGTAGAATAATGATTTTACATGTTTTTAACATCTTCCCGACCCGTAACAGCGTATTCACCATGGAAACCAATGCGTTGCCAACCCATGGCGCATATGCTGTGTCATGGTGTAATCGTGCTCCTGCAGCTCGAGTGAGGTGTCACTGACCTATCCCTCGAGCTGCAAGTACAACAGGACCTGTACTAAAGCTCAGTGGGGGTGGCTTTGCCCCCCCCCCCCTCCCCGTGGCTAGGATAGCTCCGATTAGTAGTTACACTTTCAGTAAAAGTGAAACTGCAAATCGGAGCGATTGTAATGTCTCAGCAATGAAACTTGGTGAGACATTACAATTCAGCGGCCTGATGCTGCCCCTGTTCTCATCCCCCTGCCCCTGTGCTCTCACCCAGTCTCTACATATACACACACACCTATCTGTGTCCCCTTGTGCGCTCGCTCCGATCTGTGTGCTCTCAGCCCCTATGTGTGCGCTGTCTCTCCCACCACTGAGCCACCATACACAGCGCTAACCACTGAGCCACCATACACAGCGCTAACCACTGAGCCACCATACACAGCGCTAACCACTGAGCCACCATACACAGCGCTAACCACTGAGCCACCATACACAGCGCTAACCACTGAGCCACCATACACAGCGCTAACCACTGAGCCACCATACACAGTGCTAACCACTGAGCCACCATATACAGTGCTAACCACTGAGCCAGCTTTAAGTCTCCCGCCAATACACTGAGCAGCGCAGTATTGGCGGGAGATTTAAACCTGCCCTCAGCTGATTGGTCGAGAGCCGGGTAGAGCATGACCAATCAGCTGAGCGGTGTTCACGGGCAGACTTAATTCTCCCACCAAAACCACGCCGCCTCGCTGATTAGTCGCCGCTGACCGTGCGGCGGTTAATCAGGGAGGCGCCTCGCACTTTGGCGAGAGATTTGAAATCCCTCATTGGCTAAGCGGGATTCAAATCTCTTGGCGCGTGACCCCGACTTTGGCTGGGGATTTGAATCCTGGCCGCCATTATAGGAATACTCGTAACTTGGGTGTTCCAATATGGCGGTTGGGGCACTTCCTCTCCGTGCAGCCGGAAGATAATCGCCGCGCACAGTTCTTAGCACCCGGCTGCTTTGGCAGCGCGGAAGGAGACTGGCGGCTAGTCAGGAGATCAGCGGCATTTCCAACGGTAGCGGTGGTGCCAGTGTCACTGTCCCACAATGGCACCACAGTGCATTGTAGGATATCGACATAAGCCCCGAAAGTCTGTGACAACCATTATATATAATATACAATATATATTATACACACGGAGAGATATTTTACATATAAAAACTATAAATTCAATCGAAATATTAATAGTAATAATAATAAAAATGAAATAGCAGTAAAAATGGTTGTTAGTAATAACTAATTAGAATTATAGTAATACTAATTAAAATAATGATATTAGAAAATATAATAGTAACAAAATAATGTAAATGATATTTTATATTAATATTACAATTAATATTTATAACACTAAATATTAGTAATTACTAATCATACAAATTATTAAAATAGAAATAATTGTAGTAGTAATACCAATAATAATAAATTATTCAGAGTTCACGTTTTAATCTTTCATAAGAAGTCAGAAGCAAATTGAATACTAAAACTCAAATCCTCTGCAATTGAAAAGATTTGATATCTGCAGCTGCCACTAGGGGGAGATTAAGAGCTTTCAGCATATGCAATCCACACTGCATAGCTCTGTGCAACTGAGCTCCCTCTAGTGGTGGCTGGCTGTAGCGAGATCATGACCCTGGAATTTTTCGTTTTTTTTTTTGCTCCCCTGCTTTCAAGAGCCATAACTTTGTTATTGTTCCATCAATATAGACATATGATGGCTTGTTTTTTGCGGGACAAGTTGTACTTTCAGATGCAATCATTTATTTTACCATATAGTGTTCAGGGAAAATGCAAACAAATTCCAAGTGCAGTAAAATTGAAAAAAGAAATGTAAGCACATTTGTTTTTTGCATGTTTTAGCCGCCATGTTCACTATATGGTACAACCAACTTGACAGGGTGATGCCTCAGGTCAGTAAAAGTTCGTAGATACCAAACATGTATACCTTTAGTGGAATCTAACTGGTGAAGAAAAATTCTGAGGTTTGAGGGGAAATAAAAAAAAAAATATATATTTTTTTAATATTAATTCTTATTTTTACACTGCCTCTTTAAGAGACACCCGGCTGCACAGTCCGATCGCTTCTGGGAGATACAGATGAGCTGCAGCTTATCAGTATCTCCCAGAATTGCAGACAGGCCGAGGTTGGCAGCACCTGCCAACCACAACCCGGAAGTGCTCAGTGACAGCATCCGGGGTCTAGCCAGGACCCCGGGCTGTCACGTGAGCGCCTTGGTTCCCGCCGTTATTGAATGACAGCAGGATACAAGGGGTTAACAGTACCGATTGGATGCCGGACCCGACCGGTGCTGTTACTCTGACATCTCAGTTGATGGGGCTTTGATTTGAGCTCCGCGCTGGAGCACAAACACCCATTACTGGCCCATGACATTGTACAACATCATAGGTCAGGAAGGGGTTAACTTAAGCCTATGCAGCAAAGTTGCAGCTTTAGTTTTTATTTCTGATAAAAAGACTTAATTATGATGAACAATTGTGGCGCATTCACACATTAGGAAGAAAGCAATAATCAGACGCAAGGTAATAACACTGGTGACAAACCTGAGCTATGTTCTTGTTGAGGAGGTAAACGCCATAATCAAACTGAAGCTTCTCACCTCCTTTAGGATGTAAAGGAAATCTGCAAAAAAGAAACCATTAGATAGTAGTTATATCCTAATACATAGGAGCAGTATTATAGTAGTTATATCCTAATACATAGGAGCAGTATTATAGTAGTTATATCCTAATACATAGGAGCAGTATTATAGTAGTTATATCCTAATACATAGGAGCAGTATTATAGTAGTTATATTCTTGTACATAGGGGCAGTATTATAGTAGTTATATTCTTGTACATAGGAGCAGTATTATAGTAGTTATATTCTTGTATATAGGAGCAGTATTATAGTAGTTATATTCTTGTATATAGGAGCAGTATTATAGTAGTTATATTCTTGTATATAGGGGGTAGTATTATAGTAGTTATATTCTTGTACATAGGGACAGTATTATAGTAGTTATATTCCTGTACATAGGAGCAGTATTATAGTAGTTATATTCTTGTATATAGGAGCAGTATTATAGTAGTTATATTCTTGTATATAGGAGCAGTATTATAGTAGTTATATCCTAATACATAGGAGCAGTATTATAGTAGTTATATTCTTGTATATAGGAGCAGTATTATAGTAGTTATATTCTTGTACATAGGGGCAGTATTATAGTAGTTATATCCTTGTATATAGGAGCAGTATTATAGTAGTTATATCCTAATACATAGGAGCAGTATTATAGTAGTTATATTCTTGTACATAGGGGCAGTATTATAGTAGTTATATTCTTGTATATAGGAGCAGTATTATAGTAGTTATATTCTTGTACATAGAGGACAGTATTATAGTAGTTATATTCTTGTACATAGGTGCAGTATTATAGTAGTTATATTCTTGTATATAGGAGCAGTATTATAGTAGTTATATTCTTGTATATACGGGCAGTTTTATTGTAGTTATATTCTTGTATATAGGAGCAGTATTATAGTAGTTATATTCTTGTATATAGGGGCAGTATTATAGTAGTTATATTCTTGTACATAGGGGCAGTATTATAGTAGTTACATTCTTGTATATAGGGGCAGTATTATAGTAGTTATATTCTTGTATATAGGGGCAGTATTATAGTAGTTATATTCTTGTATATGGGAGCAGAATTATAGTAGTTATATTCTTGTATATTGGGGCAGTATTATAGTAGTTATATTCTTGTACATAGGAGCAGTATTATAGTAGTTATATTCTTGTACATAGGGGCAGTATTATAGTAGTTATATTCTTGTACATAGGGGCAGTATTATAGTAGTTATATTCTTGTACATAGGAGCAGTATTATAGTAGTTATATTCTTGTACATAGGAGCAGTATTATAGTAGTTATATTCTTGTACATAGGAGCAGTATTATAGTAGTTATATTCTTGTATATAGGAACAGTATTATAGTAGGTATATTCTTGTACATAGGAGCAGTATTATAGTAGTTATATTCTTGTACATAGGGGCAGTATTATAGTAGTTATATTCTTGTACATAGGGGCAGTATTATAGTAGTTATATTCTTGCATATAGGAGCAGTATTATAGTAGTTATATTCTTGTACATAGGGGCAGTATTATAGTAGTTCTATTCTTGTACATAGGGGCAGTATTATAGTAGTTCTATTCTTGTATATAGGGGCAGTATTATAGTAGTTATATTCTTGTATATAGAGGCAGTATTATAGTAGTTATATTCTTGTATATAGGGGCAGTATTATAGTAGTTATATTCTTGTACACAGGAGCAGTATTATAGTAGTTATATTCTTGTACATAGGAGCAGTATTATAGTAGTTATATTCTTGTATATAGAGGCAGTATTATAGTAGTTCTATTCTTGTACATAGGGAGCAGTATTATAGTAGTTATATTCTTGTACATAGGATCAGTATTATAGTGTTATATTCTTGTATATAGGAGCAGTATTATAGTAGTTATATTCTTGTATATAGAGGCAGTATTATAGTAGTTCTATTCTTGTACATAGGGAGCAGTATTATAGTAGTTATATTCTTGTACATAGGATCAGTATTATAGTGTTATATTCTTGTATATAGGAGCAGTATTATAGTAGTTATATTCTTGTATATAGAGGCAGTATTATAGTAGTTCTATTCTTGCATATAGGAGCAGTATTATAGTAGTGCGCGAGAGAGCGCAAGAAAAGCCGCAGAACGGAGTGGGGCCGAGCCGCGGCTCCCCTCACTTTCCGCCTCCTTCTCGCTTCCACCCTTCCTTCTGTGGCTCCTCTCTCTCCATGGGAGCCGCAGTACACGGAATGACAAATTCAAGGGACAAAAAATGGATTTTGATATGCTGAATTTAACCCTTAAAATTAAGTGATACTATAAAGTGAGTCCACCGAATGCTGCTGCGTCGTCATCGATGGTTGACTGACAGTCACTTTTTATTCTCACACTTACTCTCTCTCCTTCTCGGTCAGTTTGTCATTGATGTTGTCTTTGATGACGGATCGGGAGCCCTTGTGGAGGATTGGATATCGGAGAGGAACTTGGAGAAATAAGGAAATCATGGATACCAGATGAGCCGTGTAACCCAGCGCCACACCCACACTGCCATCATCCTTAGCTGGAAAATAAATCATGTAGTGTTAGTTATGTTAAATGTCCTGCATTATCTTCCAGAGCTGCACTCACTATTCTGCTGGTGCAGTCACTGTATGCATACATTACATTACTGATCCTGAGTTACCCGAGTTACCTCCAGAGCTGCACTCACTATTCTACTGGTGCAGTCACTGTGTACATACATTACTGATCCTGAGTTACCTCCAGTATTATACTCCAGAGCTGCACTCACTATTCTGCTGGTGCAGTCACTGTGTACATACATTACATTACTGATCCTGAGTTACCTCCTGTATTATACTCCAGAGCTGCACTCACTATTCTGCTGGTGCAGTCACTGTGTACATACATTACATTACTGATCCTGAGTTACCTCCTGTATTATACTCCAGGGCTGCACTCACTATTCTGCTGGTGCAGTCACTGTGTACATACATTACATTACTGATCCTGAGTTACCTCCTGTATTATACTCCAGAGCTGCACTCACTATTCTGCTGGTGCAGTCACTGTGTACATACATTACATTACTGATCCTGAGTTACATCCTGTCTTATACTCCAGAGCTGCACTCACTATTCTGCTGGTGCAGTCACTGTGTACATACATTACATTACTGATCCTGAGTTACCTCCTGTATTATATTCCAGACAATCTGAATGTAAATTACCTTGAAAATCCTCGGAGTTTGGTAGCTTCACGTTACATATGAAGTAATCCTTTTGGTCAAACTGTGGAGAAAAGAAAGTGATTGCAGTCAGTGGTGTAAAATGTTATCAGATTCCCTGTAAGATCCTCATCAGTCAGAGAAAAGCTACAAACGTCTGGGGGAGTCAGACTGTTTATGTCAATGTAAACTGTAAAACTCCATTTTTCCTGCGGGGGAGCTGCAGGAAAAGTGAACACCTACTGGTGGCTTTGTAAGTACAGCGAACCCGTCACCCCCCCCCCCCCCCCAGGCATCTAAAGATAACACAACCACCTTGTGCAGCACTGAGGCTGCATTCGGAGGAGGTGGCTGTAGTATTCCTCTAGGAACCTTCCACAACAGCATAGCAGGTCGCAGGGACAGGAAGCACATGAGAGGTTAAAAGGCCCCTCCCACCTCCCATTAGCCAGTGTCTTTCCTGTCCCTATGGGGCATGGAGAGGGTTTTTTTTTCTCTCCTATGCTGTTGTGGCGGCAAGCTGCAGTATACCTGGGAGTTTTGCCTGGCGGCGTTAGTCAGGCCCCTGCCCCTCCTGTCCCCCTTGGAGGTCCCCTGCTGGGGCGGGGGGTGGGGTGGGGGTGGGGGTTTGTCCTGGAACCAGCCCTGGCCCTCCGGATCCCCCCCTGGGGTGAAGCAGGTCGGCGGCCTCTTCCTGTGCCGAGCCCGCCGGCCGCCTCCTGCTTGTGCATGCTGCCGCGGACCGGAAGTGACGCAGCGGAACTTCTGGTCACGCGCTTCACCGGCGGGGAGCGCAGAGCTTCCAGGTCACGGCGGGCGGGACCCGGTGCGGCGGCATGCGGGCTCGCTGCCATGATTGTGGCCTGCCTGGACCTTTGGCAGGGAGTGATCTTTTTTTGCACTGGGGGCAGGCCTTTGGACATAAAAGGCTGCCTTGAAGACTTCTGACAGCAGGTAAGCTGCTTCTGTCCTGGGTCATGTCTTCATCTGCAGAGCCCAGTGCTCCCCTGGCCACAGAGTTTAGGTGTGGGGGGGGGGGGGTCCTTTGTGCTGCCCAAAGGTGCTTTGCTGATTGCAACTTCCCTGTGCTTTTTGTAGGGTGACAAGGAAGCACCGTATAAGGCTGCTGGGAGGTCTGCTAAATGCCCTGTCAGTACTAAGAAGTTACCCCCTGGGTGGGATAAAGAGAATTTTGTTTACGTACCGTAAATTCTTTTTTCTTGAATCATCAATGGGAGACCCAGACAATGGGGTTTAGGGCACTGCCCTCCGGAGGCCACACTAGGTACTACAAGTTTGTAGACACCGCCCCCTCCGCTTATAAACCCCTACCGCAGGGAAAATCCTCAGTTTGGTCCATAAGCTGCGAGGAGACAACATAAACCACACCCGAAACATCGGGAAAGAAACCGTGCACAGACGGTGTAACAACCCGGAATAAACTGTCCCAACTGGGAACAGATCAAATGCAAACATGCAACGGAACAACTGGGTGGGTGCTGGGTCTCCCATTGATGATTCAAGAAAAAAGAATTTACGGTACGTTAACAAAATTCTCTTTTTTCTGATCATCATAATGGGAGACCCAGACAATGGGGATGTCCTAAAGCAAACCCCAGGGCGGGAAGAGTTCCTCAAAAGACGTTGAGATATACGGTCCCCCTCAAAGGTGGGCAACCGCCGCCTGGAGGACCCGCCTGCCCAAACTTGCATCCGCAGATGCATGGGCATGCACCATATAGTGCTTAGAGAAAGTGTGCAGGCTGGACCAAGTGGCCGCCTGTCCGAGCACACTAAGTTTAAAACTGAGGATTTTCCCTGCGGTAGGGGTTTATAAGCGGAGGGGGCGGTGTCTACAAACTTGTAGTACCTAGTGTGGCCTCCGGAGGGCAGTGCCCTAAACCCCATTGTCTGGGTCTCCCATTATGATGATCAGAAAAAGAAGCTTTGCCAGGGCTGTACCGACAAGATAGTGCAGGATGAACACCCTAGTCTTGTGGATGACCTACGCACCATGGTGCAGCAGGAAATTCGGGCCTCATCCGGGCCCGTGTCTGGTCTTTCCCCTCCGAAAAAGCGGAAACTCCAGGATAGCCCCTCAGACTCTGAAGCTGACGGACTCTCTGCCTTTCTTCCCCAGTGGCGAGGAATCACCGCCTGCCAATGGGTTTTGAATGTGATCTGATGGATTGCTCGAGTTCGTGTCGCTTCCCCTGCCAGGTCTCCAGGTCACCGCCCTGCCCTCTCAGGGTGCCCAGGATCTTCTGTACTCAAAAGTACAGGAGTTCCTTCGCACAGACGTCAGTTCCGTTGTTTCCAGTCACAACGTGGAGATTGGTCACTATTCCCGTCTGTTCCTAGTCAAAAAGCCGTCCGGGAATTCCAGGGTCATCATCAACCTGAAACGTCTCAGTCACATCCGATATCGACGTTTCAAGATGGAGTCCGTCCGCACTGCGATTCCACTGATCGGGCTGCATCATCAGATGGCCACGATAGACCTCACAGATGCCCACTTTCATGTGCCCACTTTCATGTGCCCATCCATCCTTGGCACAGGAAGTTCCTGAAGTTCGCCATCCTCTACGAGGGGGTTGTCCTCCATTTTCACTTCCAACGTTCTCCCCTTTGGAATCTCCTTGGCTCCCCGAATTTTCTCCAAAATCATGGCAGAGGTGGTGGCCTTCATTTGGGGGCACAGCCTCTCTATCATGGCCTATCTGGACGACCTCCTTCTCATTGCTCCGACACCTCAATCCCTCCGGAGCAGTGTGGAGGAATCCCTGCGCATCTTTCAGTCCCCGAGTTGGATCCCAAACCTCTGGAAATGCCATCTGCGGCCCTCCTGCACGAGACAATTTCTGCGAGTATTGCCGGATTCCGACCAGCAGGCTTCCTTTCTTTTGGACTCCCACCGGTTGACCCTTCTGGCCAAGATGCCGTCAAGTGTCTCCCACCCATCGGGACACGATGTCTGTGTTGGGTTCTTGACGTCCTGCATCTCGTCTGTCCTGTGGGCTCAGGCTCACTCTCGGGTACTGCAGGCACGTGTCCTGTCTTGCTGGGACGGGCTTCCTTCGTCCCTGAATTGTCAGGCTCGTCTCCTCGTCCCTCCTCTTGTGGTTGGACGTCAGAAACCTGCAACGGGGGGGAGGTTTCGTGGGATCAGACTCCTCTTGTAACGGTTACTACAGATGCCAGCCAGAGGGGGTGGGGATATCCTTATATAGGATAGTGGGTCGGCTCTGCTACATCTGACCGCTCATCTATGTTATAGCCCTAACCAAAGTCACTAACGACCTTCTGATCACCAAGAGCAAACGACACTACTCCGTCCTCATCCTTCTTGAGCTCTCTGCTGCCTTTGACACTGTTGACCACTCCCTTCTACTACAGATCCTGGAATCTCTTGGCATTACTGACATCGCCCTCTCCTGGATCTCCTCCTCCCTAACGGACATGACATTCAGCGTCACCCACTCCCACACCTCCTCCTCGACCCATCCCCTCTCTGTAGGTGTCCCCAAGGCTCAGTCCTGGACCACTACTCTTCTCCATTTACACCCTCGGCAACCTCATCGAGTCACATGGCCTCCAATACCACCTCTACGCTGACGATACTCAGCTCTGTCTGGCCCTGATATCTCCTCCCTTTTATCCAAAATTCCTCCATGCCCATCCGCCATTACATCCTTCTTTTCTACCCGCTTCCTAAAAACTCAACATGGACAAGATCGAATTCATCGTCTTTCCCACTAACAACCCTCCCCCCTTCCTGACCTATCCATCACCGTCAATGACTGCACTCTCTCACCCTACCCCACACCAAGTGCCTCGGGTAATCCTTGACTCTTCCCTCTCCTTCAAGCCCCACATCCAAGCCCTCGCCACCTCCTGCCGACTCCAACTAAAAAACATTGCCCGTATCCGTTCCTTCCTTGACCACAACATGGCCAAGACACTTGTCCATGCCCTCATCATCTCCCGGCTGGACTACTGCAACCTCCTGTTCACCGGCCTCCCTGCCTCCTCCCTCGCACCTCTCCGCAACATCCTCAACTCTGCTAGATGGGAGGGAGGAGAGGTGCAGCGGGAGGGACAGGCCAAGGGAGGAGAGAGGCAGTGGGAGGGACAGGCCAAGGGAGGAAGTGCATGTGAAAAGCCGGTCAGGTTTGTAACAGATTTTATAAGTCTTTATTGCAGTGAATCAAGGGAGCAAAAGTACTATAGCCACCTCCTCAGAACGCAGTCTTAGTGCTGCAGAAGGTGGCTGGGTTATCTTTAGATGCCTGGGAGGGGGGGAAGGAGAGGAAGGGGGACAGGTTCGCTTTATAAATGTATAAGCTTCATTGGACCCAAACATACATTTGGTAATATTCTACACCCAATAAAAGAAGAATTATTCCCGAAAAATGTCCCCAACTTGGGCCAAAGAATAGGAACACATCTGTTGTGGCACAGACTGACTGACAAGGTTCGGGTCTGTGTTGGTAGTGAACCTCGCGCTGTTGCGATCACTCACCGCATCTATGGGATATATACCGGAGAGCTCGGAGAGCAGCTGCCGGCAGCGGATGGTCAGCTGGGCGTTGGTCTTCAGAAACGACTCCCTGAAACAAAACAAAGAAAACTACATAGAAAAATAGCTTTTTTGGGATTTGCTCATTCGTCCTCCGATCACGGACGTGTGCGGAGCTGCTGACACAATCCTGGGCTGCAGCATCAGTCACATACACGGAGGGCTACATCTGGGGATATCTGGACTCCTGTCGCCTTTTTTTTTTAATTTTTTTTTTTTAATTTGGATAAATAAAAATTTCCTGCCTACAGATAATGCTGCCAAACAG